>JANSVA010000006.1:14580879-14615492 GCA_025504915.1 Erythroxylum reticulatum
GGGGGGTTTGGTTTGGTTTATTAAATAAGAAAATAAAATGAAACTAAACTAATAAAAAATTTAAAGAAAACATGCAAAGTGATGAAAGTGGTGAATTCATTAGGAATCTGGTTCTTTAGTTCTATCTGGACCTACACCCTAATTAAACATATTTTACTGATTTGTTGTTCTCAAATCTCTCCTAGAAACTATTAATTGTAGGTTAATCTATTAATCTAAGTTTTCCCTTAGGTATTGTTTAATTAAGATACAATCGTTAATTAAACCTAGCCACTAAATAAACTAGGATACAATATCTAGATTTAATTAGGCAACCACATTATGAATTAGAAAATTTGATTAATCAAGGCAACAACCACTTATGATGGGTTCATTTAACTTAGGTTATATTATCCCTAATGATTACGAATCATTAGTCGCTATAAATGAATTTCAACATAACAATTATGACTTACATTGAATATTCTAGCAATGGGTTTGTAATAAAATGACCCAAACAATAAGCATCAGATAACATAATCAATTCCTAAAAAGAGACACAAAATAACAAATACAAGGAGAATTACAGTTAATCTGGTCATCAGTGTTGAAGTCACTTCTGAACTGGCGTCAGAAACCCAACCCTCCATGGGTCTTCTCATGTTGGAGAGCTTGCCTCACTCTTCATGCTCTCCTGAAGCTCTTGAAGTTTTCCCCAGCCAAAACACTCCAAAACTTTCCTAACTCTATCGTCACACACCTTTTGGTTTATATTAGAAACTAAGTTAAAAAAAGATGGGTGAGGTGGCAAGTGTCGCACCTGTCATGGGTATGACACACCATTCATGGGTATGAGGAATAACTCAAGCCCATGCATGTATATTACACAACCATGAGTTCTATACCAAATTAATATGTTGTGAGTGATACTTTCAAGCTATCTTCCAATTGATCTTTTCTAACTATCCACTCTTTATTTTACTCTCCAAGTACAGCAACCTTCTTCCTTCGATTTCCATTATAATGTTGTCCATTAAATTCACGGTCATAAGATATCTTGTATACATATAAATCCATGAATAGCCGTGAGTTACAATGTAGTCTTCTTCTTTGTGTTTTCATTTTCTTGTATTCTTCTTGTCTTTATTTTCTCTAATCTTCCTCATTCTTGTAATATGAAGACAAGTGGATATAAATCTTCAAAAAAAGACTCAATTGTAGTGATTTCGACTCATTTTAACTCCTTTGCTTCTGAATTGTGTCTAAAATCAAATATTAGCCAAAGTTAGTATATTAAGCAATTTCATGTCAATAATCACTAAGTGTTATGGAATATTACCTAGGAAGTTAATTTTAGGATAACCTAAATATAATTGTTTGCTAATTTGATATGATATGATGATGTATAGTATGAATAGCCAAATTGAGCTTGATGATGGATTAATGTTGCAGATTTATAATTTTAATTATAGTTTACTTGAGGACAAGCAAAAACTTAAGTGTGGGAATGTTTGATAAATGAATAATTTAGAATATTTTTAGCTCATATTTGTTGTATTTTTCTTGATAAATTATTCTTTTTTTAAAATTAAATGGAGTACATATATTGAAAATGAGTTAAGGAATAGTACAATAACTTTCGGAGTTATACTCCTTTGCCAAAACCAACGACTACTAACCACATTCTTAACAAAAACGACTTCATTTCTAGGTCCCTACATTTACAACACAACAATGTTTCTTGATTACTGAAGGGTCTAGATTAAAGAAGAAAATTCTCATCTCATCTGCTGCTCACTACCCGTCATCTTTCCCAATTATGGATGATTTCTTCAGTGGCGATGAAGGTCTCGTTCCTCAACCTAAACTTATAAGTGAGATAGTTTTAGTAAGGTTGATAAATTAGACTTTTAGGGTATATTTGGTACTTAATTTGCTCCAAGTGTGTATAAAGAGTATAATTTACTTCACGGACTTAAAAAGAAGAATTCGGATGAAAACATGAAACAAAATAAATAATTCTCCTAGGCTATGCAGATTTGTAATTCTCCTCTCCCTTTGCATAACTTGGCTGGCCCTCTTAAATCTTATCCTTTTCCTACTCAACCTATAATATCTCAACAAGTTCATATCCCTATGAGGGAAACCTTTATGTAATATCTCATTTTTTCGGAATATGCTTAGGGTTTAACCCTAGATTAAATATTGCTTATACATGCATAGCATTCATACACGAATTGATGTTTGTGCACATTGCAAGTTAGCATATGCACTCAATTGACTTATTCTAGAGTATGAAAAATGTTAGGTGAATATGATGTGAATTGTGTTTTGATATGTCTTGAATTTTGGTATGATTGGATTTCAATTAGAAAATTTGGAATTAAATGTTGTGGATTGGAAATTGATGGGTTAAAATGTACATTTGAACTAGGACAAATTCCAAGTGGTAAACCTTCACAAAGTTAGGTAAAGAATCAGAACATACTTGTTCTTGATATAGCCTTTGATCCTTACAGAAATCCATATAAGTTTTACCTTGAATGTGTGATGTTTCTACTTACTTGGAGTACTAGATTGACTTGATCTTTTGAGCTGGAATTGGAGTTAAACATGCAAGTAAATTATTAGTGTTTATAGCATGTTATGATAGAGAATTGATGATGATGAATTAGGATAAATTCCAGATGATGTTAATGATTTATTATGTTGGAATATGTTAGCTATAGTATTCATCGATATTTTGGCCATAACTTGATCTGTAGACATCCAAATGGGATTATTTTAAGTTAAACTATAAACATATGAATATATTTTTCATGAAGGAATTGAATTTTAATTCTGTCTCTAAGAGTTTCAAATTTTGGCTTGAAGTTGAGTTTTTGTATTCCGTCGCAGTTTTGGAGTAGTCTGTAGTATTTTAGGTATAACTTGCAGAATACTGAACCAAATTGCATGAAATTGGTATCATTAGAAATTTAATACATAAATAAACAATTTTATAGAAGAATGTTTTGCTTAAATCCTTCATTTTCCTTGTTAAAATGGCCATGTAAAATTGACCCAAAGGTTTGTTTTAGGAAGAGCTGGAAGAAGTTGGAATAAAAGGTAGTGCACATTTGTTTTGGGAAAAGCTAGAAGAAGTTGGAATAAAAGATAGTGCATGATTGTGCGGAAGCACAATCGTGACTCTAAGGGTTCATGAAGGGGTTGCACATGATCGTGACAAAAGAGAATCAATTGGAATTGCACGATCGTGCACAGTGAAGGTATACTGTTGTTTGGTAACTTTGAACACCCTTCACTTTTTTGACCATAGCTTCTTCTCCAGACCTCCGATTGACTTGAAATTTGGACCACAAACTCCTCACGCATTGATATTGCTCTCCACAAAATTTCATTGTCATATTACTTCATTAAAAATGGATTGTTGTTTACCAAATGTTCAGGTCTGAAATTTTGGAGATGTTTTATGAATGAATGAGAGTTAGGTTATTGAATGATCATACAATGTTAGAATAACATTGGTGACTGGTTGATTGATGATATTATAATTTATTGAGGTGTAAACCTAAGTTAAAATGAGACATATATGAATTATATAAGTTTTGAATATGAGTTTTGAAGTATGAATGATTATGAGCTGTGAATAAAGGAAACATACCCGATATAGTCATTGAGCATGCATTGAACATGACATATGTATATATGTGCACAAATGAATAGTATTTGATTGATCAACTTTGTAATGTGAATTATTTGTTTATTGTCTAATTTTAGACGCTCAATTCAGACACCAGTCAGACATTACCGGATCATCTAGGCAATAGCATATTGGACTGTACTGAGTGTCAACCTAAATGATCTTCCTAGGATTGATTTATTCTATTTAACTTACAATTATTGAACTGTTTGTGATTTATTTATGAATTTCGAACTTTGATGGTCCAAGGAGTTTTATATTCGAGAATGTATTAGAAGTGTTTTGTTTGCATCTAAAATTTGAATAATATATATTTGCATCTGAAATCTAAATGCTATCTGAATACTCAATGAAAGTTGAATGTCGGATTGCGGTATGATGAATATGAGATTATGTTTGTGCATTAAACATGAATGCTATATATGGAATATTCTGTTATTTGAGTAATTTCATAAAATACATGTTCAGATAAAGGCGTTGTGATCAGAGTAGCCAGTCTAAAAAAGCTTTAAGCTCATAATTCTGCATATAGAGCTTTGCTCCGTGATTTTTGTTTCTGACTGAGCCCAATGGTGATGATAAAGTGATGTGCCATGATAATGTGATTGTTTGGATTATTCATGTTCTGAAAGAATGTATGTGAAATGTGTGATATTGTGTATTTGTCATGGGTGAGATCATCAATGATGGTTCACTCACTGAGTTCGCAAAACTCATCAAAAGTTGCAACGTGACTTTCCAGGTACAAGACAGGAGACCTAATTCCTAAGATTTATCTAAGGGAACATTTTGGATATGGCTCAAAGGTTTGTCAGCTGACATCAAAGGAGTTATAGTTGTATTTTGTAGTTCTTTGTCATATAGTTCAATGAATACAGTGTAAACTTTTGTCAATGAATGAAATAAAGTGTTGAGGTTTTTAAGTATTGTATATTTTTTATGATATCATTTAAGAGATTATGTTTGCTTTAACATACCATTGTCACAAGATATGTACTTGAATGTCCTCTGGATGTTTGGGTATATACTCTATAGTAGTAGGATGTTATACTTTGTGCTAGGTTACTGGGGATACCTTACCTTAATCCAAGATGAAATTTATCCCTCTTAGTGAAGAAAAGCCTTTAGTGGTCTCTCCACTAGTTGAAATGCTCCATGTAAAAGCCAAAAGATGGCTCAACATTTTAGTTGGTTAATTTATTAATAAAAATCATTCTTCCCTCAAATGAAAGCCTATTGTGACAACAATTAGTGTAAGAAAGTTCTTGAGAAGCTGCTCATCAATGAATAAATACTTTGTTCTATTTAGATTTATAACAAGACCAACATGAATAGGAAATTAGAGTAAAAGCCTTAACATGCCTTTAGTAAACTAGTTCTTCTAAAGCAATGGAAACTTAGTTTGAACTTATATAAAGTTATAATGGAATGAATCCCAGTATGGGTTCATTTAATAACATTACACTAGAATATGGTTTGGAATAGGTTTGAGTTATCTAATAAGCTTAATAGGTAAACCTTTTTGTATGGATGAAAACAATACTTCTCTTTGTCATATTGGTTACATAAGAATTTATCCTAAAGTCAATATTTGGAAAATTATTCTAGATGCCCTACCCTAAAATGATTGAATGAAAAAGGAAGTATGATGTAATCTAAAATAGTAATATCTTATCAATGGAAACCTCCTTAAATCAAAGCCAAAAGTTTGTGGAAACTAACTAGCAAAAAATTCATCACTAGTGCATGTGATGAAGTCTCAAGAGGTGCTAATCAAAATCTATAGAAGAAGTTGTCTAGATCACTAGTGCTTTAAAGGAAATCCTGAGATGTACAGAAACTTAAACAAGAAGGTTAGCATGATATATCTCTCTTCTTTAAAGAATCTCCGTTCCTTTATTCCTTATCCCATAAAATAAGATATAGCAACTTGGCTTTGTAGACCTTTTACTCCATAGCCTTAACCCTTAAAAAAACACTTATTCTAGGTGGCATAAATGCTCAATTGTTTTAAGAAATACTAGCACTTGATTGGTGAAATCATCAGCAAACTTATCCTTGAACTACTCTAAAAAGGCAAGATGCTCTTAGAAATTAGCGAAACTTTTGTCTGTCTAATCCCTAAGAAACCAAATCTTTCTCTTTATAAGACTATAAACACATTTCATTTGCAATGTTTTGTAAAATTTAATGTCAAAAATGATTATAACAAAGCTAAAATCAACTCTCAATTCAATCGTTTATCCAATTCAGTGAGATTTACCCAATTTAGATATATTCATGGTAATATTCTCCTAATGCACGACTTATTCAAAGATTACCATCGCATAAATCTATCAGAATTTGTTCTATAAAAATTGACATCCACAAAGCTAATTCTATAAATTGGAAGTTTATCCACGACTTAACACTTAAGTACAAAGCTACAAAGATAAATTATTTTGGATATGGAAAGAAAAAATAAAATGTAAACCCTAGAAAAGGATACTAGAAATTATCATAAGGTTGAGTTATCCTATAACTTTCATCAATTGGATCTAGCTTTGTATAACAAAAATATCCTTTAACATTCTAATAAATAAAGAGCCTATTGAGGTTTTTAAAGGAAGCATGGGATTGAGGCAAAGGAACCTTTATCCCTCTACCTCATTATAATTTTCATTGAAGTGCTCTCTATAATGATTGAGAAACAAACATCTAATAAAGGGAAATTTAAATTCCACTAGAAATATAATAACATTAAACTTAATTAGTTATATTTGGCTAATGATTTAACTCTTCTATGTGGGGTAGATGAAACCTCTACGAGGAGTCCCATCTCCATATTCAATAAGTTTAGTGAGCGCTCAGGCATGAAAGTCAACATAAACAAAAGCATCTTTTATGCCTCTTTATACAATCCATAATTTTTATTTTAAAAAAACTTGGAAAGTAATGCTAATCTCATGCCCTTAAACCATATTTTTAAATGATTGAGAAGGAAACCTCTAATGAAGGGACATTTAAATTCCAGTATAAATAAAATAATATTAAACTCAATTAGTTATATTTTGCTAATGATTAAATTTTTCTATATGGGGTAGATGAAACCACTCTAAAGACTCCCATCTTTATAGTCAATAAGTGTAATGAGCTCTTAGGCCTCGAAAATCAACTTAAACAAAAGCATTTTTATGTCTCTTTTTGCAATCCACAATTTTCAAAAATACTAGGAAAGTACTACTAGTGTCAAGATCGTAAACCATATTTTTAAATATTCGAGGATTCGATTTATTACTAAGAGGATCGGCTTTATAGATTGCTAGCCCCTAATTGAATATATTATAAAAGTAATCGATTATTGGAACAATAGAAGTTTATCCTATATAAGCATGATCCAACTAGTTATTTAGTATTATTTGTACATTTATTGGAGCTCACGTGTTTGCCTTCCTAGAAGTATAATCAAATCCATTAAAAAATCTTGAATAATTTTCTTTAGACTGATCATGCCAATAATATCTCCAAAGTTACAACAAGATGGTTTGATGTCTGCACTCTAAAAGATGAAAGAGGATTAGGCATTATATCCATCAAAGAAATGAATGAAATACTACTATCCAACCGTAATGGGAAGATCTTGATAGGTAAAGAATCATTATGGCATGCTCATTTTGTTCAAGGCGAAAATTTTTCGAGTTTTATGCCTAAAACTGACACCTTATAGACCTTGCTTCAAGTCCTAAAGCTCATAGATTCATTAGCCCCAAAAATCAAGTGTATCATTAGAAATAGAAACTCAACCTCTTTCTAGTTTGATAATTGGCACAACTTGGCCCTCTTCACAAAACCGCTACTTTCAATTCTTTAAGTAACATACGTAAAGAAAGCTTTGGTAAGAGAAGTGATTCAAGGAAGAACTAGGTGCTATTATTTAAGGGGATTTGCTAAAATAATAGAGAATACACCTACTTATAATCCTAATCAAGATATTAAGTTGTTGTGATTTGGAAACCACTTAGTTACTTTCACTAACAAAACATATCTCAATATCTTCAGAAGCACCCTACTTAGCTTTTCTTAGAGAAGCTTAATATGGCATAAAGGCAATTGTCCTAAAACCTATTTCAACCTTTGGTTAGCTGCTATGATGAAGCTAAAAAATCAAGACATAATCAAAGGAATAGTAGTGTTAGATCCTTCCAACCTCTACAAGTTGATGCTAGAGACTATTAAGCACCTATTCCTTAGATGCTACTACTCCAATACCTTATAGAATTAATCCTTCACGCTATATGATAGAAAATATGATGAAGATGACTGAGAGAAAATTCTAGATTGAGTAAGCAAATTCAGGTATAACTTTAATGTTTATTCCACACGGAAAGAGAAGAATTCCAAGTTGGGTAATCATAGTCTTAAGTTAAATACTTGGAACTAAATTAGAGGTGTAATTTTAGCGAAAGAGACTAGCAATCAATTTAGCTTTGAAATGGGTTTGAGATGGAATATTTTGTAAATTTAGTAACTTGTATCACTAAATTTAACACCCATGCTTTTGTTTTTAGTTAGCTTATAACATCCTAGCTAGGGCCTAAATGCCTTGTATTCTTGCTTTGCTTCCTTCAGCAGCTAGTTCTTTACCCCTTTACAATATATTTTAAATTTTTTAAAAAAATGATTTTTTTTAAATTAAGGCTATTAGTTTTAATTAAGATTTATTGTGTATAATATTAATTTAAATTAAATTAGAATTTGTGAATGCTACTATATCAAGTAGTTGTCACATGAGATAGTGAAATCCATACGGACATTAGAATATGAAATCTAGGTTCACTTAAATGTTGATATTGGACATGCATGATCTCGCTAAGGATGCCATCAATTTAGAATTTAAGTTGAAAGCTTTAAAAATGTTAGAATTCATTTTTAAGCTCCAAAATGTTAGAGTTTGACATGTATTTTAGTACAAATATTAGGATTAAAAAAAATTGCCAAGCTTTTAAGAAGAAGAAGAAGAAAAAACTCTATAAAAATTTTTAAACTTATCTATGGATTTGAAGAAACCTTAAATTGATTTAAAATTTTGGGGTTTCATCAACTCACCAAGTAAGTCCTTAATTTTATGGTTTGGGGGTTAGACTTAGCCTGCAAATCAAATATTAGGAAGTTTTCTTTTAAGTGGGGATTTATTACCTCATATAAGGACTCGTGTGTTTTTTAACTTGGCCAAAATTAAGTCGGTGCAGGACTTCCGTTAAAAGGTATTAAATAAAGTCCTTACGTGCAGCGATTAGTATAGTTGAAAGACTAAAATGAAAAAACTAGTGGTGCATTCATTAGCTTATATAAGAACTGATTCGTTTTAAGTTGGCTAAAATTAAGTTCGCGTAGGACTTCTGTTACAAGGTATAGATGTCGCAGTGACTGGTATAGTTGAAAGACTTGAACGAAAGAATTAGTGGTCAGAAAACTAAAATAGGAAGTGATGTACGAAAATGAATATGAAAACTAAAATAGGAAGTGATGTACGAAAATGAATATGTTTATCCCTATATCGAATCACGTGTTCATATACGAAATGACAGGCATTTTAAAAATATCATTGGAAGAAAGATGAGACATGAACCCAACAAGATGGTTGGACCAAACCCTGATAGCCTTAAATTTGGAAAAGCTTATGAAGAGATGTGTTTATATCACATGCATGTAGATTGAGATGTTAATCTGACTTGTGGTCTCCAGCCTTATATCTCAATGCATTTATGTCATAACCAATCAAATCAGAGTCACATTCATTTAGGGGCCTAAGTATCTAATGTTGAGACGGCGCGATATAACTCCATTTCACGATCGGTTCAAGGTCTCTTCTCCAAAGCCATAACTTTTGGGGTATTGGCGGTAATGAAAATGACTTCTATTTTGACGAAATGCAGGGATTAAATTGTGGCACCCGCTTCTATTAAGTTCAGTTCAGTATATGGTGCATGGGGCAATGGTAGGCTGGGTGGGCACCTAACATGCGTCAGTAATGTTTAGAGGGTTAGTTGAAAGGAGAGGAGGCCAAATAAAATGCAAAATCAGCACGTTGTAGCTGTTGCCTATTTTCATGTCTAGGCGAACAAGCTTTTCCCAGCCAGATTCATACTTTGTTTGCATTTCCCTTCCAATTTATTTAACCACACTCTAAAATTTGAACTTGGATTTGTCAACGTATATTTTTATGTTCTTGCAATACAAACTAAATTTTTTAGTTTGCCTTTGTGAAGAATATTTATTTTATCATAAGTTTAAAGTAACTTTTCTAACATCTAGAACTTAATATTCTTACATAAACTAATTTTAGTGATTACAAAATCATTGACTGGCCCACCTGTGTTGTTCTTTCCAGAAGACCATCTCACAGAAATGAAGAAAGACAAAAAAATAGCTCGTCTTTATTTCCGTGGTTAAGGCCTTTTGTAGACTTGCAGTACAAGGCATAAAACAACTCTAACAAAATTTTGTTAGAATAGAAAGAAAACACACAGGGTACTTAATGAGATCTAGGTTGCGGTTTGGTCTAGTAAAGGATCATTAATACTGAAGCCCTAAAGGAAAGAAGACAAAGGACCTAGGCCCAATGACAGAGCCAAGAATTTAATATAAGAGGGTCCAAATATTTAATTTTTTAAAATTTTAGAAAGCCTAGTGTATCACTGGTCTCTAAATAACTCTATCCTTTTATATATATATATACTTAGGGGGTTCAGTGTACCACTGGTCTCTAAATAACTCTACCCATATATATATGCATATATATATATATATATATACTTGGGGAGCCCAGTGCACCACTGGGTCCCATGTTCTTCCGTCCCTAACTAGGCCCTGCTGTGAATGAGAAACATGAACCAGATGAGAGGGTTGCGGTATAATCGATTGAGAGATGTAAAATGAATTGGGAAATCAAAGGAAATTAAGGTTCATCGTTTACTACTAAGTTTGTCATGTTGCAGCAAGTTAGATGGTACAAATTTTGTACAACACCCAGCTTAAGCAGCAGAGAGTGAAAAGGAGAGTATGGGAGAGCCATAGTGAAGATGTCCACGAGCTAATCAGTGAAAGAAACAAGAAGTAGATGGACGACACCGGCCTTGAGTTTTTCACGAACAGCATGGCAGTCAATTTCAATGTGCTTCGTTCGTTCATGAAAAATGGAGTTTTCGGTGATGTGAATAGCCAACCAATTTTTGCAATAGAGGTATGCTGGTTGAGGATGATCGATGGCAAAGTCACGAAGGAGATAACGAAGCCATTGGATTTCACATGGTTGAAGCCATGTCACAATACTCGGCCTTCGAGGAGCTCATGGAGATAGTCGATTGTTTCTTGGATTTCCAAGAGATAAGAGAGGAGCTCAGAAAAATACAAAAGCTGGTAATAAACTTGGGCGAGTCTACGCAGGGGCCCAATCGGAGTCGGATAAGACACGGAGCTGAAGAGGAGAGGCAGCTAGAAGTAAAACGCCTTGTCCTAGAGAGCCTTTAAGGTATTAAAGAATGGAGAGGTGGTTGGACGAGACATAAACTAAGACAGTTGTTGAACAGCAAACAAGATGTCAGGTCGGGTAGTCATAAAATAGAGAAGTTTACCAATTAAACATCAGAAGGAGTTGGAGTTAAAGAGAGGTACACCATCACTTAGTAGCCTAGTGTTGGAAGCCATGGGGGTAGCCATTGGTTTTGAATGAAGAAAATCGATTTTCTTGAAGCAAGTTTAGAGTAAACTTTTGTTGGCAGAGGTTGATCACTAAGGAGGAGTGAGTGAGCTCCAGGGTTAAGGAGATAAGGTCAAAATGGCCAACAAAACATCGTCGACGTAAATGAGTAGGACAATGAAGTTGATGGGAGTGGATTTGTTGAACATGGAATGATCTAAAGTGGACTGTGCAAATCTGTTAGAGAGGAGGGCTAAGGTAAGTTTTGAGTGCCACTATTTGTTGGCCTATTTAAGGCCCTAGATGCTTTTCTGTAAATGACATACCATATTTAGATGTGGCAGATGGAGGGCAGGAGGGGGGTAACATGTAGACGTCCTCCTTCAAATCCCCACGCAAAAAGGGGTTGTTGATATCTAGCTGGTGCATATGCCAATTCTTTAAAGCTATGATTACAAGCAATAGGCAAATGGTAGTAGTTTTGACTACTAGAGAGAAGGTGTCGGGGTAGTCTAAGCCTTCCTATTGATTGAAGCCTTTGGCCATAACTCTACTTTTGCAATGTTTGAGGCTCCCATCGAAGTTGAATTTGAGCTTGTGGACCCATTTGCATCCGATAATAGTTTTTCCTATAGGTAAAAAGGTAAGATGCCAAGTTTTGTTATCTTCTAAGGCTTTCAGCTCAGCCTACATTGCTTCTTTCCATTCCTAGTGTTGTATGGCTTGTTAGTAAGATTTAGTTTCTTGATAAGTAACAATGGAGGCTAGGAAAGATTGGTGTTTAGGTGATATATAGTTATAGGAAAAAACGTAGGAGAGATGGTGTGGAGAAAAATGAGGTAAGGTAGGACAGTCATACTTTTGTAGGTAGGAGGGGGGTTTGGATTGCCTAGAAGAACGTCACAGAGGCATGGAAGGGAAAGGTGAGGATGTAGTCTCCTGAGAGGAAAAGGTTGTAGGGGATTGGTGAGGATAAGGTACATAAGGAAAAATGGGATCAGTGGATGGCAACGGAGAATGATGGGGTAAAATAAGAGGGTTGAAGGAGGAGTCAAAGTTGGGAATACCGTACCGAACTTGGTACCAAATTGGGTTTTACTACAATATTGTACCAGTACTAGTCAATATTGAGTACCATTTTGGGCAATTTTTTAAATTTATAAAATAGTCCCGAAAATTTTTAAATTTTACAAAATAGTCCATTAGTATATTATACAGTTATACTGTATACTTTACAAGTTTACATCAACTATGTTTCCAAAAATCATAATAATAAATAATAATCACAATTAATATGAAATAACAATAAGTTTGAAATATCTCACATATAAATAATAAACACAATTAATATAAAAAAAGACAGTCTTCATCATACAAATATAAAATTAAGAATAATACAAAGTATTAAAATAATACAATAATACAATGTCATCATTTTAATAAATAATAATTACATCAAAACATCCAATAAAAAAATAAATATCCTTAACTATTACAATTTACAAAAAAAGTTCATAATGAAGAAACAATTAAGTAGAAGTTAAACCTGAAACAAAAATATTTATAATTACATTACATATATAGAATTTAACATAAACAAGGATACCCGCTATAACTGCACTGACTCTAGTTATCATTTGTTACAAAATGCTCATCATTGAGATGAGCTTCATCATCATTATCATTCAAATTTAATGCACCAAATAACATGCCAATGCTTTCCCATCTAAGATTATCTTTCAAGTCATTGACATCTACCAAATTCGGTTCTTCAGAAACTCAATCCTCCAAAAGATCAACATTATTAATGGAGATTGGATTAGTTAAACTACTTGTGCTATTAAGACTCCTATTAAACAATAAAATTTAATTATTAGAAAATTATAAGAAATTATATCGAAATTAATAATGATAATAACAAACCTTTACTGAAGCTTTAAATTGTAACGAGTAAAAACCAAGTCATTTAACCTCTTATGCTCTAATCTATTCCTTTTCTTTGAGTGAATAAATTCAAATGTACTCTAATTTCATTCACAGCCTATTGCACTCACACATTGACTTAAAATTCAAATTGCAAACCTTTTCAATTCTGAAACACCATTTCAAAAGTTGTGTTATAAATAAAATAAAGTGATAATTAATTTTCAACAAATAAGAAAAAAGAAATAACTAATACATGGAGAAAGTTTTCCTCTTTGTCGAATAGCAATCAGCATTGCAAAATCCCCATAAGACAACTTGTAAAGCTCCATTTGTGAGCTTAAAAAATCTTGCATCGCGTCAATGCTAACAATTGTTGTAATAGATAAAAACATTTCTCTATTAACTTCAGCTTGCTTAGTGAGATTTAGTCTAAAATAAACACTAGGATTCAAAAATCTCCCAGCTACAAACAATAGAGAAGAAAGTTGTCTTTCTCTTCTCTCATTAATGATTGAAAGATATGGTGTAAGAAGGCCCATGTTTCAGATTGGACTTAATTGCTTCCGTCACTCTCTCCATGACATCAAAAATATAACTCATTTTTGGCTTTTCTTCACTATCAGCCAAGCGAAGCACCCTCACCAAAAGCTCACAAACTCGAATAACAAATTGACATTAAGACCAAAATTCTCTATCTTCCAGTATAATATTACAAACCTCCACTCCAGCATTAGACCTAACATGCTAAGATGAAATCCACTTATCACTTGTAAATATTTGTCTTAACTCTTTCTTCATCGACACAAAATACTGATGTGATAAGAAATTTATTGCAAATCTTGTCATAATAAGACAACACAAATTTCTACCATTAGTAAATTCCTTTCTCATCAAATTCAATACCCATTCACAATTATAAATGAACTTTGTCACTTTTTTAGCTTTCTAGATAGTCTCATCAATAACAGGAAAATACCTAGGATCCCTATATTCTCCAGCATTAGGTCAATGCAATGTGCAATATAAAGAGTCCAAAAAAAGAATTATATGTATTCTGCAACCTTTTTCCTGCCATTTTATAAGCAGAATCATTAGCCCTATATCGTTCACAACTTTATCAAATATCGTAAACAAAGTCTCAATATATCTAATAAGGCCAGATGCATCAATAGATTTCAAAAACATAGATTCATTTGTAGAATAAACCAAAAAAATTATAATAGGCTCTTGTCTACTGTTGGTCCAATTATCACACATTATTGAACATTCATAAATACCCTAATTCACTCTTCTTTCAGCCAAACAACTTCTAATTTCAGAAATAGAACAACTCAAAAGTTTACCTCTTAAGTCATCAATCGAAGGACCTTTGTATCCTAGACCATAAGAGGCTATTGCATCCATCATAGGTTGATAATAATAAGACTGAGAAGCATTTAATAAAGAACCTGCATCATACCACCATCTAGCTACTATCATATCGACATTGTGAGCTGCATCTTTTGATTGCATTGCACTACGAATTGAAGGTTGGGCTCTAGGAGTTGTTCATATTGTAAAAAAACTTGTCGCCTGTCTTCTTCTATTCTTCACATCAGGTTCAGGTACTTCTTCTTGAACTCGAGATGGAACACTACCAGTACCACTACCACTACCACTTCCACCTTTAACATTTCTAAAATCACCATGGAAACTAGAAAATGAATTTCTACTACCAATTTCAAAATTCAACATTTCTCTTTTATCTCTCTCATATTGATATTCATCAAGCAATGTTTTCATTTGTCACTTCATATCATGATTTACTTTTTTACAGGGTTCCATATCTCCTTTAACTACAGCTAAATGTTTTTTAATCGGGTGATTCCTTCATCTTTCAAATGCTTGTTACAAAACAAACAAATAGTATGGTTCCTCATACCTGGAACCAATAAACATGAGCCCAAGCTGGATCATTGTATCTTCCTGAAATAGATTGATCAGGAGTACTTGAAATTTCTTCTATTTATTTGTAAAAATAAATGAATGCATATATCAAAATAAATAAAAATAGACAATATGCATGTCCATCGTATATAATATAACTCATTCTGTATGATGACATTACAAACAATTCAATTTCATGGAACACAATTCACTATAAATCAAAAACTAACAATTCGATTATTCGACATATATAATTACACAAAACATACATAAATACTTTTCATTTCCAACAATCACAAAATATACATAAACAATTTCTGTTTCCATTAATCAGAAAACATTCAAAAAGCAATTTCCATTTCCATCAATTTTCAATAATTTCCATTTCCATGTCCATTTCTAACAATTTTCATTTCTAACAATCACAAAACATATATAAACAATTTCCATTTTCAACAATTTTTAACAATTTTCATTTCCAATAATCACAAAACATCCATAAAATAATTTTCACTTCCAACAATTTCCATGTCCAATAATCACAAAACATTCATAAAACAATTTCCATTTCCAACCTCCACAAAACATACATAAATAATTTCCATTTCCAACAATTTCAATTCAAAGTTTCAAACATAAGGATCAAGTGGAAGGGTATGATATGATTTACATAATTGTCAAATAATGAATGACATATCTTATGCAATTGTTCATATGCATCTATTCATAACATAATGATCAAGTTGAATGATGTATTCATAATATGAGAATTAAGTTGAAGGATATAACTTCTTTGGAAAAAAAATTTCCTATTTAAAGCTTTCAATCTTCTTTTCATTTCTAACAAACCATAATATTATATACACCATTCTATATTTCATTCTTAAATATATAAGTTGCTTTTACAATTTTTAATTGACATTAAGAAGTGTAAGTATAAATGATTGTAACCTACAACATGTTCACAATTTGAAAAGAAAGTTCTTTTTGGGGTACATTTATTACATCACTACTTTCACACATTATCTATTATAAATATTTATGATACCTCACACATATGTATGACCAAATAATTCAAGTTCAACATAGTTTATACTCAATTAATTATTTACCCAAAACTAATACCCAAATAGGCAAATACTATTATTAACTACAATTGAATTATTATTAATTTACAATTGCATAATTTTATACTCAACTAATTATTTACCTAAAGTCAATACCCAAATACTAAAAATAAAATATCATTTAATAAATATTAAGAATGTGTCAATTAATGATTTAAGTCTTTGCAACTTTACAACTTTAATATTCTAGGTTTAAAATTTTAATTTAAGTTGTTTCAACTTAGAAACTTTCAATCAAATCAATTTCAATTCACCAACATCATCACATATTCACATGAGGCCGTGCATTTCATTCATTTAAAAAGCTTATCATAAATTTCTAATAAACTTAAACTAATCTTTATAACCAAACTAGAAATCAACTAAACAATAATTCAACTCCAATATCCAATCCAACCCACATAAATCACAAAACGAACACAACATTGTGAGTGACTCATTCAATTCAACTTCAATATTCAAATCATAAATGACAAAACCGTGATCTTTTAACTCCAATATCCAACCCAGATACACGTAAATTGTAAATCACAAAACCAAGTTCCAACTTCCAACTAATTCACAAATCCAAGATCCAATCAATCACAATAAAAAATGTAATTAAGCAGGAAAACATTGAAAACTCAAAAAACACAACCAAAAACAATTCACTAGCTTCGAGTTTTGAGTTGGGTCTTTAGGTTGGGTGATAGGTCACAGGCTTTGGGTGTAGATCTGGGCGAGCAGCGACCTTTTCTCATCCTTCAGACACTCAGTTGTGACGACGTGGTGTGGTGGTTCCTGTGGAGGAGGGTTGAAGACGGTGGCCTCTTCGAGGGATAAGAAGGGAGGAGTCGAGGGAGGATCTCTGTCCTCTGACGCTGGCGTGGATCGAGGAGGATGAGGGAAGGAGTACCACCATCGGAGAGGGACTAATCGCTAGCATTGTCGGAGATCAAGAGGAGAATGAGAGAGAGAATGGCAACGGTGGTGAGTGAAGAAGTGAGAGTCAGTGAAAGAGAGAGAAAAAAATGAGAAGGAAGGTAGAAGAAGGTTCAGGACAATGGAGATGGAGAGTTACGTAGCAGACAAGGGGTGGGGGTTCGTTTAGTTTTAGGGTAAGTTTCAAAAGATTACAAATAGGTCCTTTGCATTTTCAAAATGTATGGTACCGATCGATATGTCCCAGTATTTTAGATACTAGCTGATACCGACCGATATTAATGGGCGGTATAAAAGGAATGAATATCGTTCCTATTTTTTGGTCGGTACGGTACAAACTGGCCGATACTGACCAGTACCGAATAGTATTCATTCCTCTAGGAGGAGTTTGTAGGCAAATTCTGAAAGAGAAAGTTGTCTTCATAGAATAAAACATCCCAAAAAATGATAAATTGGTTACTACTGATGTCAAACACCTTAAAACCTTTTGTACATGGAGAAAAAACAAGGAAAACATATTTTCTTACCCTTGTGTCAAACTTGCCTTTGTTAGCCTCTTTGGTAGAGGAAACAAAACATTTTAAGGAGTGACAAATCTGGATTAGTACCAAATATGATAGAAAAAGGGAATTTGTTTTCTAAGAGGGAAAAGGGATTCTGTTTGATTAGGTATGTAGCATGTAATATACAATCTACCCAAAATATAGTAGGAACGTGAGCTTGTAGCTTTAGGGCCCTATCAACATTTAAGATGTGTTAATGCTTCTATTCTACTCTACCATTTTGTTGTGGTGTCTCAACATATGAGGTTTCATGCAAAAATTCCTTGTTCTTTGTAAAAATGTTGCATACCAAATTCAACTCCATTAGTAATTCCCTTGTTTCACTTTTGTATTTCATCCGGTAAATCCATGTTAATCTACTATGGTCATCCACAATGGTAAAAATATATATATAACCAAGGATAGAAGGTGTATGGTAAGACCCCCAATATCAACATGTACTAAATCAAAACAGGAATGAGCAATAGATTTACTAGAAGAGAAAGGTAGACGCCTTTGTTCAACAAAATGGCAGACATCACATTGTTTTATGAAATGAAACTTAATCGAATGATCTAATCTAGATAGAGTGTGCAATCTTTGATTAGAAGGATTTCCTAATCTTTTGTGGCAAAGGTGTTCTTGATCAGAGGAAATACTACAAATGATAGGTTGGTTAACTGGATGTGAGAAGGAAAGATAGTAGTGGTCATTGGTTTGTTCAGCAAAATCAATCATCTTCTGGGATTTGGTGTCTTGGATGATGCAAGGATGAGAAGAAAAAATTAGTTGACAGTGAGAGGAGGATGTGAGTTTACTGATGGAGATTAGATTGAAAGAAAAAATGGGGACAAAAAACACATTAGTAAGAGTGACGGCGGAAAGTTTTACAGTTCCTATATATGTGATTGTCATGAATTCTCCATTTGGTAATCTAACAGTCAAATTATCAAGTGTTTTGCAGGTGAAAAAAATATATAAAGAGCAAACTATACGATCAGTAGCCCCAGAATTAAGGGTCCATATGGATGACCATAAAGAAGAACATAAATCAAGTTTAAGTAAACCTTTGTTCCCGGTAGAATTTGTATTGACCTAAAGATTGATAATCACTTTTCTTTTAGATTCTTTGTCCTTGTGCAGCAGTTGCATCAACTATGCATATAGGTCCAGGAGTTTCAAAAGATAACGTTTGCCCAGTAAAGTTAGAATCAGATTCAAGAGGCTGCTTGTCTAGGTGAGTTTTGACTGAGTTGATTGCCTTGTATCTATTGGAATTGTAAGCTTTGGGTCTAGAATTGTGTTTGTCGTTTGATGACATATTGGGGGGAAAACTTTTTTTTTTGTAGCATTTGCGTCTATATGTCCAATGTTCCCACAATAAGTAGAAATAGGTTTTTTGTTTTGTTGATAGTATCATTTAGAGTTTGTTTTAGCAAGAAAAGCTTGTGGTTCTAGAATGGGAGAGGGTGATGAGGTATAACATGAAGTGTTGAGTTGTCTCTCATGTTGAGCAACCATGGCAAAAGTTTTCTTGATATTGGTTAGAGGGTCCATTAACATAATGTGTGATTTGACTGTGGAATAGGATTCATTTAAATCCCTAAGTAATCTAATCACACAATCTGCATCTTGATAGGATTTGATGATGGTTTGAAGGTTGCATGTACACTGAGGTTGACAAACACATTTAGGCACAGGTATGAGGTTGAAAAACTTGTCCCACAACATCTTGATGTGGGTATAGTAATTAGAAACTGAAAGTGTAACTTGATGGAAGCTATAGATTTCTTCTTGTGGTGGGTATAGTAATTAGAAACTGAAAGTGTAACTTGATGGAAGCTATAGATTTCTTCTTGTATATTAGAAATTTTGAAAGAATAAGCTTGAGAGAATTTTCCCTTCAAATCTTTCCAAATTTCTACAGGAATATCAAACTATATGACACTTTGAGCAATAGAATTTGAAACAGACCTAAGTAACCAAGAAAGGATCATTGTGTTGCACCTTTCTCAGTATCCGAACCGAGGATCATTTATGTCTGGAACTGAGATTGTGTCATCTATGAAATAGAGTTTATTTTTAGACAATAGGCCCATACATATGGATCTTGCCCAAGAGTGATAATTTGTACTTGTTAGTAAAGAGAAACAAGCAAGAGAGAGGGGTTTTCATTTTGGTGAAGATAAAAAGGGGCCGGAGGGATGGTCTTTTGGTTTTAAATTGTTTTGACTTTGTTGTGGCTGACTTGAAATGATGCTGGAGTATGAAGGACTTAGACCTCCTGACATGATGAAAGAAGGACAGAAAAAGAAATAAAAGATCAACAGGAAGATACTAGAGTGGGAATGAAGGAAGCCAAAGCAGGTATAGAGCAGACGTGCTCCTTCTCTGATATCATCACAGAAATTAAAAAAAAAAAGACAAAAAAAATGGCTCATCTTTATTTCCATGGTTAAGGCCTTTTATAGGCTTGAAGTACAAGACATAAAACAACTCTAATAGAAATTTGTTAGAATAAAAAGAAAACACAAATACTACTTAATTGGACCTAGGCTGGTGGTTTAGGCCCGTTGAAAAACATGAACTAAACGAAAGGACTGTAGTAAAATCGATTGAGAGATGTAAAATAAATTGGGAAAACAAAGAAGATTAGGGTTCATCGTTTACTACAGGTGTTGTCACCATCTCCTGCAAGACATTAGTTGAGTTATCCACCTCGTCAGCTTGTATGTAATTGGAGCTGCAATAACTCGTAACGCTGTCGGGAAGGCGTGGGTCTCAGAGTCGGATAGTTGCAGGTCCCAAGTTGGGTAGAGTACAACCTTAAATCACTCTGAAAATATCATTGGAATGTGTAAAACGAAGTGATTGTTTAATTTGTGGGCTCTAGTGATTGTTTGATCATTGACGGGAGGATTTCCCGTTCTGACACGATAGCTTTTGCGTTGGTAACTGAGATAAGAAATGAAAGCCACGTGGATGCATGTTAATAGTAACTTAAATTTAACTCCGTAGAAAGTAAAAGGACTGCTGTTGACCAGTTACCTCTCACTTAAAATATGGTTTTTGCCGTTAATGCATAGTTTTCTTTTGGTTAGTGTGTCGTTTTGGAGTTCCAAACCCCATTTTAACGGCCACGGATCTCTGAGCAAGTGTGGGTTTGGCGTACCGGCCAAAAGAAATCCGTCAACTTTAAGTTTTTAATGTTTAGCGTAATTTTGTTAGCATTTCTCGGTCCAATGCTGGTACTTGGTAATTGAGCCTCACCTAAGTGTTCATTTTAGTTTCGTGAAATATGATAGTTAAGGTAAAAGGTTTGTTGAGAATTGTTAGTTTAAACCTTTTTTTTCATGTCATAATTAGGGCCTTGTTTCCTGCCATTGACTCGCCTTGTCTCGCGAGGAGAAATATATTATATCCACGGATTGATGTGCATCGATTAAAGAAAATAATAATAACCAATTTGGTTTGCATGTGATGGGTTAGTAAATAGATTATCTTAATTTCTCCTCTCCCTCAACTTGACATGTGCGTAGTATATCAGTGACAATTATAAGAAATAAACTTTCTAACTTAATATTCACTCTCCACAATTAGGAGCTTTTTGACGTTAAATACTGACCTGCATGACAGGAAAGTGAAACAAAAAAAGAAAAAAGAATTGCCCCCGTCCGAAATGAAAAGCATGATAGTGCCTGGAGAGGATGAGATAAACTGTAATTATAAATGCCAAATTAAGTATGTTATAAATTTCCGTGTGATAAAATATTTACTGAATCCATTTGAGGGTTACCCAGTGAAACGAAAAGAAGAAAACTGAAGACAGTGGGCCAACAGTGCAGGAGTACAAGAGGCAACTTCATGTTTGACCCACTATTCTTGGCTTGGACAAGGTCTACTGAAAACATATAAACCCAATCCACGACAAAAGAATTATGATATCTAATAAACACCATGTCCCTGGAGGACTAAGATGCGTACCAGAGATGCACATGCTATCTCATTGAGGTGGGATTAAAAACACAGAATCCCACCTCCCTCTATTAATTGGCTTTATACAATTATGCTTTCTATCAGATTCGGAGCCATGTGTAGATCTATTCATGTTATAAACTCTCTTGCCCCACAAATATCCTTATATCCAAGTTTAGATACGTTTTGTTGGCATCACCAAGTCCAGTGGGAAAGGAGTGTCCGTACTAGAAAGATTAACCACATTAACCCATAAAGCTTATAAAGATGAAGATAAAGATCAGCCTTGAAATTTGTAACTATTGCAGCTTCTAAAGTAATAATATAACAAATTAAGATGATTTTTTTAAACTTTTATTATAAGACATGTAGAAAGGAATTAGTATTAGTAGAAGAGTTCCAAAAGAAGTCAGATTAATATTTTCGAGTTATAGAAATCCTAATTCTGTGTGCGAGTGTTAAACTATCAGAAATTTAAATTCACAAACTGGAGTAACTCTTAAAATTTGGTTTTAAAAAGTTAATGTCATCTCATTAAAGAACCTAGTTCATTTCTTCAGTTAAAGAGTCCTATTCCAGTGCTTCAACATAAATCAATACAGTTAATGTACGGGATCAAATAAAGATTTGGGAGGAGAAATAGGAAGAAAAAGACGTCTAATATTGAGCATATGACATATCGTGTAGTGAAACCCCACACTTGAAGCCACCGACAAGCCCATGGCGACCATGCAAGATTGCAGGATATCCCTTAATAATTCAATGCTTCATATTTTGCTTTTTGGTTTTCATATAACTTTTTTAATCGGACCAACCCATTAGGTCATCGGAAAGGACAGTGAGTGACGTAGTAAGATTTTTAAGGGCGAACTTTCACTTTGGGTGCAAGTCCCGAAGGAAAACAGACGTAGATGACCTGTGTTTTATCATTATGTTTTTATAAAATTTTATCTATTTAATAAATAGAACCTACAAAAATTTTAACAAAAGATCCTGCGGGAGACAATGGACCCCGCTTCTCACATGCATATATATAGGACAATGTGGTCGATACGTCGCTGTCCCATCTCGCTTCTCCATGTTCTTCTGTTCCTGCCTCTCTACTTTTTTCTTCCTCTTTTTTCCTTTTTTTTTCCGTCACTTTTGTATCTTCAAAAATCTCAACTACCTTTACTCCGATGAGTTCTTTTCTTTCAATAAAAGAACGAAAACTGCGTCATTATTTTTCTTCCAATTCTATTTTCTCCATTTTCAGTTTTTATATTATCTATTTTTTTTGGAAAGGATTAGCGGGTGAAATAACTTAGAAATATTCACTTTTAAATAAATATTTGATTATACAAATTAAATATATGCAACGCTTATTTAAATAAAATTATATTATATGTTTTTAACATTTCCAATATCATCTAATTAAGTAAGTAGTTTTTATTCAAAATAAAATTATGTTTTATACTGCTAAAAGATGACAATTTTAACAAAGATTAGTCTATGCCCACTTAGGATAAACATCTAAATTTTTTAATTTCCTAAAAGAGTTATATAATTAATTGAATGTTGTGAAATATTGAAATCTATATGTAAATAATGTACTCTAAAATTATAGTTTATGACCTTCTTGTAGATATTAAAGCGAAAACATGTGTAGAAAGAAATTGATTCGTGGAATATTACGTTGTTGTTAGTATGTTTTTCAAAGTCTAAATCTAAGTTAAGCTCATTGAAGCTAGCATGGGACTATGGAAGACTGCTAGCAGGTCGCGTATAACCCTCTTTGACTACTCTACGACGGACATCATAGGTTACGTAGGCTTCGAACCTTTTCAAAATGTGAGTCCACGTGGCCACCTTCTTATGGAGTATGTGTAGGGGCGGTCGTTGACAACCTTGCAAATGCCACGTTTATGGGTCGTTGAATCACGTGTTTAAAGCTCTTTTACCCCTTTCAGTCTTTTGCTATTTGCTCGCGAGCGGGAGGAGCGTTACTTGTACTGGTCAGTCACGAGCCCTTGTGAGCGTATTGTACTCTGCGCTTCACGCTAGTCGGTTCCACAGTTCCGATTAATCCATTTCCCACCAACCAATTGAATGTGTGCTCTTTTTTTCCTCTCTCAGGTAATTTCTATAAATTAATTGTATTTAAATATATTTAATTTATTAATTTAAATTATCAACTAACAAGAAATAAATTGAATTTGTAACCTGAATTAAGGTTATAAAATTATTATATTATAAACCTTAATTTATAGAATTTTTATTTTTTAAAAACACATATCATTATGAAAATATGGATAGCTAATTGTGAACCAAAACATTTTTTTAATTTGGACGCATTAATTATATTCCTACAACATCTCAGTGGCATTATTTTACGTTTAATAGAAAGCAATTTTTATTTATAGCAAATGGGATATTTGATACTTGCTTTTGTTTGTATTCTTTAATGAGATGCTAAGATAATAAATTTAAATAGATACGATTTCTTTTTCAAACAACTAAGATGTGGTGTTTTACATATGATATGCGAATGATTATCTCTGGGAAAACAAAGGCATAGTGTATATATATTTATGTGCCTGAAAAGAAGAAGATAGTACTTGGTGGGATGTAATGGAACAAAATGAAGTTAAAAAAGGATAATAGATTTACTCATATAGTTGGAGGAATATAAATGAGATTATTGTTTTGTGGAAATACAATTCCAGGCTTCGAATAATTTTAGTGCAGGTTAAGCGTTTTCAAAATTTCAGGATCTCAAATGATGTTTTGCATAAGTTATGGAGAGGGATAGCCTGCGATGACGTCAATATTTAAGAATATTAACTACCCAACATTTGGTTAATTGAGGCCTTACTTGTATTCTATTTCTATCATGAAATTGACATTGATGTCGTCTTAAAAGGACATTTGACTAGTGTAACGCATAATAACGGACTTATTTTTATTCTCATTGCTTAGGCAAATGTCAAATATTATTAGAAATCCTAACTCATCTTTAAAAGTTAGTTTAAGAAGGGAATGTTTGCATATTATTATAAATTATTGAATGCTCTCATATTTATCTGACGTGAAATTTCTAACATACCTTTCTCAGTCTAAAATATGACTGGACATCTGATGGACACATTGAACAAAGAAACATAACCGAGTATTGCCCTAAACTATCAAAATAGGCTGACTTTGATACTATATTAAAAGGTCTAACTTATCCTCAAAAGTTATCTCAAGAGAGAGATGTTTGCACATTATTATAAATTATTGAATGCTTTCATATTTAACCGATGTGAAATTCATGACAAATATCAAAATTTAACTTATATGAATTATCTGTTATATCTAAAAAGTGCATAATTCCACCTTAGGAGGGCTTTTGCTTGAAAGGTTTTAGTTGGGTTTTACTTGTTCCGATATATTATTATTTGGATTTTAGTTGGGTTATTATATTCATAAGCAAACATAGGTTGATTTGCTATACTAATTAATTATAGTAAATAAAAAAGAAAAAAATAATTGAAGCAATGATCAAAATTTTAATCGGAACTATTTTACTCCCCGGTTGAAGTTGAACTTTATGAGATCTCACTTGCATGTTTTCAAGAGCATCAGTATTTGTAAATTATGCAAGTAAAGACGTGGATGATTATTTAGTATAACAAATTTAGCATGTTTATTCTAATTATGTACATCAAAGAAAATCCAAGTCACTCAATCAAGTCAGTTTAAAAATCAGTATACTCTTCGGTTGCACTCTAAAACAATCGCCTCTGTCCCTCTCCTTTCCCTTTCTAGTCCGGTGTTGCCACCTTGAAAAGCAGACAACCAAACTGACGGTTAAGCCAAAAACACAACCTCTGTCTCTCTCTTTAAAGCTTCAGGCTTCAATAATTTGAACATGAACGTGATCTTCGAGCCCTGCCCCCTTGTCGGCAACGAAGACAGTACTCGGTAACGACATTAATCTCGGTGAAAACAACAAGGAAAATGCTGCGACGTGGGCAGGAGGAAATGGCGGGTTGTGGCTCAACAGCGATTGTAGGCGTGAAGCTTGATTCTCATAGCAGAGAGCTTTTGACCTGGGCCTTGGTTAAAGTGGCACGGGCTGGAGATACTGTTATTGCTCTTCACGTCCTTGCTAACGATGGTAAGCGCATGAAGCTTTTATGGATTTTGGTTCTGTGAGTGGATTTTCTGATATGGCGAAATGGGTTTGTGTAGAAATCATGAATAGAGATGGGAAGTCTTCACTTCTCTCGCTTTTCAAGGCTTTTGATTCTGTTCTAGCCGTTTATGAAGGTTTCTGCAACTTAAAACAGGTTGGTCTTTTACCAGAGTTGACGACCTCCTTCTACTTTTCTCTTTGTTTTCTGTATGTTGTACTCATCTCCAAACGTTTCAAACACAATGTCCTCTTCTTGGTTGCTGAGGAAATGGATGTTTTGAGCAGTTATTTCTTGGTTCAGATACGCGACAACCATAAATCATTCTGTCTCATAAGTGGATAAATCATTTCTTAAAGATATTCAATAAGAATTTTCATGGTTATCGAATTGTGTTCCGGTTTCTAAAGGGGCGTGCTTTGCAGGTGGATCTCAAGCTAAAGATATGCAGAGGATCATCTGTACGGAAAATTTTAGTGAGAGAAGCAAAATCATACAACGCATCAAAGGTAATTGTTGGAGCTGCCAAGACTCATCACACGATCTGGTCATCGATATCTATGGCTAAGTATTGTGCCAAAAAGCTATCAAATGGTTGTTCTGTTCTGGCTGTTAATAATGGGAAGGTTTTGTTTAGTAAAGAACACTCTCCAGCTAATGCGAGTGCCTCCCAGGGTCGGTCATATCATCTGAACTAATGCTCTGCCATTTGGTTCTTTTAGTCTTGATTTATAATAACCAGTCTCGTAATCTTGTTCAGGAACTGGAGAATGCCGTCGCAAAGGTTTACTCACTGCAATTCACAGGTCAATTTCACTGAATAAGAGCGCCAAAATACTGAGTGAAAGTACTCCTACTGGAGCCTCAAACTGTCATCAGGTTAAGGACCAGACTTTGGAGCAGGCCTTGATACAAGTTCGTTCGAATAATTTGGAGAGCATAATGAAGAAGAACTGTTCACTTTGTGGACCAGTTCCTGATTATCTTAATACTTCTAGTCACGAATCTGAAGAAGACTCTCATGATAGCTGTGGGGGTAAGGATAAGTCTTTAGCTCTTGTCACGTTACCGAAGGTAGATGCTACTTCGACTTCAAGAACTCTAATAGTCAAGCAGTTACCTGAAGTGAAACCTGGCTGGCCACTACTCCGTCGTTCATGTTTACCTGATCTACGAGTGTCAGATAGATCTTCTATGAGGCAGATCTCTGTGGTTCAGTGGGCAATGAGGTTACCTAGTCGGCAACTTTCATCGTCCTCTGCTGATTTGGATAACAAACAGAATGCTTGTAGGTTTGTTGAAGAAAGATCCTCTTTAGATGGAGAAACTGGTGCTATAGTTCCAGTTGGTACAGAGACCGTAACAACTCCACCTTCCCCTGACCACAACTTGAAAAATCTACCCAAAGAATTGGAGGGCCTTCATGAGAAATACTCATCAACTTGTAGATTGTTCACATACCAAGAACTTCTCGCAGCCACTTCCAATTTCTTTGCAGGCAGGTTTTGGCAAAATATCTTTAAACTGTTATATCCCCTCTGCATTATGTGATCTTTTAAATTTATTTCAGAAAATCTGATTGGAAAAGGAGGCAGCAGTCAGGTTTATAAAGGTTGCCTTCCTGATGGCAAGGAAATTGCTGTAAAAATTTTAAGACCATCTGAAGATGTACTGAAGGAGTTTGTTTTGGAGATTGAAATCATTACCACCTTACATCACAAAAACATAATTTCACTCCTGGGATTCTGCTTTGAGGACAAAAATCTTCTTTTGGTCTACGATTTTCTATCAAGAGGAAGCCTCGAAGAGAACCTTCACGGTACATCCTCTGGAAAGTTTTTACACATTTAGATCAGAAACAGATCAGGTATTCTGTCAATTGAAGTACTTTCTGAAGTTGCTTAATGGCGTTCGTTATTACTCCATTCAGGTAATAAAAAAGACCAACATGCATTTGGGTGGAGTGAGAGATATAAAGTAGCTGTAGGTGTCGCTGAGGCCATGAATTATCTGCACAACGACAATACTGAGCCTGTCATCCACAGGGATATTAAATCATCCAATATACTGTTGTCAGATGATTTTGAACCTCAGGTATTTTATTTTGAACATTGTGCTTTACCTATGATGGTCTGATGTTTTGATTTTGAAGTGATGAAGCTTTCTGGATTTCTCAGCTTTCTGATTTTGGACTTGCTAAATGGGCGACAAGCTCGAACTCCCATACAATATGCAACGATATTGCCGGGACCTTTGGGTATGTTAATTAATTGTCATAGTTTTCGTATTCATGTTTTATTTACGTTTTCTCAATTCGTTTTAAATTGTGAAGAGTATGATATTCTATTGGTTATTGGGATTCAACATAAATCTGACTTTCTTAGAAACTAATCTTTTATAACACTTGATTGCTGCAGCTACTTGGCTCCTGAGTACTTCATGTATGGGAAAGTAAATGACAAGATTGATGTCTATTCTTTTGGTGTTGTACTCCTTGAGCTCCTTTCTGGGAGAAAGCCCATAAGCACTGACCATCCCAAAGGTCAAGAGAGCTTAGTTATGTGGGTATGTCCTTTATTTTTCTTGGTTCTTAGTTTGTATCTTCAAAATGATTCTGATGTTGATTTATTATCCAGGCAAAAGCAATTCTTAATGGCGGAAAGATTTCCCAGTTGTTAGACCCAAGCTTGGGCAATAACCATGACTGCGATCAGATTGAGAGAATGGTTTTAGCTGCTACTCTTTGCATAAGACGCTCACCAAGAAGCAGGCCTCAAGTGGGCACTGTGAGGATTCTCTTAGTTTCAGTTTAATTTCATGCTTAATCTTGTGTTTTGGCTCCTTTCTTCTGATCGTTGAAATTATTTGCACCAAAAGTGACCACTAATCTTGATGCCATTTTCATGTGAGCACTCTCTTAGTTTCAGTTTCATTTCATGCTTAATCTTGTGTTTTGTCTCCTTTCTTCTTATCTTTGAAATTATTTGCACCAAAAGTGGCCACTAATCTTGATTCTATTTTCATATTTTAGAGCAAAAATCTGAAAACTTTAGACCAGAATTAGCCCGGAAAATTGACATTCATCTGTCCACTGAAACTTAGCTTCTCATGGTGATATTAGTCCCTAAAATGATTTTTTTTTTTTTGGGTCAAAGGTTTTAAAGCTCCTTCAGGGTGACGTTGAAGTGACCAAGTGGGCAAAACTGCAAATTAATGAGGTAGAACAATCCGAAATACTGGACGGTGATGCTTGTCCTCGTTCCAATCTCCAGTCTCATCTCAACCTTGCTTTGCTTGATGTGGAGGATGATTCTCTCTCAATGAGCAGCATTGAACAAAATATCTCGCTAGAGGACTACTTGCAAGGCAGGTGGAGCCGATCCTCAAGCTTTGATTGATCTTCCAAACTACTGGCAGGCACAAGGGCAATCCACTACCTGCAATTCTTGGAAAAATCATCTTGGTTCTTGACTTTGCGTTTGCAGTTTGGTTATAGATGGGTGTGTTGGATGAGAGGTTGTTTGTGGTGTGCCCCCCTCCTCCCCCTTACTAGTCCAAAGTTTAGTTCTAACTTCTTGGAACAGTCTTTGTTGTTTATTCTTATTTTGTTGAAAACGTTTCTGTGCTTCATCTCAACGGATCAAGGGTGAAATCTGTTGTAGATGTTCTTGTTTTAAATTTAGACAATTTACAGACAAATTGAGTTGTGAGTACAAGTAGCCAATACTTCGTACGTGTTAGAAAGGTTAATATGAGCTTCACATTTAGATATCTGCATCTTTTCTTTGCTAATTAGCCGTAGCTCGATTGGCACGATTCCTTAACTCGACTAAGTCATCGTGCAATACGAGAAAAAAAAAGAAAGGAGAAGAAAAAGACATGTTATAATGCAATTTATGAGCTAATTAGATGGGAACTCTTTTCATCTGTATAGGTTTACAGGAACTAAAAGAAAGGATCATGCGGTCTGTATATTTGTAGCTTCATGGCACGTGAAATGCTTCTCATATGGGACCATTCGAAGGTCCTTGTGTATTAGAACAATTATTGCATCACTGCTTTTCCATTTAGAACTTCCCTTCGAAGATACTGTTGCCAAATTCCCGTTTCCTTTCTCCGACCACCATCGTCCTTTTGGACCGCCTCACTTTTCTATGCTATTGGGGTGAAGTCCTTATTAGAGCAAGAAGTCATTGTCCTGCCTTTTCCACCGACAGTTTCAATGGTGGCAATACTAATTCACAAATTTATTAACCACTATTTTCAAAGATTAAAAATTTAAAATTGATCGGGAATAAAGTGACTTATAAATTATTTAATTGAGTCAAAGTCCACTAAAAAAAATTAATTTATCGGTATAAATCAAATTTTAATTAGGCCTATAATAAGGAAGTTCAATGAAGTTACTATAAATAATTATTAGGTCTCTTGCTACCTAATTAAGTAATTTCATGAATATACAATTCTTTATATGTTGTTGATATCGTTTTAAAGCACTTTCGTTAAAGACGATTATAAGTTACAATATCATTTTTCAAATGACGACTAGCTTTCTCTAAGTTTTCAATAACTTAAACAAAATAAGTACATTGTATCATCTTTATTTCTACAAGTTATAGTTGATCTTAGACCGATCAGTAAAGTTTGTGTCATGCTTAACAAGTGATTTTATGATTGTACGAATCAAATAAAGATTTTATAATTTCAATATAGGAAACTCCAAGAAATTAATATACTTTTGCTTAAATACATAGTGTATTTGTTGCTTGATTTGATTTATGTTCGAGAACAGAAGGAAAAAAGCTAGTGATTTTTCAAAGGAAAGTCACTGAAATAGGGCAAAACAATTACCAAGATTAGTTGTTAAAAAATTGCATGTTCTGATAGCTAGTGGGAGCAGCAGGATGTAACAGTCTCATACGCGAAGATATAGGCATCAAAGGGTCCAACTGTCTGCATATGGCCCCATGCATGCGGACAACTGGTCACAATGGTGCAGAGGGCGTCACACATATTTGGTGCGTGTCATCAGGCCAGTAAGGGCTTGAGCTCGGCCCAGTCATAATGAATGGGATCCAAGCCTGACTTGAAGTCCGAATTGAGGCTTGATAAGGCCATATGGGTCTTGCTAAGGTTTGATCCCAATCGGGCTTATCAGGCCCAAGATCGATCAAGCTAGGGATGGCCTATTTTTTTTTGAAAATTTTAATAGAAATATATTTAATTTAAAATATAATATGAAAATTCAATTAATTAAAGTTATGAATATCAATTGATTAATAAAAATTGAGATTTTATAATGAATAACTAATATATATATATATAATAGATAAAACCAAATTCATTAATAAAGGAAGATAGAGTTATAGGAAATTAAAAAAGATTATAATTAAAGTGATTAATTCAATTAATTGAAGTTACGAATTTTAATTGATTAATAAAAATTTAGCTTTTATAATAAATGAATATATAAAACGTATATATATTGATAAAATGAATAAGATGAAACTAAATTCATTAATGAATGAGAATATGATTATAGGAAATGAAAGAAAAAAGATTATAATTAAAGTGATCAATTAAATTAATTGCAGTTATAAAATTTAATTGAATAATAAAAATTGAGATTTTATAATACATGAATATATAAAATGTATCTATATTGATTAAATGAATAAGATGAAACCAAATTTATTAATGGAGGATAGGATTATAGGAAATGATAAAAAGATTATACTTAAAATGCTTAATTCAATTAATTGAAGATACAAATTTCAATTGATTAATAAAATTTGAGATTTTATAATGAATGGATATATAAAATGTAATCATATTGATTAAATAAATAAGATGAAAACAAATTCATTAATGAAGGAGAATAAGATTATAGGAAATGAAAGAAAAAAATTATAATTAAAATGATCAATTTAATTAATTGATAATAAGGACAAAATTCATTAACTGATGATGTAATTTACAAAAATGATTGTTGAATTTTTAAAATGATATAATTTACAAAAATTTAAGATAAAATCATGAAATAATATTATGGACTGGGAGTTTAGGACTATGAGAGATTGAGATTGGAGAGTAGAGATTGGAGAGAGTGGTTAATTTTTGCAGTCAGGATCATCAATAGTTTGCATCACTTCTTTTGTATGGAGAAACATTATATTTAGTACAGTAATATTAACATTAAAAGAATATTAAGCATATGGTAATAAATAATAAATAATTAAATATATCTTCATAATCAAATATTTTATCAAAATAATGCCTACTTATGGTTGCATTAGTATACAAATTAAAAAATAATATAAGGTATTGATATAAAAATAGATGAAATTGATATATTAAAACGAAAAAAGTTTACCATCAATATCTTCACTATCTAACCAACTTCAGGCACACATAAGGGCTTCCATAGTAAAAGGATAAAGTTGAGCATGATGAGAACTAATAACATGACCACTAGTGCTAAAAGCAAACTCCAAAGCAATAATAGATGATGGAGTTGTTAATAGGTCTCATGTAATTACTTACATGATCAGAAAATTATTTCCATAATTCTTCCACCATAATAATACATTGAACTGCATGCCTTCAATTTCGGCCACATAATCTTCTGTTAAATATTTATCTAACACCATTATATTGTACAAAGTCCTACCCTTTTTTCTTTTATGAATTTTGTAAGTGAAAGTAACAAACTGCTTTCAGAAGATGAGCCTGAGCCTGAGCTTGAGCCTGAAACTAAGGCTAGAGCTCAACAACATTGTTTAATGACTTCTACATGTTCTTAAGCTCAATTACCATACACCACATTATATATAAAATTAACCCCCTCCATCTTGTATCTTGGGTCTAACATAAATAAGATTGTCATAATACGTCCAACCATATACCAATAAGAATTTAGCTTCTTCATCATATGCTCTACTATAACCTAAACAACCTAATTAAAATCAAACATCCAATCAGATAAAGGTTTCTTTATACAATAGTACCAAGTTAGATATTTTGTTCCTGAGAATAATTCAGTCGCATTATAAAATAATTCCACCTTTTTAGAATGTTCTCTAGCCAACTCACATTGGTCTTCTATGGGCATGCAAGCGTACTGAGAATCTCTTTGTCTTACTCTGGTAAACACATCAACATATTGGATTACTGACTTTAACATCATGAAGGATCAATTCCATCTAGTTGATAATCTAAAATCGACTTCTTTGAACTCAGAATGCATAATTTTCATGCAGTTTCTTCAAATTTGTCAACTTTTTTAGGTGTTGCACTCCAAGATAATATACTATTCTAAATAGAATCTATTGCTTCTTTTATCATATCCAACCCATCGTTCATAATCAAATTTAGAATATGTGTGAAACAACACATATCTCATAATCAAATTTTGTAATTAAATACCAATTGTGCCTAAAAAAGATCTAATATCTCATATTAATCCTTATTTATTATATATCTCATATTTAATCATAAAATTTTTTAAACTTTACAATCAAATCTAACTTGATTAAATTATCTTTTCTCTCTCTAACTCGTTCTTTATGTGTGATCCATTAGGTTCCCAAATATGTTATCAATGGATATAAAATACAACCTTAAATTATATTTAGGATTAGATAAATTAAATTCCTTTAATTTATTTTAATTATCTAATTAAAAATTTTATATCCATAGATCATCTAATAACACATCATAACCACTTAAATATTTAGGAATGTCAGAGTAGTTTTGGCTAACTTTTTCATTAATGATTTTTTTGTATAATTCAATATTTTAATCATACAATATTTCGATTAAACATAGAACATGAAATTAATGTCTACTTTATTCTAAGTGCAATCATATTAGTTTTCCACCATTAGCTACTGATTCAATTAATAACGTTTGTAAATTATTTACAAAACATCATTCCACCTTAGCCAATTATTTTCAGAATCAATAATAATAAAAAACAACAGAACATTCTCCCTAATTACTTTAGGGTGATGAATCATATCTTGATTACACAACTACCTTTATATAGTTAATGCTACATTTAATGACTATCGAATTAGCCATCCATGACTAGAACTAGTCATAAGTAGTATCAAAACTTAGCAATCCCTATGTAAGATAATATTAGAGATTTCAAGTCAAAAGATCACTTATCTCATGGACTTTATCATATACATCATAATATATAATCTATAAAAATTTTCTTTTAAATTATTTTATAAACTATAACTAACTAATTGGCTATAGGGTATAAACTAACAATCTCCCATCTACATTAAGCTAATTGTTTAAGTATCATATACCATGTCATCATATGAACATTATGCTATCGTTTGGATAGTGGCTTACTGAGAGAATTTTACAAGATTCTTTACAGTGAGCACTTACTTAAATCTTACAACTTTCATCTTAATTATTATCATAATTAAGAAAATTTGCCTAAATACATCCTTGGATCTTTGATAAGGTCTCAGCTCCTTCTTCATGCCTAATGGCTCTAATGTGTCATCGTATATTACTGTCCTTAATTAGGATTCAATTATAAAATTAAAATTCATATAACCTTGAACTCAAATATCAACTTATACATAGAATAATAAATAACTTTAATACTTCACAAGTATTTGATATCTCAAATATTAAACATCTTTACTACATTAG
>JANSVA010000006.1:14766817-14793915 GCA_025504915.1 Erythroxylum reticulatum
TAAGTACATGTTTAGAATATGATTGTTGTCTTTCATTGTTATAAGAATAAAATAGAGTTATGTTTATTGTTAAGCTTGTTGATCAAACTCAAGCCACTTTTTTAACTTGAATATGCTTAGTCTTATAATAATAGACCCTACTTAACTAAATTTGTCTGATTTGGATGAGCAAACATATAAGATATTTTTTGACATGAGTTATCGCCTAGCAATCTATGAGTCACATTAGATGTGATTGATAAAATTATTATCTACCGCATCTAAATTTAGTTGATTTATTAAGAAAATTCAACATCAATCATATTTTAGGAGCCTACCCTACTAGTAATATGTCCTAAGTCTTTAACAATGTCAAAAATAGAAACTTTATATGTGAACTAACAATTATAAGTTACGATAATGGGCGAAGGGGTGAGAGAGTACATTTTAAAAATGGTTCATATCTAATCTAAACTTAAAATCTTCCCAGTTATCTTTCCTTATCCATCAACTTGTAATCAAATGTGTAACTAAAGATGATAAACTTAAAAGTGAAAAGAGTGGTGATATTTCCAAACCTAATACTCACTTCTTAAATGTTCATAAAAGAAAAAAAAAATCAAATGATCATATTCATAAGAAGTTTAAGATCAATAAGAATAATAATGGTCATACTCACAATGTTACAGATCCTAAAACTACCTTTAAGAAAAACCTTTATATGCTTCTTTTTTAAGAAAGAAATTCATAAGAGAAGTGAATGTAGGAATTTTACTCGCTAGTTATAAACAATAAGAAATAAAATGGGGTTTATAAGCAAAATAAAGCTAAATGCATTAAAGGCTATGTCAGAAGTAAAAAATGATATCAAAGTTGACTTTATGTTCATGGAAGTACTTAGTTTAAATTTAGATTATCGTCATTAGGTCATTCTATATCAAAATTTTACATACCCAATTTTAGGTATAATTTCATTTCAATTTTGTTGTTAGAAAATTTTGATTATAGTTTCACTTTGAATAACAAAAATTATTTTTTTCTTTGAATTAATTAATGTTATATCTAACTTTTTCATTATAAAACATAGACCATTTTGTTTACTAATCTAAGAAAACAAATGAACCTCTATCTTAAAGTCTATGGCCTATAGTTGCATCAATCATTTGTTAAGTAAGTAATTGCCTTAGTTTAGACTAGAAATTTATTCCTCAATTTCATCAGCATATAAGATACAGTTGAAATCTTGTAATGGTAACCAAATGATCAAGTTATTCCCCTTCACTTTCTCCAAAACCTCCAATAGGATTTTCTTTTGAAATGTCAAATTAGTTGCTTAAATGAAAGAAACATTACTAAGGATATCAAATCAGATCAAGTTCACTTGGTAGTGCAGAAGTTAGTATATGAATTAGTAGTTTTACAAATGTATATGTTGAAGATTACTAGCAAATATAATTCTTCCATTATAACGTGATTGGTGATTGCTAATCACTAAACCATATTTATCTAAAAACTACAGAACTCTTTAAAAATAATTAGTTTTTATTTAGTCTCCAAAAGACCAGTAAAATGGGTTTCTTTAAAATAATTTAATCCCATAGTATCCTAAGATATTATTGCCAATTCTTAGAGTTGAGGGGCTATTTGCTTCTTTTGTTTTCTAGTCAGCTAGAAACTTTAACTAGTCTTCGCAGAGGTCACCTTCCTATTCGTTACCTGGGTTTGCCTCTTTTAACAAGTTGTCTGTCTAGAAGAGATTGCATGCCTTTGTTAGATAAAATTGATGCTGGGGTAAATAAATGGACCCATAAAACTCTTTCCTATGTTGGTAGATTGCAGTTGATTATCTCTGTTCTCTCTATTTTTTAGGTGTATTGGTCTATTCATTTCATTCTTCCCTCTTCCATTATCAAAGACATTGAGACTAAATTAAGGAATTTCTTATGGTCTGGTAGTATTGCGTCAAATTCTCATGCCAAGGTTAAATGGAGTGATCTTTGTAGACCTAAAAGAGATAGTGGTTTAGGCATTAAACATTTATCTATGTGGAATAATGTTCTTATAGGAAAAAGAACATGGTTTTTGTTTAATGATAATGAAGCATTGTGGGTTAAGTGGGGGCATAATATTATTTTTAGACACAAATATTTTTGGAGTGTTCAATCTCGTAATAAGAGTTCTTGGAGTTGGAAGAAGCTGTTACAAGTTAGGGAACTTATTTGGAACCAATTCAGATTTAAGATAGGAAATGGGGTTTCTACTCTCTTGGCATCTTAGAGGCATCCTTGTGGATCTCTCGACTCCCAAATTGATTAATGGATCAGATTTACCTATGAATGCAAAAGTTTATGATATAATCAGGAACAATGCGTGGACCTAGCAGGAGGCTATACATGAGACCATCCGTACCCTAGATCCTTTGCCATACCAACTAGTGTGCTCTTTACTTGACAGATTGGAATGGCTAGCTAGCCCCTCTAGAGTATACACAAATGTTTCGGCCTACACTATTTTAAGACCTCCCAATCCTCTTATTCCTTGACATAAATTGGTTTAGCATAAAATAACTGGCCCAAGGTGCTATTTTATCTTGTGGCTAGCTTATCTAAATAAGTTGCAAACGAGGGATAAACTCCTCTTCTCTTATGTACCAAATTATTGTTCCTTGTGCCTTTTAGATAATGAGCCTATTGATCATCTGTTTTTTGAGTGTTCTTATTAAAAAACAGTGTGGCTACACTCTCTAAACCATTTTTAGATCCATTTGCCTAACCTGATAAAAATTTCGACCGTTCTAAATTGGTTTAGCCATCCCCCAAACCACAAAAATATTGACCTCAACCTATTCATCATTATTCTTTCTATTTTTTTTATAATCGTTGGTCTGAAAGAAACCACTGAACGTTTAAAGATACAATCTTGGATGTTGGGATCATTAACACCAGAGTGGTTTTTCAAGTTATGGAAAATCTCAGCTTAAACACTGAGGGAAGGTAGTAGTTGGTGTGGTCTATCTAGTTTTTATTTTTCTTTAATGTTTTGTTTTGTAGGTTAAATCCAAATCAGAATAGTTTGGAGGTCTTAAGAGGAGATGATTCATCTAAAGATTCTCCTCCTCCTTCTGGTGTTCCTGTAAAGCCTTAGTATTTTGATTATAATGAAGATCTTCTCTATTAGTAGAATATAAAACCCAAATCCAATTTTGAAGTTTCAGTCTATGAAGACTTTTGCTTGATATTTTCTAGTTTTGGATGCCGGACTGCTTTACTGGTTCAACTTGTTAGTGTGTGTGTTTGGTTCTATTAATGTCTTCCCATTCTGGATTTTGCAAAGAATTCCTTGGATGGAAGGCTTGTTTAGGTCATGATTGTAGCTTTCTACTTCATTGTGCAGATTTAGTTTTCTACTATTATTCCTTTAAGTAGCTTCCGTTGTAGAGGTTTTTTCCTTGTTTTCTTTGGTTTTGTTTGTTAAGTTTGGTTTCGACAATGAGATTTGCTTCCTTGGGCAGTCTTTTGTTTTTGTACATAACTCCTTTCCTTTTGATTTATCATATTTTCTTATTTATCCAAAAAAAATATCAATGTATAAGGGTTTACTAGCTTCTTATTGGTCTTTATTATTAATCAACTATTGTTTTGAGCCATCAAGACTTTGATAGTCCTTAGGATCAAGATAATCATTATTGATAACTATACTATTTTCCTTATTCTACAACTTGTGACATCCTGAACTAATTTTGTAGAGGTTCCTCTTTACTCCTCTAGCTCAGGTTTTTGAGTAGTTATTTCCTAGGATTCCTATAGTTGAGACTAATTTTGATTTAAGGTCTTATCTAGTATATTCTTCAAAGTTAAATTTCCTACTAATAGATTTCCATACTTTGAGAATTTGTGATTTTGAGGGTCTCCATTGATAAGTGATAACTATCTCCGCCTTTTCTATTTCACCTATTTCATTCAACTTTATCAATATTATGGTATCTAGGAATTCCTTATTCAAGTCTGCCTTTATGCATATTCTTGCATAGTTTAACCTACTAAGTTCTACCTTATGCTCATCTAGGAAAATTGGAGTTCATATTAAGCTAGCAACATAGCTTAACCTAAAGTAAACACATATTATAATGATAGGATATGGAAGTTTCCCATATTAATATCTTCTCAACATTTATTGAACAAGAACTTATCTCGACTTCCATTTCTGAAGCCTAATTGGTTTCTGGTATATGTGCTAAAGGCCTCTCAAGACTTCCATTAAATTATCCTTATTGTCAAATTTAAATATAAACATATCATCTTCATTCACATAAGTGTTCTTTAGCCACAAGTTGCTCCAATTGGTAAGACCTTAAGTCTTAATAAATGGAAATGTTTGATATTTGTTAATGACAAATCTTACCAGCGAGGTACCTCAATTTGTTGCTCTAGCCAAGAGAAGTAAGTGTTACCACTATGTTTCCATTGTTGATCCAAGGTGGAACGAACTTCAATTTATTAAAATTATAGTTGTCATCCACTACTTAGCTTTAAGTGGGTTTAACATTTTTAAAAGAGTATTTTGAGCTATGTATCGAAGTGTAAGAGTCTCTGTTATCCTCTATAGCATTAGAGTTGGGAATACTAGAGACTTGTTTCATCAAGGCTCCTAGAGTGGAAGAAGTTGAAGATCTATTTGAGGGAGAGATAGTGCTTGGGAGATTCTTATAAGGTAAAGGAAGCAAGGTGGGGAGTATGAATGGAAGGACCAACCTTAAAGGATCAATAATCAGGGGGAGTGTGATTGTTCGAATAGAGAAAAGATGAAAAACATGGATAGTTAGTGCATTCCTATAATGTAAAGGAATTAAAAATTTTCTTAAGCGAGAAAAGACTCACCTAGTAAAGTTATTAAAAAAAGAAATACAATAATAACAATACCCAGTAGAAATCCCTCTAAGATGCGAGGTCTTGAAAGATCTAGTAGTACGCAACTTTTTCAAAAAAAGAAATGATTTTGATAATTAAGAAAGGCCACAGTAATTTGGGTTAGAAAAAAAGGAGAGTCTCAGATTCTAAAGAGAAGATAATACATAGTATACGTAATTGACCTGTATAAAATTAGATGTTGTTTATTTGGAATAAACAAGACAACGTTACCCCTGTCATCTTTTACCAAATTTAGTTGAAATCAAATTTTATTTTTGATTATACGAAGGGATTAGATTGCATTGTTAAAGTAGAAAATAAATTCTAAGTACGAAAAATCCCTATTGGTTACTTTTCATATTTACTTTTACATATTAAGTCAGGACCATCAAACTCAAAATCTTATAAAACTATGTTTTAAAAATTTTGGAAGTCACTTTTCTAAAATGTCGTCATGATCAAATAATGGCCTAACAATTTTTTTAATATTTATAATCATTATCCATGTAACTTCTTAAAATGTACTAAAATATAATGAATATTTTAATCTTCAAAAAAGAAATTTTTTAGGAAAGATAAACCTAAACTTATATTTGTTAAGTATTTGATAAAAATTAAATTTTAAGTTATAAAAATAATTCGTTAACTTGAATGCAAATTATAATCTTTTATTATATTTAGATGAATAGAATAAATTAATTTTAGATTAAGTTATAGCAAAAATTTTGAAGTTTATTGAAATTTACAATAATTATTAGAACTACCAATTATAATAATTAAATATTCAAACTTTCAATTTATAAAAAAAGTATCATAATCTTATACTTATTTAACAATAATATCTATATGTTCAAATAATTCATTAAAAGTTTTTTTTAAAGTCAAACTTTGCGGGCAACACATCCTAATCTAAGAGTCCATCACGTCCTCCTGTCCTCTCTGGGCAGGCCACACTCAAAGTTGTATGCGTGGCAACTTGGCCTAAAGAAAAGAGACTTTGCTCTTTTCATTGCTAACTTGCCAACAAGTAATGGCATCCAAATCCCTAAGATAAAGCATTTGCCAAATAGTTGGTGAAATTTATCCTCCTATCCCAGTTGAAAGCACTTGCTAGCTCATCATTCTGTAGCATATAATCAAGGCTTCTGCCTTCCAAATGTTCATAAACTAGAAGTGAGTGAAGATTATATCACTATAATAAATACATAAAATTCGCGACATTTTTTAAAAAAAATATCATGACTTGTTCAGACTTTTCGTGACATTTAAAAAAAACATCATTAAAAGATTCAAATTTCTTCAACGTTTTATGAAAACGTCACAAATTTGTAACACTTTTGTGATGTTTTTTTATTAAAACGTCACAAAATAGAAACTGCAATGTTTTATTAAACAAAACATCAAGGTTACGTTTGCGTTTAAGTAATATTTAAAAGTAACACACTCCATACACTGTTTACCCTAAAGCCCTCTCTGTAGTTGTCTATCCTTCTCATATTCTCTCTATCCTGTCATACAGACTAGGGTTCTTCGTTTTGAAGGCTAGTGTTTTCCTTCTTCTGTATAACAATTCCATTCCCATCCCTTGCATCTTCACTCAACTAATAACCCTCTCTTTCTAGCTCTATTTGGAATGGAGAAGAAAAAGTTAGTGACGTTTTTTGTATTTACTATACTGATCTTATGTGGTGTTGTGGTGCAGATTAGATCTGACGCATCAAATCATCGTTACAAAGTAGCCGATGATGTTCCTCTCTTTGCCAACATGTTCGGGCTATTTCATAATCACAGATTTGTGTTCTTCAATCTCTGCTCTTTGATTTATCAAGTTTATCGATTTGATTTTTGATTTAGTTTGTTGATTGAACTAAATTTGGGTGTGTGAGGGTTCTCTAGGTTGGGGTTTCGAATTTGATAGTTTATGAAATTGGGATGGAAATGAGAGTATAGAGGTGGATTTAAGCTCACTAAGGGTTTGGATTTGTTGTATTGGTTGCATTAATTCACTTTTCATGGTTTTTTAGATATTTTTTTCGGAATGTGATATATTTCTGTTATTGGAATGAGGACATCAATCTCAAAAAGAAATGGCAACATCACGCCTTTGTATGTATGTGTCGCCTTCATGGATTATCATTTTAGTTTGAAACGATTGTAGTTTAGACAGTGAAACATAGTATTTCATGCCCTTTCTAATCACAATATATTTGTAATGGCTATTTTGATCTCCCTTTTTGTTCATCAGGTTTGGCTCATTTTAGGTTACTAGTTTTCTAATTGCTTTTTCTTCTTATGAAGTTTCACTAACATTTTTTCTTACAGGTCCTAGGAAGGAAAAGAAGGAAGCTCTTAGTGAAGTGTTAAATGGAGATTGCTTGGTCACTGCTCCCTATAAACTTGACTTTTTAAGTGACAACTCAGAAACTGCTTTCAAAAGAAAGTTGACGAAGGAAGAAGTTATACATTTGCCAAAATGTTATATTGATGTGTATTAGGTGGTATAAGCACTGCAATCATAATTCACAAATGGTCTTAAGCATGCTGGAACACGACTGATGAGCAAGAGAAAGGTATTGCTAGTCTGCATATGAATCTTTTTATCCATGTTTTATAGGAGGGAAATAGTTAGGAGTTAAATTGATGAAAAGAACAATTTTTGTTTTAATATAGGAGCATCACTGGATCATTCTTCCAGGGGAAAGCATGTTATCTTAGGTTTTCTCTTTCAAAAAGTTTTACAATTTTCCCTTGTTTCATTAAGGTGTTGTAGCTTCTTGAAGTTATGCAATTTAGATCTCCAGATACCAGTGTAAAGCTTCCTTAGACTACTTCCAATATATTTGACTTGCTGGTAAGTCTACAGTCTTAAGTGGCACTTCTAATTGTTCATATAATGGCTGCTCATTAAACTTTTATAGACAGAGGAGATAATTTGAGATCCAAAGACTTCAGGAAATGGCGGCTTCTAATATTACTCTAAACTTGTTGATCATTTGATATATCTCACTACTTTACGAGACAAGTTGTGGTAGGTTGGTTGTTTTGTTTTAAATGGTGTTGCAGATTGAACAACTCTCTCATTTTACTTATCTTTAAATTATTGAAGTCTTCTTGTAACATTGCAGGAAGTAAGGGATTGTCTTTTGGGTCACTTATTTGCTTATGATGCTATTGCCCACTCAGGGAGACTTACTGAAGAGTTGGTTTTTGATCAAAATTCATCCCTGATTAAGGAATTCACCAACATTCTTATATCCCTTGCAGCAAAGAAGTGATATTTGCAAGAAGCTGCTATTGCAGTTATTTTAGAGTTAGTTGAAAAGGTATATCATTTACGTAAATGGAAGCAAGTTTAACTATAATGCTTCATAAGGTGCTCTTTATTCAGAATTAATGCAGATTTTTTGACCAGAAAAGCAAAGTGTTTCGTGATGCTACTTCTATTGATGTTGCTTTATTCATAGTTTCAATAGTTTTCTATTAATATTTTACATGTGCTAGTTCTGTTGGGGTGAATACTCCCATCTTCAACTTGCATATCATTTGCATTAGGATTAAGAAATTTCTATAAGGAGCAGTCTCTCTCCCTCTCTTATGTGTTTTTTTCTTTTCTTTTTGGTGCTTCCATGAAGACTTTTGTTGTTCTTTTCACTTCTTTTTGTTGTTGCATAAATTTAAACACAGCAATTTACGATTTATTTTATATGATTGCTTTACTGTTTCTGTATGTTATATGCCTTATGATTGTAGTTACCAAGTGAAGCTGTGGTTAGTTATGTACTTGAAGTTCCACAACTGCATGAATGGATTGAAGGGGCTACCGCTGTTGGGAATCCCAATACTTTGCTTTCATCTTTGGTTAGTCATGTACTTGAAGCTCCACAGCTGCTGTTGGTGAAGACATAGTATCAACTTGTAGTAATCAAAAGAAGCATAAGAAAAGTCGGAAGTCTAATTCATTTAGAGAAGAAGTTTCAAACAACATCTAGCCCTTTAGTGAAGTTGTCATAGAGGGATCTCTTCTTCAATCATCTCACAACTGCAAGCACTTGGCATTTGATATACTGCTACTTCTTCTCCCAAAATTACCCACAACATTTCTTCCTTATCTTATGTCTTGCAAACTTGTACAGTGTTTGATGGATGTTCTTTCCGCGGCATTTTTTTGGAAACGTCATGGAATGTCTTCCACGATATTTTTAGAAACATTGTAGAATGTTAGAGATTTTGTGACGTTTTTTAAAAACGTCTCGGATTGTCCAAACCTTTAGTGATGTTTTTATAAATTTCGCAGAATGTCAGTGTTTTTAATGATGTTTTACATAAAACATTACAAAACCCTTTTGCCTACGCCACATTCCGCGACATTTTTGTGATGTTTTTTAAAACATCACAAAATATATTCTATGAAATTTTTAGACATTGTGTGACGTTTTAAAAACGTCGTAAAATGCCTTGTTTTCTTGTAATGTATACACCAAAGCTCGACGATGTTGTGATGCCTTATTTCAATTAGCGCAAGAATCTCAGTTGTAAAAGCTTTTAAATTGGCAACGCCTTCATCTAATTTGGAATGAAGTTTCTTCACAACAACCTTCTGTAATGCAGCACTGTAAACACTTCAATATGCTCCTTCTCCAATACAAAATTTGGAGTCAAATCATTTTATTACTTCAACAATACTTGCTAGTTCATCATTCTGCAACATTTTCCAATATTGCCCCATATTGTGAAAAGATTTTTCTTTTGAGCTTCTAAATCATATGTTCTGTTTCCCAGTCGTTGAAAACAAGTGAAAATAATTGTGATTATAATGAAAACAAGAAGTAATGTACACAAAATGTGAACTATAATAAAAATAACCAACATTATGCTCCTTTTTCTATTCTACTTATAGCCCGCAAATGAAGGAGAAGCTACTGTTATTAATTTACTAGTTGTCCGTCTAGATATCCAGTCTCAGCGGCCTGGTCTAGTTACTACTACATTTATTTCAAGTAACAACTGGATGTCTAATCCCATTTGCACTTAGGGGAGAGTGTTATAGTATCCTATATTGACTAAATATAAAAATGTTAAAGAGTTTATAAGTAGTAAGGGTCAACTATCCAAATGAATAGTTTTAGTTATTTTGACAATGATTAACTCAAGTTCAATTCTTGTTAGTGGATTCCATACTCTGCCTATATAAAAATTTCTAATAGCTACCAAACTAGTAGCATTTCCATACAAACCTTTGTTATTGCTTAAGGACTCAAATGAAGCATTTGGAAAGGGTTGAATGTCAGGAATAGCTCCTTCTAACTCATTAAAGCATTTGTTAACAGTTTTCAAGCCCAACAAGGAGTCGAAAGACGAAAGAATACAACTATACAAATTGTGTGAGAAATTCAATGTCTTCAGGTTTTTCAATCCACCTAGTTGTTGTGGAATTTCTCCTATCAAAAGATTCTGACTAAGATCAAGATATTAGAGGGACATCAAATTACCAAACTTAAATGAAACACTTTCCCTAAATTCTGTCATACTCAAATTTAAGTTTTAACAGTTTAGTGCACTACCCTAGTTGTCTTAAAATGGGACCGCTCTGATTATATGGTGCCAAGTTAAAGTGTTCAACAATAGAAAACATTACTATTTCCAGAGGAATGCTACCTGAAAGACTAATGTCATCCAATAAAAGGTTGAGCAATAATTTCAAGCTCTTTAGCTCCTCCTAGTATCTCTCCTGTGATACTATTGCTCACCACTTTCAATGTTGTTAGATTGAAGCATTGCCGCCAATTAGATGGAATGAAAACTTGCTATACAATTTATTACTAATATTTATAAACGTCAATAAAGGATATATGACAAAGGCTTCAGAAATGTTTACTGTAAGTTGGTTTCCTTCGAGCCTGACTCTGACCAAAGTTCCACACTTTTTTAAGCTCATTGGAATAGGACCTACAAACTAGTTGCCTATATTGCAATATTATGAATATCATATCATTACGGGTACCAGATTTAGTTATGGTGTGTATCATATCAGTACCGGTCACCAGTACCAGATTTAGTTATGGTACATATCATATTGGAATCGGTTAATATTGTATATCGTTTCAGATAATTTTTTAAATTTATAAAATAGTCCATACTTTTTTAAATTTCAAAATAATATTTTAATATATTGTATTGTATAATTTATAATTTACACCAAGCATAATAAAAATTAAAATAATAACAATCTATTAATTTATATTAATATTACCCTTCACATGTTTGACATATAAATGACAACCACAATTTATATTAAAAAAAGATCATACAAACGTAAAATAAAAGACAATACAGAGTATTTAAAATATTACAATTTCATCTTATAATAAATAATATTATATCAAAACATAAAATAAAAAAGAATAATAAATATCTATAACTCTCTAAGTACTACAATGTACAACAAGAATTCGTACTAAAGAAACAACTAATTAGAAATGAAATTTGAAACAAAAATATTTATAGTTATTTTATATTTTATATATAGAAATTAATGTATACATCAAATATAAGTAAAATTAAAAAACAGGAGAAATAAAAACTTGTAACGTCATTCTAATTTCAAAGAGAATATCATTCTATTATTAAAACTCGTTAATTTTTTTAGAAGTGACAATTACAATTTTAAAATTGTTATAAGTTATAGGTAATTAATATATCACCAAAACCTAGAGAATTTAAATTATTATTAGTAATTATTATCTAAAATTTTATTACATAATTATATTGAAACATTTTCTTTGTACAAATTTGAAATAAATTAAAGTAATAGATATTTTTCTTTATTTTTGCAATGAATGAATGCAAGTATTTTGAAATAAAAATAAAGATAAATAAAGTTACACTTGTTCATCCTCTAAACACATTATTTATAATTTAAATTTTATTATAAATTTGTCTTAATTAAAATTTAATGAGAACTTAAAATTTTAAAAGATAAAATTCTCATACAAATATATTCCACATATAAAATTTCAATTTTCACACACACACACAAAGAAATTTTGTATTAATATGATTAAAAGTATGAGCAAATTTAATATAATGTAATATTTGAAGAGAAATTTATAAGTCATATTGTTCCAAGCTTAAGCAAACCAACAATTTTTTTTTCTTTACTGCTATGGAAAGTTGCATTTTGACAAATTTTCTTAAAGATAAACTGATATTAATAATTACAGAAGTATAAAGGGTTTAAGGGAAAAAAAAAAGAAAGTGAAGATGTGTGCTGTTGGAGTTTTTTTTAGCTTTAGCTTTTTCTTTTTTAATTTAGTTTATAAAATTTTTAAATTTTCAATTTAATCCCAAAAAATCTTGATATTTTGGATACACTAATTGATACCAACCAATATCTGTAACCGATATGGTACTTAAGATACCCATAACCATGCTATAAGGAGAGAGTTTAGTGAGCCTCCAATGAGCATGTCATTAGGTAAATGTGGATATAGAACGATACCGAAAATGGGAACAGATCTTCTGTACAGTGCCCTCTATCCCCTTTTGATCTCAACCATCCAATTCATTGCATTGGATGGTTGAGATCAAATAAGTACTAGATAAGTATAGAATAAGGGGTACAAAAGATCTGTACTCACCGAAAACTATGTTATAAGTAGATAGTCAAGTGAGCCTCCAATGCATATGTCATAAGGTAAATGGCTTGTAAGTTTATATTCCAATAATAAAAAAGGTATCAATTGTGTGAAATTGTTCATGTTGTAGGGGAGAGGATCGAAGAACAATTCCACAGAGAAAACAAATTTAGCATAAGGTCAAGGAACAGAGAGATGGTCCAAAAGCAAGAAACCCAAAACCGAGATTCCTAAATTTGCAAAGACGTTGAAACCTGACAAGACACTAAAAAGCAAGGAAGTGAAAAGAGCTTTGTGTATATGACACGGAGCTGGAGAATAAAGTGGCGGTGTTAGGATGAGTCAGTGGTGCCGATGGTACAGTTTCTGAAATAAAAATAAATAAATTATTGAGTAATTATAAAATTGATGATGAATTATTATTATTACAAATTAAAAATAAAATTTTCATTAAAATTTATATATTAATTTATTTTAAAAAGTATCTTTAATTATCTATTTAATGAATTATAATTAACAGTTACATGAACATAATTAACTTTATGCAAGTTGAAAATGAAGGATATCTTAGGAAAAATAGTGCTAAAAACTATTTTATTTATCCCACAATACATCCATATATACAATAGTATGAAAATGTAAAGTTAAGACTTAATTAAAATCATTGTCTATCTTTTCACGAGACCCTCAACCTGATAATAAATACTGAAAAGTCAAGTATTGTGGCATCAGATTGATTGTGCTACTAAGTGTGTACTTATTCTGTTCTACAACAAATACGACAACGTTTTAATAATTGATAGTTTCAACTTTGTTCTCGCCTAAGCCAAGCTAATCGATGTCTCCTCTCCCCTTTGGTTTTGTTTCCCGCCTTTATTTGTGAATATATGGTTTGTTTTTGCTTGGGTTACGAAGAAAACAGTAAGTTGATATATAGAACACTCCTGATCGCTCTTGTTACCCCATGCCCTTGCCTAATCCATATTATCACGGCATCACCTCCTTCAGTCCGCTTCCCGGAGATATCACGCCATCTCCGGCGAAAGCTTCTACACCCAGGAGATTCTTCCGACGACCATTTCTTCCGTAGGTGTGAGCTATTATTTGTATGTTGTTAAGATGGTATTATGTTGTTTGAAAGTTGTTTCAAGTTATGTAAGGGGCCATGAAGAGAGGCGATGGGTCCTAACACAGGTCCATCTGTAATTTGCCATTTTCTATACAAACAAAACATAGACACTAAACAGAGTAATATTGCTTTCCATTTAGATGCGTTTGGTTACTGACTCTCAGTTCTTTTATCGGTTGCATTGCTTATCACTACCAAAGCGAGTGGTCTTCGTCTTCTCTCTTTGTTCTATTACAATCGCCCCTTTTCTTCACATCCCTTTTTCCCTATTATCCAACACTTCTTCTACCAACAAAACACAACACAAACACACTCTTTCTCTCCATCAACTACTCACGTACGGTTTGCAACTATTTTCCAACAAGTACAAGATCTCTTAAAGCCGCAATAACGAGTTCATGATGTCTTTGTGATCCAAGTAGTTTTAATGGTGGCATTGTGATTTAGCAATTTAGGTTACTCTGTCTCTATACTCTGGGATTTTAAGGCTTGATTTGCGCTTTAAGCAAACAGGATCTTTGAAGACTTTTGAGGATTTGGGATCTGGGTTTTGGTTGATTAGAGACGGGTAGCTTGGAGGAAAGAGTTGTCGCTATAATCATGGTTGGTGGACCCACCAAAGGTATGGATTTTGTTCGAAATAACGACTCTAAGCGTTGCGTTACAGTTTAATTTCTGTCTGAAATTTCTCATTTTTTGACCTCCACCTCCTAATTTTCTATATTCGTTATCCCTTAGAACTGAAGAGTTAACATTCAAATGATCGAATTCTCTCACCATCAACCACTGATATTTCTCATGCAAATTGATTGTTTAAACGTTCAATCTTAATGCATATAGCGGGATCATGGATTCTTGACTTTCCAACCTGTTTATTTAATTATCAACATAATTGTAGGTACAAGGTTCTGCCCCTTGTCATTGAATATCCCAAAGCCACTTTTTCGTTAGCCAATCAACCAATAGTTCACCATCCTATATTATCTTGTAAAAGGGTATTCAATCCCTTGTCACCTATTTTGACTTATCCTAATGTTGTGAGATTGTTACTAACTTGAGTAATTTATAGTTTGATTGAATGATTTTGGGTTAGCCATTTCAGATTCCAAACTTAGCCTAAACCTATCCTGTTGGTTTCTACGAGGAGCATGAATTTGCATTATATGTTTCCTCTATTTCCAATGAACTTAAAGTTCCTATCAGGTAACTTAGTTGATAAATTTATTAGTAATTAGCTATTTTGACCAAACATTGCATTCTTCTGCCGATTAGCGTAAATTAATCTAAAGGTATTTGAGGGAAGACAAGCCATAGCCGGTGAGCTTTACAAGTTCAGAGATCTCATTATGGAAGATAACTCGGTTTTGATACCATACCATCTTATGCTTATTATTGCCCTTTTTTATAGCATACAGTGCTTCGGTTTGCTTCTTCTACTTCAGTTATCAAAATGCATGTGTTGTAAGATATTCTGGGAATTATAAGCATATTATGTGGAATGTTAATGTAATTTGATTATCTTATTGCAGTCTCATATCTTCTTACTGAATTGCGATGTGTGTTGCAGTTTTCCACTTCCATAAATGCTTGGTACTAATTTTATTTTTTTTAATTTAATTCTCTCCAAGTTTTTGACCTCTATCTTTCCATTTCCTTCGAATTCAAATGTTTACTATGATCTATGTATAAACCATCCCAATTATTGCCATATAGAGTTCATGGTTCAGTGGAATATATGAGTTTTATGTTGGAAAATTTTCAGCTTTAATTTTTTCCGAGTAAAAGCCTTAGTTGTCTTTTTTTTCTATGTTATCCACAGAGGCCCACAGAAGGTTTCATGGGATGGGAACTATCCTAGTAATCAAGGTTGGTTGATTCTATATATAAAAATCTAAAAGTCTACACAGAGCACACTTTCCTTATAATATTCATCTAGATTTTTTCCTTTTAATATTTGTCTATGTTTCACCTCCATTATGCTTCTTTTACATAGGTATCTGCTAAGTCAACCAGCTAATTTGGGGAGTTGGTAGCAAATCCAGCAACAAATGAATTGTTGCATTACACTGAGAAACTAGAAACTTTTGTTAGTTCAACATTTGAAAAAATACCATTATATTATTATCATTTTAAATAGTTAATTTTGTACTTGATTTCATAACAATCCAGTAATAAAATTATATGCATGTATTTACAGCCATATATAAGTATATATAAATCTATATGCATAGATAGTCACGTAATCGCTAAATTTTTGTAGTGTAAAAATGTATCTTTTTTTCGATAATTGGCAATTGTATCTTAGTGAAATTCACTTTCTTCTTTGTACATTGAGGAAGAAAAATGAGTTTACTTTATTGACAGTATCTACTATCCTAGCTTGATCTAATTTCTTAGTTCTTTAGTGAATCTCAAGTCGTTGCAATGCAGGTCAGTGACCTTAGAAATTGTGATGTATACATGTTCACACCAGAGATATTTACATCTATAAAATGTGTTTGTTCTCAAAGGAAAGACAGAGGTAGGTGACATAAACTATAAAGCTTTATAACAGGATGCAGAGCCTTGATAAAACTTGGATGTTTGAGACACATGATTTTCTTTTATGTTGAACAACAACCTGGATATAAAAAAATTTAGCCTCTTTTAATGAAATTTTAGTTTTTGATTTTGCAACTTGAAATTATGCTTCGACAATGCATATTTGATCCATCATCTCAATGCTTTTTGTAGCTAATTTGAAACGTGTTTCCAGCTTTGAAACCCTCCGATCAGCTACAAGGTATGCCCATTCTTGGAGTTTTAAGTTTCTCCAATATTTTCTGTCCTAAAACTGGGGCAGGCTTTAAGTTGAATAATACGATTTTAGCTTGTTGCTTTTCTTGAAATTAGTGAACTGTAGCATCTATTTATCCTGGCCGTAGTTTGGGCATGAGAGATTTGAACGATGAATCTTCCCGTCTGAATAGAGCTATGGACTAATTTTATTTTAACATATTTTTTACTGTATTTGATCTTTGATAATTTTGAGAACTAAATCTATATCAATATCAAGAATTTATTTAATGTATTTTACAATTACACGATTGACAAGAAAGAAGCGAAAGCCTTTAAAATCAAAGGTCATTCACTACTTTTCTAAGGACCAACTTTGGAAATAAAATTTTGTTATTCTGGAGAATTGACCAAAGCTGAAGGCTATGCTCCTTTAACCAAAAGAATGTATGAGACATTTTATATGTAATTTTGGATTGTTACAAATCTCGGTCTCATCTACCGTTATGATACAAGCTTTTAAGCAAGACCATTCTAATAGATTTTGTAAGATTAGATCAGGATATCCTCTCACCCCTCACTGGAAAAAAGTAGTTATATACATATCAAACCATGGACTTCTAGGAACAAATTAAAACTCCTAGGTAAACCAAACCCTCTTGTCTGTTATACACTCTCAAGTTTATACATCATGTAACATTACCTTTATAAATACCTGCAGAATGTAGCTGGAATGTCTGGTCTGTATCTTTCTCAATTTTGGTTGACATCCCTTGATCTTTTGGCTAGTGGTGATGGGTTAAAGAATGCCTCCATCATTGGTGATGTCTATATTCATCCATCGGACAAAGTATTTCTAACTGTTAAGGTAATTGTATGATTGGTTATTGGAGTCTACTTTTATAATTCCTCGACATTTGGTTATCATCACTAGGGAGGTTCTAAAGCTTTTTTCCTCAATTTTAGGACATGAGAATGAAGTGTGCATACATGTCTCTGCATCACCTTGAAAATGTTGGAATAATACTTATATTTATTTGTTCTTTTGCTGCTTTGCATGTCAAAAATATAAAGCATGATGTGGAAAATTTTGGGACTGCTTTCGTGTTTTCTACTTGTCCATTTCCTTCATTTCTCACCTAAAGAGCAGTAATAGTAGTTTTCCTGTATGTTTTGGAACATATTGGTCCCAATGTCTCCATATCTGCTAATGTTTATATCGGACCAGGTGCAAGGCTCATAAGTTGTATCATCTTAGATGATGTTGAAGTCATGGTATAATATTGAACTATTGATTCAAGTGGAATGCTGGTTTTCTACTATTATTGATTAATATTTAGTGATTTGTTAGGACAATGCAGTTGTTATTCATCCAATAGTTGGGTGGAAGGCTTCCATTGGGAGATGGTCTCAAGTCTAGGCAAGATAACTATTTTTCAGAATCTTTTATTTTGCTACGTACATATGCTTCCAGACATAATTGGTTTGATGGTGCATTGGTGTTGTTACACTATACAAAAGACTTCTGTTTTGAAATTTTTCACCAAGGGAGATTGCTTTTCAATATTCACATGATGTTCATTAATGTCTATAGTTGACACTTTGACTGATGATATTTTGGCTGAAAATGACATGACTTTGTCGTCCTTATGGACTTTTTGTGCTCCATTAGAGCTTGTTCTTCTTCGAAGTTGCCTGATAGACTGCTACCTGATGTTTTTCTTCTTCAACACTCCAATTGTTTCCTTCAACATTTGTTTCATATCTATTGCTTTCCCTTCTCATTAAAGTATTAGACTATATTTGTTACAAAAAAAAACATGTACTTTGGTTTGGTAGTTCAACAAAAATTTGATTAAAATATATGGAATATAACTATGTTCATGAGAAATGGACAATGGTAGCAGTGTATGCTTGGCTTGTAGCATCAATGTTTGTGTTCATAAGACAACATCTTATTGGAACAGGCTAATTGACAAAGAAGATCTGAACCCATCGCAAGAACCTCAAGCCTATTCATAAAAGAACACTTGTCCCACGCCATAAAGAAAATCCATTATGTAGATGTGAATCGTGGCTTGAAGATGATCTAATACTGCCAAATTTCAAAAGCTTGATTCCTTTTGACAACTAAAACAAACCAAAGATCGAACGAACGATCGAAGAAATGCCAACGTACACGACAATCACGAGTAATCTTAACAGTTCTTTATCCTACAGCACGAGGACTGAAAATTGAATTAGGTGCTCAAACTTGTCAGTCATTAAAAAACAAAGCTAAATAGAATTAGATGAAGCTCTCAAGTAACCAGATTAATGAAGTAGCTTATGTCATAAAAATAAAAAATGAATCAAATTAGCATGAAAGTAATTGTCGATTGAGAAGCATTGAAGTTATGCAATTGTAATGTCAAATTTATTTTCCCTCGGCATGAGAAATGTACAAGCATGCTAAATTAATATTTACATAACTAAATGCTTGAAACATAAGTTAGGACTCATAAACAAGCACAATCAATCAAGGATAAACCACATTTGAACCATTCATAGGCATTGAACAAAAAGGGAACTTAAGCTGAAATTCAAGTAGACCAAATGAACAATAACCAACTAACTTTGAAAAATCATAACTTGAGCTACAGACCTCAGAATTTAGTGATTGAAGTTGCTATCTCTTCCTCTTGATGATCTCTAAATGCTAACAAAATATCATAGTAAGAGGATGTTTGTACTAAAATTTATGCCATGCAAAAAGGGGTTGCCCCTTAGAGGTGACCTAAAATGTGCACCAACTTCGAAGATAAAACTATGCTAATTGGTCTCTTCATCTATGTCTTAGCTTTCCTTGCTAAAATTAGACAACAATAAGGAACCCAAAATATTTTTCTCCTACAGCTACTCTATCAGACCTAACATTCCAGATTCAACACCTAAGTTTGCACAGGCATAACTTTATGTAGAAAAACCAGAAAAATGCTCAAAAATATGAAAAATTTTCCTTAAGATGTCTACTTTTAGGGCGTACATTTATTGCTAACAATATCCAATGGCACTATCTATGACATGTCACAAACAGGGACCTACCCTTGCTTCCTGGAAATAGGACAACACTTAAACCATATACAAGTCATTCCAAATCTTCCATATACACTTCCAAATGGGACAAAAATACATGCATAGACCATTTAAATATATACGAGCCCTAAACTAAAAGAGAGTACATACTTAAACTTAGGAGGCTTTAGATGTTAACCCTCTCTGAAGTTTCACAAAAATGACCATCGCTGTATTTAAAAAAAACATTCGATAAACTTGTTAGTTACAAACTCCGTAATTATCATGAATCAATAGAGGACCGCTAAAAACTTAAAGGAGCATTTAGTACCTAAACTTTAAAAAAGTCTTAGCATTTAGCTATTAGCTATCAACTACCCTTTTTCAATACTTTATAAAAGCATTTATCAAAAGCATCTTTTCCCTTAAAAGCCATTGAGCAAGATCTAAGCAAAATGTCATGTTATTAATGATAAAGTAAACAATGCAAATGTCTAACTACACTAAAATGTAGGATAACAGTATAGGGATCGGTAACAACTATCATCAATCCAAAAGGTTGAATAAATAAGTGAAATAACCCCCATAATGATATGATCCTATCCAACAGTAGTTTCTATCCACTTTACCCTCAAAACATTAATCCAATATCCCCATCCAACGCCCAATACCCACTCCTAAAAGAGAACAGGCATAATAACGATAAGACCAAAAGAAGAGGCAACCTAAAACATTCAGCTTCATTTTAACATTTTTATGATTCAGTTTTGAGCATTCACATTCCATCATCCATCACTATTATTGCTAGAAGTTATAAAGACATCTCATATGGCTCCTCCTCTTTATGTGCATAACGAGAATAATAAATATAATCTTATCTACGCACAGGAACTTTAGAATCATTAAAAAAATTTAAAAAGGATAATTTAGAAACTAAAGTCAAGAAACTAGACCTTTACAGCAACCCATTTCACAATTGCACTCAAAAATCACTTGACAACAACCATTTAACAATTGCACCCAAAAACAAAAAATTTCCAATCACCTAACAAAACGGAGTGCAATTCCAAGAACTACGGTCAAAAGCTAAAAGATTACCAAGTTGTACTCGTGATGGTAGCTAGGTAACTTTCACTGCCAAAGAAAGAATTGCGAAATGACTTAATAATGCTATTTTCTATAGCTATTAAACCACTAACGGTTATGTTAATTGATTCTTAACATTTTAGTATGCTCAAAATGATACTAGAGATAGAATTTGGATGAGAAGATGATACACCTGTTAGGATTGTTGTTGTCATACCCATTTACAGGACTCTCCAATCCATCCTACAAATTCCAAAAATAAAACAAAGATTATTTTATCCCCACTGCTCAGTATGTTTCAAGTCACTTAAAGAACATAACAAATAAAAAATGACATGATCGTTACAATAGTGATTTATATGTAAATCAATTTAGTGATTGATATGGTAAATTAAGAAAGAATGACTCGATTCAGATGTACAAACACCGGTGAAATCCACTCAGTTGCACAAACTCTAGTGAAAATTGATGCATCTATGTTTGAAATATAAAAGGGGAGTCTCAAGCCATTAAATAAAAGGTCTAAAGTTAAATGTAAAATCCTAGGTCCTGTTTACTTAAAGTGCAAATCAAGCCTTAAAATCCTAGAGTACGTAGACAGAGTAACCTAAATTGCTAAATCAGAATGCCACCATTCAAACAAATTGGATGATAAAGACATCATGAACTCGCTATCGAGGCTTTAAGAGATTGCACTTGTTGGCAAATAGTTGTAAATCGTATGTGAGTAGTTGAGTGTATTTGCGCGTATGTTTTGTTAGTAAAAGAAGTGTTGGATAAGAGGGAAAAAGGGATGTGAAGAAGAGGGGCGGTTGTAATAGAACAAAGAGAGAAGACAGAGACCACTTGCTTTGGTAGTGATAAGCAATACAATCGATAAGAGAATTAAGAGTCAATAACCAAACACATCAAAATGGAAAGAAACACTACTCTGTTTGGTGTCTCTATTTCGTTTGTATAGAAAATGGAAAATTACAGATGGACTTGTGTTGGGACCCATCACCTCTCTTCATGGCTCCTGACATAACTTAAAATAACTTTCAAACAACATAATACCATCTTAACAACATATAGACAATAGCTCACACCTGCAGAGGAAATGGTCGTTAGAAGAATCTCTTAGGTATAGAAGCTTTCGTCGGAGATGGCATCACGCCTCCGAGAAGCAGATTGGAGGAGATGATACCGTGAGGATATGGATTAGGCAAGGGCTTGAGGTAATAAGAGCAATTGGGAGCTTTCTATATGTCAACTTACTGTAATCAATCTTACATAAATAGTTAAAAAAAAGACATGGATTTATTAATCAACTCTATTTTCTTCGTGACCTAAGTAAAAACAAACCGTACAGATAAATACGGGAAACAAAATCAAAGAGTTAGGAGGAATCGGTCAGCTGAGCTTAGCAAGAACAAAGCGGAAGCTATTAGTTGTTAAAAAGTTGTCGTACTTATTGTGGAACAAAATAGGTACACACTTAGTGGCATAGGTGATCTGATGCCCAAGTATTGTAGTTTTATGGTGTAAGGACTCCACGCAGTCTATAGGAAACCTAATCAAGTAGGGCTAGACTTGAAAATTATATTATATTAAATTAAGTTTTTATTAATAAAATCAAGACAATTATTTTACATCAATTACAGAATCAAATTGTAAAATAGAATTTTAGATTTCGAATGGAAAAGATACAAAAAAACAATTGGAGAAATTGCAGAGTGGAGTTGAGCTTATCTAAATATGCAAAGATAATGGTATTTTTTCTTAATTTGTGTAAAACCACATAAATAAAGACTTACATCTTCATTTGCAAAAAGTTAAATCAATCTCATAAGAAAATAGTATATAAATAAGTAAAAATTAAAGAAAATAAACTAACAATAGAGAAAAGAGGCCAATAAATTGTTATAATCGTGGCATCAATAGTTTGTACCACTTCATCTACATATAGAAACATCATTAAGTAAATTATACTTGAATATATATTAATTTTATTAAATAAATATATGATTATTAGCAAATAAATATACCTTTATCATCAAATATTTATTCGAAGAAACTTTTTGTTAGAAAAATAATCTTCATACCTGTATTAATATAGAAAAAGGACAATGCAGGATAATATCATGAATAGTTGCTAAAATTATAAGAGTAAAAAAAGCTAATACATTATATATAGATTACATTGAATATTTTCAACACCTAACTAACTTCGGGCATACATTAGGATTTTTATAGTCTTAGGAAGAAGTTGATTATAATGAGAATTCAAAATCCAACCACTAGTACTAAAATTAAACTTCAAAGCAATAATAAATATTAGAATTGTTAAAAGATCTCACACAATTGCTTGCATGATTGAATAATTACCTCCATATGACTTTCACATTGATAATATTTCAAATTACCCATTATCAAGTAGGACCATGACATCTGCTTCCAAATATTTATCCATCTCTTATCTTATTGTAAGAATTTCGTCTTGATGAATTCTTGAAATTGGGAATCAAACTTTTATTTATTTTATCGACAATAAATGGAGATGAATCATATACTCAACTACACAATCTTCAACTTTGTTTATTCTTAATTGATAATTATTAAACAAATTATACTAGAATTATTTAAATTCACCTTATCACCAAACAACTTTTGATTGAAAAAAAAGACTATAACCCTCTATCTTATATCTTTTTTTTAACATAGAAATAACTATCACAATAAGCCTTATCATAAAACAACAAGCATTGAATTTCTCTATCATTTACTTTGTTATGATTTGAGCCACCTCATTGGAATAACAACTCTAACCAGATAATGCTCGTTTAATCTCACACATGCAGTTAAACAAATGTATGAAGTTGGATATTCTATTCTTAAGAACAACTTAGTAACATCATAAAATAACACCAACTTTGCATAAATTACTTTAGCTAATTCTCATAGCTCTTCTATTAGTAAGCAAGTATAATGAGAATATCTTTATCTTAACCTAAAGAATACCTCAATATACTTGGTTGGTGACTTTATCATTTTAAATATTGAGTTTCATCTATTAAGACAATTTAAAGCCAACTTCTTTGTGCATATAATGTGTAGTTATCACGCAGTTTTAAAAAAAAAATTTAAACTCTTTTTGGCATACTATGATATTCCAAATTCCCTCAACCCTTCCCTTTATCACCTTTAACTCGTCCTTTGCTATCAAATTTATGACATGTATAAAATAATGCACATAAAAGAATCTCTCATCCACTAGTAAGCTCCAACTCACACCTTATTCTTCTGCCTTTTGATTATAGCTTCATTTATGATAGAATAATGTTTATAGTTGAGAACTTAATGATGATGTTTCAATCGATAAAGCACTGAGCCAGTATAATGTTTAACATGATATACAACATTAAGGCATAAAGAAATCTTCTATTTTAAAATATAAATAAGTATTAATTATAATATAATAAATAAACATGTGATAGCAAAATTAAAGAATATTACTTGCCTTAAGAATTGACTGCATATGTATAGTAATTGTCAATGTAATATGTTATCACCATCATATAATCCTTCTTTTAGTTTGTGATCATCCACATATCTTATGTGATGACTACTCGTTCATGAATACTTTACAATATCTTTAATATAAAAAAATTATCTTAGTATTCAATGTCATATGTTGTCAACATCATATAATCCTTCTTTTTGTTTTCAACTATTCACATCTTTGATGTGATGACTACTTGTTCATGAACACTCTACAATATCTTTAATATCAATTTCTTTTTAATCTTTCTATATCTTGAATATGTCTTTCTTCAAAGTATTTTGAGTTGGGATCTTAAAGGTTGGTTAAAGTGAAGTGAGCAATCTTGAAGTTTGGGTTATCGATAATAAAGAGTGGTTGCTCATCACCAATGATCATCTTGACTAGCAAATACTTTGATAAATTGTAGACATAACTTGTGGAAGTCATTTCACTCTTCTTTTTCATTAGGGTAGGAGTAAAAAATTATTTGACTTTTGAATACAATCTTTATAGGACTTTATATGTCTCATCAAAGAATAGGTTTTATCTTCAAAATCCCTGTATGGCAATACTTGCATTCATCTTTTTCAACTCTAACACATGATCTAGTCTTAATGATATGATTCCATATATTACTTCTTAAACCCAAAGGAACATTTCCTTCAGCCTAAATTGTTTCTTCACTTTGTATATTACCAAGGATCAAAGTAGACCTCTCTATTATGTTGCCTTATGTTATTGAAGGATTATGCTCATCCATATGAAATAATTATAAATAAGGTAAAAGTTAAGAAAATAAACTATATGGTATAGAGCAAATAGAAATTAGAAATTCAAATGAAGCCGAAAAAGTATAATAAGAAGAAAGTAGAGCTTAACATAACAAAGTAAGAGAAAAATCAAGAACTTAAAAGAAAACATAAGGCAACAAACTCAATATTTGATTGCTAAAATCATTAAATAAAACAACTAGCCCTTATTAATTTACATTACTAGTATTTATGCAAAATGGGAAGGCTACAAATTAACTAAAGTGTATATTAAGGAATGCTTGTATATGGTTAGTGAAAACTATGTTTAACTAGTTTCTCTTAGCTAGTTTATTGATCCTAGAATCAAATATTTGTCAGTATAATAGTTATGTGTCAAACCATTATCCTTAGGCAAGTTTCAAAATGCTAGTATAATTATGATGTCTTTCATCTTTTGGAATGGATGAAAAAGAAACAAAAAATGTGATTTTGTTAAAATTAAATATTTCATTTTCAAATCCCAAACTTAGGCATCATTACATTGGTAAGACATAGTGTAAACTATAAAATGAACCATTTAACAAATGTAACTAATGAAAAATAGCCCAATAAACTTAGTTCCAAAAGGATTGTGGTTTTATGATCATGATTTTGAATATTTTGATTAAACCATTATGACATAACTACTTAATATTGTATGTGTAGAATCTCAAAACAAAAATTGAAAACATTTTATTTCTTACAAAAATAGTTATGTTAGAATTGATATGTTTACAAAACTTATGATTTAAAATCGATATTAAAGATTGCACAAAGTAAAACATATTCGGAAATCTAAAAATTGTAAGGTATAATAAATTTAGAACTTGAAAGAAGTTTTTCATTTATTTCTACACATCTATATATTGTAGGCAATCTATATTAACTTTAGCATTTGCACATAAAACAATGAAACAAAGGAAAAAAATTAACAATAGCAAAAAATAAAATAGGGTACATATTATATACATTGACAATTCTCCAGATCTTATAAAAATAGGTCACTCGTATAATAATATACTAAACAGATAACAATTATACTAAGGTATTTATAAAATGCATGTTTATCTATTTTCTAAACACCTAAGTTAGCTCATTTGGAGAGATATCTAGACATGATAAGGTATTTCTTTCCCACTCACCCTTCTAATGAAAAGAAAAAATTGGAAAAGATAGAAACTGAAACCTCTTTAGGCAAAAAGACATTAAACTAAAATCTATGACCTAAATTTCTAAAATTGACTTACAACATCAAAACACACTGCTAAAAAGTAATCCTCAACAATCCTTTGACTTAAATCTAGCTCAAACCAACCAATAAAATTACAAAATAACTAAATTGTAATTCAGATAAACTCAAAATCAATGTTACACAAATAAAGAACACAAGATAACATAATTATAGAATTCAACTAAGAAACAAAAGCATATAAAAAATGAAAGAAAAGCAATACATAGTTTGTTTGGCCAGAGACTAATTTCTTGTTCTTCTTTTGACTTTAAAACCTAAAAAAGAAAATGGGATGATGGGACATATAGGAGAGTGAGAGCAAGGCAAAAAAAAACGAAATGAGAGAAGAGCGTTAGGGGGAAAGGAGAAATTTGTGATATACGTCAATGAAAATGATGGAAGAGGAGAGTATTACAACTCAAAACCTTAAAAAAAAAAAGAGTTCAAAACTAGTTTAAAAAATAGTTAATTTAAGTTAATGTTGTCTCACCAATAAAAGAGTGTAGAAAGTATAAATAAAACCATCATTCAAAAGAAAGGAGGGAACTTTTAGAGAGCAGGAAAAAATCCTCTAGTGCTTGTAGCAATGAGCTTTTGTGAGTGTTAAGACTTAAATAAAATGTCATCTTGTGACCTAAAATGGTTTCTCAACATTAAGAAGTTCAGTTGCTGAGTTTTAAGCATTGATCATTTAGTTGTTTGTTTTAACATTAATATTGCCTTTAATTTGCATTTTTAAGTATCTTGAATATGTTAATTCATAATAAAGTTTGTAGTTTTAATTAGTTGTGTATAATTATTGCATGTGTTTATTATCATTGATTTTTAGATCAATGCATTGTGTACAACATATAAAAATATGATAATTGAAAGAACAAATTACTAAAAGAGGAATTACATAGATATGAATAAAGGACAAGATTGGTTACTTATGTTGTAAAGGGGAGAGCTCTTATAAATAAAATTTAAAATAAGTATAATACATCTGT
>JANSVA010000006.1:14865658-14880629 GCA_025504915.1 Erythroxylum reticulatum
TAGATGAGCTAGGCGTTTAGGGGACGCTAGAAATATCATGGTGCGACTATTATCTCTGGGGTTCGGATAAAATCAACATCCCATCGGATGGCTTCCAATATGGCAAAGGAAATTCTTGTTAAACATTCCACAAACATGGGCCTAAAGGGAACCAAAAAGTAGGCCTTCGCTAAGATTACCTATGGTGAAATTTTACTTATCCAAGAACATGTCATAACCCTCCTCCATGTGTTTTCAGTTTTTTTCCCAAATACAATATCCTATACCTGGTGACCGTACATATGATCAACGATAAAGCGTTTCCACTACACAATACAGTGACATGCAAGATTGTTTAGGCATCAGTTGGGTGATCAATCCCTAACGAAAGATTTCATGATCACGAAACAATTAGTTCCAAGTTCTGAAAGATGTTGAAACATCTCAAACAAATACACTTGATTCCCTCATTCATTTACGGCAAGATTACAACATGAATAATCAGCCAAACTCACAAGGATCGAGCACAAGTATTCTCTTATGCGTAAATCATGCATTCTACAATTTCACTGCGAATGTTGGTAAAATAATGACAGAGCCTAGAAAAAAGACACCAAATCACTTACACTGAACTTGGACCCTCTTTGGTGACAGCATACATTAGCTATTAAATTTTGAAGTCTAACCACTGACAGCATTGTGTTCAAATAATAGCCGACATTATCATTTCTGTCTCAGTTGGACGCCATAAAGTCTTGTGAGCACAAAGCAGCCCCTCGTCGTTTTTCGTGAAAACCAAGCGGATTTCCCACCGCTGGGACTTAACAATGTTTTCTATCTCACTGATTGTTTCACCATTATCACGCACCATCAGCTTTCCTTCTGGCCTCAATATCCTATCAACTTCTGCAATTACAGCCACTAAGCTACACCTGTAGCCAGAGAAAAATTTAAAAAAAGAAGTCAAACAACACGGGACTTCTTTAGATACTGAATTGGAAAGAGAGATGATAGACCATAGCAACACCTCTTTTTTAAATCGGAGAAGAGATGGTCAGCATGAAGAAGATCATAAGTTCTGGGATAGGTATTGAATGATTGACACCAATCGTGATATATGCCAAATAAACCACGCTCGTAAATTATTGGAAGTGTGTCTGGAGAGTCAACAGGGACTACATTCATAACCCATACTTTTAAGTCTTTCAGTGCTGCAGCGAACCTAAAACATGGAGGTGTACTAGCAAATGCATTTAGGATGTGAATGATGGCCAAAGTTAGAGATAAAAGTAGGATACAAGGCTGAGCCCATGACGCTCATGAAACAACCAAACACACCTGTAACACAAAAAAGCATATTCACCCAGGGGAAACATAAGGTTCCTAATTGGATATTTTGCACGTCAAAATTGTAAAGCTATAGTTCTGCTTCCTGAAAGAATCAGATTAAAACATTCTTAAATTTCTTACCCTCCATATACAGCTCTCATGTCCATCACATTCCTCACAAAAGACCAATTTATTCCCATCCCGTTCAGATAAGACTGGGAGACAACGGTTTTCCAATGTTTGTAGTCATTGCTGAAATCCTCTTGAGCAGCTTTACCATATACTCCAACCTGAGATCTCAGCCAATAAGGTGGTTTCTCCAACCTTAGCGGCCACATCTCAGGCCAGCGAGACCCACGCTCTGACACACCTACAGGCACTTTATGCATGCATGCATCAAGAGGCACATTCCTGAAAAAAACAATGCTGGTGTAAAAATCATACCATCTCTGCAGTGTACTAATGTCTTTATAAATTATGCACATGAAACTTGTGAATATCAAACTTTATACAAACACATATTTCAGGTTCAATGTCACATCGATGAGAGTGCTTGGGCCCCATAAGGAAAGCCTGAATGCCCTTTCTTAAGGGAATTAATGGAGGTCTTGTTGCTAGATTTAGTCACATTACTAGAACAACCATAGATTGTCCCTATAATTATGCTTAACATGGAAAAACCAGAGTTACAAAATCAAGACAATTGACTAAGATGAAAGAATGTTGATAGCACAGTGAAGATTTTCCTCTGTTCAAGATGTAGTTGAACAAATTATTAAATATGAAAATGCAAGCTTAGGTAGATCAAATCATTGTGAATGAAAATACAAGTTCATTATGCTAATCCCTGAAAGTATGACCAAAACTAGTCCTGCTCTTCTCATATCCTTACATCTAAAGATTTAAGGCCCCATACTGTTTGGACACTGAAAGCAATGTGCGACCCCAATGAGTTACATGAACTTGATAAAAATTTATCACAAATAATTGTTAAAAAAAATGGACAGGAAAACTCATGGTCATTGACAATCTATTCATCGAGTTAAAAGAAGTACCAGGCTGCATTGGGATCATCAGCATCACTACACAGTGGAGGCTCACTTTGTGTTCTCTTGTCATAACACTCATTGGAAGTTGGCTTCCTGTATATCGCAGCTGCCACACCATTTAGCTTCTCTTTTTTAATCACCACTAGATGCCAGCACATTGACTTTGTTAGTTCAGACATTGCTGCCATCAGTTACCACCAAGAAAAGAAAAGAAACTATGTTAAACTCTCATCCACAAACTGTGGATCTTAAAGTTTATATAAATTTGGAAAGTTATATAACTTGTTCAATGATACTTCTACCTTTCCAAATGCCAATATCTTCTGGAAGTTTCTGATACACAGGAGTTGCAGACCAGACAAAGTAACCACCCGGTCGCAACACCCGATTGAGCTCCAAAAGAAGTTTGCCACCTGAAAGAGAACCCTAAATAAATATTTGATATAGAAAGCAAATTCAACTATGAGGTTACTTTCGTAGATGCAGATCACCTTCTATATGCCAAGGAGCCCGACAGCGGGCACAGTGGATGACATCAAAAACTGAACTGGGAAAAGGTAGTCTCTTGGTGCCCATAACTGCTGATATGGCTGGGATTCCCCTTTCAAGAGCACATTGAACTTGAGCTTCATGCTCATCCTTGGGAGCAAATGACATTGCAATAACATCCCTTTCAAACAGATAACCTCCAAAGCTAGCAACACCACATCCAACATCTAAAATTACACGGCTTCTTTTTCCCCAAGCAATATCTGGAAAAGACTGTTCCAGATCACAAAAGTAAATTCCAATTACACATTTCAATACTATACTGCTAACAGTGTAGGAATCAGTGGATTAGTAAAGCAAAAAAAGATGGGGTAGGGACATCTTTTATCACTAAGTGAATACACAGGTAATGGACAAAAACCTCCTCGATTGCCCACTAGTTTATGCATACAGATTAAAGATGCATGACATATAATATGACACATGGAAAAGGAACTCATATTTAAACCGTACTTACCAATATTTCTAGAGAATCAAGGACACTAATCAAATATATATTAGTGATTATTTGAAGATTAAGATTGATGAACACGAAATAAAGGATAAACCACCTACATTTTGAACAAAATCTATACAGTGAAGAGCACCATGCTTAAACTGAGTTCCACCTCCAGGAAATGTTAAATATTCACCGGTAACTTTAACCCAATTCTGGTGCCCCTTAACCTCTGCAAGCTTTGTGTGAGGAACATTATAGTACCATATCTGTCTCAGTCATAAAAGGGACAAATCTTAGCAAAGGTAAACTAGGAGGAGGTTCCACTGGTTAATATATGAAGTTTTTACCTTCTCCCTGCTTTTAGGCCATTTAATAGAACGCCTATATCCTTTAGGTACCGGAACAAGACAAGTAGGAACTTCTTCAGGACAGTGCCTTTCACGATGCTCATAATGCTTTGAGCTAGGAAGCCTTCTAATAGTTTGCCAATTGTCAAGACATGGGATGTAATCTGGCCCAGCAGTGGTATTGCAAAGTTTCCAGCCTCGACCATATTGTTCCTTAGACATTAATGATTGCTGAGACTTCTTCTGATTTTGAGACTCCACCGCTTGGGTTAACCAAGCCCCATTTTGAGAATTGGTTTCACTAAGAGGTTCTGATTGTGCACCTGCAGGAAAAACATTCATAGAACCCTGATCCTTCTTTTTAAGTTCAATGCTATTGTCATTTTCATTTTGTTCGACCAGACTAACATCTTTTTCTTCCTGCAGATTTTCAACATCATCTGTTGACTCCACCTTGCTATTCCCCTCATCCAACTCAGATTTACTTTCACCTGAGCTCTCCTCTGATTCCCTCCACTCACTTGATTCTCCATCTTCTAGCTTCCCATCCCCACCACCATCTTCATCGTCTACCTTTGATTCCTCTTGAGACACAGTCTTCTCATTCTGGTTTTGTTCAACTACATTCTTCAGCTGGGTCTCATTCTGAGTGCTCTCTATGGCAATACTTTCATCATTGTTATCCTTACCTGCATCCTTTGTCTCCTTTTCAGTTAAATTTTGGTCATCTTGGGCATCAGATGGGTTTACATTTTGAGAATCATTCGTGCTTTCGGTTTCTGTGGTTGCATACCCCGCTAAATCACCTGAACTGTCTTCAAATTGCTTAGAGTTTCTTTCACTAACCTTTTTCATCAAAGAATTTGCAGTTTCTTGGGATGGTATATCTGAATTCTGACTTGGAATTACAGAAGATGACATTAGCATCCAAATACCAACTATACAAAGGCCAATAAACACAACAATGGTGACTGCAGAACAGTAGTTCGTTGACTTCCTTCCATCAACACGGGAATATCTCCCCATAGCCGTATCTTTCTTGGTAAAGATGTTCCAAGCTACATATACCTGGATTGGAAGGGATAGAATAAAAACAGCAAAATTTTAATGGTCCAACAACATATTTGAGCTAAGAAAGAATGATAACACGAAATCTTAATTGACTTAAAGTTGAATAAGAAACTGAAAACTAGCAGAACATAAAGTCGAGATGAAAAAGGTCAAGATTAAGTTTCAACTAGTCTTCTCTTAGTTTCCTTTCTTCAGCACGGCATCAGACAATGGGCAAGAAACCTTGATCTAAACAATAATTTCATGTCTACCGTAATCTTTCAACATTCAAGAGCTGGCACTAGGAGCAAATAAGCCTAAAAATTTGGCCAAAATTAGCCAACTGACAAAATTTCTTTATTCCGATGCAGTTAAGAGAAGTAAGCAAAAGTATCCGATGATCTCGAAACCACAATACCAAGCCATGACAGTAAGATCTTTGAAGACGCTGAACGTTCACTTGAAGGAAAGTGATACCTTTTACCCTTGCCTGTGCTAAATCAAAGAACGAAAACAAGATCCGATGACACTAACCACAGTTCTTCCAACCTAACAATGGAAAAAACGTAAGGAAAAAAAAAAAAGCAAGTCCTTTTCCATATATGTTTAGTTAGGAAGTTAAACGCCAATTATAATGGGGACAAATAACATCAACAATACATGCAATTGCGGTGAAGAGGAAAAAAGGAACAGGCTTTGGAACTCAATTACTAGTTCACATATATTCAACGGCGACAATTCTAAAACAACTAAGTCACATTCAGGACCAAACCAGAAAGAAAGAATTCATCTCCTAGCTTACAAGTAAAGACCCGGAAAGAGAAAGTCAACAGTTCCGAGTAAAGCTAAGAGCTTTCCGCAACAATAGAGCAACGTGCACCAAGAACAAGATGGGAAACATATTTCGCTATAGTGGGAAACGATAGAAGAGGATAGATCAACTTGCTGGAAAATATTGATTATTTGGATCTAAATATAGAAGAAAGCATACAGCTATACAAAAATAATATATGCTGGATCGATGCTTTGCAAGTGTGTAAAAGGCCTGAAGATAGGAACTTCACTGGGACTTGCTTTTCAAGTGCAAGAAGTGAGCTTTATGAATAGGGAACAGAAAGTCAAGTTGAGAGGAGGAAGTGGAAGTCCAGAAGCCAAAAACAGAGCACTGCAGTGGAGTCGTAAGCATTGAAACTAGTTCAAGCTTCAAAAACATGCTTTCGATGATAGGAATAGTAATAATTGCGAATCATCTTAAAATACCAGCTTATCTGCCTGCATTGTATGTATTCAATATTCTTGCTTAGTGGCATTATAAGTTACACTCGAATCTTTGTCATGTCCAAGATCTTAGCCATAATTAAAGCCTTTAAGCAAGCAGACAGAGAATTATAGAATTGGGCATGGGCTTGGATATAAGAAACTATACGATACGCCGACACTTGCTTTTACAGAGATTCCAACAAACAACTGATATGTAGGAGTAGGACAGTGGACGTGGACCCAAAGCATGTTGCTTTCCGCACATTCAACACGGAACAGACGGTGGCTCCGAAAGTCTTCTTTCTCAAGGTACCAGTTTTGAAGACTGTTTTTCTCGGATTTGAAACACAAATCATTAGATAATTTCTCTTAATTACATAATTGATAAATTATTATGTGCTATTAAACATTTATTCAATAAAATTCTGAAGAATGGATTACTGGTTAAAAAATAACCGCAAATGATAATATTTCTTTGCTGACAAGTTTATTGACTAATCTTTTTTATTTTTTTATGAAATAACAGCATAATTAGAGATGACGTTTGGGTTTGAACCTGACCCAACCGGTATTCAAATATCTCAATCAACCCAAAACTCAACAACTATAACAAAAACATCATTTTGCAAAAATCGACTCAGGGTCAATTAAGCCTCTGGCTGCTCCTAAGTCCCAACAGAAATTGTCAGGCCCAAGTCCAAGTCCTACTCGACCTATTACTTTCCATTGGTATAACGAGCATTATTAAGTCAGTAATTTCAATGAATTACTCCTACCAACATAGATCGTGATTATTATATTGCTTTTGATATTAGAGTCCAAATTTTGGGGCAACATAAATTAGGATTATGGATAATGGACAAACTATTGTCTATAGTTTAACTCTAATGCCTATTAGTTATTACATTAAGCAATTGAATATAAGTCACATAATAGAAAGCAATAAGAAGATAGCATCAAAGGCTACCCCCACTTCACAAGATCACTAGTGCGGGGAGAAAGTTTGGCATTTACCTTTTTAGTCTTATTATTAGTCATTCTCATTTCTATTTTTTTCAAAAGCAAAATCCCATTTATGGGTCATTATAATAAAATTATAGATTGTTGGTTTAATAACTAATATGTAGTAATTTGATGGTTTAATAATACAAGTTTTCTCTCTCATTTTGATATGATACCATAGTACTCTACCCAAGATATTTACAGGGAGATTCTCGAGATAAACATTTTGTATCATTTTCTATAGTCATTTCTCACCACAACACCTTTTTATCATTTCCCATAATCTTTTTTTTTTCAGTGTAGTTGGGTCAATAGGCACCAAACTCACTTAATTATTCAAAATTGATAATTGTAGGTTGTATCATATTTTTTGTAGGTAGTTTAGTGTGTGTTTAGTTATTAATTTGATTATTTAGTACGTGTTTAGGTTAGAATTGTATTAGTTAGATTTTTTTGAAGTGTTTTATAAGTTAGAACACACATTTGAGCTTCAATTTTTTGGAGATACCTTTATATGTTTACTAGTGTTTTAAAACAAATATAGAATAGCTGAAAAGATTCAGAGAAAGCCTGGAGCCAGACCCAAGGCCACAAGTGTAATAGAACCAACTAGGAAGAGCCATGATCATGACAGAAGCTAAAATTATGGGCCATGATCGTGGCCTGGGTGAGAGAAATGCAGACCAACTTGAATTTATGAGGAACTTTTTGAACCTTTTAGACCCAAAAAAAGCCCTAGAGTTGCCCTAAATATAAAATAATATAAAAGGCATTAGGATGGAACCGTAAGGGAGCCTCAACTTCTACCACATTGGGAACACACTCCAAGAGGAGAGAAGAAGAAGAGAGAGAAAGAGGAAGAGAGAAGAAAAAAGTAGGTCTTCGCAGCTACTGCTTTTCTAAATTGTCCCTATCCTTATTCCACATGTATTTCTTTCAACTTTGTTTTCATTTTTTAATGATAAGATGACTACAAATATATTTATGGTTTTGGGTTTGACTAAGATGTTCTAACACTACAAGAAAATTAGTTTTTAATGATGGATAATTATTGACGGAAACAAAACCCGTTGATAATTACCGATGGAAAATCATGTTCCGTCTGTAAAATTGTCAGCAAAAATTTCAATTTGCAACGGAACAAAAATCCATCGATAAATATGGAGGGAAATGAACCTGAGAAAATTGTTCGATGGAATATAGCAACGGTAAGAAATGCCTATCGGTAAAGAAAGCTTGATCGACGACTCTACCTTTGGTAAATTCCGTGGGTAAACTTTAGTCCTAAACGTCATCATTTGCATCTATTTTAGCGTTTTAAAAAGAACAAAAATGACTTCATTTTAATTTAAGCTAAATCCCTTAAAATGTCTTCCCCCCATTTCCCTTCTTCCACTCCCCCTATAGCCCCGTTTCTCTCTTTTCATCGCCATCGTCGTCCTCCCACTACACCTCTCATCTTTCGATCATGCCTCCTCATCGTGCCACCACACGTCATCATCGCCATCGTCATCATCCTTTTGTGTTTTAATTCCAAAGATATCAAGATATATGTTTGTAATGACTAAATGTAAGTGTAGGTATCATTAGTTCATATTTATAGGTAAATGGTGTTATATTTATGTTTTGGAAAATAATTATCGTTGGTTCAAATTTATAGGTAAATGGTGTTAGATTTTATTTTTGTCTTCGTTGGATTATGCCAGTATATGTGTTTGTACTCCATATCTCCCATGAAATCCTCTTAGGTTAACCGAACAATTCACAACAAAGTTAGATATTTTGTGAATTGTTGGATTTCCTTTTAGATTTGTAAGTTGTTGGATATTTTGAGCATTTTATGCTCGGCTACAGGGCAATCTTCCTATCATGGATTAGATTTCAGGAGATTTTAGAGTTCCTCAATTTCTTATATGTCATAGGGATGCTTTTTAAGTTTGTAGCCTTTATACTCTTAAGAATAAAGATGCCAAAGCTTCATAGACTAAACAAAGTACCATTACAAACTTTTGGAGTAACAGTACTTTGCCTTCCTCCCGCATTGCTACTTGTTCTTGTTATGTGCTTGGCGTCCCTTATGCGGGATTTTGTCTATACCCTCTTCTGATCCAAGCCGAAAGTAGACAATGGATCAAATTTACTAGAGAAAAACTAGAAGTTGCTCTAAATATTAGTCAGCTGAGCAATTCAGTATTGCAACAACCACATCGCAAACTTGTAGAAGAGGCTTCAATTAGTCTACTTTCTAATGTGTAGTATACAAAAGAGAACTAGGAAGGCCATGCAAATTCTATGGAAGGTTCTCTGTAGTTGGCTCTGTAAGATCCCTTGTAGTATTATTTGTAAAATAAGCCTTTTTGAAATCCTTTATTCAAGTAATTCAAGAGTTTAGAGTAATCTATAGACAATTCTTGAACTTTGTCATATGTTTGTATTACCTAAGACTTCGTTGTGAATTGTTGGATATTTTGAGCTATATTTTTCAAGAATAGATGATTCCTTAAATATAATAACCCATGAATATATATATATGTTTGTGTGTGTGTTTCCGGGGGGGTATATATATAGAATTATATTTACAAACATTTAAATTTTCAGTTAAGCATTTGCAAGTCATTTAAACGTTGGAAATAATGTTACTAAAGAATTCATATTTCATGCCCTATTAATTTTAATAAAATTTATGGATTGAATATATAATTATTTATTATAATTATTAAGTTAATAATTAAACATATAAGCAATACAACATATATTTTGGTACTATCAATTAGAACTTCATTATAGCTTTTAGGATTTCCTATGTAGCTTGCTTTAGGATTTCTTATCTTTTTTTTTAATAAAATTAGAGAAATTGAAGATGTACAATATGTCATTTAAGGATGATCTTTTGTTTTCATATATAGTTAACCATCTTTTCTCCTCACCGTTGCTCACCCATCGCGTGTTGTCATCATCGTCTTCCTTTAATCGTCGGTAAAGCTAACATTTTCTTCTTTGATTGTTTTTAACAACGACATTGAGATTTGTTCGTTACTATGTTTTATGTACTACTTTGATTGTCATCACCTTCATTTCTTTGTTTTAGTTATCTTCTTTGGCCATTAGCTCACTCTAGCTTCGTCATCTTCTTCCTTCGTGTGCTTTAGTGACTTCTTCTGCACATCGGTTGAGGTAGTGGGTTTTGTCATTTACTAAGTTTTTGTGTACTTGGTTTAATTTGGGTATTTGATTGTGGTTTGAACCTCCCATTTGAACTTATTTTATTTTTAATTTTAACGGCCTGCATCAACCGAAACTTGTTTATGGTATGAACTTCGATTTGTGGCTTTAAATTTTAAGTATTGTTAATCTAAATTTAAGTTTGTGGTATGAACGTATGTTTGATTTGCGATAATATTAATAAATGAATGATTTAGGCTATTGGTTGAGTAGTTAAGCAACTATAAACCTTACCATAATTCTGGAAATTTACATTTCTTAGTTTGCTAGTATTTTTCTTAAATTTTTATTGATTTATGCTAAAATTGGTAAAATTCTTATATTGTGTATGCTACTTGGCACTTAAGCACTTGTGGCTTAACTGTTGTTGGTCATAGTTTCACTAGTAGTATTTATGGTATATGTGCATTTTCAATATGTTTGCGCTCCTCTAAATTGTTAAGAGAAACTCTATTATATTAGAAATTGGGAATTCCACTCATCAATTCCATCAAAAAGGAGAGTTAGCGGAATGGGAAGTTCTTGTATTGATTTATTAACAAAGAAGACTCTTTAACATTGGACTCATGTTAAATGTACACAAAGTTTGTGTATTGATGGAATTCTATAAATTCCATGACCCTAGAATTCTAAAAATTTCACGAGCCTGTGAGTCATAATGAGAACTTGTTTTCTTGATTCACAAGTGTAAACTTTGGTGATTAATTTAATTGGTTAATATTTAGGGGATGTTATCTAAAGTTTAAATGTTCTGTAAACTTTAGTCAACATGAAGGATATTAACTATGGAATCCCTATTTGAAATTAACAGTTTTGCAAAAATAAGTAATGTTGACGGATGTTGGATGTATAGATGATTAACATCTGATGGTTTCATTAATCCTAAGTTTATTGAGGGAGTTGAAGCTTTTATTCATTATGCATGTTCTCAACCTGCATATATGGATGCCCCAAAGATCAGATGTCCATGTAAAAAGTGCAAACACATTCATTTCCTTCCTATTGATGGAGTTAATGGGCATTTGTTAAGAAAAGAGTTGTCCCCAATTATTTTGAGTGGACATGACATGGGGAACCATTGATTTGTAGCACTTCAAAGGGTAATCAAGTATAATCATCTGTGAACTTAAACGAGTTTGAAGGGGGGATTGGATTTAGGATAAATAATCTGGATGAAAATGAAAATCCTTACATGCAAATGGTTTATGATGTTGTTGGTTATACCTTTCAGGAAATTATAGAAAACCTTGAATTTGAGTTACTACATTCAGTTTACTAAGAATTATGGCCAAATTGTGAGACAATGACTCAATTGTCTTCAATTGCTCGAATATTGAACATAAAATCTGAAGGGTATATTTATGATCATAGTTTTCATAAAATTCTTGAATAGTATAATGAATCATTGCCTCCTAATCATATAATGGTTGATAGTTTTTATAATATGAAGAAACTTGTTAGGGGTCTTGGTTTGCCTATTGAAAAGATTAATTATTGCAAATTGGGATGTATGTTGTTTTGGGGAGATGATGTGGAATTACAAGAGTGCAAATTTTGTAGAGGAAGCTAGTCCATTCTGTTCACATTATTTTGAACTGCATGTTCACACAAGAGAAAAAAGTTCCTCTTAATAACTATAGGGGAGGAACGAGTGATGCTGATGGTAACTTATTCATTTTCACATATCCTAGATGAACATATAAACGTTCAACAAGAAGAATCTTAACAAATGAAGAAATTTAGGCTACCTGTGGTTACATTTTATTGAATTGTCAAAAGGTTTAACCTTTCGTGTAGTAAGTTGAAATTGATAATTTAGGTCTTGAAATTTAATGTTGTTCATAAATGAAATACATAATAATGTTTTTAGATTATAAAAGGAATTGTTACGCGATCTAATACCAGACAAAACACAAGATGATATCAATAAAGAAGTTGAAAGACACTTTCCTCGATGGTTCGAGAAATATGTAATGTTTTCACTTACAAATATTGAAATGATTGAATTCTAAGATTTAAGTGTTCAAATGACATTATACTCTTTGATATGATAATTTCTTTTGTGTAGGCCTTAGAAAATCTAATAGAGAACAAGTTCATGTGTGATCTTGCGAAGGGACCTTTACAAATTGTTAAATTGTATCCAGTTTATTTCGTTAATGGATACAAATATCATACAGAATATTATTGTCATAGTATGGCAACAATAAATAGTGGAGTTTGCATATAGGGAGAATTGATGGATTACTATGGTAAAATTATTGAGATACTTGAAATTGAGTATCCTATATTGCCAATAAAACGAAGTATAATATTTAAGTGTGACTGGTTTGATCTGACTCCAAATGTTGGTACAAAGTGCATAGCTGATACAATCTAGTTGAAATTAACAACCGAAGAAGAATGAGACAATTTGAACCTTTCATGTTGCCAATGCAAGTGATTTAGGTATATTATGTCTCTTTTCCCAACTTACGACGAGATAAGTTAGATTGGTTAGCCGTTTGCAAAGTTAAAACTAGAGGTGTTTTTGAATCATATGGAAAAGAAGAACAGAGAATTAAAAGTGAAGCATTTCAGGAAGATGTTTATGAAATAAATGCATATGTCAATAATGAACCTTTGAACGATCCATCTAATGAATATGTTAAAATTTCATCTACAGAGAATGATGAGAGCCAGAGATTTGAAGAGGGACCTGAGTTTGATTCTAATTCCTTAGAAAAAGAAGATGATTGTAATTTATAATTAAATGATGATAGTGATTAATTTATATTTGTAATTGATTATTATATTCAACAAATCAATTATTTCCTTTTCAATATATTTTGTAAAATATTGAATTCAAATTCTTATATTTCTAGAAATTTCAGTTAAATATGAATTTCAAGATGAAATATGCCACCAAAGAGACAACGTGATATAATGCAACCTAGGTTCAAACAACGATTCGGAGGTACTTACTATCAAGGTGAACCATTACACTCTGTAGCTGCAATTGAATCACCTTGTCCCCCTCCAACTACTATACTTGCAGATGAGGCATCAACTTTCGTACCTGATGCTACACCATCCACTACCCTTGCATCATCCACTACCTTTTTAGCGACAGAATTAATATGGATGGAGGAGGTGGTCATCAGCTTGGATCTGAGGGACCTAATGGAAGAACTTACATCACAAATGTCAATAACCTATAAGTGAAAATGCATGAAACACTATATGTTTATAATTAAGTTATAGGTTTAAATTTTAAAAATGGTATAAAATTATTTGTTTTTATATTAGGTTGATTCCGTATGTACTGTGCTCTAAAAACATGACATCTAAATTTAAGGAGAAGATTGATCTTGAGGGTTATGTATGGAAGAATATCTCTCAGGCCATAAAGAAATTTTAATATCAAGAGTTTGAAGTAGAATAAAACTATTATTTTCCTTTTTAGTTTATTTATATACATTAATTAGATAAATATTATTACATTGTAAGTATTTATCGATTTTTTTTCCTTTTATTTCATAAAGAATTTTTTTGGGATTTTAAATTTGACTTGGTTATACACAACGTATGGGAAAGATGAGCACATACACGTTATCGGGACTTTGTTAGTATGATACACAAGGCTAGTGTGTGACCGCCTTATATTTCTGAACAAATATGGAGTCGTTGGCAACAGTATTGGACCACTTGAGGCAATATCTATTTCAAAGCGTAATTCTACCAACAAATATGGAGGATTAGGGGGAGAGAGTCTTTCTGTACATATGGGAGGATCTATTACTCACCATGAGCATGCAGAGAGACTTGTAAATATTTAGACTTTACATTTATATTCTAATTTTTTAACTTTGTTTTTATATCAATTTAAATTGATGTGTAAATTTTGAAATGAAAATATGTATTATAGAGAATGATAATGTTATAAATGTCTGGTGCCATATATGGTTATGTTGTTAAGTAAATTTCTTTGTTCAATAGGAGATAAATATCATAAAAATAGAGGAAACTCTATCCAAAATTTTCTAAATTCTAGTTGACTTATAACATTTTATTCTTATGTAGGAAAAGTCTATGCACATGAGGCCTACACTCTTGTCATCTCTTTTTGTACACTCACACTAAGAAGCATAACGGTGTGGCATTCGTCAACACCCGATATAAAGAACTTAATGTATGTGAAATTTATGCTTTAATATTAATTCTTCATAATTATCACTTAGTAATATAAACATTGCCTCCTAATAAGACCAAAAATAAGAAAGCATTCAGTGGCATTTTTAGCATAAACAAGCTGTTGATGAGAGTCAGACATATCTTAATGTAGCGGATGGTAGGGACCGTCATGGAAGGATCTTCAGGTTAGGTTCATTTGCGAACATATGTTATTCATAATCCTTCACGTCCAGTATAACAACATCTAGTAGACGGTTGACAACCAATGAAGTCAATGAGCTTTGGAGCACAGTGCAGACATTGATGGAGTATATAGGTCAGCTTCGTAATGAGGTGGATGAGTTGAAGGGTAGGGATAGTACCTCAAAGCATCCGCAGTCACTAGGCCAATAGTGTGCTTGTAGTCATTTCATTTGAATTACAAGTAGTTATTATATACAATTTAACGTTTTTATTATCAATTAAGATAATTTTAACTTTATATCATCAATCAAGTTTATGTTTAAATAAATTAAATATATAAACAAATGAAAATATTATGCAAAAATAATTCACAAATGTTGAAATTAAAT
>JANSVA010000006.1:14880729-14908379 GCA_025504915.1 Erythroxylum reticulatum
TAATCATATGTACATGATACATATATGGATATGCTATGTTATTGAGAATGATGTCAGTTGATGATATGAGATGATCATAGATTGACAGATTATAAGTAGATAATGTATATTAGAATTACAGATTGAGATCTTTACTTCATTCAAAACTGTTAAGTAGGTATATGGATAATTAATCAGACAAAAGAATGAGTCACGCCAAATTTTTAGTAGAATATAGAAAAGTTAGGCTTACTACGAGTTTTGGTAGCATTAAGCCTACCTATTCCCTAGTGCCAACACGGTTTAAAAGGCGGGTCGTGTCAATTGATCATGCTTAAGATTTATGGAAGGACACTATTAAAATAACAAATTTGCAGATTGAGTTGTTTTCTATGAAACAAGGTACAACTTTTATTACAGATAATTACATGTGAATGAAGATAATTTAGGATGAGTTAGTTAATCTGAGACCTGTTCCTAAATGCATTTGTAAGCCTACTTTTGATTGTGGAGCTTTTGCTTTTATACGAGATTATCAAGAATAAGATTATGTATTCTATTTTTTATAAGGTTTGAATAACAATTTTTTGTGATAAAATCACAAATTTTATTGATGGATCAATTGTCTTTCTTTGAATAAAATTTTTGGTAAAGCCTTGGAGCATGAAAGGCGATTAAGAATTGATAACCAAGTTGCTATTAAATATAATGTTCTTTATGCTAATAAGGGAAAGGTTGTTTCATTGAAAGATTCTCGTGCATCTTCTTCTTCAAGTGCTTCTGGAGAGTTATGTAATGTGAGAAATTATAATATGGCCTATCAAGGATCTGGATCCAGTCAACAAGGTGGTTTTAGAAGTGATTTAATAATAAATATCTTATTTATACTTATTGTGGTCTTATTGGTCACATAATGGAAAAATGTTATAAGAAACATGGATATCCCCCTAGTTATAGAGCATTTAGTAGAGGCAGTGCAAATGTTGCTTTTCATAGTGAAATGGATTATAATAATTCAACTAACAATGTGATTAGTACAGTAAAAGATACTATGAGTGATAATATTTCTTTTATAAGGGAGCAATATTTAAAGATAATGTCTTTAATCTAAGAGACTTCTCCAAATGCTAGTACTATTGGCTTTTTGCAAGTTGATGCTCTTTTTGCCAAGTGTTCTTATGAGGCAAAAGGAAGGTATAGTTATATGTTCTTCCAATGATTTTGTTTCTCTTCCTAAAGCTATTTGGATAGTTAATAGGGGTGCAACAAACCATATTGTTACTTAAATTTGTCTTTTATCTACATATAGATCAATTGATAATATGGTGATTAAGCTTCCTAATTATTAAATTATGAAAGTTACTCATATTATGGCAGTATGTCTGTCAGACACATTAATGTTGCATGATACCTTATATGTCCCTAATTTACTTTTAAAATCATTTCTACTTTTATACTAACTAAAATCTCATTTTATTGTTTGATTTTCTTTCCTAATGTTTGCTTTATTTAGAATCTTTAGATAGATTGGTTTAGTTGAAGAACATGAGGGTTTATATTAGTTTATGACTTCTATAAGACAACATGTACCTTATATTATTTTAAAATTTTATTTTATCACCAACAATAACATTTAGCATCTTAGGTTGGGTCATTCTTCTATACAAAAGATGAAAACCCTTAGTAGTTTAGATAAAAACATGATCTACAATAATGATTTTACTTGTGATGTATATCCCTTTCGTAAGCAAAAAAGATTATCTTTTCCTATTAGTACTTTTGTACAAATTAATGCTTTAATTTAATCTATATTGATATTTAGGGTCCATTTTCTAATGCTTCAATTTATGGACACTATTATTTTTTTGACTATTGTAAATGATAAGAGCATTTTTTTGGGCTTTTCCAATGAAGCTTAAATCAAAGTTTAAGAACTTATTACAATTTTTTTTACCTTCACTAAAAATCAAATTTCAGTGTGTGTGAAGTGTATTAGATTAATAATGGTAGAGAGTTTGCTATGTCAAACTAACTAATGTCAAAGGCTTTAGACTTTATGATCTTAAGTCTTAAAATTTTTTTATTTCTAGGGATGTATTTTATGAACATTTATTTCCTTTTAAAGAGCAACCTAATATTTACTCATTAATTGATATTATTTTACCTAATATTTTTTGAAGAATATATTTCTCTTCTTAGTTTTTTTGTAAGTGCTATTGATATTGATTTCTATGTTTAGGCTAGTACAATTCATTCTCTTACTTTAGAGGATACTCATCAGTCAATATTTGTTGAATTTGAACCAATAAGAAGTACTAGACCTTCAAACTTACCTTCTTGTCTCAAAGATTATGATGTTGTTATACCCAAAACGACTAGAACTTCTCAACATTCCATATCTTCTGTTTTTTGTTATTATAAACTCACCTATTCATATCAGGCATTTATTCATAGTGTGTCTATAGTCATTGAACCAAATTCTTATCATATCGTTGTTAAATTTGAATACTAGAGACAAGCAATGCAAATAGACATATAAGCATTATAAGCTAATAATATTTGGACCATCGTTATATTACCTCCTTCAAAGGTCTTTATCAATTGCGAGTGGTCTTTAAAGTGAAATAAAATTCTGATGGCACCATTAAGACATGTAAGGCAAGGCTAGTAGCAAAAAGCTTTACACAATGGTTAAGAGTTTATTATTTTGACACACTCTCCCCAACTGCTAAGATGAATATGTTGCGTAATTTAGTTCATGTTATTACTACTAACAATTGATTTTTGCACCAGTTGGATATAAATAATACTTTTATATATGGGGACTTATCTGTGGAAGTATATATGAAGCTACCAACTAGTTTTAAAACTTCTGTGCCTAATCTCCTTTACAAGTTAAATAGAAGTCTCCATAAACTTAAGTAGGCCATTCATAAGTTGAATGAGAAGGTGTCTATGGTCTTACTTAGTTAGGAGTATATTAGAGCTCAATCTAATTCCTTTTTGTTCTTGAGGACTAATTCTTTCATAGTTTTGCTCTTTTGTGTTGATGATGTTATAGTGGCTGGCACTAGTATGGATGTTATTAATCAATTGAAGAATTTTCTTCATAATCATGTCAAGAGTAAAGACGTTTGTCCTTTTACAGATTTCTTAAGTCTAGAAATTGTATGTTCTTATTCAAGGATCAATTTGAATAAGTGAAAATATATAATGAAAATACGCTAGTCTCTTATATTTTAGGCCAACTTGTACACCTATGGTTCATAGCTCCTAGTTGACAAAAGACTAAGGAATTCCTCTATTTGATATCACTACTTATCGAAGACTTATTAGCAAGTTATTATATCTTACGATAACTAGAGTGGATATAGTTTACAATGTGCAGCAATTATCTTAGTTTTTAAAGGCTCCTAATAGATATTTATTTAAAAGCAGCACATAGACTTTTAGATACTTGAAAAGGACTTTAAGTAATGACTGGAAGTTATCTGCCTTTTCTAATTATGAATAGGCCTCCTGCTCTAAGTACTTGGAGATCAATTACTTATTATTATTTTTCTTCTTAGGTGCTACATTGATTTATTAGAAAAATAAGAAGCAAAAAATAGTTTTAAGGTCTTCTAATAAGGCATAATGTAGGCTTATAGCTTTTATAAGTTATGAACTCCAATGGCTTCAATTTTTGTTGCAGGATTTGTAAATCCCTTTTCATTTTGCAAACTTGTATTGTGATAATCTTTCAACAATCAAAATTGCAGAGACTTTAATATTTCATAAGCATACAAAGTACATAGAAATTGTCACTTTATTCGACAGAAATTACAAGATAGACTTGTTACTTTGCTTCTGATTAGAAGTTACGATCAACTTGTAGACTTTTTTGGCAAAGCGCTTCCACTATCTTTTTATTCATCGGTTGTCAAGTTAGGTGTACAAAATTTGTACTCTCCAACTTGGGAAAGGGGGGTAACAAAATTATAAATTGCTGGTTTAGTATATAGTATTAGTTAGATAAGATCAAACAACTTCTTATTCCTTGTATATATATATATATTCAACATTTATTGGTTTAATAATACAAGTTTTCTATCTCATCTATGATAGTGTAAGCTCCAGTTTATTCGACCGAAAACTTGTTATTATGTTCATTCGCAATATATGGTTTATTGTATCTTTAAAGGAACAAATCTGACTTCATATCTTGATTTATTTATTAGAAATTGATACCAAATTTAAAGTTTCTAAATTTGATGAAAAAGGAGAATATTCAATCCACAAACTTGAAAATTACCAAAGTAATTCGTAAATACCTCGAACATACATAATTATCTCAATGTTTATTCCTACTAAAATTGGTAGAACTTATTATGTTTTAAAGCCATCAGACAAATTGTGAGCCCATCATAAAAAATCTTCATAATGAAATTGAAGGTTAAAGCCTTAATTTACAATAGTTAGTGGTTTACGTAATTTACAATTTTTTAAAAATTTTCTTTCTTTTAAATTTTGTTAGAAAAATGATGAAACATGTATGATATCAAAATTACCTGTATGCTAATTAAATGTTCATGATATGATTTTAAAAAAAAATCTTAAACCATATTTGAATTAATTAAATGTGACTTAAATTAATAATTATTTTAAATTAATTTCAATTGAATTTAAGAGTTGTATCGTTATGTCAATAATATTTAATTAATCTACTTATGTGATTCATAAGATGTGTATTTCATTATTATTTTTAACAAAAATTAATATAAGAAATCTTTTATAAAATTAAAAATTAGAATGAATTTTTTAAAAAAAATTAAAAAGTTTTTGGAAAAATTACTTAAAGTGCAAAAACCACGTCAATGCAAATATAGAAGCATCAAGAGCAAAAAGTGGGATTCATGTTCAGCCCAAATATAACTAGAGAAACTTGACAATTGAACTGAGGACTTGAAAGTTGAAACTTGAAAGGCTACAATAATTAATTAATTATATTATATTATAATTAACTGATTATATTTTAATTAATTATATTTTGATAGATTAATTAATTATATTTTAATAAATTATATTTAATTTAAAAAATATATATGTCATAAGATATGGACAATTCCTAAAAGTGAAATATACCTATAATCATAAAATAAAACTAACCGTATTTATTTCATAACCTTTCATTCCTTCCCAAATTCATAATCCAGGAGAGCCCAATCATTGACCACATGATTACATTATCCACGGCTCATCCAAATGGTGGTGATGTGTCACCACATCCAGATCCACCTTCCTCGGCCAATCCCCACCTTCTATAAAGGATATTTATTATTTTCCTCTGTAATTAATTTTCTCATTTTCCTTTCTCTCTTTTTTTTTTTTTTGGCATACAAACAAATAAGAAAAAGAAGGTAAGTTATGTGGATGGAATGGCTTGAAAAAGATTTTAGGACATGTGGGGTCTATGAATTGGAGTCCACAACAAGACATGAACTATGAACCTCAGTCCTGCACATCTCTATACAAATTTCCCAAGCGTTTCTCCCAGAAGCAGAAGCTTTGGACTTTGGACTTTGGACTTTGGACAATGGTGAGAACTGAAACATGAGAAAGGGAAAGTGGATTTGTTATGCATGTTCCCATGGCCTGTCGTTGTGCCTTTTCACCGTCATCAGTGAGGGATCTTTCCACCAACTTCAAGCTTTCAAGAAATTTCAAGACTCTTGCTTTCTCTTCCATGTCAACTTCAACAAGAGCTTCTTCCAATACCCTTGTCTCTGAGGTACACTTTTTCTTCTTCTCTCATGGGCGTACTTGTAGTGCCTATAGTTTCATGGTCACATAACGCAGCATTGTTCAGTGCTTGCCTTTTGGGATCTCCTTCTTCTTCTTCTATTTTTCCTTTTGCCGCTGGTGGAAGGTGGCATTGAGTTTTGTGTTTTCCCAGAGTTAGTGAATAATCTTATCAACATAATGACTATCTCAACTCATAAGGTTATTAGATAGCCAACAGTTTTTGGATATTACACCCTTGCTCCACATGAAGTGCAATATTTGATTTTTATAGACCAATGCTAGTACCTTGTACAAAATCAAAGTAACAATAAAGTTAGAAATCACCTAGGCTGCCATTGGGCTTCATAGCATCATTTTTACCTAGATTTTGCCCAGGGCTTCTCCAAGGTCAATCTTTATCATATGAAATTTGTTAGTCAATGATAGATTTGGATAGTAGCATCACGTTTGACGGTTTGAGTGAGTCAACTCAATAGCCAATCCACCTCCAAAAATGCTTGGAGTTTCCTCGTAGCCAAGGAGAAGAAGGAAGTCTTGAGTCAGGGAAAGTCATTATTTAGAAGATTACGCGCTTTTGGTACCATAAATAATTCATTATCTTAGATGCCCTCTGCTGAAGTTCTATCTTGTTTATATAAAATGACATGGTTGGCCACTTGGTTTTCCGTTACCTACAGTCTAGAGAAATACAATGATTGAACTCCTGGCCTCTTCCCAATCAAAAGAACAGTTCAAATTAAGGTTTCGACTAAAGCTTTTCTCTTTTATTTTTCAGATTTATTGATTTCTTAATGACCAATTCTATACAAACAGAAGAGAAGGTGAAGGTTAGATTTTTCAGTTTTATGGATAATTTGGTTCTCCCTTTTTTAGGAAGTGAGACTGAAGCACTATATGACAGGCAAATTTGTTAAAAATATATATATTAGGAAGTGAGAGTGAAACAATATATGAGAGGCAAATTTGTTATATATATATATATATATATAATTGTGAGTTTGATGTGAAGGATTCAACTTTAGGAAGACAGGGTTCACGAACCATTTAAATTTAGTTCAATGACTTACATATCAATTTATCTACATCTTTCTTGAAATCTTGTTTGTCTACTTAAATCATATTGTTCTTCTAATTCTTGTTATTTTAAAGTTGACTAACTGCCTACTTTGGTGTGAATAGGCAGTGAGGTTATTGGGTCCTCCAGCAAGGTTTGAAGCGTCAAAGCTGAAAGTAGTGTTAATGGAAGAAGAGACAAATAAGTATTCATCAGGAATTACCCCTAGAACTTACATCCTATCTCACTGTGACTTCACGGCAAATTTAACCTTAACCATCTCCAACGTCATTAGCCTGGACCAGGTGTGAGTTCCTTTGGTTTATGGTTTTTCTGTAGAATGATGTTTTCATACAAAAATTTGATGTTTAAGTGTGCAGTTAAGAGGGTGGTATAGCAAGGACGATGTGGTTGCTGAATGGAAGAAACTTGACGGGGAATTGGGTCTGCATGTCCATTGCTATGTGAGCGGTCCAAATCTTATGCTAGACCTTGCAGCTGAATTTAGATACCACATTTTTTCTAAAGAAATGCCTTTGGTAAGTGTTTCATTAACAATATACCGGCATTACAGCATCGATCACTTCATGAGAAACTCCAATAACAGTTCATAATAATAATCTCTTGTGCATGGGGTGACAGGAATGCTGTGAATAATAATCTCATTACAGGCATGGCGTAAATGAATGTCTTTGTTTCATGGATCTATATAGACATGCGTATGTGCTTTGTCATAACCTAATTATATTATATAATCATGGTTTTTTGAATTGCTACAGGTTCTAAAGTCAGTATTACATGGGGATTCACTGCAATTCAGAGAGCATCCCGACCTCATGGATGCACTGGTCTGGGTATACTTCCACTCTAGCTCACAAAAGTATAATCGTTTGGAATGCTGGGGACAACTTAAGAATGCTGTTCAGGTAAGATTGAACCTGCATTGCTAAATCTGTCTTGCCCTCATAATCAAATCTGATAATCCTGTTTTAACAAGGACACCAATCCCCTCAAGTGACTTGTACAAATTGCTTAATTTGTTCATGTACAGGGGAGACAAGCAGATCAATTTCAAGGTTTCTTAACTGCAAATAAGGATGGTTCCCGCCCTAGAAAAAGACAGAGACCAAAATCCATTTTCCAAGCTCTTTTTGCCTTCCTTCTTTGAATTGTTTGACGTGGCAAAATATTTCTGAAGACCAATTTTCACTGCACATAAACATAAAATAAGAAGCTCGTTGATAATACAAACATCAGGTGATTCTACTGCAACTAACACTTCGGTTTGATTGGATTTAATGATTCACGATTATTGTAAGTGGGAACATTTGTTCATTTGTTTATCGATGGTTTTTGTCTTTGTTACTCTGTAACTGAAAGCACACAACGAAACTTGAAACTTTCTTATCGTATCTACTCCAACCACCCCTGCGAACACCCAACCCCACCCCAACACTTGCTTTTCACCAGGATTCCAGCTAAAACTAAAGTCAGCTGCATCATTCAAAAGGGAGTTTGGAGCTGCAATTACAGAGGGGCTGACTGGTTGTTAAGCTGTTACTTACCAGTCAACTTGATGGTGATGAAGATAAGATAATATGGCTAAAAAATAGATCCATGGAATTTAGCAATTGCTCTTGCCATAAACTCATCAAAACTACCTATCCCAAAGTTCCCTGGTATAAGTTAATCTGGAAGAATAAATTGTCCCTCAAAGCTACAATTATCCACTGGCTAGCTATAAAAGAATAGGCTGAAAACAAAAGGCAGGTGGTATGGCAACACAGGCAGCTTTGATCCGAGCTGTCTACTATGCAAAAATGAGATAGAAATACCAAGTCATTTTCAGTGCAAACTTTCCCAAGTCATTCGGACACGAATTCAAAGCACTATACAAATATATTGCCCACAGAAAGAATCGATGAATATAATTCAATGGGCCACAAGAATGATAAGCACAATGAAGAAGATGGGATAATCCATAATATTGCTCTTTGTTGAACCATACACACAATTTGGAAGGAAAGAAACAATAGGCTTCACATGGGAATGGAGATGGAAGATCAAATACTAGGTAAGTCTATTGTTAAGTGGATCAGAGAATTCCTAATGAAACATGATGCCTAGTCCTAAATCAGCCAAGGAAAGATGCTCTAGAATGTTTAAAGATAGTCACTAGGAGCAAGGATTGGTACCTATGTCTTCTTGAGTGTGTATTTCTATTTGAGAGTCAAACTTGAGCTTCTTGTTATTATAATTTTGTCAACCGCAGCTTGAGTTAATATACTTCTATTCATCTTTAAAAAAAAAAGCTTTCCATGTTTAAATCAATTTTGAAAAAAAATCATATTTTAATAGGCTTTGAGGTTCAAACTAGTCATTGGAACAAAAATTAACCATTTCCAATGCCTAATTCTAGTACATTGGTCGACTAATATGCATTAATTAAAAAATAGTGGTTGTAGACATTGATCTATTAAGTATAGTCATCATCACAATATTGGTTTGGTGACTATATCTTTGATATCTTATTGCCTTATCTAATCCTATTGTTTGTATTTATCATGTTACGAATATTTGTAAGAAAATAGTACCTGTGTGGGATAATAGTAATCCTTATCCACTAACAACAAGTAGTTGGTCATTACCATGATATTCACCTGCAATGCCTAGAGTGAAAAAATTAGCAATAACATGATAATCAACCTATGTATCTGGATACCAAGGTGATGGAGAATTACTAAAAGAATTTTATGGTGGGATATACTGGGGAAAAAGGTTACGATTAACCTATTTATACTTATAGATCGTAGGGAGGACAATTGAGATTGATAGTGATGACAATAAACAACAATTGTATGGTTCTTATACGCACATATTTGGCATAGTCCACAATTCTTGTAAGGACCATTGTTGTTGTTATTTAGACGAGAACCTATTGGTCAAAGAGAATACTATTATGGTGGAACAGATTGCATGGGAAGAAGATGGACCCAATTTTTTTCTTGAAAATGATGTTAGCAATATGAGAAACATGAGAGATTTTTATAAATATCTCATGAGACACGAGTTCTCCATGTAATTCAAAAAATGGAGATGAGGATGAATATTTAAATTTATGATGATGTTATGGTAGTCCAATTCAAAATTGCAATAGATTATGGAACTAAATTTCGTTGAAGAGAGGGATCTTCCAGCTGCAACACACTCATCAACTAGAGCCTTTACTTTTTAAAGATACTCTAAGATGGTAAAGATCATTCATTTTTAATTCTTACAATTTTATATAAATTTCAAAGCTGCCTATTTAGTAAGATAGAGAGAAATGCATATAATAAGGCCTACCAAATATAACAAAATGATGTTATACCAATGACATATATAGATACAACTTCGGTAAGTGAGGGAAGTATCCATGATAATAACACATCCTTTTTAAACTAGAAATCATAAGATGGATTGGCTATTTATTAAGAAAAATTAGAGGTAGAGGGGATAGTTTCAGGTGGTGAAGAGAATTTTGGACTAATAAATTTGTGCAAACTTTGATAATTTAGAAAAAAAATGAATTGAGCTATCCATATAAGGTACCTTTAGAATTCTAATTAATTGACAAATTATGGTACCGTGAAGAAAAGAAAGTAGTATTATTGATATGATAAATATTTTAATAAAGTATGTTTTCAGGGTTAAGAGGATTTTTTTGAAATCAAAACCTTAATTGCTCTTGATGATTGAAAATACAATGTAATAAGCTAACAATAATGTCTGTTTTATGTATGATACGTCGTCAAACTATTAACGTGATGAAATAAAAAGTATAATAAGCATTATATATTCATTTATAACCTTGTTGTGCCTTGTTTTTTTCTTAGTCCTAATTTTTTTTCTTTACTTCAATGAGTTTAACTCCAAATTTTCTCTAATATCTTCACTAGAAGTATCTTGATTTGTCCAGGACCACTTTTGGTTTCATAAAAAATGAACTTATTAGTAGTACTTATAATTTTCTATCATCAAAATATGGATTATAAGATCTCTTAGTTCAACAATATCCTTTTTTTTATGATGGCAAAATATTTTATGATATTAGATAAATAATGGTAAAATCAAACACGCACGACTTTATTATTCTAGTACAGTATGAATAGTTAGCTCCACGTAAATTCATGCATCATAAAAAGAACTTACAGTTTAAACTATTTAAAACACATGTCAACTTTTGTATAAAGATTACCAAAATAGTACTAATTACAATATCTATTAGAATTTAACATGATAAATATTTTAATAATCGAAAGGTCAATCAAAAAAATTAGTACAATATAAATATCAAATACATAAAAACTAAAACTTTGAAATTTATAACTCCTCCTAAATCTAATACCCCTTACTTTCTTTCTCCCTTTTCGGAAAAACAAAAAAAGAATTAATTATTCAAAAAATACTAAAATAATATAAAAACACTAAAGCACATATTAAATTAAATTAAAAAATCAAAATCAAATTTAAGCACTTAAAGAGATCCTTATCAAATGGAATTCCCATCAATATTACTTAATTCTCTCCTAATTATGCAAAATCTATTATTACGCATTTGTTTAGTGAATATGTCAACCAACTGATGTAATATATCAACAAATTTTGGCTTAATATCCCCATTTTGCTTATAATCTTTAATGAAATAATAATTCGCTTTTATGTTTTTTGGTTTTACAGTATTAAATAGGGTTCTTTGTGACGTAAATGGAATTAATGTTATTACATCCATTGGTTATCTTTATAAGTTCCATTCTATAATCTCTAAGTTGTTTCCTAAGCTAAAAAAATTATATATGATAATAAACAAATGTCATATATTTGGCTTATACGATAGATAATACAACTGAATTTTGTTTTTCACTAAACTGTGGGACTAATGCATTGCTTAGAAATTGAAATGTATCTTATATGCTCTTCCTATCTAAAGGGCTACTGGTATAATTCAAATTCAAATAGCTAACCAAATTAAATAATATAGCCTTAAGATACCAAAGTCCTAATGATAGGGTAGTATATAGATATTTAAGTATATGCTTAACATCTAAACGATGACACTCTTTTAGATTTGATTAAAATATAGGTTATAAAAAATATTAAACTTATTTGTGGTAAAATAAACTACCAATTATTGGTCAATATACTTTTACATTTATTAGCATCCCTTCTTCATTCTTGTTCAACTTAAGTGTGATGATCATAGGTATTCCTAATGGCTTATTTTGATCTATCCAAAAACATTTGAATAGTTCTTTGGTTTATTTGGCTTAATTGATGAAGATGTGCTCCATTTATTTAATTTCAAGTTCAAGAATGAACTTAAGTTTTTCCATCACGTTCATCTAAAATTTTCTACTTATATATTTAGAGAATTCATTCTACATGCTTTCATTAGTTGAACTGAAGATAAATTTAAATTATTAAAATATCTTACCTATTGTTTTTATTAAAGAGAAATATATCAACTTTCTCTTTATTAAAATTATTTTTCAAAAGGAATGCACTTAAAATATTATACCAAGGTCTAGGAGCTTATGGCAAACTATATACTTTAGAGAATTTATACTTATGATTAAGTGCATAATGATTTTCAAAACCTGATGGGTGATTAATACAAACTTTATTATATTTTTTTCCTTTTCTATTATTAATTAGATTACGACGTCTGATTAGATCATTAAATAGGACATCCGAAAGTGTATTTAAAAATTCTTTCTTTTCTTCATTCATTTTTTAGTTCACTTTTTATATTATTTTTTCAATTTTTGACTTTTTGATTCTCTAATTGATGATTCTCCGAAACCAGAAAGTTCATTTGCTTTGCTTTTGTTAAGTGCATCATGATTTTCAAAACCTGGTGGGTGATCAATACAAACTTTTTTTTAAATAAGCCATTCGAAAATAAACTTTTAACATCTATTTGACATAATTTGAAATTCATATAACATGCAAATATAAGTAATATCTAATAGCTTATAATCTAGTGACTAGTGAAAAGTCCTCTTAAAATATATTCCCTCCTCCTTATTGTACATCTAGCTTTGTTTCTCACAAAAGGGATCTAGTTCATCTAGTATGTTTCTAAAAATGCACTTAGTATCTATGATTTAGTGGTCTCTTAGTTAGGGCACTAAAATCCATACTTTATTTCTCTTAAATTAGTTCAATTCTTCATTCATAACAAGAAGCCAACTTTCATCAGTAAGGGCTTTTTATATAGTCCTAGTTTCAATTTTAGAAATTAAAATAAGATATGGTAAAATTTTAAATGTAATATAATAATCACTCCTTATTAAAAACAATTTATGATTTGATTCGAAGGATGAATCTTATTAAATGTCCAATATATTAGAAGTTTCTCATCTTTAATATCTTCCTTATTGGTTCAACAATTTGCTTTTATAGGGTGTCTTAGTTATAATTCTTATGTGTTGGACCTCATTGCTGGAGCCCAACATTTGGAGTCATAAAATGTGATTTTCATTACCTCGTATTTGTGGAGTCCAACTCTAGCTCTATTACCATAGCTGTTGGGCACCGTCTTTAGAACCCAACTTTGGAGTCATAAATTTTCTTAACCATTATCAGTTCATCTTTATGCTCTGATAATACAACTATTGGACCCTATTTTCGGAGCCCAACTCTGGAGTCATAAAACTTGAGCATATTTTCCTAACGGGTTATGTTGGATCCCCATTTCTAGAGCCTATCACTTGTGAAAATACCATAAGACTTAAGTGTGCATATTACCTTGCAAGGTTATTTTAATGAACCCTTATTAGCTAGCATCCCACATGGGTGGTGTGCCCACACCAATTAAACATCAAAAACGAACTCATTTCTCCTATTTTTGAACTGATTTTGGGAAACCTCAAATTGGAATTTCAAGTTGGCTTCTTCAAAACATTTGTTCGTGATTGTATAAAGTTTATAATAACACCAAAATCATTCAATTTGAATCAGAAATCTAAAAGTTATGGCCCAAACATTTTCGGGCTGTTATTAAACTATATAGTACAGTATACTCAAATTCCATCCTGAAATTGAAAGTATTAGAGACTGAAATAAAATTCAATTCCTTCAGCTAATTTGTATCTCTCTGTCTCTAGTTTATTTAAAAATAAGAATCATCTCATTTGGAGCTCTACAGATCTAGATATCCTCAAAATATTGAAGCATGTTCAGTAAAATATCCAATTCATACTCTTCCAACTGATACCCTTACTTTGATTCAATCAATTTTTTTCGAATCAATACTAAAATCTATAATTTTTTATAGAGAGATAGAGGAATGAGTGAGAAAACCATTGTTTTAAAAATCAGGTCATTTGGAAGTCGGACGACAAAGTTATGGCCAAAAGAGTGGAACATGTTTAGGTTTTGGGGGGGAGGGGGGAAGCCTACCGGGTTGGGTTCGGGCAAATGCACGATTGTGACCTGCGGGCGTGCGGCCGCGAAGTTTCGATCGCGACTTCTCCCTTTCTGCTTTTCTTCTTCCGACTTATATTGATAAAATAAGCATAACTTTCATTACAACTATCGGATTAAGGTTATTCAAAGACTGTTTTGAAGAGGACTTCTAAACCTACAACTTTTATGAAGACCTCAAAAACAAAATTTGTCTTTACAAGGATTGAAATTTCGAAATAAAGCAGCTGTCCCGAAAGTCCATCCTATGCAGCATTAAAAAATTCTAATAATCATATCTCTCAACTCCGATATCAAATTATTTCATACTATATAACATTGAAAAGCTAGGAATTCAAACTACAACTTTCAAGAAGACAACTTTGTCTAATTCAACCTAGATCAATCCAGATTTTCCACTGAAGGCAGACCCAATTTGAACCTTATGAAAAACTTGAAATTTGCAATGTACAACTTGGAAAGTCATGAGCATAGCCATTCAACTACCAACTTTACTTCATTAAATTCCCTAATCTCTACTCATTTGACTCATCCCTTACAACTAATCAACATCATTCATAAAAATCCTATCTTTCCTTTTTCTATAATATCTCACTTATAAGCAACAACAATTCATGTTCAAAGTTCATCAACTCAAATGGATAACTTCTTCAAGTATATCAAATTCCAACTCAACAACATCCATACACAATTCATATTTCATTAACAACAAAAATAGGAGTTTACAAAGCTTTAATAGCATTCTAAGCCACATTACATCATCGGTATCCAAAATTCAAAATACAAAAGATACCAAACCCAAAATTCTCAAAATGTATCTAAAGTCTTGCTTTTACAAAATCTAACTTAATATACAGAAACATTGCAAAAATAGAATGGTGCCTTGACTCTTAGTTACTCGATCTCATTTTCTTCACCTAAAGATGGGATAAAAAAGGGGTGAGCTTCGAAGCTCGTGGGTAATAAGTTTATAATGAAGAATAAGCAAAATCGTTGAAATGTTCATTTGTTGTATAAAAATCATAATGAATTCATAAAACGATTCGTTCTCATTCTCAATCAAATTCACAATTTTAGCTCAAAACTCATAGTTAAAATATCATCACATCAACATAGCATACACATTTAACCATCAATGCAAAATACTCAAATCATGCAACATATTTGACAATTTAAAGATGCAATGCACAAACAAATGGCTCAAGGGTTCTATGGAATGAAATGGTAAAACCGAAGTTTACACCATGAACAAAATGAGTCCTTTTTCTTCAGATCTTGTATGCCACAAGCGGGCAGCCGGGAGAAGGCTCTTGTCAACGTGCACGTGACGAACGAAATGGTTCCACTCTCGCCCAAACAAAATCACATATTCATGCTCAAATCATTTCATCATACTTTCATGCTTTTTCTTCTTTTTTCGAAAATACTTAATGCCATGACGTTTTTCAAGGCATAACATAAAATGTTTCAATGCATTTCCATCTTTATTTCGAGATTCATGAACAAAGTTCATATACCAAACACATAAAGATTTCTCAAATCATTCAAATAGCAATCATGCAACATTTAATAAAACAATTGAAATAATTTAATTCTCTTAATTCAAAAGAAAACATTAGTGGCTCATACTCTATTGTAAACCTGGTACCCACCTTGAATTTCTTGCTTAAACTTTGCTAAAAAATGCCTCTACTCTTGCTCCTCTTACCTCCTTTGATTCCTTTTTATCAAAGACAAAATTCTCATTCAATAGGGATTCAAATTGGAGAACCCACAAGAAATATTCACTAAAATTGATCCTAGAGACCCATACATTTCTTAAGCTTTATGAACCAAGACCCTTTTAAAAATCCAAAAGATGAAGTATAACCTTACCTTGAATTTTCACCAAATAGTGAGATTGTTGGCTCTAATGGAAGCTCTAATCCTCCTCTTCCTTTTTCCCTTCTTCAATAACTTCAAAATCACTCTTTAAGACTAAGAAAAATCAAAACCTAGCTTAGCTTTCTTTCTTTTCTCTCTTGTCCATCGAAACTCTCTTCTCCTCTCTTTTATTTTCGATTGTTCTTCTTCATTTCTATCCTCAAATCACGTTTTTGCCTCTTCCTTAAAAGCAAGCCAACACTTCTTATTTCAATTTTGCGATTAATGATTCTAAATTGTCCATTTTGCACTTCCTTATAAGCTTATGGTCTCATACCCTTAAGTGGTATTCCAAAAATGCCCTTCATGCAATCTTACTACCTTAACACTTTAATTCAATTATCCTTTGTCATATAATCTTACTAACATTAACATAATAATAACTCCAAAAATTAAATCCATCATCAAAACCTCATAATTATTTAAATCATGCTTAATTAGAGAAAAAGTCTAGGGGCCAACATTATGCATATCTTCATCTTCAAGACTTTTCTTGACGGCAATAGGGTTATATTCATCTAAAACAATATGCATAAATTCTTTAATAACAAAAGTCTTCCATTAAACACTCTATATGCCTGGCTAGTTAAAGAATAACTAAGAAAAAAATCCTCCATCCACTTTGAATCAAAATCTTCTAAGTTATCCTTAGTTTTGAAATTTAACACTTACAACTAAACACTTTGAGATAACTAATCTTTGACTTCTTCTCATGCCAAAGTTTATATGGTGTTTTATCCATAATTGGTATTACATAGACTATATTGGGGACATGTAATTACTACTAATGTTGCCCTAAAATGCTTCAAGAGATCATATTCATTTATCATTTTTATAGCTATGTCTTGTAATATCTTCGTTTTCCTTTCAGTAAATCCTTTTTATTAAGAGGTCTTAAGAGTAGAAAGTTATGAAAGATATTTTTTTTCTTTTTGTAAAAGGTCATAAACTTGTAATTTTAAAATTCCTTACCATAATTAATCCTAATTGATGTAATAAATAGTTTTCCTTTTTATTTTAAACTCTCTTGAAAAGTGTAACAAATATCCTAAATCCTTCACCTTTGCTAGTTAGAAACAATACTTAGTTGAATATGCTGAAGTCATTTATTATGACAAATGCATAACATTTTCCACGTTGACTAGCAACTTTAATAAGGTCAAAGATTTATCTGAAGTAATTAAAAAAATTTAGTATAGGATACCATTTTTTTCTCTTGGTTTTAATCAAACTTGAATATTTAAATTTGTTAAAAAGTTATTTAGAGTTAAGGTTAGAGATGAGATCTATGCTTGTATGTTTAAGCCTTTTATTCCAAATCTATACATTTTCATTTATAGACATTAAAAAATTGATATTTTAGTTAGAGGGATCATTAATATCAATCATATAATTTTACCTTCTCTTTTACGTAAAATGCAATGGTTCTAGAAATAATGCATAATTTTCCTTCAAAAAATACTTTATAATCTTCTTCATATAATTAACTTACATATAATAAATTATGCTTTAATCCTTATACTAAAAGCTCATTTTCAATTGCAATATGAAATTCCTTACCAGCTTTTTCATTGCTAATTTTCTTGCATTTGATGTTGTCTCTAAAAGTTGTAAATTGAGATGCATTACCATTTACGTGCCTTAAGCATCTACTATCCACATACTTGTAACATCCCGTTACCCATGTTAAGGCTAAAATTGTAAATGTGAGAGATTACGGAGGAAATAGGAATGCATTTCCATGTTCATGCATATTATGTCCTACACATACATATAAATAGTGAAGTTGTGGCACATGAAAATAATTGTACATGTATTCATGAATAATTCCAGGTATAATTTGATTGAGTGGTGATTTGTAGGTGTTTTGAGAATTTTGAAATTATTTATATTGAAAATTTTATGGGTTAGTAAGAATATTGTATTTGTGAATTTTGGTGAATTTAGGCATAAATTTTGGAAAATTATGGAAAATAGGAAAAAGACATCAAGTGAAGACTTGGAGATAGTTGAACTGTAAAGATGAGAGTTTAAGGGAGTTAGTTTCAAAAGAAACTAAATTAGAGCTTAGATATGAGAAAAGTGACAAGTGCCACTTAGGCTTTGTACTTTTGCTAGTAGTAGATTAATGTTTTCTGAGAGTTGAAAAGTTAAGTTATATGTCTAAGTTCATTCTTAATTGTCATCTCCTTCAAATTTTCTTCCTATATACACAGTTTTCCATCAAACCTCTCCTAAGAGATTTCTCTGCTTTTCCTTTGCTACACCAAACCCACTTTGCTATTTGTGTCTTCTACCATAAGAAAAACTAGAAGTTGGTCATTGTACTCAGTGAAATACGTAAATTGCATGGAGTTTAGGGCTTGAAGATTTTGGAGTTTCAACAGGTAAGTAGTGAATAAATCCTTTAGTATTGGGGATTTATGTAAGAAAGTTGATGAGTTACTGTCATCTGCATGGAAAATGACATTTAAGTGTATATTCATAAATATTGTGTGGTTGGGAGGAAACAAATTTGGTTATAGTGTTAATTTAGTTTTTGAAAGATTATTAGTGATTAGGTGATGTAAAAGTCATATTGGAGTTGAAACATCAATAACTCGATCTGAAATTTCTTGAAACTTCTATACCAATCTAGATAGATTCGTCAAAATGGCCTTCATGAAAATTATAGGTCTTCCTTTTATCTTTCCAACAGTATATAGTATGAAAATTTAGGACATCTGAGCTGAAAGTCAGGGTCCTTGTTAGGGAAGATGTTCAAAAGTGAAGTTATTCTTCTGTCTTTTGCTTCTTCTGTGATGACATCATCTCCTCCTGTGTTTTGCTTCTTCTGTAATGACGTCATCTTCTTCTGTGTTTTGCTTCTTTTGAGTTTCGATTCTTCTGAGTTTTGTTCCTTTTGTGTTTTATTTCTTCTGTGTTTTGTTTCTTCTGAGTTTTACTTCTTTTGTGTTTTGCTGACATGTCTTCTTCTGTATTTTGCTGACGTGTCTTCATTTGTGTTTTGCTCCTTCTGGGTTTTGCTGACGCGTCTTCTTTTGTATTTTGCTGACGTGTCTTCTTTTGTGTTTTTAATTATGCGTCTTCTTCTGTGTTTTGCTGACGTGTCTTCTTCTGTCTTCTGGGTTTTGCTTCTTCTGTGTTTTGCTGATGCGTCTTCTTCTGTGTTTTGCTGACGCGTCTGCTTTTGTGTTTTGCTGACGGGTCTTCTTCTATCTTTTACTTCTTCTGTCTTTTACTTCTTCTGTGTTTCGCTTCTTCTGTCTTTTTCTTCTTCTGTGTTTCGCTTCTTCTGTCTTTTGCTTCTTCAGTGATGACGTCATCTCCTTCTGTGTTTTGGTTCTTCTGTCTTTTTGTTTCTTTTGTGATGACGTCATCTTCTTCTATGTTTTACTTCTTCTGTCTTTTTTTTCACCTAGCCATAACTTCTTCTCTAGACACCCAAATGAATTGATTCTTGAATCATGGGACTCATAAGACATTACCCTACATCTCCACCTAAAAATCATAGCCATTTGAAATGAATTGAGAATGATTGAGTGAGAAACATGGAATGGGTACAGTGAGTGTGCTCTTAAATTTTATGAACTGGGGTTATTCCATTGAACATACTTTAGTATTTTGATTATATCTAGATCTATAGGATTCCAAATGAGATGATTTTTTATTTGGAGTATTCTAGAGATATAGGCCTACAAATTGTCTTAAGAAGTCCAAATTTATGATTCAGCCTCTAAGATGTTTAATCTCTGAATGGAAGTTGAACATAGTACACTGTTATTGAACATGAACAGTAGACCCAAAAGTGTGACTTGGATAAATTTGAAGTGAGTCAATGAGAAAGGAATAGAGATTTTAATATTTTAGTGAGGCATAAACCTAAGTATGAATATTACTTAGATGAGTTTTGGATATAAGACTAATAATGTGATGAGAATAAGGGAAACATGCCCGGGATTGTCATGAGCATGCATGGTACATATTTTATATACACACTTGTGCATAAGGGAATGCTTATAATTGTGCTATTATTAATATGTGTGTGCATCGTGTGTTTGGCATATTGATGTGCAGGATAATTGCCTGCATTCAAATGTTTCCATATCTTGAAGCTAGAGCTAATCTGGAGCGCACTGTGAGTAGACCGAGATGGTCTCACTTTATTATTGTTGTATTTGAATTTGTATTAATTTACTACTAAATGATGTTATTAATGTAAATGATTGTGTTGGCTTCTGGACAGAAGATCCGATGAATGTGATGCATGAATGAAATATTGAACTGCTCCTTGTATGTGAATTGGATGAAATATGTGATACATGACTTGGTTGTTAAATGTTGGACTTACTTCCGAAGGAAAGTGGGATCATGCATATAAGTGAAAGTGTTTTCTCAACTCAATGTTGAATGCCAGAATATGGTATGATGATAAGTGAATGTGAGTGACTGCAAATATGCTAATGTAAGTGATGCATTCCATGTCATGAATGCATGAAACATAATGGCTGTTGTGACCAGAGTAGCCATCGATCAGAGCTTAAAGTACAACGTCAAAAAGAGCCTCAAGCTCAAAAGTGATTCAGAGCCTTAGGCCCAACGTTTAATGAGCCCTATATGGGACAGTTATTAATGATCCCTATATGGGACAGTTATCAATGAGACCTATATGGGACAGTTAGGCACTCGTTCATAAAAAAGTAACAAATGGAAAGTGGGTCTCATTTGCACTGCATATGCATAATATAAATGATTTAATTGTATTGGATATGAAATATTGTGAATTATGCGTTATGTGACTGGGTGAGCCATCGATGATGGTCACTCATTGAGTTCGCAAAACTCACCCAAAATTTGCAAATATTTTTTAGGATCAGAAGAATACCCTGTTAGGCCAACAGGAGTATCCCCACAGCATTTAAGTGAAGGATAGAGATCGGGATCAGTTCGCGTCTAGATTGCATTTCTTTATTTTTGTATTAAATTGTATTTTTCACAACTTTTTGTATAAATATGTATTCCGAAATGATTAAAGTGTTTTATATTTGTGAAAGGGCCCAAATGGATATTGAAATATTAATGATTGTATCGATGCAATTGAATAAGTTACGAGTAGAATGGGCCGTTTCGATTATTGATTTCTGTATACGCGTGTGTAAATTTTACAAAAAAAATTTATACTGAGTTTTGACTAATTTAGTGTTCTAGCCCGCCACCTTCGCGAGGCACAAACTCGGATATCACGCATCGATGTCAGGTTCGGGTCTTGCAGGAGTAAGGTGCTACAATTATGTGGTACCATAGCCCAAAATTACTATCTTATATGGGCATTTTCTAATATGTGTCAAGTTACATGCATTTTATTCATGTCATAGCAGACGGTAGCGACTGATCCCTAGTCTGAGTCACATAAGTACGAGCACGCATGAGCATGTGTTAAATGCTTAAGTTGATTGAAATAGTGAGGAAAGTGATGGTATGTCAGAATGTGAGAAAATGGATGTTGTGGATATCTAGAAATGAAAAATAATATATGGTTTAATATGATAAATAAAGATTCATTACAATTGTATTGGTGGATGTATTATTGAATATGACACCAAGATTGTATTGTGATGGTATATCCTCGTATATGATATAAATGTGAGCGTATTGTCATGAATCGTTTGAGGAAAATAGGGATATGAGTAGAAATAAGGAGATTAAAGTATATAAGCAGATGGTAATGAAAACATAAATTTGCTATGATTGTAAGAGGATGCATTTGGAACCGAAATGGTTATATGCTTGTCGTGACAAGAGTTTAAAACTCAGTATAAGAACATATTAGGGGAATTAAGACCAAAATTTCAAAATGTTTATGCATCAATAATTCTAGATTGATTAAGGATACATATATGGGAGAAGAAATAGACATAATTGACTTTACAAGAGATGAATGATGTATACTAAGGAGAAAGTTAGAAATGCATATAAGATAGGATTTTATGTAAGAATGAGAAAGAGGTAAGTGAAAGTCCCCAAAGTTGACTTAGTTTCTTATCATTAGTACATATTTGATAGTGGGATTATTATGGCGAGTGAGAATATTGGGCATATATGTATTATATGTGCGGGATAATATACGAAGCAATCTTAGACTTATTGGGTATTGCTAGTCATAGTTCCCATAATTCAAAGTCTAAGATGAATTAGAGTAATACATAAAAGTGAAAATAGTTATCAAGAAGGGCATGATCGTGGCACAGTCCCCACGATCGAGGATAGATACAAAAGGAAAATTGTTGTCTTGAATCAAATGAGATTAAGGTATCCTGAATATAAGTTATTAATTGGTGAATTGTCTTAAAGGACATCTCTGGAAAAAGATGGAATGATCTTGAGGATATATACCAAGGTATAAGGTTAAATGAATTCTTGATGCTTTACTAAGCCTTATCAGAAAGGATATTGTTATCATATAAGTTATGACAAAAATTAACCTCCTAGATATTACTAAGAATGTTTGATCAAGAATGGTGATAACAGTGGATTGATAAAGGTTACATGAACAATATAAATGATATCAACAAGAATTCTTCTTTTGAAGAAGAAGAATTTCACCAAATTAGGTTAAACAGATCAGATAGTTTATTTTTAAGAATGATCAATGAGGAAACAAATCGGCAATGAATCTGTAATGAATCAAAAGTGAATACTGGAGTCATATCCCTAACAGAGACTCAAGCATAAGAGGTAGAAAATGCTATTGAGAGTGTATGCATTTTGTTGATATAAAGTATCCAAATAAGTGATGGATTTTTAAAATTGAGGTGACATTAAGTATAAAAGATACAAATCATATTTGGTGAATGGGCTACCAATATAGGAAATTGAGATATCAAATAAACTAAAATGTGTGGAGAAACTGGTATGAATAAGCAGACAATGGAATAAGTCAATGTGAAATATAAGGAACTCTAAAGGACAGAGAAAATTATTCGAAAAGGATAAGTCAAATGAGAAATTGAAAATAACATGAGATAATATTACCTCATTGAAGAACTAGTGACTTAAGGAATTATGAGAACTAGTCAAGGGCATATGAAGTTTTGGCAATATTTTTTTGAATCAACAAATTCCCCTGACAGTATTATGACAATGAAGATTAAAGTGATTCAAGAAAATCATATCAATTAGTGACTATGATCATAGAAGATATTTGGAGTGTATTCGAAAAGTGAAAAGAATATTTTTGGACATTTGAAAGAAATCTTAAATATTATGAAGGTAGAAACAATTATATGCCAAGTTTAACTTAATCAAATAAAATGTGGGTTGTATAATATCTGAACATGGCATATTGGGAAACCCAAAGAAGTAGAGGTGATGAAAAAGTGAGTTTGTATACATATAGACAATTATAGCCTCATGAGTTGAATTCTGGTATATGATTTGGAACCTGCTGTAATAGTGATTGTTTTGAAAGCGTGAAGACATTATTGTAAAGAAACATCTATATATATATATATATAGATCAGTAGAGATTGAAATGATTATTGAGTTTGAAAAGATTGAAAGGATTGTGCAAATAAGTATTTCCTAATAAAGCTAGTGTTATAATCTGATGCATTGAACAGAAAATTCCATAACAGTGAAATACAAATTTTGATATTTAGGTCACAAATTCTAGTGCAATAATGAGATATAACGTCGAGTTGAATTTTGGGGTAACCATGAAGAAGTATTGGCCTCATTGAAATTTAAGATCGGTTTCACATGAAAAGATTAGCAAAAACTAAATTAAGAATTCAAAAATTGGGGATCTTATTGAGGAATCAAAAATGAATCCAAAATTGAGTTTAAATTAGAAAGTGTTAATTGGTGACTGAATAAAAAAGGATATGTACCGATAAAGATAATTGAACGAAGAGATTACTGGAGAGAGAGCACAAGTAATAGCCTAAGCTAGACATACTAGTAGGAATATGTTGATATAGTATTTTAACTATTAAGGATGTAGAGACAAGTGACTGAGTGTTTGAATTGCCAACAGTCTTAACTGTTGGGGATATGCTTAAAAACTTATATTTTGGGGGGTTCATAGGATCATGAGGTTAATGTATGGTTTTAATTGAATTTAAGCATATCAATCACTATCATAGTAACATCGTTAGGATACTGTATGAGGTGTTATACAACAAAAAGGGTTGTTCGACCTTACATTGAAATGAAGAGGACCTAAAAATTGTTAAAGGCTAGAATTGATTCGAGATACTGTCAGTGAGTGAAATGAATCTTTCATAAGAGTTAAGTGACTTATGAGAGATGAATAAGTTAAATGAATCAACATCGAAATTATGGAATATCGTGAGATAGACATAAGAATGGAGTGTATTAACATCGAAATGATGTGAAAATTAAAGGAAAGTTGAATTGTTTCTAAGAGTATCACCTTGGTAAGGTGTGCTAAGTCTGATATGAATTGATCTGCAAGAAATTACTATAAGTTAGTGTTACTGATAAAAAGATGTCTTAGATTCATAACATGTGATATGTGAATATGCTAAGAAATAATGATATGGTTTGACAAAGATGCATTGTCAACTTTCAAAGATGTACTTAGATAGAGATAAAGGTGTGATCGGGTTAGAAAAAATAGGGAACTAAGCTCGACATAAATTGGTCCATATGAAACTATTGTGAGAATAGGACCATGGATTTATGAACTAGTATTACCAATAAAAGATGTTTTGGATTTACACAGTGTTACATGGATATGTTTAGAAAATATCGTTATGGTCCGATATATGTGTTATTGAAACTTGCAGTGAAAATTTTGAATAATCTGAGATATTAAGGAACTAGTTAAGATAGTGAGCGACAAAATAAGTGATTGAAAGACCTAGTAAGTCTATCGACTATGGTCAATTGGGTGAAAGTATTCAAATAATGAGGTTATATGGGAAACGGATGAGCAAATGAGGACAGAATCCCCCGCCTTATTGATTTATCAAATGTTAATTTCGAGGATGAAATTTCTTTTAAGGAGGTGAGAATTGTAACATTCCATTACTCATGTTAAGGCTAAAATTACAAATGTGAGAGATTACGGAGGAAATAGGAATGCATTTCCATGTTCATGCATATTATGTCCTATACATACATATGAATAGTTAAGTTGTGGCACATGAAAATAATTGTACATACATTCATGAGTAATTCCGGGTATAATTTGATTAAGTGGTGATTTGTAGGTGTTTTGAGAATTTTGAAATTATTTATATTGAAAATTCTATGGGTTAGTAAGAATATTGTATTTGTGAATTTTGGTGAAGTTAGGCATAAATTTTGGAAAATTATGGAAAATAGGAAAAAGACATCAACTGAAGACTTGGAGATAGTTAGGTTGTAAAGATGAGAGTTTAAGGGAGTTAGTTTCAAAAGAAACTAAGTTAGAGCTTAGATATGAGAAAAATGAAAAGTGCCACTTAGGCTTTGAACTTTTGCTAGTAGTAGGTTACTGTTTTCTGAGAGTTGAAAGGTTAAGTTATATGTCTAAGTTCATTCTTGATTGTCATCTTCTTCAAAATTTCTTCCTATACACACAATTTTCCATCAAACCTCTCCTAAAAGATTTCTCTGCTTTTCCTTTCCTACACCAAACCTACTTTGCTATTTGTGTCTTCTACAATAAGAAAAACCAGAAGCTGGTCATTGTACTCAGTAAAATACGTAAATTGCATGGAGTTTAGGGCTTGAAGATTTTGGAGTTTTCAACGGGTAAGTAGTGAATAAATCCTTTAGTGTTGGGGATTTAGGTAAGAAAGTTGATGAGTTACTGTCATCTGTATGGAAAATGACATTTAAGTGTATATTCATAAGTACTGTATGGTTGGGAGGAAACAAATTTGGTTATAGTGTTAATTTAGTTTTTGAAAGATTATTAGTGATTAGGTGATGTAAAAGTCATGTTGGAGTTGAAATAGCAATAACTCGATCTGAAACTTCCGTGAAACTTCTATACCAATATAGATAGATTCGTCAAAATGGCCTTCATAAAAGTTATAGGTCTTCCTTTTATCTTTCCAACAGTATATAGTATGAAAATTTAGGACATTTGAGCTGAAAGTCAAGGTCCTTGTTAGGGAAGATGTTCAAAAGTGAAGTTATTCTTCTGTCTTTTACTTCTTCTATGATGACATCATCTCCTTCTGTATTTTGCTTCTTCTGTGATGACGTCATCTTCTTCTGTGTTTTGCTTTTTCTGAGTTTCGATTCTTTTGAGTTTTATTCCATCTGTGTTTTGTTTCTTCTGTGTTTTGCTTCTTCTAAGTTTTACTTCTTTTGTGTTTTGCTGACGCGTCTTCTTCTGTGTTTTGCTGACGTGTCTTCTTCAATGTCTTGTTCCTTCTAGATTTTGCTTCTTTTGTGTTTTGCTGACGCGTCTTCTTCTATGTTTTGCTAACGTGTCTTCTTCTTTGTTTTTCTGACGATTTTTCTTCTATGTTTTGCTGACGTGTCTTCTTCTGTGTTTTGCTCCTTCTGGGTTTTACTTCTTCTATGTTTGGCTGACGCGCCTTCTTCTGTGTTTTGCTGATGCATCTTCTTCTGTGTTTTACTGACGTGTCTTCTTCTATTTTTTACTTCTTCTGTCTTTGGATTCTTCTGTATTTCGCTTCTTCTGTCTTTTGCTACTTCAGTGATGACGTTATCTCTTTTTGTGTTTTGCTTCTTCTGTGATGACTTCATCTTCTTCTGTGTTTTACTTCTTTTGTCTTTTTTTTCACCTAGCAATAACTTCTTCTCTAGACACCCAAATGAATTGATTCTTGAACCATGGGACTCGTAAGACATTACCCTACATCTCCACCTAAAAATCATAGCCATTTGAAATGAATTGAAAAAGATTGAGTGAGAAACGTGGAACGGGTACAGTGAGTGTGCTCTTAAATTTTATGAACTTGGGTTATTCCATTGAACATACTTTAGTATTTTGATTATATCTAGATCTATAGGATTCCAAATGAGATGATTTTTGATTTGGATTATTCTAGAGATATAGGCCTAAAATTTGTCTCAAGAAGTCTAAATTTATGATTCATCCTCTAAGATTTTTAATCTCTGAATGGAAGTTGGACATAGTACACTATTATTGAACGTGAACAGTAGATCCAAAAGTGTGACTTGGATAAATCTGAAGTGAGTCAATGAGAAAGGAATAGAGATTTTAACGTTTTAGTGAGGCGTAAACCTAAGTATGAATATTACCTAAATGAGTTTTGGATATAAGACTGATAATGTGATGAGAATAAGGGAAAGATGCCCAGGATTGTCACGAGCATGCATGGTACAGATTTTATATACACACTTGTGCATAAGGGAATGCTTATAATTGTGCAATTATTAATGTGTGTGCATCGGGTGTTTGGCATTAATGATGTGCAGGATAAACGTCTGCATT
>JANSVA010000006.1:14908479-14930858 GCA_025504915.1 Erythroxylum reticulatum
TTTCCTACACATTTATTTATGAATTTGCCTAATTGATAATGCTTCCATAATATATGGTCCTCAATTTGAGAATGTAAGCACTTGTGCATAAGGGAATGCTTATAATTGTGCAATTATTAATGTGCATCATGTGTTTGGCATATTGATGTGCAGGATAAATGACTGCATTCAAATGTTTCCAGATCTTAAAGCTAGAGCTAATCTGGAGCGTACTGTGAGTAGACCGAGATGGTCTCACTTCATTATTGTTGTGTTTGAATTTGTATTAATTGACTACTGAATGATGTTATGAAGGTAAATGATTTTGTTGGCTTCCGGATAGAAGGTCCGATTAATGTGATGCATGAATGAAATATTGAAGTGTTCCTTGTATGTGAATTGGATGAAATATATCATACATGACTTGGTTATTAAATGTTAGACTTAGTTCCGAAGGAAGGTGGGATCGTGCATATAAGTGAAAGTGCTTTCTCAACTCAATGTTGAAGACCGGACTATGGTCTGATGATAAGTGAATGTGAGTGACTACAAATATTCTAATGTAAGTGATTCATTCCATGTCATGAATGCATGAAATATAATGGTTGTTGTGACCAGAGTAGTCATCGATCAGAGCTTAAAACTCAACTTCACAAAGAGCCTCAAGCTCAAAAGTGATTCAGAGCCTCAGGCTCAACGTTTAATGAGCCCTATATGGGATAGTTATTAATGAGCCCTATATGGGACAGTTATCAATGAACCCTATGTGAGACAGTTAGGTACTCTATCACAACAAAGTAACAAATGAAAAGTGGGTCTCATGTGCACTGCATATGCATAATATGAATGATTTAATTGTATTGGATATGAAATATTGTGAATTATATGTGTTGTGATTGGGTGAGCCATCGATGATGGTCACTCATTGTGTTCGCAAAACTCACCCAAAATTTGCAAATATTTTTGAGGATCAGAAGAATACCCCATTAGGCCAACAGGAGTATCCCCAGAGCATTCAAGTGAAGGATAGAAGTCGGGATCAGTTCGCGTCTGCATTGCATTTCTTTATTTTTGTATTGAATTGTATTTTCCGCAACTTTTTGTATAAATTTGTATTCTGAAATGAATAAAGTATTTTATATTTGTGAAAGGCCTCAATGGCTATTGAAATATTAATGATTGTATTGATGCAATTGAATAAGTTATGAGTAGAATGGGTCGTTTTGATTATTGATTTCTGTATACGCGTGTGTAAATTTTACAAAAAAAAAATTATACCGAGTTTTGACTAATTTAGTGTTCTAGCCCGCCACCCTCATGGGGCATGAACTCGGATATCACCCATTGATGTCGGGTTCAGGTCTTGCGGGCGTGGGGTGCTACAGTACAAGTTATTTCTCTTTTTTGTTATAGACCTATAAGATAAGATGATTAATTTGTTTTAAATGATAAAATAAACTTGAGCCTTTGATTGTTAGTCAAATTCTTTCAAACTCATATTCTCAAAAGTTTATTTATCATTTTTTTAGGAAGTAAAATTTATCAACGTGTTCAAGATTGTTACAAAGATGATATATCATGCTATATGTTTGATATGAATTAGTTATATGAGAGTAAGGTCTAAAGTTTTTGTGTATGGATGTATTTCTTTGAATTTTATACTAGTTATGTATTCTATTTGGATGAAATTGAAGTACAACATTTTGTTATGTATGATACATGAATCTTTGGTTATTTTTATGTCTATAATAAGTGTGAGCATGTGGCAAGGAATTATGCTTATCATATGACCTATTGAATGTGTGAGCCTCACTTTATTGGTAATTGAATTTAGGCCTATATTGGGACTTGTGCATGAATGCATAAGACTTGCTTTTTGGCCTAGCACGTAGATGTCTAAATGATGATGCAGTATGCTCATTTACTATCTTAGGTAAAGGCTCTTCATTATGCACGTGCTTTTCTTAACATGTATAGTCTTGGTATTGGATGCACTCCCATAAGTAGACCCACTCCCATTACTATTATTAGAATTATTTTGAGTTCTTAATATGCTTTCAAATTTCTCACTTTCCTTTATGCATTTGGATAAGGACTTTGTTAGAATACTGACCTTCTTTATTGTCTCATTCTCATGCATGTTAGATTGTCAATAATGTCCATACTCTTAGATGTTTTGATGCTTTGCAACTCACACTTCATCTTTTTATTTTCACATTCATCTAAATGCTCTTAAGCCTCTTTAAGTTTGTAAGATAGATTTTTTCATTTCCTAGTCATAATTTCAAAGCCTTACACTATTTCATAATATGTTAATTCGACATTACTATCATTATCACACGATTTAGAAGATTTAGAGTTAGAGAGTAGCTCCTCGTCATATTTATTAATGAAGCATATATAAGCTATTTCTTCTTTTTGAATGTTCACCTTTATAGTCACTTATGCATTCCAAGTTGATGATTTAATCTCCTTCCTTTTTTTTTTCTTTTACCACTTCTCTTTCCTATCATTTGTTTCATTTTTTGATCCTTTTTTATGAGAGGATATCGTTATTTTATGTAGTCAAACTTCCTACATCTAAAATAAATTTATAAGATCTATATTTTAAATAAACCTTACCTTCCTTAAAGTCTTTTCTTTTGGAGAAGCTCTTTGCAAAAATTTCTTAATTTTTCTAATTATGAGTGTTATATCTTCATCATTCCTACCACTTGAGGATCCTCACTTGATTTGTTATTTAATGATTTAAATGGTAGGTTTCTTTTTTTTAGCGTCGCCTGCTTTTCTTATGTTTTCTAAAGCCTTATGTTTTAAGTGAGGAGAGACTCAATGAGCTCCTCTAAAGGTATTGCAGTGTTGTTAGGTCATTAATTTCTTATATGAAATTTACTTTGACTTCTTAAATCTTTGTAAGTGACTTAGGTAGCTTTCTCACCATTTTAACATTATTGTAGGTCTTTCTAAGACTTTGAGAGCCTTAATAATATCAATATCTCTTGTATACACATTTGATATAATTTATCATATTTCAATTGGAATAATTCATACTCATGGGTTAGCATGCTTGCTTTACTTTCTTTGATTTATGTATACTAAATTTTGTGAGTAATTTCACAAATGGATGCTCTTTTGGATTCATTCATACTTAGTGCACAAAATATTATATGACTGGCTTTATTATTCAAAGAAGTAAGTCATTTATCTTGTGAATCCCATTCTTCTTTTATTTTAGGAACCTTTTTTTTATCATCTATGAGTTTTATGGGAGTGAAAGGGCCATTTGAAATTATTTCCCACAATAACACTTTCAACAATTAGGAAAAACTTCATCCTAGTTTTTCAACAGTGATAGTCATTACCACTAAAGAAAGAGGTTCTACTAATATTTTATCCCTTTTGGTTGGATGAGGAAGATTATACAACTAAGTATGTCATTGTGATTTTTACTATAGATTTTTTTTGAAATACTAACTTAAGAGACATGCTCTTATAACACTTATTGGTCTCTCATAGTACCCAAGAAGAAGGTAATTAGTCAAGCAAATTAAAGATAGGATAAATTTAAAGAATTATTTTTATCTAATAAATACAATTGAATAAGGATCAACATATGATGAAATAAAGAAATAACTTAACATAAATCAATCACAAAATCAGAAAATAATTTAGAGAGTATATAACAGAAGAAAGATAAGCTAATTTATATTTATTTGACAAATAATTGTTGCTTACATCCACTCTCTAAAATATTTCTTGAAATTCCACTAAATCTCTTCTTTCAACAAGTTAATGAGAAACTTACAAAAAAAAAATTGAAGAGAAAGTTTTTTTATCTTGGTTTTTTACAAGAAAAGAGTTACTTTTCTTATAAATTTTCTCTAAGGTAAAGATTAACTCAACTCAGAAATCAATCTTAGAAGGAATTGGTGTGAATGGAAACCTTGACAATATCAACTAGTTTAAATATAATAAATAGAAAATAATTTTTATGAGTTTTCAATAAATAAATATGGAATATAAATAAACCTAATACAAAAAAATATTTAAGAAAATAAATGATAAGCTAATTAATCAAAATAGAATACAATTAAGTAGATATTTCTAGAAGAGTACTTACCCTGGTAGAAATTTTAATATTATGATTTAATTAACCTAGATTGGATATATTCCTTAGACTGGCATAACTTCCTAGACACTAAAGTTGAACTCTCTCTAGCTATAACCATCTACTCTCCATTTGGTTAACTCGTATTTTTAACAATGCTAATAGCTTTTTGAATGCATTATGCTTTATCAAATTTTATAATAGGTACCAATGCTAATACCCCTTTCAATACATTATACTCTGTGAAATCGTATAATAAGTTTAACCATAATACTAGGAAGACTATGTAAGGCTTCTTTAACCACCCTATTTAGCCTCTTCTATCTAATTCACATTCCACTCACTAGTAGATTCTCTCCAGTCATCTATAGGTGAATTAAAATATACTTAGATGATATTATAAATAAATCAACATTAAAAGCAATAAAGATAGTTCATAAAAATATGTCTTACATCATAAATTAAATTAAACCAATCTATACGTAAATAACCACTAGGATTTTCCTATCTAAATATAAAATAGAGAAATTATAATAGAAATAAATCTCAACAAACTCCTTAATTATATGGATTACTTGATTCACTGAGTGATATTTGGATATTAATTGATTTTCCAAAGGTTGTAGAAGCTAACCCCATCTTTGGAGTGAAACAAATATTTTCATATGTGTTTTCTCCAAAAGGTAGCATAATTTAAGAAAAAGTTAGGGTTTTCACCCTCAAATATGGTTTACTTCGCCTAATCCATGGTTATAGTACAAAACATGGGCCTTAGTGATTTCTCTAGGTAATAGACATGGTCTTTGGTACAGTAGTGTCTCCAAGCTGTGGATCTCACTTGTCTTCTTAAAGATGAATACACAATCTTTGGTATGATTGTATCCCTTAACTATACATCTCACTATTTGCTCCTTTACTTATAAACAGTCTCCTACATAGTCATAACTGAGGTCATATCACTTATTATACTTAATCCGTTTAGGACATAAGCTAGTACACGAGCATGATACAGATTATGTTCTTCTAAGAATTATGAATTTCTTCATTTTTTGCTTAAAAGTTTCTTTAATTCCTGAATAATATCATCTCAATGTCTAATATGCACAATAATTAAAAAATATAATAAAACTAAGATAAACAAGATAATTTAACTTGAAAACTAAGCAAAACACATATATAAATCAATTTAATTTGCCATAATAATCTTTAAATATCAACTTAATTTACAAAATATAACCCTAATGCTTAAAGTAGATATACATGAGAAAGATGAATCTATTTTCAAACATTTTAATAACCTAAAATTAAGAAAAATAAACACTAAATTTTGAATTAGGAAATAAGATTTTATGGGCTTATTTGAAAATTTACCTAATCTTTTGATGTGAAAGTAAATATCTTATGACCAGTGCTTCTAATTACTTGGTTAGGTGATTATTTCAAAAGGCTAATATCACTACTTTTTAATCTTAACCTCTTTACTTAGGTTAAAACTGATGTAGTTAATTTACTTATGCTTACTTATTCATATATTTTTTACTTTCAATTCTATATTTTCTAGTAGAATACTAAAATTCTTAGAAAATATTCACTTCTAGCTCGATGATATGCCTAAATTACATTAAAAAATATCATATAATAAAAAGTAGAAATCTATTTTCATAATTATTTCAGCAAGTTATAGCTAAATTAGTTATCAATGCTCATAAATATTGGCTTAAACTAATGGAATCACAAAACAAACAAATTTATAATGTGTTGCTTTAATTATTCTTCTTTTATTGATAAAATTTTCCAAAATTATTATATTTTAAGCCAATTTTAATCAGATTAAAAAGCATAACAAATAGGCCCTATAAATTAATTAATTCTCTCATCAACTTTAGGATGTACATTATCCTTAATGTATAAGTATAAAGAATGAAATAAGAATTAATGATAATACTTAGAAAAAGGAGGAAATAAAAATGAATAAAAAAACTTAACTAGCCCTTAATTTTTTACTTATTGTCTAAGGTATTTTTGATCATTTTATAGAAATTACTTACATCTTCCAGACAACCATAACTAAAGCAGACAAATAAATTAAAAAACATAAAAGGAATTTAACATTAAACTAAACAAAAATGAAGTAACATTTGCAAAAATAAGAACATAACTAAAATATAAAATATAGATAAAAGATCAAAAAAGGAAGAATAGAATTCCTAAATGTACAAAGCTTAAAGGTCAGAAAAATAAATAAGAGCATAATATGAAGTTGGCTAGTCCTTATCATCATTTTCCTCCTCTAATGTCACTAAAGATTATAAAGGTAGCTTGGAATATCTCACATTCTTGAAGTAAAGGAATACTCGCTTCTCCATCCTTTTTAAGCACCCTTGTAAACTGGTTTAAACTATAATTTTGGTCATACAAGTTAGTCTCTAAATAGTGAATAATCCTATTAATACTTTCTCGTACCAATTGTTATAGAGAAGGTTTTATATCTCTAGGCTCCTCTTACATCTTTTCTTCTAAAGGTACTTTAGCTATTTGTGGAAATTCAATTGTTATCTTTGGCTTTACTTTTTGTTGTGCTACCTTTTAGTCTTAGGGACCTCATCTTTCTCTTTATCTAAAAGAAAATAAGGGTTACCATCCTTCCTAACTAATCTTATAGGCCTCATCATCATATGGTCGATAGAACTTATGCGACATCCAATAGTCAAGCCTGAAAGAGAATAATAGACACCTATATTTTTTGCTACCCTAGTCAAATAAAAGCCTTCATATATTGCATTGTGTTATTACCCACTTTATTAGATACATAGAAAAATAGTAACTTAGGTGACACTGTCTCTTTCCAACTATGCACCATAGATAGAATAAATTCCTATGGATGACTGCTAAGGGAAGGAGTGTCACGACCCGGTACTACATCAGGTCCATAACAACCACCACATAACCGGGCTAAAGATACTCACGGTATCCTCAATCTGACTATACAATGTTAATTGAATATCTCTCTCTTTCTTTTTGGAAAAATTTGGGCTGCACAACAGCTGTGTTTCTAAAATCCGAAAAAGTTGCAAACAATTTCAAACATACTTCTATATTCACATCCAACCATAACTTCAGGACTTTAAAGTCCACTCAAGACAATCTCAACAATGGTATCAAAAGATTTATATATAAAGTCATTTATAAAGCACAGGCAATCAAAAGTTAACTTACAAAATCATAAAGCGTATCTACATAAACACAGTTCTTGAGCCACTAGACCATAAAAGTACAAAATAGGAAACTACCCACGTGTGGTAATACCTCGAAAATGTTAAAAGACCACACGATCCACTTAGAGCTTCAAACTCACTAAATTAACCTACATGATTGGCAAGTGGAGGGGGTGAGTACTCTAGGTACTCAGTGAGCAAGAAAGACATATATCACAAATTGAATTCGATTCATACCAAAAAGGTGTAGATAACCTATGAAGTGAATATATATATCACATAGAAAATACATAGGCCCAGCCTATGACTCAACATATACTGGTTAGGAACCATATAGGCCTAGCCTATTAACTCACTCATCCGGTGAGCATAGGTTCTAGTTTCAGTACACAAAAGCATAAAAATATCATATGTATAAATCAAATATCGATAGGAAAACCAATATCAGGATAAGTTAAAACAATCATATATGACACCACTAGTTGGCCAAACTAATGTGCACACCCACCGATACTCAGTGTTGGCTCGACATTCATCCGTGATGAGTCCGGACTACAGTTAACTAGAGTGTCATGACCCTAGGTGATGACCTCGTTGGTGTCCAGACCCTAGGTGTGGAATAACATGCGAGTCCCATAAAAAGGCGTCGATACGGCAACTCGACTTTCATGTACCAGTGTCAAGCATAGGATAGTCGCTTAATCAATTGTGCTCAGTATACGATTGGACAATCGTCTCCTTACCAATCACTAAAATCATATACAAAAACCAAGTACAAAAAAAATCAAGTAAAGCATCATATTTTTACTTTTCGGTCCAACTAATAAAATGAAACTATACCATGGCTCTAAGCCAAATAAAACAAATACATGCAGAATATATGACTCGGTTAAGCTTATGTAAATTCCAAAACATTATTTCATGCAATAAAAGTTATCTTTTGCAATCCAAGTGCAAAGTTATTCAAAAATGTTGTTTCATAAACTAAAGCATTATTCTTTGCACTTTAAACTCGAATTTGTTAAAAATAATAACATTTCTCAAAATATGTAATACAAATATCAGTTTCAAAAACCATGTTGAAACATTATTTCATATAATAAAAGTTATCTTTTGTACTTCAAATGCATAATTGTTCAAAACAATGATGTTCATTAAATACCTAAACATATTAGCATCCATTTAAAATTCAATTATACCATACATTGCCTAGGTTCAAAATTCATATACCAGTCATCATACTTGTCTTAGGATGTTCTCTCACCTCACCTCAAAGAAGACATATTCTCTCTTAACTTCAACAATCCTCGGTACGACCTCCCTAATTCACAGCTTCCTAGCCTTTATACATAAAAATACATACAATGAAATTACTACTTAACATAAATTTTATATTTATACATGATCACATTAGCTTCTCTTTTGCATTTTCTAAGGCATTTAGTGCCTTTAATCCAAACTTACTTATTTCATAACATAATTAAGCACATCTTTATTTAAGCATATTAAGCCATTATTCATCAATTTACGAAACATTTCAAGTTTACTCTAAGTAAACATGGAAGTGTTTTCCAATGTATACCATTATAAAGCCTTAGATCCTAAGCCAAGTTCACTTAGGCATTTTATCAAATACCTAATGTGCATGATTTTCAAGTCACATTTTCAAGACTTTATCATAATAATTCATGCTCCTATCATGTCATATAGTAAACATTTCCAATCAATGACACATTCCACCAATCCATTCCAACTAATTTCCTTCATTTAACCTACATTTTATCAATTGTACAACTCATTGCATTAATTCACCTCTTCTCCATCATTTCGACCTAAAATTAACCAACACACATCTTCTTCATTCTTCATCATCGATTCACATCATACATGTATAATTAACACCATAGGATACATTTAGACCATCAATTTCAAAAGACATTCAAAAGTTCACAAACTTTCACCTAAAGGGGATAATTTTGGTTTTGACTTAAGGAACCCTCTCCATAACACATTTCATTCATCTAAACCATGTTTCATGCATATTCAAGCATGGAGAACAACATATCTTAACACCAAACTTAAAATCATAATGTAGAGAGAGATGAGACAAAATTTACCTAAACCTTACTTTGATGATGTCTTTAAAACCCTTGAGATTTTCTCAAATATAATGATAGATTTGAATTTCTTGACCCCAAATTAGCTTGGAACACCTTGTTTTGAGTTGAAGAATCAAAAAGAGGCGTGAAATATGGTGATGGCCAAAACTTCCTTCTTTCTCTCCTCTCTTCTCCTTTCTTTTTATTAAAACAAAGTGTTTAAGTCTTAAATGAAGGGGTGCACGGCCACACCAAGAATAAGGGTATAGAATTTGACTCTTCTTTGACCAAATGGGGTGAAATTACCATTTTTCCCTTAGCTTATGTGAAATTACCATTTTACCCTCCAAACTTTCCTAAATTTACAATTAAGCCTAAAGTTTAGGAATCTCCTAAACTTTTATTTTGATTATGGTCCTTGGACTTTTGGAAATAATAACTAAGCCCTTTAAATTTATAAAATTACACATTGGTCCTCCAAGAATTAAAAAATTACTATTAAGTCCTTTAACTTTTAACAATTTGCAAATAAGCCCTTATATACATCAACTTTTCCAATTAAACTTTCTAAGTGTCCAATAAGTCTATAAATCATGTCTAATCACCTCTAAGGAATTAGAACATATTAATTTAACCAACATGGTCATATCCATCTAATGGACTCGATTTTTCACACTTAAAAACTTATTTGTCGGAAATCTCCAAGATTTCACATACCGATGAACTCTAAGTTCATGTAAGGGCATATAACATTATAAATCATTGGTATACATACCAAAAGGATTCAAATTCATCTTTGAACTCATATACAACCATTTATATATCCATATATAATAGTATCTCCAAATACAGAACAATCACCAAAGGGCTCAGAAAGTCCGATGTTACAAAGAGAGACAATTTTGATGCTTTTGGTTATTGATATATCATAGTCAGATCTGTTCTTTGATATAAATGTATATAAGGAAGGAGAGATAATTTGAATGCTCTTGGTTGTCAACGGATCATAGTCAGACCTGTTTGTTGATATAGTTCTCCAAAAATCTAGAGGTATCCACTTATACATATAAAGAGGGAATTCAATTACAATTATTTTAAAATCCTCCATTTACACCAGTTTAGGTGTGTAAAACTCACATATCACTATAAATACATTAAAGGTTAGAGATCTTATAACTCCTTCTAACCTAGATTTTATTGTATCCTTCTCATCTTTCTTAGTATGCTTAACAATTTTTAACAATTTAGTAGTTGTTCATGGACATCTCCTCTATTAGTTCTAATGAAGTCTTTGAAATCTTTTTTTTTAATATCCAACCCAATGTGAAATATATCATCTTCCTTGTAGAGTTCACTACACCTTTATAAAATGTTTGGACTTCTATCCAAATTAGAAGACCATGGTGTGGACACATTCATAACAAATTCTTATATCTTTCATATACCTCATATAAGGTATCATTTTTAAACTACTGAAAAGAAGAGACATCATTCCTTAGCTTTGTTATCCTAAATAGTGAAAACCATTTGGCAAGGAACTTCTCCACAAGACTCTCACAAGTTAATATATCTATTTATTAATGCCTTTAGTCATTGCCTCACCTCATCCTCTAGTGTGAATGTGAATATCCTTAGTCTAATGGTGTCTTCATTTACCTCAATGATCTTGAATATGTCATATATCTACAAGAATTTAGCAATGTGTGCATTGGGATTCTCATTAAGTAATTCAACAAATTATACATTAAATTTAAGCATTGGGGTACATTAGGATTAATCTTAAAATAGTTAGCATTTATCCTCAACCTTGAAATGTCCAATTGTGTTCCTAAAAGAGATAAATTAAGATACTCCAATCATAATTTTACTTTCTTCTTTGATCTTTATAATTTTTAATTTCAATGTCTCACTAAGTTCTTACTAGATATGTTCTCTTTGATTTTAATAAAATATTCTCTCAAGGTCTATAAATTCTTCAAGAAATATGAACTGCAAACTTCTTATCATACATTATAATCACTCGTAAAATAAAATAAATAAAATAAAATAAGATATAAAATCACATAAAAAGAAATTAAAAATCAAACAAAAAATAATAATCGAACAACTATACAAGACAAGAAAAATAGTAAATAAAGTTTCTAAAACTGGTTAGTTCCTCGATAATGATGCTAGAAACTTGGTAAGTGCTTAGTGTTCTTCTTTTAGTGTTACTAAAATTTTTTCTGTTACAAATATATCGCTCACTAATGAAAAAGGTATACCTATTATTGGCAAGCAATATAATGGTAAGTAAGGTATTGATCTTATGATAAAGTGGTGTGAATAAAAAGGCCTAACACTATCAACTAGTCTAAAGGTAGTAAATCAAAAGATAATTTTTATGGATTTTAATAAAAAATAACCAAGAAAATAAATGATAAGACAATTAATAAAAAATACTAAATCAAATAGCTATAGCTAGATGAGTACTTCTCCTAAAAGTACTTTTAACTTTATTATTTAATTAACCTAGATTAGGTATACTCTCTAGATCGATATGACTTTCTAAATACTAACTATACTCTCTCAAGCTAAAGTTTTCTACTCCTTGATTGATTAATTTGGATCTCTATCAATGTTAACACCCATTGAATTAATCCCATAAAAGTGTTTATTTTAACAATAGGAAGATCATATAAGTTTCCATCAAGTACCCTATTTAACTCGTCTATTTAAGTTATGATCTACTCATAAGTGGGATATCTAGAATCATTCACATGTGAATTAAAATCATATTTGGATGCTAATATGAATAAATTAGTATTAAGATTAATAAATATTGCTTATAAAAATATATTCAATATCATAAACTAAATTAAATTAATTTATATAAATATAACTACTATGGAAGTTTTTATATAAACATAGAATAATTATTTAGCTATAAAATATATTCAAAAAGCTAAAAGTCAAGAATTCATGGTAAAGATAAATGTAGATGAACTCCCTAATTCCCCTGATATCTTAATATGTTAAGATGATGTTTGAATTTTAATTCTCCGATTAAAATGTCTTAAAATCGATTGTTCAAGAGTTGGAGAAGCCTTGTGATGGCTAGCCTTAACTTTTAAAGAGAAAAAGATGTTTCTTATATATTTTTTGTCCAAAAGATAGATAAAGTCCTAAAAAATTATGGTGTGTACACTTAAATACGTTTACCTTTGCCTAGGTCACAATCTTCCCATGTATCCTGGCCCAAACTATAGGTCTTACTAATTTATTTAAATAATAAACATGGTCTCTAATATGAATGTGTCTCTAAATCATGGATCTCATTACCTTCTTAAATATAAATACACAACCTCTGATGCTACTATGTCCTTTAATTAAAGACCTTATTGTTTCCTTTCTTACTTCTATATAATCTTTAACACTATCATAACTCATGCCATGTCACTTACTACACTAATCCTTCTAAGGTATGGTCTAACACATGGGTATAGCTAGATCATGTTTCTCTAAAAATTATGAATTTACTTAATTTTTACTTAAAATTTCCTTTAATTCTTAATAATACCATTTTAATGTCCAATTTGCACCATTTCTTGAAAACTAAGCAAAATAAGATATTTTAGCATTGAAATTAAGAAAAATACTTAAAAATATGCATATTTCATGCAGATTATTAGACAATATTCTAGAGGTATATTATAAAAATTAGTCCTTATCAATACATGCATCATCTTGAGTTTCTCTATTTCTGAGCCAAGTCAACACATTTATAGGAAAATTTGCTTATTATTAATATGCCAAGGGCCTGCTTTATGGGCTTTATTTATGCTAGTCTTAAAGGTGAATTTAAAAATGAGCATATCATTAAATGTGAACCTCTTTTACTCCAACTTTTTTCCACTATCTTGATGTCCACATGTTCATAGTTAGAAAAGTTGGTCTTTTATCTAAAAAGACTAGCTAATATAAGTTATATTGCTAGCTCTTTAGGAACGCCATTTCCTTTAGATGATAATACAACAAACCTCAAGAGGGTGGGATTTGCAAAAGTATGTATTGAGGTGGATACAGATAGGGAGTTGCTTAAAAACTTACCTGTAATGAAACTTAATGGAAATGAAGACTTGGTTAAGGACATAGTGAGGTTGTCAAATCCTTAGAGGCCTTAACTGAACGACACCATCAAGGTCCAATTACCTAAGAAAAATGAAGTCAAAAAGGAAAATGTAAGTGTGAAGGACAACATTTAGCTAGCATAAAATAACTTTAATGTTACTAGAATGGCTCTTATTAGCAATGTGCTAATTCTGAATAGCTCATGATAGAAAAGCCATCTTCTTTAAGTAATAAAACCACTTTAGAGAAGGCCTTGTCTCATAAATCACCTGCTGAGAAATTGTAAGGAATGAGATTACTCTAGCTAACGAGGACCTTGTAAGTAATAAGGTAACTCAACCCTTTCCATCATAAAGTAGTAATAAGAAGCCTATAGAGAACTTGATAGCTAAAACTAAAAGGAATGGGTATGACCCTAAGAGAAAGTGTCAACTTGAAGAATGGATGGAGCTAGGATCTAGCAATCGTAGATTAAGGAGGAGGAAAATCAAATCCAAAAACTCCTATAGAACTTAATTTGATCTAAAGGACTTTTTAGTAGCTAGAAATCCTTATTTTGTTGGTCTCATAGAGACCAAAATAAAGGAAGAGAATTTCCTTAAAGGATGAAATTTTTGCTTGTAGATTAGAACTCTTTAAGTAAGCATTCAAAGTACCCTAATGGAAGAGTCATTGTCTCTTTTTGTACTAGACTCACATTTGTCCACTTATTTTTGCTCTAATTATCTTATTCATTGTGAATTAACTTTAGAAGCTAGTAATAGCCTATTACCCATCTATGTGATCTATACTACTAATTGGGAATATCAGGGAGCTAGCTTATGGAGAAAATTAAAGAAGATAGGTGTCAGTATTGTTTTCCCATGGACAATTGTCGGAGATTTGAATTGCATGATTTCACACTCTATATCAAATGGTGGTAAAGACACTTTACACGTTGATGTAAAAGAACCTAGTAGTCTTACTTGTTTTCTGGGTCTTAGATCCTATAAAGCTTTTTTTTACTTGGATTAATCATCAAAACTGGGAGACATTCCTTCATAGAAAACCTGACAGGTGCTTAATATACAATTTATGGCTTAAAAACTTGAGTAAGATCTTTGCCACTAACAGCACGTGTCGAGTGTATTACAAAATTTACCTAACCATGCACACTACAAATTTGTATCTTTGGTGAGTTGGGATCGTATCCACATGGAATGTTCGGTTGATTCTCATAATGAAAATAATCGATGCAAAGGAAATAAAAAGAGGTTTTTGAGTTTGAAGCAACTGAGAAAATAAACTAAACTTAAAATAATAAGAACAAATTGTAAAAAATAGACGAAAACAATAAAAGTGATGAATATGTGTGAAACTCAATTCTCAGATCAATCTCGACCTACACACGATTAAGCATCTTTCATTGTTACAATGCTTTCACATCTCTCCTAGAACTATTGGTCCTAGACAAGTTTTGTTAATCCTGATTTTTCCTTAGGTTTTGTTTAATTAATGTACAATCGTTAATTAAACCTAACTACCGAATAACCTAGAATACGCTCTCTAGATTTAATTGGGTAGCCGCATTACAAAATAGAAAACAGACCAATCTAAGCAATAACCACATAAGCTCAAATCATTTAACCTAGTTTAAGTTATCCCTAATGATTTGAAACCATTTGTTGCCAAAAATCAATCTTAATATAACAATTGCGGATTATATTGAGTATTATAGCAATGAATCCAAATACAACGATTACGAATTATTTTAATGATTCTAATAATGGGTTCACAATATAAAAAATATAATAATAACAAGAGTATGATTATCCATACATGAATACCCAAATTGATTAAGTAAAGGATAACCTAAACAATTCAAAGAGAGAGATCCAATATTAAACAAAGAAAAGATAAGCTTAACCATACATCCTAGGCATCAATTTCACCTTCGAACCAGTATTAGGAAGTTATCCTTCCATCTTCTCCATCAAACTCTAAAGAGTAGCCTCTATCGTCTCCATCCTTGTTGAAAACTGAAGAGAAATGGTGAAGAATGGAGGTCTTTTCGTTTATGTCCATTGTTCCCCCTGTCTGTTGTCACAACTTATTCCTTTTTATAGTAAAACCTACGGATAAGTGGCACCTCTCACAACATTGCATGGACCCTCATAGGTATGAGTGGTGTCCCACACCTATGAGACACCCCTGCATGGGCATGAGAGTGGTCTCATACCCATGCAGTTGGTTGCATGGCTGTGGGATTGCTTACGGTTGTGTAACTTCACCAGCTAGTTGTAAGCTACTTCGTTGCTTTATTCTTCACTTTCACACACTATCTTGTCTCTTCTTCTTTTAATCCTTATTTTCTTCTTGCTCCATGAATCAATAGAGTATGAACATTGAGAAGATGTCTCAATGAATGTGCTTTCAGGTCACTTTAGCTCCTTTATTTTTGAAATGTACCTAAAATCAAATATGAGCTAAGGTGAGTAAGCATTTTTTAGGCATTAATCACTAAGTGTAGTAGATTAAATGAATCAACATTTAAGCACAAATCAGCCACATTTGAACCACCACACTTCTCAGATCATACCCTTATTACCACTGAAATTCACATTAAGACATTAAAGAGGAGATCCCTATTTAGATTCTTCAATTCACTCCTTAAGCATCCCTTACTCAACTCAATGATTTCTAAGGATGTGAAGAAAACTTATTATTGTTCTAAAGTTTATCAGTGTATGCAAATGCTTTCCATTTAAGAAGAATGTGTTTTCGTACTGAGAAATAATGTTGATCCAATGCTACAAGACAAAAAGTTAGAACTGAAAAATCTAATGAAAGCTCAAAGGGCTTTATCTAACTCACTAGGGTATACAACTCTGAGCGAAAAAACTGTTGAACTAAAAAGTACTTTGAGGTTCTAGAAACTTACAACTCCCAATTAAAGCATAAATCCATAATATAGTGGATTCATGAGGGGGGATAGAAACAGGAATAAAATTGTACCACTAATTGGTCCTTATGGAAATCTAGCTCTAGAATAGACCAAGCCTTAGGAATTAACTAGAAATCACTTATTGGGAATCACATGTACTTGTTACAACACCTTAGAATTCCCTGATGATCTGCTAAGAACTATGCAAGGCTCTATAAAGCATACTCATCTTGAATCATTGCTTAAGGAAGTTACTACTAAGGAAGTCAAAATAGTATTATTCTCCTTTCATCCAAATAAGGCTTTAGGGCTAAATGGATTCAATATGAGATTTTTCAAAATAAATGGGATCTAACTAGTCCTAGGATTGTGCAAGTAGTGCAAGAATTCTTCGAGAGTGTTAGGTTATGCATTGAACTTAATAAAACCTATATGCTTGATTTCAAAAGTCTCTAATATAATGAGCCTCAATGACTATAGACCTATTGTCCATTGTAATGAGATATACACGACTATCTCAAAATTACTATAAATGTAAGCCAGTGAGCAATATATACCTGGAAAAAACATAGGTGATAATATAATGCTTGCCCAAAAACTCTTCAGAGATTACAATAATAAGTTTCATATCAATAATTATGCTCTCTAAATTGATTTAACTAAGGCTTTTGATATAATGGGCTAAAAATTTGTCATTCATGCTCTTCAAGCCTTCGGTTACCCTAACAGATTCATGAAATGGATTTATGTTTGCATTTCCACAATCTCTTTTATAGTGATAATTAATAGGGAGCCATCGAAAATTTTTAAAGCCTCGAAAGACCTAAGATAAAAAGGTCCATTATCACCTTATCTCTTTGTAATCATTATGGAGGTATACGTAAGATCACTAGTTTGAACATTACTAAAAGTCCATAATTCAAATACCATCATAGGTGTGGAAATCTTAAAATCTAACAACTATTATTTGCTGGTGATTTACTAATGTTGTATGCTAACGATCCTATATTAATTGTAGTATTGCTTCAAGTCTTTAAGAAAACTTTAGGATTGAGTTTTATTCCAAATAAGAGTTCTATTTATTTTTCTAACCATAATTAAGGGGACTCTACATAATTTATTTCCAATATAAGACTGAAGATTTTATAAATACCTTTAATATATCTTAGTGGTCCCATTTTAAGAAAAAAAACTGAAGGGAATACGATGCAAGTCTCTAATATCTTCTGTTAAGAAGAGGACATCTTCATATAGTAATAAGTTCCTTTCATATGTAGGCAGATTGTAGCTAGCTATCTTTATCCTTGGTAACTAGCTCATCTATTGGCTCTTTTATCTTGCACTGCTAAGGAGCATCTTTTAAAAATTGATAAAATGATCAGAGACTTCATAGGGAATGATCATAATACCTATCTTGCAAAAGCTCTTAAGGTTAAATAGAGTAAAATTTGTTTACTTAAGGAACATGGAGGTCTTGGAATTACATTTGCAATTAAAATGACTAAAGCGCTAATGGATAAGAGTCTTTGGATAGTCTCTGTGGAAAAAGAAAATATTTAGGTGAAATGGATTACTATATATCACATCAAACAGGAGAGCATATGGACTGTTAAGTGTAAACCAACTCAATCCTATACACTTCAGTAAATCTTAAATACTAGATAACTTATGCATTCTCGTGTCAAGTGTATTATTGGAAATGGCAGCAATATAACATTTTGGTATGATAATTGGCATCCACTAGGGCTATTATCTCTTATGTCATACTTTGACAGTTAAAGAGGATTTGAACTTATCAATGCTAAGGTTCAAATGCTTATTCAAAATGGAAATTAGATCTGGCCTTTTCATTTATCAAGGGGTGTATCATAATGGAAAATCTTCCAGGTTATCACCCTGATCAACTCCAACTTGACTTTGTGCAACGGGAGCTCCACCAGTTCAAATTATTCACAACAAATTCCTATAAAAGGTTATTATTGGAAACTCTTAACAAGTTTCAATATCACAATTCATATGGGACTTAAAAATTACACTAGCTCACTCCTTTATATTGTGGTTGGTAACTTTCTAAAGTTTAGGGACAAGAGACAAGTTAAAGTTCCATATCCCTTATTTGAAATGTGCACTATATGGAAATTATTGGAGACACATGACCACCTGTTCTTTAAATATACTCTCATTAGCCAATTGGGGAGATAATTCTCCTAATGTTTAACCTAACTGAGAACAACTAGACTTGGATAGACACATTTAGGTGAGCAACTAAGTTGAAATTCAAATTGGAAGGAGATGACAAGATGTTCAAAAATGATTTTGCTATGCTGGTTCACTAGAATTGGAGAATGAGGAATACTAAATTGTTTGGAGATGCTAAGGATGTCTTAAACTATAACTTGCAAGGGTACGTGACTAGACTTAGACTTATTGCTTTGACAAGTTTATACAAAGAATTGATCACAACAAGGTTGAAAATGAGACTAAACTTATAATCCATAGTTGATACTCTTTAAATATGCTTTTAGTTATTCTATAAGTGTAGTTAGTTGGAGTTATTGTCATTGGAATGACTCTATTATTCTAGTAAGGAATTCAATAATTATTTTTCATTAAAAAAAGACTAACTAATATAGAGGACCACTTTGAGGCTTTAACTTTTAGAACGTCCATTGGAAAGTAGGTATTTTAACTAGTCGAAAAGGGAAGGATTAATGTCCACTTGACACCATGTCGTTATATTAGTTGGAAATTACTACAACGATATGGTTCTAGTTAAGAAAAATGGGCCAAAGCAGAGGATATTAGTTAAGTAAAATCTTTTGAGTTTTGGACATCCATATCGTAAATGGTAAGAAATAGCTTTTACATTAAGTGAGAAAGTTCCTACTTAATGTGATTAATAAAAGAGGAAAGGATGAAAAAACAAAGAAGGATGAACTAGGAAAAAAAAACTCAAGAATTTAGGACCTAAAATATAACAAAAGTTGAGAGGGAACAGAAAAAGAAAACAATGAGGAAGCTAGAAGATTCAAAGCTTAAAAAAATGAATGTGCGAAGGAAAAGCTAAGCAATAGCTCGAAAAAAGATGAAAAGGATGAACAATAAACTTTCAAGTTTGATGTATATACAAGTAGAGAGTGATCTATTTAAGGACATATATTCTTTTATTTTCACAAAACTTTTGTTTAGTGTTTTCTTTTATTTAAATGTTAACACTAATCTTACAATATGTTTACATATATAGTAATGCATTATTAATACAAAGCTTAGTATCAAACCAAGAAATTCAAATTTTAAATTCAAAACCATTTATTTAAGTTTTTTATTCCCATTCTTCCATAATTGAATTCAAATCCCAAACGCTAAAATTAAAATTGAAAGACTAAAATAATTGACCTAATTCTCAAGAGATAAGGCCATCATTCTATACATATATATTAGAACTAAAACAAAATGGACAATTCCAAATGAGTTTGCTATATATATAATTTTGGTAAGTAAATAAAAATCATATGGATTTATGTAGACATAAAATTTATAAATGCATGAGATTGAGTTTTTAATGATAATTTAAGTAAGAGTACTTAAAATAATAAATATCATATTCTAAAATTCCAACTATTTAAAATTTCAAAGTTTTTACCAATTATTATCATTTTGCAAAATGTGCACATTAACCTTATAAAATTGCCAATGTTTACTTTAAAATTGTATGCTTTTAAAAGATTTTGTGTAAATGATTTATCATTTGGTACTCTATATACACATAAATAAATGTGTGTAGTACCAAATAAATTTTAAAACCTAGTTAATTCGTTTTAAAAGTGCATGTTATAAAGTTACACACTTTTAACCAATTGTATTTTAATTTAAATTTCGCATTTTAAAAAGTAAAGAGTAATCTAAACAAAAGTTAAAAGTTTGTTTGTTGAGCAACTAGTTACATGGTACAATTGACAACTTATGTTGGAAGCTTCAACTCTATTGGTTTCTGTTTTTATATTGTGCTTAGTTACGATGAAGCAGTAGAAAGTGATCAATTATTGCAAGTACTAGCTGATTCTTTTTGTTTAATGGCATTCAAACCTGAGGAGAGTAATTTCATTGACATTGAAAAGTAACGATGAATTTAGTGTTATTGTCGCTGCGAACAATGAGGCGGGTGAAACTAAGAGAAAATTTAATGTCACGATGAACATGTTACGTTAATTGTGGGATAAAGATGTGTTTACAATTCCAAAAGAAGTAAGTGATTTTTTTTTTTACCAATATATAATCGCTAACAAAAGTTTGGTGCTTCCTCTTATAAAAGTTGATTATTTACAAAATTAATTAGGTCATTTTTCTGTTGTTAAAATAATAATAATAATAATAATGATGACCGACAACAACGATATTTATTCTTTCTTATTTCAGAATGTTATTCCTCAGTTGCAGGAGTGTCTTATTCTTAAAGCTACGGCTGAAATGCTTAAAATAAAAGCTGCATGTTGGCAAAATGGGACTTTAAGAATTTCCCAGTTCCTTGCTTAGAGTAAAATATTTAGAAGCTGGAGGAAGTATCCTCCAATTGCCGTTTTTTTGGCATGATTTTCAGTTGTGGATGTACGCAGGAAGGTTCCTTACCCACACTTGTTTCGTACATAAGAAATGTTACTTTATATAAGGTTTTGGTGAACTCACAACGTGCCCATGCAATGCCTCAGTACATGCATACACTCTTAATTGGTGAGAAAATGGATAAGAAGACGTTGAAAGTCTTAGGGATGAAAGCCAAGTCTCAAAGAGCAATAATTGGAAAGAGTTGCTCAAATGTATGCATAGCACCGCCTGCCAGAGGAGGCATCAAACACAGAGTTTTAGCCATCTTTTGCAGGAATTTGAAGCAAGCAAGTCGATATGTCTTTCCGTCCCTTAGCAAGCCCAGGGATTATAATCCCTCTCCTTAATACTTGCTACCTAGTATTGTGTAAATATAGCCCTCCCATGTTTACTCCATGATAATGTGTTTATTAGACACATCTTAATATAAGTTTCATGTGTGAAATTGTTAGATAACATATAGTGAAGTCTTTCCCGAATGGAGGAGCCCAAGGAAAGTTTGACACTGTCATCTTGCGTGCTTAACATGAGTCCTATGCAACTCTCGCTGTACGTTAAACGTGTAAAACTTGCTCTTATTCCTGCAACTTGTTTCATTCAATTAATGCTTGCGCATGTTAAGCAGAAAGGGATGAAACTCACATGTCATACTGAAATTCTTGGTTATCAAGAAATCTAAGATATTCTAATACTTTCGTAATCATTCATTAGAGATTTGCCACCAGATCTATCTCTAAATATCCTGTTCTTCTTTTTTAGTATGGTATAACCAATTTCACAATTTGCAAAGCGTGTATTCTCCTTCAATGGCTGTTCATTCTATCATCTCATGTTCATAATGCTCAATGTGCATTTTAATCTTACACTAAGACTGTTGGATCGCGTACAATCCGAGTATTCACAATACACTGCGGAAAAGACCGTACAACAACATGAAGTATAATCAAAAATACTTAGGATGTATGAAAATACCTTTATGCCGTGGGTGAGTTGATTCTTTTCAGATTTTAAGACACTGCAATGTGCAAATGCCCTCTACCGGTATCCACACGAATATGCACGATTCGAGCTGCGGCTGTGGTGTGCTAGCACGTCCTGAAACACTTTTCGAACACCGCACTTTTTTTCTCTCGGATGGTGGCTAGGGTTTCGTGTGACAATGGTGTCCCCTTCTAATGAAACCTAAGTTTCTCTATTTATAGAGAAACCCTAATCCCATTGAAGCCCAATAAGTTTCGGCCCATTATATCCCATATAATAAAAGAGCGACAACTTAATTCAATCTAGCCCAATAAATATATCTACATATATTTATTCAATACCTAATAAATTAGGCCCAAGAG
>JANSVA010000006.1:14930958-14942080 GCA_025504915.1 Erythroxylum reticulatum
ATAATATATTATTAACAAGTCATAATGTTAATACATGAATCACATATGTCCATTGGTCTAGGGCACACTACTAACAAAGACATCCAAATAACTTATTCCAAAGTACTAAAAAAGAAAATTCACGAATGTAGTTTGTTCGTACATCTGTGCTGCGATGAACTTTGATGGCTTCCTTTCACGTCGTGAGACTCTTTAGTCGTGTAAATCCAGGACTCTCGGAAGTATTGCATTCATAAATTTCATGCACGGTATAAGTGATGTGTATCACTATAAGTAAACAAAATGACTTGAGAATTGGAGCACAAGTTAAGAAACTAAAACAACTCGTGATTTGAGTAAACAATATAATACAGCCATATTCCTAAAATATACACAAACTACAATAAATTCATCCCCGCATAGACAAAAAAAGTAGCTCGAAAGTTGAACCTGACATTATTCAGTTACAATTATTAATCTCATTTTGAGACAGCTTATAATCAGAATGTACTCTGAGAACTTTACGAAAGACTGACGAATCAATGGCCTATATCTTTTAAATGAATTATTTGGGTTTGAATATGAAGAGGACTTTGCTTTTACAAAATCAACCATATCTTTAAAAAGAGAATCTTCTGATTTTTCTTGTTTGGTAATTCTCTTGTTTGGTAGAGGTGGATGAGTTTTTTCTTTTTTGGAAATTAAGAAATTCAGTAATATAAAAAATTGTACAGCCTTACCACGTACAAAAGAGGCCAATTACCAAAGTTTGGGGAGTCTGTGATTCTAATTACACAAAACTTTAGAAAGAATTATTCAAGTAACCATCTGTCACTCATTCTTATTGACAGGTTGCTTGTTATTCCTCTTGCTTTTATAGAGAGTTTGCACTGGAGGAATATTTGCTGAAATAGCTGCTCTCTATTTCTAGTCTTATTTCTAAATAATCTGAAGTTCCTCTTCTACCATATATAGTAAACTGTAACAACCAAGCTAATCTTTACAACTTTATAATATGCTTTAGTTACCATTTTCAGGTTCCTGCCCATTGAATCAATTCATGCCAGGTATGGTTTCTTTCCTTATGCCAAGTAGTACTCTTTGCATTTTACTCCATATGTGTTTTGTGTACTTACACCTAACCAACAGATGGTCTAAAGTTTCTAGATTATAGTTGCTTAGCTTGCACTCTAGAGAATTGATGGAGAACTTTATTCTCTCCTTGGTGAGAAGTTTCCTAATCAGCCCCATTCATAGTATAAATGAGTGAGCTGGATAAATATCAGTATCCTATATCAGTTTTTCCCATTCCATCCTATTGCTTGGATCCTTTAGCAGAAAAGCTCTACATATCTTGGACCTAAATGTGTTTGAACCCTCTATTATCCATAGTCCTTCATCCTGAGATGTTTCTTGACATGTTGGTAGATTCCCAATTATATGTCAAAATCCTGGCATCCTTAGCCTTATTACTTTTATGTCCTACTCCCTACCATAAAAAGTCTTTCAACTTCCTGTTAATCTCCTTAGCACTCTCTTTGGGATAGATAAGTTATTGATCCAATAATTCGCTTGCTTGCTCATGATGGCCTATATTAGTTGTAGCCTTCCACAATAATTGAGGTGTTTATTGCACCAATGATTGATTCTTTTCTGAAGTATGTTGATAAGAGATTTGCAGTCCAATGCTATTTGTTTTTAGATATAGGCACTCCAAAGTACTAAATTGGAAGGTTTCCTTGCTTCAGTCCTTCCTCAGTGCTTGAGTAGCACATTCAATTCCATAATTTGAAGACAGGTAAAAGCAACTTTTACTTGGATTTGTTTTTAATCTAGACATTGTCTTGAAATCCTTTATTAATTGCAAAAGAAGTTCTATTGATTATTTTTAAGCCCTACAAAATAATAACAATTCATCCGCATAAACAAGGTTTGTTATATTGTTACCTTTACATCTATGATGGTATTGATATCTTGGGCTATTTTTAACATTCCTTGCAATTATGATCGGGAGTGCCTTCATACATATCAAAAATAAGTAAGGGGATAGTGGATCCCTTTGCCTATGCCCTCTTTTAGCTTTGATTAGCCTTGTAGGTTCTCCATTCACCAAAATAGCAAGGGATGCAAAAGTCACACATTCTACTATCTATTTCCTAAACAAAAGAGGATATCCTGCTGACTTTACGATGCTAAACATGAAACTCCAATTGGCCCAATCATATGCATTCTCCAAATCTATCTTTATTGTGTAATTATTTACTTTTGACTTAGTATTGTTTCATTTAAGAATCTCTTGACAAAGAAAAATGTTTGTGCCTATTTTTCTCCCTCCAATGAATGCATTATAGGCTAGATTTATGAGGTTTCTCATACTCCTATTCAATTTCCCTGCAAGTAACTTATTAAAGGTTTTGTAGAGTATGTTGTAACAAGTAGTTGGTAGCCTGAAAAGTTCTACATACCTTGGAGCTAAATGTATTTGAACCCTTTGTTATCCATAGTTCTTCATCCTAAGATGTTTTTTAACATGTTGTCAAATTCCCCATTATGATGTTAACATTCCTGGCATCCTTAGCCTTTTTACTTTTATATCCTACTCCCTCCCATAAAAAGTCTTTCAAATTCTTGTTAATCTCCTTAAAACATTCTTTAAGAGAGATAAGTTGTTGATCCAATAATTTGCTTGCTTGCTCAAGATTGTCTATATTAGATGTAGCCTTCCACAATTATTGAGGTGTTTATTGCACAAATGATTGATTCTTTTCTGAAGTATGTTGATAAGAGATTTGTAGTCCAATGCTATCTTTTTTTAGATATAGGCACTCCAAAGTACTAAATTGGAAGGTTTCCTTGCTTCAGTCCTTTCCTTAATGCTTGAGTAGCACATTCAATTCGATAGTTTGAAGATAGGTATTTTTTTTTTAATCCAGACATTGTCTTGAAATCATCCATTAATTGCAAAAGAAGTTCTATTGATTATTTTTCATCCCTGCAAAATAATAGCAATTCATCCGCATAAGCAAGGTTTGTTATATTGTTACCTTTACATCTATGATGTTATTGATATCTTGGGCTATTTTTAACATTCCTTGCAATTATGATCGGGAGTGCCTCCATACATATCAAAAATAAGTAAGGGGATAGTAGATCCCTTTACCTATGCCCTCTTTTAGCTTTGATTAGCCTTATAGGTTCTCCATTCACCAAAATAGAAAGGGATGCAAAAGTCACACATTCTTCCATCTATTTCCTAAACAAAAGAGGATATCCTGCTGACTTTACGATGCTAAACATGAAACTCCAATTGGCCTAGTCATATGCCTTCTCCAAATCTATCTTTATTGTGTAATTATTCACTTTTGACTTAGTATTGTTTCATTTAAGAATCTCTTGACAAAGAAAAATGTTTGTGCCTATTTTTCTCCCCCCAATGAATGCATTCCAAGCTAGATTTATGATGTTTTCATACTTCTCTTCAATTTACTTGCAAGTAACTTATTAAAGGTTTTGTATAGTATGTTGTAGCAAGCAATTGGTGACCTAAAAAGTTCTACATACCTTGGAGCTAAATGTATTTGAACACTCTGTTATCCATAGTCCTTCATCCTGAGATGTTTCTTAACATGTTGTTAAATTCCCCATTATGATGTCAACATTCCTAGCATCCTTGGCCTTGTTACTTTTATGTTCCTACTCCCTCCCATAAAAAGTCTTTCAACTTCCTATTAATCTCCTTAGCACCATCTTTGGGAGAGATAAGTTGTTGATCCAATAATTTGCTTGCTTGCTTAGGATGGTCTATATTAGATGTAGCCTTCCACAATAATTGAGGTGTTTATTGCACCAATGGTTGATTCTTTTCTGAAGTATGTTAATAAGAGATTTGTTATCCAATGCTGTCTTTTTTTAGATATAGGCACTCCAAAGTACTAAATTGGATGGTTTCCTTGCTTTAGTCCTTTCCTCAATGCTTGAGTAGCACATTCAATTCCATAATTTGAAGACAGGTAAAAGCAACTTTTACTAAGATTTGTTTTCAACCCAGACATTGTCTTGAAATCCTCTATTAATTACAAAAGAAGTTCTATTAATTATTAATTTAGTATAGATAAGTAATTTTGTTTAGGATAATTTAATAGTAATATAAAGAGAGATGTTTAAACTTATATAAGTATGTTTAAAGAAGGACACGTAAAAAGTTATTAATTCGTAATTTAGCATAAATAAATAATTTTGTTTAGGATAATTTATTATTTTCAGTCTTTAAACATACTTAAACTTTTGACTTTTTAAATATATTCAATCTTGGCAAAGGATTTCAACTTTTGTTTCCTATTTGAATTGATTTTCTTTAATGTTTCAATTATTTTTCAAACTCTTTTCTATTTCTTCTATATATACTTTGATTCCTTTGCATCAAGAGTACAAGTTAGCTAACTTTTTAATTGTTATTTCTTTTGTTAGTTGCGATGATTGAATTCAATTCTCATATTATCAAATAGACATACAAGACGTAAGAATCAAGAGGACAAAGTCAAAGGGTGTTTTTGTTTCTAGACTTTTATATTTCATTTCATCTTTCTTCTTTGGTTTAATATTTTTTCACTTTTTTTTGTTACTATTGACTTATTTTTGCAAAAAAACTAACAAAAATATTTTCTCATATTTTCAAGTTAAAATTATAGTGGAGAATATGAAATCATAAAAAATAATTGATTAACATAGCATCCTCTACTTGTGGTAACTCTGATCTAGTATGGCATCATTTTTCTTCTTCTCAAACATCTAATGGGAATATCCAATATAATTGTATGTTTTGCAGTATAATATTTAAAAGGGGAGGATTTTATAGAATGAAAGAACATTTTGCTCTTGTTTAGGATAATATTGCTTCTTGTAACAAAGTACCATTTAATTTACATGAGAGGATGGGAAATAATTTGCAATAACATAAAAAAATAAAAGAAAATAAAGAGACTCATAATTTATCTTTTGGAGATAATGAAGCACCATAAATATTAAATAAAGGGGAAAAAAGGGAAAGCTACTATAGACATAGATTATTATTTCCCTTCAAAAACTACTCATGGTTTTCAACTTAATTTAAAAAGTGTTTTGGTTAATTAGGATGTTGTTTTGCGATGTAAACAAGTATAGGCTAGATGCTTCTATCATTCATGTATTCATTTAAATGTTTTAAATTCACCATATTTTGAAGAAGCAATAAATGTTATAACAATGATAAGTCCAAGATTTAAGGTACCCTCTTATTAGGAGATACATGTGCTTTTGCCTCAAGACTTACAAAAGGAATGCCAGTTAATTGTGGATACATACAAGTTTATCTAGAAATCAACAAGATGTACTATTATAAAAGATGGGTGGATTGATCAAATATAAAAAACCTTGATTGATTTCTTCGTTTATTGTAATATTGGAACAATTTTTATCAAGTATGTTGATGCTTCTAATATGGTAACATGTGCTAATGCTTTATCTAAATTATTTTCCAAAATTGTTGAGTGGAATAGAGCAAATAATATTGTGCATTTTATTACAGATAATGCAACTAATATGAATCAGCTGGGTATTTGTTAAAACTAATTAATGGGCATATTTATTGGTGTCTATAAGCTGCTCATTGTATAAATCTTTCTTTAAAAGACATTGGTGATATAGACCATATTTCTAGAATTGCTTCACATGTATATAAGATTAAATTTTTATGTATAATCATATCATATTTTTGTCTCAGTTAAGAAAGCAAGAAAATTGGAGATTGTGTATCCTACTGTTACCATGTTTGCAACTATATTTATTACTTTGAAAAGTGTTTATTAACATAAACAACTACTTTAAAATTTAGTGACAGGTAAACATTTTTCAAGTCATAAGTTATCAAAGAGTTTGAAAGGAAAAGAAGTTTATGCTATTATTCTAGATAATAAGTGTTAGGATGTATGCTTGATCATTGTGAAGATTATGACTATACTTATAAGGTTGTTGAGGATTGTTTACCCAGATGAGAAGCCATCTTTAAGGTATATATATATAATGGTATGTAAAGAGCTCACAAAACAATTATAAATCTTTTCAAAGGGAAGGAGAAATTGTATAAGCCTTATATAGATATTCTTGACCGATAATGAGATAAGCATCTTACTCAAAGGATCAACTTAACAGCTTATTTTCTCAATCCTTATTGCTTATATAGTGGAGACGTATGCACAAACATTATTATATGTAGTCTGTTTGATGCGATTGACTGCAAACGTATTTTCTCTATTAAAGAGAAATCATAGGAGACAATGAAATTAAATGTGTTGTAAAGGTTTAGAGAGTTTTACTAGATCATCAGCAAAAATAGAACTTATAATGAAAAAAATGTAGCCTGGTAAGTTTTTATATTTTAGTTCATTCTTTTCTTACTAATAATATATAGTTTTATTTTTTATAACTATTAATTTAAAATACAAATGAATGGTGGAGATTATTCGGTGACAGTGATCCAACATTGGGAAAACTCACTATTACCCAGTCTAACAGCTTTTGCATCAGGTTGTGAACGTAATTGGAGTGTTTTTTAATGTATTCATACAAAGAAATGAAATTGTTTAGAACATCAAAGACTTAATGACGTTGTTTATATTACTTATAATCTCAGAATGAAGACCATATATTTTATAATTTGTTTTTAATTTCCATTAATTTTATTTTTTATTATTAACTTAATAGCTTTACTATTATGTATTTAGATCGTTTAGTAAGAAGAGAACAAATGACCCAGTTGATATCTGCATTTGAATCAAAGAAGAAGAACAATCATCTACTTTTGATTATAATAAACTTGAAAAGGCGATTTTAAGAAAATGCACTTGTCACAACGAATAAATTAAGAATATTTACTAATGGTCAGTTCATTTCCTATTATAATCATATTTAACTTTAAAACATATTGTATTACAAATTTATGATTGAGAATAATATCATACATTACTAATTTGTAATTTGTTTGAACACAACCGAAAAAATTGATACAAATGCTTTGGATGAAAGCAGGGACGGATGCACATTGGGGGCAAGCAGGGGCAAGTGCCCCCCACTACCTCCAAAAAATTTCATATAAAAATATTATTATTTTAAGTTTTGATCCCATAAAATTTTTTTTGCCCCTATTAATTTAATTGGTGACAACAAAAATTAATAATAAAAATTTTAGATATATTAAGATATCAAATAAAAAATAAAATCTAAGCCCATCTATTTTTATTAAGATTATTATTATTTGGTCCTATGACTTTTTAAAATGAAAGCCTACAAATAGAGAGATAAAAACCATATGCTTAATTAACTTTTTTTATTGAGATTTTTTTTTTACCCTTTTGGCTTCTTCAGTACACTACTTTTTGTCTTTTTGACATCTTGTTCACCTAACCCCACGAGGACCACACCCAAAGCTTTCATCTTCTCCAAGTTGTAGTCTTTGAGTTATGCCCGTCAAAGTAACAAGTAAATACCAACATTTTCCATAAATTTTGCATTTAAATAGTAAGTTAATTGATTCCCTTCTATTCTTTTCAATATTTAGTTGATTGTTTTTCTTTACATATACAAAAATTTTACTTTTTGTTTATGTATTTCATATTTTGCATCTGTGTAATGTATTATTCAAATAGTTTTAATTAGTCAATTTTTTGTGAATAGATAATTTTTTTGTTTATTTTGTATTCAATTTGTCCCCATATAATACTTTTATAATATCTTTTTATGTGGATACGTGAAACTCATTGAGTCATTATAGCATTTATAGATTTTATTTTACTAATTAGTAAAATAATCAAAAGAAAGAAAAGAAGAAAATTAGTAATTCAAAACACATAGAAAGAAATTCAATGATTCTCACCAATTTAGAGACAAAAAGGAAAGAGAGCAAATAACAATTTTTTTGAACTGATGAACGGGCAATGAGACAATGAGTGCTTAAGGAAAATAAATAAAATGGGGTCTGTAGAAATATCAAATATGAAATTTATAATTAATTGAAAACAATGATGGATTAGCAAAAGAAGCTTTTTTTCTATTTGATAATAATGCAATTGTTGGTTCTTAAACAAACTTTTTTTCTTACAACATGATTCTTTCTTCATGTTCTTATGCACATATTTAATCTGTATAACATGATATCTTCTCTAATTACTTAACTTTGATTTTAGTTATGGACAAATTTCTTAAAAGGCCTCTTATAAATAAGGATTCTAGCCCCAACTCTTTAAAGTATCCTCATTTAGAAATCAATTTAGATGATCTTTAGTTTGATCCGAGATTGCAAAAAAAATCAGATTATCATCCAAATGGTCGTGATAGAATACAAAGAGCTTATTTGCAAAAGAAAACTTGGAAATATTTATTGTAGATTTGATCCATCTTGGTTTAAAGAATATGCCAATTGGTTAGAGTATAGTATTACAAAAGATGCAGCTTTTTGCTTATGTTGCTATCTTTTTAGGCCAGATATTGGAAGTCAAGCAAGTGGTGATGCTTTTGTTACTGAAGGATTTAACAATTGAAAGAAAAAAGACAGATTTCATATTCATGTAGGAGGTCCTAATACCTCTCACAATATGGCTTGAAAGAAATGTCAAGATTTGATGAATCAAAAACAACATATTCAAGTTGCTTATGCTAATCAATCCACCAAGCTCGAAAGGACTATCGTACCTAACTCACTGCATCAATGGATTGTGTTCGATTCCTTTTACGTCAAGGATTAGCTTTTCGTAGTCGTGATGAATTAGAGAATTCTAGTAATAATGGTAATTTTCTTCAACTTTTACAATTCTTGGCTGACCATAATGAAGCTATCAACAATGTTGTTTTAAACAATTTTTGTGGAAATCTCAAAATCATTTCTCCTGACATACAAAAGGATATTGTCAAAGCCGCTGCAATTGAAACCTCCAATGCCATTATTAATGATCTTCAAGTTGGGTTATTTTCTATCCTTATTGATGAATCTGGTGATATCTCAATAAAAGAACAATTGGCTATTATTTTATGTTATGTGAATGCAAAAGGATGTGTGCTTGAGCAATTTATTGGTATTATTCATGTTAGTGATACCACCTCTTTATCACTAAAGTTTGCAATAGATGAATTGTTTTCAAAGCATGGATTAAGTATATCATCTTTACGTGGGCAAGGCTACGATGGAGCTAGCAATATGCAAGGAGCAATTAATGGTTTGAAGACTTTGATTTTAAAAGAAAATAATTCAGCTCACTATGTTCATTGTTTCTCTCACCAATTGCAATTAGCACTTGTAGCAGTGGCCAAGAATTATGTACATTTTGCTTTGTTATTTAACACAGTCTCAAGTTTATCAAATGTAGTTAGAGGTTCTTGTAAAAGAAAAGACCTTCTTCGTGAGAAGTAATTTAGTAAGATTGTTGAAGGGCTGAAAATGGTGAACTTTCAAGTGGTAAAGGTTTACATCAAGAAACTTCTCTTCAAAGACTAGGTGACACACATTGGGGCACACATTATGAATTATTATCAAGCTTAATCATGATGTTTGACTCCATAGTTGAGGTTCTAGAGATCATTATGGAAGAAGGCACAACTTCAGAGCAAAAAGGTGAAGCATATGCTTTGCTTGATTCTATCCAATCTTATGAATTTGTGTTTAGCTTGCGAAAGAAAAAAATCTTAGGCATCATAAATGAATTATTGAAAGCATTGCAAAGGAAGGATCAAGACATTATCAATACAATTTTTTTATTAAAGTTTCCAAAGAACGACTACAAATGATGAGGGATGATAGGTGACAGTCCTTATTTGATGAAACATCTTCATTTTTTGAGAACCATGATATTGTCATTCCAAATATGGATGAAAATTTTGTACATTGGGGAAGGTTAAGATGAAATGCACAAAAGATGATAAATTTGCATCATTATCAAGTGGAATTATTTTACACCGTGATTGATATGCAACTTTAAGAGCTCAGCAATCGCTTCAATAAGGTAAATACCAAGTTGCTTATTTGTGTGGCATGCCTGAATCTAAATGATTCTTTTTATGCTTTTTTATAAGGAAAAATTGATTCAACTTGTTGAATTTTATCCTTTTGATTTCTCTTAAGTAGAGGTTATTACTCTTGGTGATCAACTTGACAATTATATTGTTCATATGCAATCTGATGATCACTTTTTGATATTAAATGGAATTAGTGATCTTACCAAGAAGCTAGTTGAAATAAAAAAGGATATTGTGTACCCTTTGGTGTTTTTACTTATGAGATTGGCTTTGATTTTGCCTATTACTACTACGTCGGTGAAAAGAGTATTTTCTACAATGAAGATAGTGAAAAATCGCTTGCGCAATCGGATGGAAGATTCTTATATGAATGAATGTTTAATCACATATATTGAGAAAGATATCTTCAATAGTATTTACAATGAGAAAATTTTACAACGATATCAAAATATGAGAACTCATAGAGAACGATTGTAATAGGTTATATACTTATATGTAAGAGGCTTAAGATAATGATGTAATTTTTGTTTATCAAATGTACAAATATTTGTATCTTTTTCAGCAACATAAGAGTGCTTTAAATATTTTGCCTCCACTCGAAAAACTTTCTGAATCCGTCCCTGAATGAAAGTGTAGTTTTTGAGTCTTTAGATAGCATTGGAGAATTTGAAATTTTTAACAATGATAAAGCATAACCTCATTTAGAAATAAAATTTTGATTATTATTGCTATTTGACGTTTTTATGTTAGATTCAAATTTAGTTTGAATTATTATATTTGATTTATTGTCAGTTCATTATATATTTTATTTTTACTTATTTTATAATTTTTATTTTTTGTATATTACATACTAATTTTATAGCATTTAAATGAAATGATTTTCTTTGTTCTTCAGATGTTAGTTCAACTTAAACAAGACAACAACACCAAGTAGATCCCTGGATGATCGCCCAAGTGTGCTTATGGTATCCTGAATTTGCACTTCATTACAAACATACTCTTTAGATCTTATTCCAATATCGATCGCCTTATTATTACTTGGATTTAAAGACCGGCTATTAGAGCAGCTAACTCTCTGATTGCACTTTAAAAACTCTCATCACAA
>JANSVA010000006.1:14951647-14967041 GCA_025504915.1 Erythroxylum reticulatum
TGAAACAATGTAGATTATGGATTTTGATTAATGTGATAACATTTTGAGTTTACAAAATGTGTGATTGATGGTTTAGTATATGATGCCATGTTATGTACAGTGAAGGTGAGATAGTTAAAATGTCATTTCTAATAGGCATATATATATGTATCTGATGGACACATGTGTATATGTCAGTTGAGAATGGGGTGTTACATAAGACGTATTTATAATGTTGACATGGTAACAATATTAGAGGCAAAGATATTTTGAAAAAATATATATTAGAGACAAAGATGGAGACTCTAAATAGGAAACTTGATAACATAAGTGTGGCAACTCAATTAGTGTATGTAATGAGCTGTGACATTTATAGTGGGGGACATATTAACTATGGGTGTCAAGCAACTCAAACTTGATGAAATAAAATAAAGTAATCTAAGTTTGTTAAGGGTCGACCTAAAAGAAGCCAAGTCTAAAGGAGCTTGTATCACTATATATTACTACCTCTGAGACTCATTTACAAAATCAAGAGGTTTCCATTTGAAATCATTTCTCTAAAGTGATTAAGGAGAATGTTTCAATGTTTTTGAATAATACTGATTTGAGAAATCTTTAGTAAGGCAAAATGACACTTAGAAAATAATTTTTAAATGTTATTAATATAATCAATTACTAATGGTGGAGTATTGTATGATATTTTATGTTTAGTCCAAATATTATATGATAAAATGATAGAATTATATGGAAAATTCATATATGAAAATATTAATAAAAACCACCATGACATTCTTAATATTAGATTGTCATAATGCATTGCTAAATACCAATGTTGATTTATAGATATAAATTATTTCATTTGAGAATCAAAGATAAATTTATGGAGTTTAATTTATCTAATATTAAATATGGTTTAGGGTCATAATTTATATCCATTGCTAATATATCTAGGAATCTAATAAGCCACATACAAATAAAGATTAAACAAAGAAAAAAAATATAATTTGATTAAGTTGACTTGATTGTAAAGTTTAAGGAATTTTAGGATTAAAAACAAGATATTTAATAAATAAAGACTAATATAAGATATTAGAACTTATTTGAAACCAATTAGTACCTAATTAGATTTAGTTGTAATTTTAATTAAAGTTTAATTGAAATAAGAATTGTATTTTAATTAAATAACTAAAAGTTCAAGCCTTATTATAAATAGATTTAGATTTTAAAGGAGTTAACAATTCTTACTTAACTCTTTCTACACCACTTATAGAGTTCCCTCAATCATTTATGTGGATAACACTAAAGACTAGACATATGTGCAACTATGATAGTTATGATCAGCCACTTTCAAGAATAGTTCGAGGGAATCTACAAAACATTTGTCAAGCTTTACAACAAGGTAGGAATTATGATTCATACTTTATTATATTTCATGCGTTAATCATGCTATAAAATTTAAAGTGATAATCAATTTCAAAAAATAAAACTAAACGATTATGTATTTCAATTTCAAAGTATTAGATTTTGCCCAAATTTCCCCATAATTTAATCTTTTATGATTTTTTTTGTTAAACTAATCTCTTCTGGCCATGTTTTTTTTCATAGAACTTTGCCAGTATATTAAGGCCTAGAAATTTCATAATTTTAAGTACTTGAGGACCTTAATATTTAAATGAAAAAGAGAGAGGATTTTAACCAACATGTTATCCAGAAGCATATTTTCATGGTCAATTTTATCATAAAGATTCAAAGCACTAAAAATAATGATCTTTATCTTTTTATATTTGTTGTAATACACATTTTTAGCTTGATGCAACCCAGGCTTATATATCTACTATATTTTTGTAAGTTGTACAATACAAATGTAGATAAGCCTGACAAATGGTCAAAATAAGACTTATTAACTTAGACAATATCATATCATTTATAACCTATCACATCCACATAATAATATAATGAAAGATTAATAGATATTCATATCAAGATATTTTTTAATGGTAGGTTAAAGAAAAGTATATTTTATACTTAAATTATTTATGATGTTAAAACTAGTCATACCATTTAAACTATTTATGTTATTGATTACAACAACATCAACAACATTTAATGAGAGTCCCGCTAAAAGTGCGAGGTCTAGGGATCTAGTAATACATAGCCTTACTCCTACCTGGGAGAGAGACTGCTTTTGATATTGATTATAAGATTAATTCTTAGTCCCTATACTAATTTACTAAACTTATAGTCAATTATAGGAAGCTGAGATGGAATTCATTTTACTTTAGTAATTAAACGATCTAAGAATGCACAATATTGCTAACTCTAATCAAACCAATTTCCACCTACACAACATTTTATATCAAGTATAAAAATAATTTTATTTTTATTAAATTTAGACTTTGTCTAAAATATTAATATAAATATATAAAAAAGTTAAAATGGAACCAATGTAACTAGAATTTAAAATAATAAATATAATCCTTAGATACTTATTTATATGATATAAATATTCATATTGAAATTATATTTAGATCTTGAAACTAGATATTATAAATTGATTTGAAACTGGAATTGAAATTGAATCCTTCAATTCTAAAACTTTTTGTATGATGTGGTATAAAGGATTTGATTTTAATTTCAAACTTGATTATTTAGAATAATAAATCTAAAACTCGATTCCTATAGCTAAGCATAGGAATTGGAATGTCAAATTTAAAAATTAAAATGATATCAAAAAGAAGAATTCTTTCTGTCTCTCTCTTGTTTTTAAATTTTCTAGTAGAGTTCTTTTCTGTTTTCCTCCTCTTGTCAATTTATATTATTTTATCTATCCTCTTTTAAGTTTCTACTAATTTTCTTCTCTGTTTTCTCTATTTTTCTCTCTTTATTCATCTTTATTTTCTTCTTTCTTCCTCTTTTTGTTTGTACCTTTTTCTCTTTTATCACTTTTTCCTCAACATTTGGTGTTTCTAAGGAGGTTACCGTTAAGTATATCCATCATTTTGAGCCCTTGTTTAATTATTAGTCACAAAATAAAAGAAGCTTTAGAGAAATCTTTGTTAATTCATATCAACTTCCTTTATGGAGTTATCAAGGTTAAAATTTTGAACATCTGTATAAAAGTTTTATTTATAAAGGCTATGGGCCTTAGTCTTTTGTTCAACATCTTGATTAGATTTGTTAGAAGAGAGGAAAGATATACTTGAAGAGAATCCTTCGTATTCGTATTGTAGCTCGTCTCCTTAGATGACCACTTACATTTTGGCCTATAGAGGAATTATTTGTCTGAGATTACAAAAAATTTGAAAATTATGTGGAGAGGTCCATGATCTTTATAGTTTTCAAATCAAAGGTAAGTTGATTTTCCATTATCAATAGTGCTTTTGTCTTATGAAAAGTTACATCTTTTATTTTTAACATTTAATTGAGAGTCTAACAGTTGGTTGGCTTAGCTTTAATACCCTAGAAGCTATAACTCTTTAGAATATAAGTGTGTGTTTTCATTTGACTCAAATTCAAAGTTTTACATTTTGTATCATACCAACTAGAAAATGGTATAAAAATGTGCAATATCACCCATAGTCATGATGCATGTCGTAAATCCTTCTGAAGCCAATTTGACTAAGACATGAGTCATGACTATGGATGGAGATGAACTTTATAAACCAATCGATTCAAATTCGATCGAGCAATATTTTTTTATAAACAAAAATAAGCAGTACTTATTAAATTGAAAACTAGTATATAGTGACCTTGGCAAAACTTAGAGAAAAAAAATCAAAATGACAATCAAAAGATCCCTATGTTAAAAACTCAAAAAACAGTGGCCTATGAAAAAGTTTTAGATATAAAAGAATGTCCTAATTGCAAGTTAACAAAAGTTGATCTACATAAATAAATAAATCCAAATTTGGTGCAAAAAGGCTACCTTTTATTATGAGAACTATATGCTTTTAATCAATTTCACTGAAAGATGGTGTTTCCTATAAGAGTTTATCATCATATATAATGGCCATAGTTTAAGAATTGTTATAAATTATGCATAGATTTTTATTAGGAGCATTTGGATTTATCACATAAGGATAATATTATGTTAATATTATCAATGAGTCAATATTTAAATTATTTTCTTTCTTGATCTTCCTTACTAGGCAATAGTCATCTATACACCCATATTTTTATCAAGATAGTCCAGCTCAATATTAATTTTCCTATTTTATAGCATCCTGATCTCACGCTTTTATTAATGTTAAACTTATTTGCTATAAATTGTAATTTATTAAATGAAATTATTTTAGATAGAAACTTCTCTAAGAAAATAATGTGACGTGGGAACTCCTAGGAAATAAGCATTCTTGGAAATGGAGCTTTGTAATTTTCATAAATTTGCATCTAATAGTTGATGATCATGACCCAAAAACTGTGTTTATTTTTCTATTTTTTATAATATGATGTTTTACAAGAACGAATGTACTTAAAAGAATAAAAAAAAAGATTAATCGACTCAATCAAAGCGATATCTTCCAAATCATTATTTTTTTCATAATCACTTTCACTTATTATGGTTCAAGCATCATTTGGTTTATTGTGTACATTAAATCCGTTCATCAATCATATGATGTCATCATAATCTAAATCTTCTCTTTACTTTTTGGTATTTTTTCGTTGTCTAGTTTGTTTTAATTTTTGAGAATCTATTGTTATTTAGTTTTTTCAGCTTTTAGAAATTCATTATTGACTAGTCTAGCTCTTACATTTAGCTAATCTAAATGGTTTAAAATAAGAATAGTTTTATTTCTTTTATAAAGATAAAATTTAGGTCTATTGTTCATCTACTAACACACCTCTATTCCCTAATTTTGTTGTCATATATCACTAATTATAAACCACTGATCACTTTGTAGTATGAAAAATTCCCAAGTGTTCATTCAAAATTAATTATCATGCAGTTGGGCTTATCCTAATTAATGATCTATGTGCAATTTAATCTTAACCATCAATTATGGATCTAAACTACAACCATTTTGTAATTTACGATGAACAACGTTGATTTGTCAAAATCATTATAGTAAACATGAATGAGACGCAGGTCTTAAAAAGTACTCTAACATTTGTCTAAAATTTGAACGTTGTCATTTGTAAAGGAGTATTTTGTCGTATTTTGTGTTTTTTTTTACATTTGTTTTCTTATATTTTGCATTTTTATTTATGCTATGCATTTAATAATTAAATTCTTTTACCAAGGTTGATTTATTTGGACCTAGATTTATTCATGATTCAATCTCACCTTTTGAAGTATGTGTACATAAACTTATAATAAAGTCATTTGACCTCTCTTCCTCTCAATCATAGAAATTCCCATCCTTCTCTGTGAAATTTCATAGTTCTAGCAATCATAAGGAGTTATTTGCTTACTTTGGTAATTAAATAGTAATAGTTCTTGCTTTTCAATCATAATTATTTTTCTTTTACACATTTTATTTCTTCTTTCTCTGACTAATTCTTTGTTGCTTTCTCCTTAAGGTTTGATGAAGAGCTCTCTAACAAAGTTCTAGATTGCATCGGAACTACATGGGGTAAAATACTCTACATTCTTGTTCTTTTAATTTTGATAGTTCATACTTTCCTAGTGTACTAATTCATTTCTTTTTACCCTTTATTATGCTTCTTGTTTCTTTCCTTCTCAAGGTCTATTGCAAGAAGTTCAAGTCTTTAGAATCCAAGAAACAAAAACCAAATAAGATCACCAATAAATTCCAAGGGTAAATTCACAATTATGATAGTCTTTATTGTTCATAAATTTATTCTATAATGAAGAATCTTAATGAAATAAGTTTATTTACAATCTCAATTTTGATAGTAGAATATTTGATTTTTGAGAATATTGGTGTAAGACCTTTTGGTTTAATAGATTTTTAATAGATAGAGTTATTTGATTTTACATAATTTATTTTTAAATTAGTGAATTAGGATTGTCTCATCAATTTAAAGTTTTTACAATTAATCATTACGTTAACTTAGTAGCTTTGATTTTTTTTTCTTTATGAACCCTACCATGTATTTATGATTGTGTCTGATGCGAAAACTATTTCTATAGCTTATTTATAATATTTGAATGTATAAAGTGCTTTTGTTTTCTTTTTTCTTTCTTTTTTTGGTAAATTTGGTTTTATGCTTCTTCTTGGTAATTCTTAGTCTTTGATATGTACAAAAGTTACCACTAAATTGTAAATGTTTATGCGCGTGAGATTTTACTCTCAATAGTACTCTTTCTTACGGCGTGTATGTTCATACTTATATGCATTAGTAATTGGATTTGTTTTAAGCCCATTTGTTTTTTTTACTGTTTTATTAACCGTAGACTCCGCATGTTGATACGTTAAGTTCAATCTTATCATGTTGTTGTTTTAAAAGTCCTTAAATCAAATGCAGAAGAGGAGGTTCAATTATGATCTTTAAGCTATTTTTATGATATTTTTAAAATTTGTAATTATTAATCCTAGTTTTTGCCTTTTATTTTAAGCTTAGAGTTTATGATTAGGGTCTTCGTTTAATTAACTTAGTCATATGTTTATTTTTTGTAAAGTGAATATTGTACTTAGTGTGTGTGTGGTATTTAACTAAAAAATCAATCTAAAACTAATTATACAATAAGTGATTCTTCTATATTTTTCTCATTTACATTTCCTTTATTTGATTGTCTGTATTATGATTATTCATCCAAAGGATAGAAGGAGCGGAGAGAGAGAATGGTAACATAAGTTAGCCTAATAAATATTAGACATCAATAAAATTAAAGAACCAAGTTGGGATAGACTGACAACAATCAAAGCCCAAATCGGCTTAAAGGCCTTTTTTATTTATTTAGAATAAATATGTCAAGCCTTCTTTCTAGTCTTAAGTATTTTGGGTTTGCAACATAAATAATAATAATACCACAAGCCCATTATGGTTTAAAAGCTCATTTAGCCTATTTGAAACCCCCCCTTTTTTTTTGTGATAAGCTTATTGGCCATTTTTTAAAGTAAAGTGCCCAACTTTTTTTAGTTATAAGCCCGTTTTAAAACTGAAGTCCCAAGTTCATTATTTCTTAGGAACTGCATTAATGTTTTATAAATGATAAGAAAAGATATTTAAGATTAAATATTCAACTAGTATTAGATAATTATAAAAAAACTAAAATTTAAATAAAATTAAATAATTTAAAATATAATTAAAAGAAATTATTCTTACCTATCAAATAATTTGAAGTTTAATTGAAAAAACATATTGTTAAATAAAAATTAATTGATTTATTTTAATTTATAAGAACTTATTAAATTTAAAAATATCAAATTCTATTTTATTTTAACTTTTTCATTCATTTAAATAAAAATAATAAATCTCACATCATTCAAATCATAATTAGGTCCTTTTAAATATTTTAAAAGCAGTTTCTTTCATATTATTATTACGTTATTTCAATTATTTTTAATCCTATTTCATTTAATTCATAATTAAGTCATTAAATCATTTTAAGCGCACTTCATTCATGTCATAATTATTTTATTTAAATCATTTTAAAACCCACATTATTCATATCATAATTAGGCTATTAGATCATTTTAAGTCCATTTTATTACAAGGATGTCAAATGTGGCCTGATCTGATTTTGACCCAGGTTGACCGGGTCACGGGCTCACCATGTTGGCAACAATGTTGTTTTTGACGTTTTTACAAAACAATGTCATTTTTTATGTTGTTTTTTTTCCTTAAAAAAAAGCGAGCCGAGTTTTTTTTATGTTTTTCTTTTTAAGAAATATCATAAGTTGGGTTAGCCCTGCTCGTCCATTCACAAGTCTATTTTATTATTTTATGTTCAGGTTGCTTTGATCAATTGTATTAAATCCATAAATATTCAATTCCTAATTCATTTTCATCAAAATTTGTTCAAGTTGTCACTTTCATTTTTTAAAATAAATTGATCCATTTTTATGTTCACACTCATCTATCTCACTAACTTTTAATTTTTCCAAATAAGTGTAGAACTTGGCATAAGCTTGGTTAATTGTTTAAACGAGTAGCATGGAACGTCTTCCTTATTTGCAATCCAACTGTAAATTCCCCTTTTTCTTGAATTAAGATTTTATAGTTCCTTCTCGTTTATGCTTTTATATATTTCTTTTAATTTAATAGGTGGCAAATCAATTGTACTCAAAATTTATTCATTAGTAATTCCTTCTATTTAGGGCATGTTCTTTATGATATTGCGATAAGAATGTTACATAGTGAAAATGTCTCGGTAAAAGAAGACGTATAATGTGGTTGGTTATACTATTTAGTGAGCAATGCAGTAAATAATTCGAAAGTATTGGATAACTATGATGGGGTATTTCCAACGGAATGAGCTATTTAGCGCAACTCAACTATTGATAATTATACACATTAGCTAACCGTAATTCTAAATCCTACACAGTTGAATTTATTGTTAATTCTGATTTATATGCATCGAGTAGCATAATAAGAGTCAACAGTATATATTTTGTGGTAATATTGTGACCATATCTTCATACTAATTATGAAAAGTGTATGACTTTACATTAGTCACGGTGGCACACTACTCGCGGAGCTTATCTAAAAAGGTTAAAGTAATGTCATGCCATCACCCAATTCAAAGTCAAGGTTGAAGTTTATTGCATTTCACATAAATCATTGTACGGAAAAAATGCAATTTGAATAATTAATACTTTTGTGGCCATTCTCTATATCAATAACAAGATGATAAGCACGACAATCTTTGTTGTTTTCGGAGTATATGTAGTCGCAAATGGCTATTCACTTTGTAATTTAAGGCTGCTATTAAGAGTCGATGTGTAAAGGTACTGGTTTTGGAAAACAAAATACATAATTATACTGTTTATGACTACTCTCTCAAAAGAAAAGTGGTACCTTTTGTAGAATTACGTTATTTTGCTAAAATTATTTAAAAAATCCCATTATGTGTATGATAATAAAAAGAAACTGATGAGTTTAACAAGTGTGAACTTTTATTATATCATTAAATGTTCGCCCGGATAAATTGCCCCTGTTGGATGTAGAAGACAACGGCTAACACAAAGTGTGAGGTTACACACTTGTGCATATAAAGGATGGGCCCATTTTAGTGGATCAAGAACAAAAGGACTCAAATATTGATTCTTTCAATATATATAACTAGAAACAAAATTTTAATTAAATTAAAAAAGATTCACTTAATATTAATTTAGAAATAAGTTTCTAACTAAATTTAATTAATTTAAACAATATCTTTAATCAGAAATGAGTTTTAAATTCATAATTTAATTTGATTAGTTCAATAATAATTAGAAATGTGTTTTTAATTAAAACGGAATAATTATAATTTTATATGAATTGTGCTTGTTTAGGATTGTCAAATTTGGTTTTGTTCAAATTATTAGAACATATATTATCTGAATGCTACTTAACAATTCTTCTTTAGTACTAGAATTGGTATTTAGTTTTCATAAAAATGATGACGGAGAACATATGTACTTTTTTATTTCATAGATAATTGAAAACCAATTATTCATAAAAGATACATGTGTTTGACATGAGATTGACGTGTATGTATACTTCTTTATGTAGAGACTTTTTGTTTCAATTATGACTACTGTATTAACTGAACTCAATAAGGGTGAGAAATGAAATGGAAACAATTATGAGATTTGGAACATGAAAATCTAATATATATTAGAGGAGCAAAAGGCTCTCGAACCATTAAACATAATCATGGGCATTCCCAAGTAAGTCAACATGACACAACGTAAAAGAGATCGTGATGCTTGTGAAACATAAAGGAAAAAGAACTTAATGGCTCACATTTCATTATTGAGTAGTATCGATAATGATATCGTGCGTAAGTTTGGAATTGCAAGGACATGTGGTCCGCTTTAATTGCACATTTTGTAGAAACCTTAGTGACTAAAGTGAGGTCACTCAGTATAAAGTTTGACACATATAGAAATAAATAGGTCATAAAATGCAAAACCATTTGAGTTATATATCAAACATGATAAGTAAGTTGCATGACGTTGATCATGAAATATCAGATGAGCAACAACAACAAGTTGTGATCTATTCATTACCTCAGGATTGGGAGCATATGAAGGAACATCGGACTCATAATGAGAGCATTAAGACGACGGAAGATGCTACGAGGTATCTCATATTAGAGAAGAATATCTTGAAACCTCTAAAGTTTCTTCTAAGGTATATGTAGTTGTATCTAGCTCACATAGAGTTATGAATCGAAACCACAAGCATCATGGTAAGTCCAAATAAAAAGGAAAAGAGAAATACCCACTATACTCGGGATTTAAAAAATAAAAAGTAAAACCAGCATGGAAAAGGAAAACTTCCTTACAAAAAGTAGAATATGAATAAAGTTGAGTGTTTCAATTGTGCCAATAAGGGTCATTTTACTTGTGATTATAGCAAGCCTAAAAAGGTACAATCTTCTTATATAGACATTTGTTTAATAAATTTATTTTATTCTATTTTCCTAATTGAATTACATCCTTTGTGGATTGTAGATTGGAGAGCAACAAACTATATAGCGAAGGATAGAGATGTCATTATGGAATTTTAAAAAATCTTTTATTTAATACAACAAATTTGTGTAGGAGATAACTCAAGGGTTGTTATACAAAGGATTGAAACCTGTAAATTAGACATGTGCAGTGGTTGAACCATGTTTATGTCAAATTAATCATGGCATGATTTCTCGATGCAATTTTGAAATAAAAGGAGAAATTCATATTATTATCCTAAGAGAACAGGATGAGAATGTACATGAGGCTCTTAATGGTCCTTTTAAAGAAGAATTAATGAAAGCAATGAAAGATGAAATGACTTCTTTAAGCTCAAATCAAGTATGACTCTTAGTTAATCTCCCTAATGGGAACAAAACTAATGAGAACAAATTGATTCTCAAAATAAAATGAAACGATGATGGTAGTATGAAGTATACAAAGCATGCCTTGTGAAGAAATGATATACATAAAAATACAATCAATTATGACGAAACATTTTCACTTATTCTGAGGTTTGCTTCAATTTGTCTAATCTTGGCTATAGTAGCTAACTTGGATCTTGAATTACATCAAATGAATATAAAGATTGCCTTTCTAAATATATAATTAGAAGAACAAATCTATATGGAACAGATAGTATATTTCATTAAGACAGGTCGAGAATATAAAGTGTGTCAATGTAATCCTTTAATATGATTTTTATATGTTTGATTAAGACCATTGTGTATATATTAAGAGAGCTAAAGATAAATTTATGATTTTATCGTTATATGTGGATGTCATTTTGATTGCTTGTAATGATGTGAGATTGTCAAGCAAATCAAAGATTTGTTGGTGCCTAAATTTGAGATGAAGGACATGGGTGAAGCGATAAAATTCTTGAAGTTAAGATTTTAAAAGATCGTTTAAAATGATTATTATCACTTTTGCAAGTGACTTAATTTGAAAAGATTTTAGAATGATTTTGTCTGCAAGATTGCAAACCAATAGATAATCATATTGCTAAAGGAAAAGGTCTCAGCAAGAAGTTTTTCCCATCTATTCCATAAGAAAGAGAACAAATGAAGAAAATTTCATATTCTAGTGTGGATGGAAATCTTATATATGTCATGATATAGAAAGGTAAGACATTTGTTGCACTATTGGAATGATGACGAGATATCAGTTAAATCCTGGACAAGCACATTGGAGAGTAGTAAAGAGGATATAGAGGTATCTAAAAGGTACTACTGATTATGCATTTTTTATTTAGGAAATGATCTACGTATACAAGGGTATATAGATGTAGATTAGAGAGGATATCTAGATGAGAGAAAATCTACCTTTGAATATGTTTTCTTACTTAACAATGATATTATACTATGGAAACGTAAGAAACAATCATATGTTGCTTTATCCATAATAGAAGCTAAATTTTTAGCATTTTGAACAACAATATAAGAAGTCGTGTAGATTAGATGATTCTTAGTTAGGTTAGGGGTCACTCAAAGCGAGACTGATCTAATAACAATCCACTATGACATTCCAAGATACATATATTGGGCATATGAAGTCACTAGGATTACATAGATATTGAAATGAAATTGATTAACATTTCTCCATGTATATTCAATTATTGTATTATTGTTTATAAATACATATATAAGTTGACATTATTTATCAAGTAATAAAAATTACGTAATAATTGATTCTGAAATATGTTTACTTTATATAACATATTTTCTATATGAATTAAAGAGTAATTCAAATAAATAAATGATTGGTCTTTTGACATGAGCAATCGACTCTGGTCTTTATGATGACTAGGGAAGAGGCAGGTTTTAAATTGATTATTGAGAGATGAAGTAAAAAACTTAAACTATAAATGCCAACTTAGATGATAAGTTAAAAAGAAATTGGTTTGGAGTGATCATATGGTCATCGTATCTGTCTTAAGTTGCCAAATAAGAGCTTAAAAAGAAAAAGTTGAGATTATATAAGTGAACTCAACTTCTACATTGAGTATGTATCAATCAACATCTGTATGATATTATATTTATAAAAGATACATGCTCTTAATTACTAGGAGTTAATATTGTAGCATATGACTCTTACTAAGTGTGCAAAAAATGATCATAAAAGGAATTAATATAATTCAAAAGATCTCAATTTACATTTTGTGAGACTCTAAAGGTTAAATGAGCCCCTTAATAAATCTTTAGGAGTCTTATATAATTCTTAAGAATTAAATTTTAGGTTTACTACTTTAGAATGTTACCAAAAGATTATGTTTCATACTATCTTATAGGACAATTCTAGGAAAACAAATTCAATTAAATTCAAGAGAATTTAGAATATAGGAAGGTAATTTTGATTGGTAACTCACATGAGAAAAATTATATATTCAAACATAGCCACTAACTCTTAGTTAGAGTGTCAAATGCATTTATAACACAATGAAATAAATGAAAACAAAAGAGATTAAATGTGAGATATGACCTAGGGTATGGCATACAAAATATACTCAAGGATCGATTTGTTAATCAATATTTCATATTATGATATACTAGTCACACGAGTTATTAGAGAAGTATGAGATTATGAAAAAATCTTATTAAGTAAACTCATCATGTGTGAGTGAGAGATTATAATAAAAGGAAACACCTGATGAGTTTAATAGGTGTGGTCTTTAATTATCACTAGCTGTTAAAATATAGTCATGTTAAACCTTTTATTATCACTAACTTTTGAAATACATTTAATAACATTATCTATAAATAATAGATAATGATCAATTGATAAGGATGATGTTAATTTTTTTAGAAAATAAAACTCAAAGGAGATAATTTTGCTAGAAGGAAACAAGATTCTTAGAGGAGTCCTTTAACATGTGGAATATAATCAAATCCAGGTAAGTAGTTTAATTAATGATGCATATAAAAAGATTTCGTATTTATCTATATGTTAGATTTTTTTAAGTATTCATATTTTCTCATAATATTTTTCTCATTATCAGGGTCATTCTTAACAATTTTTATAGTCTCTGGACAAAGTAAAAGAAAGGCCTCTAGGGGCAAGATTGGGTCCTATTTACCTTAAGGTAGTGTCCTGCTTACCCTTGCTTAGGGTCGAGCCTGCTCATTACCATATTTAATGGTAATTATAGTATAATATTTAATACATATTTTGTGCACTAAATTTCTTAACAACTAGACCTTTCACCTTTACTTTTTTCACCTTCAAGGATGTAGTTATATGCATTTTTTTTTTCAAGTCTTTCCTATCTCATATTATTTATAATTCTACAACATAGTTTTCAATAACCAGTATCTATATTTTTTTGTAGCTTAAGTATTCCTTTTCAAATTCTTTAGTCATTACAATCTTTTTTCATTCATAAGTAGTTATTGCTACAATGTCTTGTAATGTAAAATATATTATATTATTATTAACGTAATTATATAAGAGCATTTAATTTAAAAAATTATCCAATATTGTAAGATAATTAAATTATTTTAATTTTTACTAAAACTTTTTTGCCTAGCAGACTGATTATTGTCATACATCTATAAAATATAGGATTATGATAATCTATAATATTAATTTTAAAAATATCTTCTCATATAATTGCAAATTTGATCAAATTATTTAATTAATTATAATTTATTCTAGATCATATATAACACTTTGATTTAATTTCTATATATCTAATTCTTAATCTGATGTAAGACTTCATCTACAAATAAGAGTTGTATCATTCTTGTATAGAGAACACACAAATAAGATGTAAACTTCATATTTTAATCATAGATTAGGCCTTTAAAGCCAAATCATATAAGTATTTTGTCTTCCTCGTTTTGTCCATCTTGTTACTGAAAGTAGCAATAATAAGTAAAATGGAACGACTTATCTGCAATGCAAGGCGTCGTGAAAAATCACTGACCTAAGTTCAAAATTCCCCCTCTACAATGCAACAGAACAACGGGATCCGACCCTAAGGTTAACACCTTTTCCACCTGTTCCGGTTCACTCCAAAAGGTGGAGTAGGAACTGTCTCCAAAATTAAAGGAAGGCAGATAAATGCAGAATTTTTGTGTAGAATAAATACATGTGTAAACTATTTGTATTTAGAGGAAAATTCTTGAGTTGGATGGAGCAAATAAAGATATATGAGAGAAGAATAATAGAGAAAAATGAGCAATGTTCAATGGTGGTGTCTCGTTATTGAGTAGATGCATGACTCCTATATATAACAGAAACAATATACATGTTAGCAATAGGAGAAATGAACATTGAAGCATAATAATGGCTAAACATTATAACTGTTAAAGAATAATAATGGGGTTGACAACCGTAGGGTCCAAGTTCTGGACCAATAACACCAAAAATCCCCCACTTGGTCCAAAAATTGAGAAAAAAACTGTAAAATTTAGGAGAAAATAGGTGAATAACCAGGTGAACTAAGTTTTGAACCTGTTGTCTAGGAAAATCATAGACAGAACCTACTAGAGAATTAACAGCCTCAAAATGCCCTGGTCTCATGATTGCTCTAGAGAGATAACCCAAATACTCTCATAGGAGGGTGGCTATCCCTCCACAATCACATAGGTGAGTCTATCAAGTGTGTACTGCTCACACCACTTAGACTTAGGCTATGGAACTTGTTAAGGATTATACAATCCAACCTTATCAAACGCGGTAAAGTCATGCTAAGGATGCAATTCAACAAATGAATATACCTCAATATTATTCTACAAACAAAGTACAAGTAAGTTGTTGGACCCCGAACCTTCCTTGAAATTTTGAAGTGTCAAGTGACATGAAAATGAGAAAATTAGAATGAATAAATAAAAAGAAAATTTTGAATG
>JANSVA010000006.1:14978439-14989453 GCA_025504915.1 Erythroxylum reticulatum
ATGATGGACTCGAAGAGCCTTAGTTTGCTAGCCTGAACATTTCTATAATCAACATTATCAGGATGGAGGTAGCAAGCTTCTTGAGCCCCCCTCACTATATCTTAGCTTTAAAAAGCTTTATAGTGATAGTGGAATTATCAATTTTGTAGAAAGGCTTGAGCTTACGGCTAAGAGTCTAAAGCTTTCATATAAGTTGGTGAGCTCTACAACGTAGGGTTTTAAAGCTCTATAATTCATGCACAATTTCTATAAAGCCATCCTTATTGATAATAAAGTTGAAGAATCTGAAAAGCACTTAAAATTGATTGAAGATATAAAATTTATGACCTCCATACTGAAATGATCAAAACATACTAGGGTGCCAAAATAAGCATAGAGTAAGGGAATTGACTCAACCAAAGATGATTGACAAGTATTATGATCAATTTCTTCCTATTGACAAGTATCATAGAGATAAGAATTTTTTGAACATTGTAAGAAAATAATATTCTACCATTGAAGTGATGATCATGATTGGAACTATAGATCTAGCTTTCCCCTAGGATTTTCATAACATCATAGATCTTATGAGTTTTTATACTAGTTTCAAGTAATCCCAGTAGAATTAGATTTCTTTCCAATAAAAGAGACTTGATAGCTTGTCCTTTATGAGGTTTATTAAATTTTATGATATTCCTAAAAATCATAATAAGTTAAGAGACGTGATTACCAACCACCTTTAGGTCTCCTCCTTTTCTTCCCTGATCTTCTGACAGAGGCAGGAGTGAATTGGTCATTTAACTCTTCTCACTTAAGAAGAATATTGATGAGGAGTCTCCTCTTCATGATCACCTCTATAGGGGTTAGTACTAGCTTCCCCTACTCATCCACTACAGAAGTATCCTGATAATTATTCTGAGCCTTACCCTCAACAGCTAATGCATTCTGATCCTCAAAGATAACTTCACTGGTATTAGTTTCAGTGTTATGAGATTCCTTCTATGTCACCATTAACTCATTGTAGTTCCTTGAAGAGAACAATCTCCCTGTAGGTTTCCACATTTGTTTCTCCAATTGTGGTTTCTAGTTGTAAGATAATTGTATACCAACTCTTACAAGTTTATTGGCAAGACTAAGTTTCATAATAGGTGCTTGTCCTCAAGCAAATCATTATTAAAATTATTAACTTTACAACATCCATCCTATATTAATTCAACTTATTCATCCATACTATAAATCATCATATCATAGTAATCAAATTAACATACCAGTAGATTAAATTTTTCCTAAAACTAACCTCATAAGTCACTGTTAATAATAATCATGTCAATAATCTCATTGAAATCAAAAGCATAAACCTTTACACCCTCACCAAGATTTCATTTAATGCACTCACTTGTTTAGGGTGAAAAGTATAAAACTCTCAAATCAATGCATAGTATAACTCTTACCATAAACTTGCAATACTCACATCTCTGCCCCTTATGTATAAACTAGAAACAAAAATCAAAAGGTATTTATAAGGTTATAATGGGCCTTAGGTATGATACAATTGTGATAATAAAGAGGTTAATTTGAAGGAAATATACAAACAAAACATTACATGAAACTTGATCACAATATACATAGGTTCATTCATTGTACATCCGTTGGTACTATATTTTTTTTCTTTTCCCATGCTCTTTTTTTAAATCACAATAATTTCAAGTATTCATCATTTACCACTATTAAAGAAATATTATACCTTTCAAATTTTCATGTTTCAAAATAGGAATTAATGTAAATAACCTTCAGGGCTCAAAATAATAAAAAGGCTTCTAAGCAAAATAGGATAAAGGTTAATAATTGGAGTTTAATCAATGAAAAAGGCTAAGGTTAAAACTTAGTTATTCCTAAAGGATAAAATAAGGTAAGGAAATTATCAAAGAAGTAGGCTTAAACAAATTGTTAGATCTAATTATCTTTATCATTTCAATGCTTCTAATTATCATATATGATCTCAATATGTATAATAAAAGCAAGTTATATAATCATTCAAATATACATGATAAAACACATGAAAGAACTAAAAAGAGAATAAAATTTTATGAATAATTGCTGTAAAGCTCAAAATCTCACAAAAAAATTAGTTATATATGTGTAAATAATATGCAATTTTTAGTCAACTTAACTATTTCAATGATTAATACCAATATGTCTTATAAAAGTAATTTTATTGTAACTATTATTCTTTTGCATACTAATCCAAATTAGTATTCAATAATGAAATAAAGTATTGATGGTTAGATTTTAATCAATTAAGAATATTAGTTAATGAAATATAATAATTAAGATTAATAAGCTTAAGAAAATCATTAAAATCATTAACTCCTTTCCCACACTTAAAATCGTACATTTAGGTACTTCCCTGAGTAATTCGACTTTGTGATTTTGATTTTGGACTATCCATCCAATATTAGGCTAACATATTTGGAAAATAGAAAGAAAAGGGATAAAAAGAATAAAAGAAAGTAAATATAGAAAATAAAAATAAAAATAATATAAAATTTAAAATAAAACTATCTTAATAAAAATAAAAATAATATAAAATTTAAAATAAAACCATGTTAATTTATGGGTTGCCTCCTATATAGCACTTATTTGATATCGTTAGCTCCATGTACCTGCATGTTACCATCATGCTGGGCCTATAATGAGTGGCTTGCTTCCACCCATTTGTCCGTATAACAATTTTGTAGCCTGCAAACAAGCCACATATTAGAAGATGATCATAACGGCATAAGGTAATAAGTTAAGTAAAACCAATTAACTACAGTGATTCCCTTTTCAATGACAAACTATTAATAAAACAAGGGATAACAAAACTCCTTCAATAGTCAATTGGCTCAAACAGTTTGTCTTATAGGAAGTGGGAACCCTTCGTACTTAAGGTGGCTACTAATGACTCATCAGTAGTTTCCTTATTTGGTTCCTCTTCCAGTATTTCCTTAACCACTTTTGTCCACTCTTCTTCTTCTTTTTCTTGGACAAAGGTTTTTAGCTTGTCTTCTTCTTCTTCTATCACTTGACACTCCTCTACTTCCTCTTCTTAGATATAGACTACCACTTCTTCCTCTGGGAGTTCATTTCCAATCCTGAGCGTCATTGTCATTACATGTTCTTTAGGATCTGTTTCAATAGTATATAGCAAACTCCCCTAAAGTTCGTTAGATAATATCTTTTTTAGCTGACTGATGACATTCACCACATTATTTATATGAGCCTCTGTTTCTTAATGTCTTATGTTTGATTCTTGAATAAATTTGGCCATCATAACTTTCAGAGGGTCAGTTACCTCCTCACCTTCTTGAAATGTATCATATTCAGGTCAAGAAAATCTCTCCCCAAAATGCACTTCATCTAGCTACACGCTTAGCAAGGTAGTCTATTAGCTTATTTGTAATACTTTTGTATTGATGATCTTTTTGTGCATATTCAGTTAAAGCATAGTCATTCCATCCATATTCATAAGAGGCTCTGAATCATACGCATTCTTGTATGATGCACCTTGAGGTCGGTTGTACATATTTGGTTACTCCCACATATAGGATGGTGCCTAACATTCATGATTGTAATAATTACTCCCACAAATATTGCAACACAATATGGACATCGATTGAGCTTCCGAAAACATATAAGGAAATGACTATTTCAAATATGGTGATGTTGTTGCGATGACTCATCATAGCTCCCATAAGAATACTAACTACTTCATCCTTCTATTGTGAGTTATAGTTATGACTTTAAACCTTAATGCCTAAAAATATTCCTTAAGCACACCATCAATATAGAAAATTTCAAAAGATAATTAAATAAAAAAGCCACAAATACAAGAAAATACAAGAAAAATAAAATAAAATAAAATAAAAACAAAAACTTAATTAAAATAAAAGGAAAGGAAAGTAAACATAATAAAACATAATAAAATAAAAATGACTAGAGTAATAAAATCTAGGTGTTCCTAATATTGCCGTCCCTAGCAACGGTGCCAGATACTTGGTTGGTTGCTTCTACACCAATTTTAACCATAAATGCACAACGTAGCTATAGCTAGCACATGTTAATCTCATGAAGACAATAAGTGTTAGTAATTTTTCTCCTATTATTTAACCTATGAATTGGATGTTAATTTTTAATTAAAAATGAAAGTTAAACAAACAAAATAAATTAGGAAATAACAATGATTAGAGAACAAAGGAAATTACTTAGAAAAATCAACATCAAAGATTAGTGTCTAGGTGATAAATATCCCTAAAAATCATTAAACAATTAACCCTTTATTATGCAATTATTCCATTAATTATTGGACTATAAAAATTCCTATCTTTTGTTAATAACTCTCTCAAAACTACTATCAACTAATCCATAGGTGGATTAACCGAAATCTTTATAGTTGAAGTTCCTAGGATTGCATTATTGATTTATGAATTTCTTTATTAGGTTTAACCCTATTCTACAGGATTTATGTCGACTTATCTCTATGTTTGCAATTCACTCCTTTAAATTATGATAGATCTATTCATACAAAGGATTTCTTAAACTCAATGATATGAAATCAAATCGTGTACTATTACTCCAGATATATTAGAACATGTATAAAACTCATAATTGAATTATAATAAATCAATCAAAGTAATTGCATTAAATAAAAGAGTCAAGACATATTGTTATCCCAATTAGGGTTTCATCACACTTGGCCACTAAATATTTTTAGTTACACATAAAAGAAAATGAAATCAATGATAAATAGGAAGAGAAATGAATAGAAAACAAAGGAATCATAATTCTAAATCTCAATTTTTCTTCTATTGAATGTTCTCACAAGTTTGAGGTTTGATATTGTAATTTATTGGATATCTTAATAAATTCTTCATGTTCTCCACATTCCTTGATCAAAATCATCCTTTCTCTATGTTCTTCATATTTGGAATCTGTTGCAAAAGTCAGTTCTCTCTTGTTTGCCTCGCTTACGTCCTTTTATAACAATATTTAGGGTTTTTAGTACATACACGGTCTGATACACCAGCTTCTAAAAGACCAAGTATATGTAAAACAACTGAATTCATGACTTTATATGGGCATAAAGACTTAAACAAATATAAACACGACCGTGTATCTTTTCGAAACTTTGTTTTATGCCACGTTTTCATCCGAATTCTTCTCCTTTTAGTCTATGAAGGCAATTATGACCTATAAATACACTTTGAGCAAATTAAATACTAAATATACAATAGAAATACAAAATATCAAGAAAAATACATCAAACATGAGTATATAATAATAGTCAAACTACAAAAGGAGAAATGTTTTGGTTTTTCCTGTATCTGCTAAAACTACATTACTCCAATATTTTCCAACCCCATTCAAACCTTTATCCTTCTGTTTGCTTAAAAGGTTAGCTTCTAAGCACTTTTGAAGGGTGGGGAAGTGAATCTTTGCATTACCTATGGAGAGGAACCTCCCTCGGGGGTTTTCATATAACTTCCTAAAGAAGAAAGTTACCTATCCTTAGCTCAAAGACCACCAAAAAACTTCTGTAAATAGAAAGTTATTGTGCTAAGGGTGTGAGTTATTGTTCATCCAAGAGAAAGCCCACCAAGAATAGACATAATGCAATAATAATGCTTGTTTTTATGTTAAGCTTGTATTCATTGCTTAGATGGTGTAAATTTTCTGAATCCACCAAAGATATTTGCTTGCATAACTCATCATTTGAGATGGTGTTTCTATCTTTGGGTAAAGTAATAAAAGATGGGTGATTATTCAAACTCTAAAGCTTGCTAAGACTCATCAAAATTTTGCCAAAAAATTGTTATACTAGAGAATAGTTGGAACAAATATAAGATGGCAACACTTTGTGGGATTAATCCAAATCATGCATTTATCAACAAATCAAGATACTAGAGATTCAGAGGAATGCCACCAGAGATTTCTCCAATGAGTTGGTTTTAGGCTAAAATTAAAATTAAAGGTTTGGTAAGGTTACCCATTGCTACTAAGAAGTCGTCAAAAAGTGAGTTGTATTGTAAAAAGAAGGTGTGTAGGAAAAGGGAGGAGAGATAGTTACACTTAATGAGTTTAACCTCTAGCTTAACTCATGCAACATGTGCAAGTTAGTAAGTTAGTTAATGAGAGGACCTACAAGGTGAAAATAAGAGAGGTAGATCTTGGTGATGTTGTAGATGGTGCAAGTGACTTCATGTCAATCATAAGGGGTGAAGGGGTCCCAGTCATTTAAAGACCCAGGTGGGTTTTGGAGATTTAGCTTAAACGAGATAAGAGCTTCGATCTCTGAGAGGCTGTCATCTTAGGTAGTGACAAATAACAAAAGAACATAAGGGCATAACAATAGTGCATGAAAAAAAAGAAGAATCTTAATGGTCAGAGAAAAGAAGGAAAAAAGGAGTTAAAAACCTTGTTGTCTTTATGTATTTAATTTGTAAAGTTTGGTGGTGGCATAAGATAAGGGAGGGCTCATACTTAAGAGGGAGCATAATATAATAGCATGTTTTAGAAATAAAAGTATTTTATTTTATTTTTAAAATTTGAAGTCGAGTTCCATTATGACACATGGAAGTAAGATCCATTTTGAGATTGTAAAAAAAATATCATATCAATGTTGATGCAATATTTAAGTGACAGAAAGTTAACTTTGTCAATTTTTTGTTCATTGAGGGCTAGTTTTACACATTTTAGAAACATTAGGATTCAAATTAAACGTTTTAAAATGATATGTTTCAAATCATATTATGGTTGAGGTTCAAAATGTACTTTTTATCTTTATAGAGGTATAATGCTTGTTTAAGGACAATTTCTTCGTAACTTTTATAAATAAGACATGGTCCATCCATAATACCCTCAAACCTTTCAATGTAAGAAGTTTTGCTAACACACTTTAAAGAGATAGTCCACTTCAGTCTCGAATAGTTTTTTATAGGTTAAGGAAGAATATGTTTAATTAAGTGATCTACAGGAATTATACTTTTCAACTTATGGATAAAGTAGTTTTCTAATATTGTTAGATATTTACTTTCCCCTATATTATTCTAAACAAAATGTACAATATTAAAAATATATATAATTTTCAATAAATTAACTTTTTGGAAAATCTTAAGGAATTATTTCATCATTTATTATTGGTTTTAGGATGTTTTCCTTCTGGCATAATCAAAGATTTAATTAACCAAATTTTATTTTAAAAATGATTTCATAAATTTTAATTTAAATAATAAAAATAAAATTCAAGTATACGTATAAAATCTACATGAAATAAAAAGTCTTTTAAACTAAACTTTTAGATTAAAATCTAAAATCTCAAAATATGATTTTAGATGAGTCTATAACTTAACAAATGAATAAAGAATATACAATATATATTTTCCTCGTAAACAATTATACTCATTAAAAATAAAATATCAATTGAAATGATATAATTCTTTCTTAAAACTATTAAGAAGTAAATTGATTATAAAAGGCTTTACACATGTAATCAAAGAGTTAGTTTTAAGTAAACTCAATTCTCACTTAAAATATAAATTTATTTTAAAGTCAAAATTTTACCTTTTTACATTTAATCACATAAAGACATTAATATAAATATATATATAATGAATAATTGTAGGTCAATATCTTCTTACTCAACAAAACTTTTGAAAAATCTTTTACTATGATACATTGTTATTTGAAGATGTTAAAAGTTAATTATTAATAATTTTTTTATCATGTGATCTTTGAAGCTATATAGATAATGTTCTTAAGAATTATTAATCACTAGCATCTTAACTTTATTCCCAAACTTGTTTTATTCGAAATTATTCTTTCATCACTGTAGAAAGCATAAGTTAAAAATGAGAAATGAGTTCAAAAATAAAAATTTAAGAAATCTTAGTTTTCAATTCTTAAAACTTATTTTAGTTTTCAACTCAATATTTGCAAAATTCTATCAAAGTATTTTATAAAATATAAAGAATCAGATTTAAAAGAAATTTATCCCAAGTCTTAAGATTATTAATAGAAGAAGTTATTAAATATTGTAGATTATAGTATTATGACTTATCACAAAAATTAAATTAAGTTAAAGGTTTTTAATAAAAAGATTACTTCCTGGGATGGCAATGACTTGACTTGACACCCATTATTAATGGTTTGAATTTGATTTAAAATTATTTAGACTATATCAAAATGATCTTCTTTTAGTCAGTAACATTATTTTAGTATAATTGATGGTAAAAAGGTCAAATTAGAATATAACATTTTTATCATAATTCAATTTAAACTTAAATGTTTCGGTACATTCAAAAATAACTTCAACGTTTCACAAACGTTCAATTTCAACCCCAACTTGACCTTTTTGTTAGTTTTCCATTGTTAGGAGTGGCAATGGGCCAGGATGACCTGACATGGGGTTGTCCTTTGGCCAACCAGCCTAACCTGACTTAGTAATATTTTTATAAAAAAATTTTAAACAACATTGTTTGGTGATTGCTTAGGGCCACCTGGCCTAAGGCCTAGTCAACCCAGACCCAATTGCCAAGCCTTTCCATTATAAAATGCATATTTGGCATTTTTTGATCCCTTATCAGGTGTATATCCTATGTGGCAAATAGGGTTTGAAAATTTAAAAAATAAAAGCAACAAAATTTCTCTCTCTATCTCGGTTTCTCTCTCTTTATTTTTTATCCTTGGTGTATCTTCTCTCTTTTTTTGTATAAAAAAGTAAAGAAATGATGTTTAGATCCAAAATACTTATGAGCTTCCACTAAGATTTTTCCTTCTTTTACCTTAGAGCAATGAAGTGGAATGTATCACTCTTAACTCTACACTCTTCATTATTTCTCAATGACCTTCTCCCCTTTTTTTTGTGAAAATTTAAATAATAATTAATCAAATTAAAAAAGGAACAAGTTGTTTTCCCTGGGGGATTGTTTTCACAATACTATAAGCAATTATAAAGAGTTAAAGGCTTCGGTGTTGTTTGTTTCCTATCATTGTGATTGCACCATGACTTTGTTTGAAAACCAAACTTATATCTTCAAGTAACTTCCAAAAGAGGCAAATTTAGGTTTCAAAGTTTACAGGTACGATTAAGGTAGAATAACAAATTAGGTTTCCACTGCAATGAGATGTGAGTGAGTTGGATTCTCTACAATTTTGAAGGTGATTATTTGGTCTCTTAATAGATTCATAATGATGAAGCTTAAATCTTTTGCTCTCCTAGACTGCTTCTTAAATAATATGCTATTCCTTTCTAATAAGAAGCCATATATCATGTGACTCAGGGTGAGTTTTGTTATGGTCCATTTAGGGTCTTTCTTTCATTTAAGTATGCAAAGCCAGGTAGGTATCCCTTTCCGATTACCATATAGATGAATTCCATAATGACTTAGCATAAAACCTGCTTAAAGTATTGATAATTGAAGAGTAGTTGATCTGGGCTTTCAGGTTCTTCCTTGCAAAAGATGTAAGTAATAGGGATATTCAAGTTTTTCTTGACTTTGTCCTTTGTATTCAGCTTTCCTTTTATAAGAAGCAATAAAGTTAGAGAAGATCATAGACACATCACCTTGGTCTGTACCATTCCATGCTTGATGAATTTAAGTAACATGTTTATTAGTAATTCCCTGCATATATTATTAGAAAATATACCTACTTAATGATGCTTCGATAGCATGTTGTCTTCTTTTTATACTGATTCCCTAATTTCATAAGTGTAGTTTAAAATGTCCTCTTTGATAGAGGTTTAGTTCCTCACAATCGGCTTTAAATGGCTTAGTTCTAGAAATTTAGATAAGTTTCCAAGGTTTGACCAATTGTTGTACTAGAAATTAGTAAAGGCCTCATCTCCACTATATGGAGGAAATTTCTCCTATACTTTTTTATTAATTGGAGGTTCTATTTTTGGGTCCATGAGAGACCTAGTTTAGCCTCCTACTCTTAGATATTCCTTTTCCTGATATAGTTAAAATGAACCATCTCAACTGAAGAGATTGCTTGTGAGTCATTAATCCATATGCCCTTTTGAGCATTTACATTTGATTGGAAGCTTTTAAGGGCATAATACCTAGTGCCCCTTCCTTCCTAGGTCTACATACTTCATCCCAAATAACTTTGATTTGTGTTCTACTTTTAACCTGACCACCCAATATGAATCTGCTTAGTATTTTATTTATGGTTTTAATGAGTTCTTTAAGGAACCATACATGTGAAACCCAGCAAGTATATAGACTACTTAGAACTGATTTCACAAGTTGTAACCCTCCTGCTATAGATAGCAACTTACTCTTCCAATTGTTCATCTTTCTTTTAATTATATCTATAAGAGGTTTGAAATTAGAAATAGTGCGTCTCCTATTAGTGATAAGAACACCCAGATAGCTAATGAAGTTTTTTTATAATCTGGCCCAGCTAGGTAGATAGTGAACCCACATTCTCCCAGGAACCTCCAATAATAAGAAGTACCCTTTTGTTATTATTCATAGCTAGGAAAAAAATCCTTCTAAATGATTCTAGGACTTCCATTAGTGTGGTAATGGATGAGGGATATACTTTGGTAAACAACAATAAATCATCAATAAAACATGACAAGATAATTTTTAGTGCTTTTCATTTAAAATATGGCATAATTTTGCCCTATTGGAGTGTCTTCCTTACCATTCTGATGAGAATCTCCATTGCTAGTGTAAAAAGGTAAGGATAAGGAGGACCCCCCCTACCTTAGTCCCTTAGCTCCCTTAAATAGTTTTATAGGTTCTCCATTAACCAATACCCTAATGGAAACTATAACTACACACTGCTTAATGCATTCATCAAATTCATTAGCGAAACCAAAAGCCTGCTAGGTGTTAGGCATAAAAACCCAATCTAAGTAATCAAATTATTGGGCCCTATGTCCAGAGCCCAACTATCCAAAATTTCATAAGGCGTGAGTGTATTTCCTGATAGTGTTATTTCGATGTAATCTCCTTAACCATCATCGATTCATCTTCTTGCTCTGATA
>JANSVA010000006.1:14996645-15009250 GCA_025504915.1 Erythroxylum reticulatum
CATTTCTTCTAAGAAAAATCTCCTCTAATCATTTCTTCTCCTTTCCCACCAAAGGATTTTGTTAACCAAGTTGTCCTACATGAAATATTTTGACTTTTTGAATCATCTACATTAATCTTATAGAGATTATTTCATCTCTTGGCAGGAAAGAATACGGAATCGTCCTTGTTTTTGACTACACAAGAATTTTGATTAAAGGATACTTCAAAGACAGAATCATATAATTGACTTACACTAATTAGATTATGCTTTAATCTTTCAACTAGCAAAACATTATCAATAGACGCAAATAAATCTTTACCAATTTTATCGATTCCAACTATTTTGTCCTTCTGGTTGTCTCTAAAAGTTACTGATCCTCCCTACTTATTTTGGAGGTCTAGGAATATAGACCTTCTTCCTGTCATGTGTCGCGAGCATCCACTATCCAAGTACCATTAGTGCTAACTGCTTTTTCCAAGAAATGACATCTGCAGTATATATTATGTCTTTCTTAGGTACCCATATTTTCTTGGGTCCTTTGGGGTTAGACTTACAACTATTCCTCGAATAATAAGAATATTGTTTCTTTTTCTTCTTGTTAGGAACAAAACTCTTATTATGACGAACATTACTATTAGTAAACCCTAAACCACTCTTATCCTTTGGATGCCTATATATTCCAATCATATCATTCATCCTTTTAGTACTTTCAGTAAATTTTGACAAATCTGCTGAAAGACTATTAATCCTTTGTTTCAGTTGATTAATTTCCTCAGATCTATCTACAGTTACTTTCTTTTCATATCATCTACTTGTTTCTTAAGGTAGACGTTTTCTTTTTCTAACACTTCCATGTTCTTCAAGCTTTTAACAAATTTCTTTCTCAAAATCCCATACTGTTTTAATATAGCATGTGAATCTTCTAACAATTCTAAATACGCCTCTTGAAGATCAATAAAGTTAGAAGTTACCTCATCCTCGCATTCTTTTTCAGGTACCAAGCATATATTTGCTTGTTCTAATGCTTCTGAATCGGAGTCAGATTCTAACGAATCCAAATCTTCCCGCGTTGCCATCATGCTCTTTTTGTTTTCTTTGCTTTTCTTATTTTTTCTTTTAAGCAACGGACAGTCAGACTTGTAATGTCCTGGTTTGTTGCACTCATAGCAGATGATAAAAGTTTTCTCATTCTTAGCTTCATCTTTGCTATTCTTCTTAAAAGAAAAGTCTCTATTTCCCTTTGCTTTCTTTTTCTACATCCTCCTAATCTTTCTTGAAATGAAGGATAATTCATCATCATCTTCACTCGAATCTTGATCAGATTCACTGGCATCATCATTCTTGATTTCTTCAAACTTTAATGCTTTTGAAGATGTGCTTCTATTTTCTAGTTCTTTTGATTCTTCTGACCAACCTTTAATGCGATAGATTTATCTCTTCTAGGTTTATCTTCTATATCAAGCTCTACTTCTTATATCTTCAGTGAACTAAGCAATTCATCTAGCTTCAACTTACTTAAGTCCTTGGCCTCTTGTACTGCTCTAACTTTAGGTCTTCATCTTTTAAAAAGACTTCTGAGAATCTTTCTGACATGATCTTGATTATCATAGATTCTCCCAAGAGCTTTAAGTCTGTTAATGATCCTTTGAAATCGTCCAATCATCTAATCGATAGTCTCCTCATCTTTCATCTTGAATAGCTCATACTGATGAACAAAAATACTAATCTGGGGCTCTTTCACTTGATTTGTGCCTTCGTGTACAATAGCTAATGTGTCCCACATTTTCTTTGCAGATACACATCCGTGAACCTTATCATATTAACTTCTACTTAGGGCATAAATTAGAAAGAACTTGGCCTTTGAGTTTAATTGAAATCGAGCTTTCTAATCGGTTGACAATTTGTCACGAGAGATGATATTACCTTCATCGTCTGTTGGTATATATGGACCATTCTTGATGATATCCTAAAGATCAATATGTGTGGATTTTACAAAGAGCTGCATCTTGTCCTTCCAATAATGATAATCCTCACCATTGAATGCAGAAGGTCTTACGACCAAGGCACCTTCAGCTATAAAAACATATGATTTAGCCATAGATCTTTGTCCTCACTTTGTAACAGTATTTCTTGGAAACCTCACTCTGATAGCAACTGAAGTAAATCACTTATTAATATAGAAATCAGGTAAAATATGTAAGATACACAAGAAGGGGGTTAAATTGTGTAACCTTTTTGAAAATATTAATCTTTTGAGATTTCTTGAATTTCTTTACTAAATTCAAATGATTACTAAAACACTTTGCTAAAGTTGATAAGTAATGCAATCACAAGTAAAATTATCTACTCGTCTAACAATAAGAAAATTAAACGATAAAGGTTAGAGAATAGACGCTGCGATTTTATATTAGTTCACCCTAAACTTTGGGCTACATCTGGTCTTTAAAGTTTGTCTAAGATTTTACTATACTCTTCAACTTTACAAGTATTCTTTCTACACTTTCAGAGCCTCTTCAAGTCTCTCTCACAAAGTATTCTTTAACTGCTATCTTAGCCTCTCAAGTCTCTAGCATTTCTCTCTCTCTCTAGGAAAGATATTTTTGAGCTTCACGTTACAGATATATTCGCTCACTTCTTTCACACTTTGAATACAGAATTTTGCTAAGTATTGTACAATCAAAATTTTCTCTCTTGTAAAAAAACATTATCTTAGTCTTTGACTAGAACTAGTATTTATAGCCTAAGTCTCCAACTGTCTTCTTGAGAAACTGCTTCTTGAATCTTCTAGAAACTGTTATTAGTTGAGTCCTGTAATTAACTCCAACTAACTAACTGTCTGACATTCTAGAATATCTTCCTTTTGTATCGTCTGGAATAATACTTCTTTTATTACTATGTTTCGTCTGTTATTCCGCTTTGTCTGGTGTTGCACTTCGTCTGTTGTTGTGCTTTGTCTAGTGTTGCACTTCGTCTAGTGTCGCGTTTCGTCTGATGTTGTGCTTCGTCTGTAATTGATATCGTCTGTTGCTGACGTATCGTCTATTGTAGATATATCGTCTGTCGTTGACCACGCATATTCTGAGTTGATTAAGTGTTACTTACATTTTTCTGCACACTTAAGAAACTTATCAAAACTATTCATGTATTTATAAGATTATTATTATTTGATTGTCATCAAAATTAATAGAAGTGAAGTCCTCTTGACTTAACAAACATTTTGTCTTCAAGAAGATTCTCAGTTTCATCTAATCTCATTATAGTGATAAAGTGAGTCAGGTCTTTAACAACCTCCACTAGGACACAAATTCTGGCAAAGCGGTTTTCCTAAAAATCTCCTTAAGTGACTCAAGCCTCTTGGAGTCTAATATTCTAGTTAGATCTTATAGAGACACAACTAAATAGGTATTTTTTTAAATTTAAGCTCCTCAATGTCAATATTTGGCCTCCAAGTTTGAAGAAGGAGTGGTTGGTAATTGATGTGTCAAGGCACTAGGTCCAGAATCTTGTGAACTAATTTAGCTAAGTTGAATCTAAACAAGAAAATGTTATCCTCATTTAGTAAAATTTCCTAACCCATACCTTTCCAATGGGTGGGTGCACAAGAGTGCATAACTTGATAGGAGGGTCTTCTATCCATATAGAACTCTTGTAGAATTGCTTCTCATTTTTTTCAATCCCCCTTTTATAATGTCCAGATCTGGGGTCACTATAGGTTTATCTTCCACATCACTAGGAGGGCAATAGTGGAGTTTAATTGAAGGGGCATCATCATCCAATAGTTATCACCAGGTTTTCTTGAAGGGAGTATTACTAGATGGTCCTATAGTGATGGCATTGTGTTCCAAAGAGCTTAAAGGCAAACCATGGGTTGGATGGGTGGGGTTCAAATTTGTAAAGTTAGGGGTAATACAGTATTTGGTAAGTAATAACAATATGACTAACAAGGCTTGAGATTTTTAAGTATCATAAATTTGATCCCTTGATGTAATAGTTGTAAATCCATCATACCCAAAAGGATTGTCTATCCTTGAACAACCTCCAAACTCTTTTATCTAACGTGGTCATGTCAGTGATCTTGAGTGGAATGAAGCCTAGTCTCCCTTGTTGCTTATGTAGAAGCATTTCATTCCATATGATTTTTGCTTTGACCACATTCTCTCTGCCTCAGTCCATTCCATGGATTTAACAACTACAACAAGAAACACCAAGTGCGAGGCCCCGTAGATTTTGAGGTAGTTCAGCATTAATGTGATTAATTAAGCTTTCCCAATGGCGGACAGTGATCTTAAGCTCTAACTGCCAATTATATTTTGTATTTCCTTTAGTAAAGGTTTATAGTCTAGGTAATAAGGCTTAATCGAAGAGAGAGAGATTTCTAGGTATGTGAGCGAAAGATGTTGAAGCTTGAAAGTAGTGAGGGAAGACAACGATGTTGCATTTTGAGCTACATTGGCTGAAAGGTACATCCCACTTTTTCATTATTAACATGCAGACTTGACAGTCTACTGAATATCTTCAAAGGTGGGGGATGAAATGGAGTTAGCTTCAATCCTAGAAAACAAGAACAAATCATTTGCAAAATTTAAACATAATATTCCAAGCTTGATGCATCTAGAGTGATATTTGAAGAGGCTATTTCTTTCCACAATTCTCTTGAATAGCAGTTGAACACCTACGTGTCTACAAAGAAGAGAAAGGGAGAGGGTAGGTCTCCCTGTATAAGCCCTCTGCACCCTTTAATTATGCTTGACTCGTCACTGACCAAGGTATTGAAAGATACTTTAGGATTCTTTTGAATGTGTTAAAAGTTAATCCAATTTAACTATTCATTTATAATTAATCAAAATAGCCTTGTTTAAATCTTTAAAATTTATAAATTAAAATATCAATACGAAAAAATTTTGCTTCAGACGTAGTCGGATCAATATTGGCAAACCTAGGGGCTGGGACTACTTTCTTTGTAATTTTAGGCGATGAGTGGAGCCTCTATGCTGAATCGGTTCATCTTTAAAGTACCTCCCAATCTCAAGACCAAGACCAAGACACAGACACATCAGGCTGCTTCTAAGCACTTGGTGGAGACAATCCTGAACCACATCAAAGCCGATTCCCTCTCAAAAGCCGTTTCTCTACTCTTTAACTCTCCTTTCACATTTCCTTTTTCTCTTTACGCACGTCTCTTTAAGCTTTGTTCTTCCAATCTTGCGCTTCTTAAGCTTGAATCCCATTTGTTTACTTTCAATCCCAGCCCACCAGTCTTCCTTGTGAATCGGGCAATTGAGGCTTATGGTGCATGCGGGTTTTTGAACGATGCGAAGAAACTGTTTGGTGCAATGCGCCAAAGAAATGGTGGATCTTGGAATGCCATAATTAAGGCCTGTGCCCAATTAGGCAGTGGAGAGGAGGCTCTGGGTTTGTTTAGCGATATGCGTCTCCAAGGCGTTTGTCCAAATGAGATTACTTTAGCCAGCGTTCTGGGGTCGTGTGGCATTGTTTTGGATCTTTTTGTCTCAAGGCAAGTCCATGGACTTGTTCTGAAATATGGGTTTTATGAGAATGTGATTTTGAGGAGTTCTCTTGTTGACGTATATGGAAAGTGCGGGGATATGGATGAAGCTAGGAGAATGTTTGATGAGATTGATTGTCCTAATGAGGTTACTTGGAATGTGATTATTAGGCGGTATCTCGAGGTGGGTGATGTACATGAGGCAGCGGTGATGTTCTTCAAGATGTTTCGTGTAAATACTAGACCATTAAGTTATACATTGTCTAACGCCCTTCTCGCTTGTTCAGGTTTGTTTGCACTCGAGGAGGGTATGCAGATTCATGGACTTGTAGCTAAGATTAGTTTTGATGGGGATGCTGTGGTTTCAAGCTCTCTTATTGGTATGTATGCAAAGTGTGGGAAAGTGGAGAATGCTCGCAGGGTCTTTGACCAAATTAGTTCAAGGGATTTGATCTGTTGGACTTCAATGGTGTCAGCTTACGCTATGACTGGGGGAACGAGAGAAGCAAGGGAACTCTTCAATAAAATGCCTGAACGCAATGTAGTCTCCTGGAATGCAATGTTGGCAGGATACACTCGTAACCTGCAATGGGAAGAAGCCCTAGATTTTGTTCTTTTAATGTGTAGAACAGCTAAACCAATGGACTCTGTCACCCTTGGATTAGTACTGAATGTTTGTGCTGGCCTTTCAGATTTAGAATTAGGGAAGCAGGTTCACGGTTTCATTTATCGTCATGGTATTTATTCCAACATCTTTGTTGGAAATGCGCTTCTTGATATGTATGGTAAATGTGGGAACTTGAAAAGTGCCGGAGTTTGGTTTTATCAAATGAGTCAATCACGGGATTGCATTTCGTGGAATGCTTTGCTGACCAGCTATGCTCGTCACCAGCGGAGTGAGCAAGCTATTTCAACTTTTGGAGAGATGCAATGGCAGACAAAACCAAGTGAATTTACATTTGGAACTCTTTTGACTGTTTGTGCGAATATCGGTGCTATCGATCAAGGGAAACAAATCCATGGGTTCATAGTCAGAAATGGTTACCTTATTGATACCGTGATTAGAGGAGCTCTGGTTTGTATGTATTCTAAATGTCATTATTTGCCATATGCTTTATTGATCTTTAGAGAAGCAGCATCGCGAGATTTAATTCTTTGGAACTCCATGATTCTTGGATGCTGTCACAATCGAATGGGTAAAGAGGTGCTTCGACTGTTTAAATTTATGGAAGAGGAAGGAGTGCAGCCTGATCATGTCACCTTCCGTGGAGTTTTGCGTGCTTGTCTAAGTGAGGGTCGTGTTAAGTTGGGTATGCAGTATTTTGATTCAATGAGCAACAAGTATTATGTCATACCTCAGTTGGAGCATTATGAGTGCATGATTGAACTCTTCTGTAAATTCGGATGTAAGAAAGAGCTTAAACAGTTTATTAAGGCGATGTCATGTGATCCCACCATCCCCATGTTGACAAAAGTTATTGATGCATGTCGAGAGTACGGGTGGACGAGGTTGGGAGAATGGGCTGCTGAGCGTCTTAAGGAATTGAGTGCCTAAGGTCCTGCCAGGATTTTAAGTCAAGACGAATCAGACAAGTTATAGGCACCTATTTGCTGTTATAAATTGCATTTTTCAACATGGACTGGCAAAACTTTAGCATTTGGGTGTCTTGATTGATAATGAGATGGTGGAATAAGCGTAAGTCCTGATCTTGGTACATGCTTTTACGTGTATGCTGCCTTGCGATGTCATTATCACTTTAGAACTTCCAAGCACCAGCTCGATGAAATCTGTTTCTCTATTCTCTGAAGAGATGTGATGAAAAGCACCCTGCACCCTCTTTTGACGAGCTGGTGATCCGAAAATTGTTATGACATCCAAGAGAAAATGAAGGCAAAGTATGAGGATGGTTGCTTGGCTAAATAAATAGTCCATTGGACATCGTGCGAACCTAACTTCATTTTTCCGATGCCCAGATTTTAGAGCCATTCTTTTCTTGGTTAAAGGAAATGAAGTACTTACGCAGTATACTGTTGTGTACATTAATCGTAGGATCTTGTCACGGGTCGAGACATGAGAAAAGCCACCTCTGTTTTCCCGATCGTGTTCTCCCCTTTCTCTAAAGAATCTATGCTTGGGATCATCCACCCCACTCCGGCCTAACAGAATAATTAGGGGTTAAATTACGGTTTGATCTGAGTCAGCTTCTCAGCAAGGTAATCTTTACACCCATTGCTAGATTCAAATTTAGGACCTTGGATCAATTTACCTTGTTAATGACTAACTTGAGCTACCCGTGCGGGCTCTAAAGAATCTATGCTGATATAAGGAAAAGACGTGTCGTCGGCAAGTCGCATACAGCAGCACCTGTTTTTTAGTCTGGCGGCAGTGCTTATTTTCATGGAAGTCTGCTTCCCTCTTTATTAAACATAACAGCCTTTAAATAGTCATCAGGATAAATTAACAATCCTAATTAAGTCTAAAGTCTAAGAGATAGAATCCAGACAGAAATAAGAAACATAATCTGTAGAAACTCTTAAAGGCATCAGCATTGTTACTAATTTTCTATATAGTTCAGTATTGTTATTTGATACCATCAATTTATATTGTAATCAGTTGAGAATACATTGCTCTTAAAAAATTATAATCCTAATTTTAGAATAAATTTTGCATTCGTTATCTTATTTTTAGTAATAACATTTTTTTAAGGGATCTTTGTTTTCATTTTTATTTTTTGGTTGTAATCTTTTATTTTAGATTTTTTATTTTGGTTTCTTTTTTAATTAAAAATAAAAACTTGTTTGATTTATATTTATAATAAAAAATTTAAAACAAAAGTCTATTTTGTCAAATTTTGTAATAAAAAATAAAAACAAAAATGTACTTCATTTTATTATCATGTTTCAATTTGTTTAATTATACTCTTATGTTAATTACTTTAATATATCAAGTTATAGTCTTAAATTAATTAATTCTTACTATAGTTAGAAATAAAATATATGAATATTTGTATAGTTAAAGAAATTTGACATCAATTGTATATAATAAAATTCTATAAACTATAAAATTACATTAAGTTATTCTAATTAATAAAAGAAACATAAATCAATTAGAACTAGTATAATCATTCTACATTTGTCTAGCAATTTATCTTGCTTTCAAGACATAACTTCGAATTTGTATTTGAGTGATATTATTCTCCACTTCGAGTATAAAAATGTTTTAAAAGATGATCGAATCTCATTGATTTTTATAATATTAAGGTTTTTAAGAAGTACAAAAATAACCCTCAAATTGACAAAACTTAAATTTTGATGATTTGATTAAAAACTTGTTGATAAATTCATGTTACTCACATATGTTGGACCCTTAAAATTTAGACGTCAATTAGTTTAGGAAAAATCTTAAATCTCCTAAATTTTTAGAACTTATAAGCTAATCTTTAGAATAAATTATGCGTTCTTAATCTTACATTTAAGTAATAAGATTTTTTTTCCTTAATATATGTATTAAAATTATAATAACATAAAATACTAATATTTTTAAAAAATAATGATTTTCTTATAATTCTTAAAAGAGTAAGGTTAAAAAAAACGTACAAAATAAATCTACAACAAAATTACAGTTTTGTTGAGTTGGTAAAAAAAAATTATTAAAAGATGTCTATAAAATCTTTTGCTTTTTAATGGAAATGGGAAATGAAAAAGGAAAACTAATAATAACATGGTTTAAATCGACGACCATAAGACATGCTACTAAGGAAATGAATTAAAACAAAGCAGCAGCTAATCTTTGGATTATCAAGCGCAACAATAAGACCATTGCTCATCATCACCACCAGCAGGGGCCATAAGCCATATATTTGTTGGAGTTGAAATTATCCTCCTTGAGGAAGTAGCATCCGCCGATACTCAGCCAACAATGAGCAAGACGCAATCAAGATATGGCATCTTCTAAGAAAATCGTTTTGGAATTTTGAAAAGTTTAAATTAATTGAGATTTTAATTTTTAAAAATTCACATTAAAAGAATATGTGTTCTTTATTTTTTCAACAAATCGTTATAATTTCATTAATTTACATTTTATTTTATGTTTTTATAAATATTAAAACCTTTAAAAGGGGTAGATGAATCAGACAAGAGGATCTCATATCCCCCCCTTATCTCTTCACCTTGACAACCCAAGTCCTCACGAGATTAATTACTCACAAAATTGACTTAGGAAGTCCATTCAAATACCATTGGAAGTGCAAGAAATTAAAACTTTTCAACCTCTCATTTGTGGATGATTTACTAGTATTTTGTGGTGCGGACTGTGACTCTATTCAGCTACTATTGGAATGTCTGCAATTATTTAATTAGAAACGTTTTAGGTCTCGATATCAATCAGAATAAAAGCTATATCTTCATCTCTCCTGTCCCAGCTCCACTATAGTAAAACCTGGTACAAATTTCTGGTCGTAAACATAGTAATACTCCTTTCAAATACCTGTAACTATGATAATCAGCCTTTACTGGATGTCATTCTCCAAAGAACTACTAGTTGAATTTATAAGGATCTCTTTTACGCAGGCGTAATCTTACTAAACTCCTCAATTCTTAGCAATATCCACATTTACTAGAGCTCTTATATGGCTTTACCCCATCAAAATTATCAAGGATATCGAAAAGTTACTAAGGAATTTCTTATGCAGTGGCTTAGGAGCTAGCGACGGATTCCCAAACATGGACGGAGCCACAATGGGTGCAACCGGGGGCACTGAAACTTAAAATTTTAAATTTTAAATTTTAATTCCATAAAAAATTAAAATCTTACTTCCATTAATTTAATTGGTGACAAAAAATAATTATTATTATTATAGATACACTACAAGAAAAATGTGAATTAACGACGGAAAATATACCGTTGGAAATTAGCGACGGAAAGCATATTTCCGTCGCTAAAATTGATTAATTTAGCGACGGTACTAATACTCGTCGCTAAATTTGGAGGGAATTCGTCCTGGCAAAAATTGCGACGGACATTAGCGACGGAAAAATACAACCATCGGTAATCACTACAAGTTAGCGACAAAAAATATACCGTCGCTAAATTTGGAGGGAATTCGTCGAGACAAAATTTGCAACGGACATTAGCGATGGAAAAATATGGCCATCGGTAATCACTACAAGTTAGCGACGAAAAATTACCGACGGAAAATATGTCGTCGCTAAATTTGGAGGAAATTCGTCGCGGCAAAATTTGCAACGGACATTAGCGACGGAAAAATATAGCCATCGGTAATCACTACAAGTTAGCGATGAAACATTACCAAAGGAACATATACCGTCGCTAAATTTGGAGGGAATTATTGGCGGAATAAAACAAATTTGATTTTACCTACGGAAAATTCCGTCGGTAAATGGATTTAGCGACGGAAATTTTCGTTCCATAGGTAAAAAGGCAGGAATTATTGGCGAAATAAAATTTTTTTGAGTTTACCTACGGAAAATTCCATTGGTAAATGGATTTAGCGACGGAAATTTTCATTCCATAGGTAAAAAGGCGGGAATTATTGGCGGAATAAAAAAAATTTGAGTTTACCTGCGGAAATTTTCGTCGGTAATTCCGTCGGTAAATTCTTTTTAAATATCAGGTCACCCGACATCTCCCCCCTCTGCGTTTTCTTCTTCCTTCTTCCTGCGTTTCCTTTTCAGTTTTCTTCTCTCTAGTTTCTCTGTTGTGGACTCCTTTTCTACTCGTCGGAGTTGTCTTCTCCGACTATTGTCATCGTGTCCTTTAGTAGAGGTATTTTTGCAACTACTGTCATGTGTTTTTCGTATATTGGATGAAAGTTAATTTAGGTATTTAATTACTTTCATTTATTTTTGTATTTTGTTATTGGAAAACAACTTTAAGGTATAAATGATAGTAATAAATTTCTGATTCTAACAATGTGAGGTGGGTTGTGGTTCGCAAAGATTTTGTCTTGGGCTCGAACAATTTCTCTGACCAAGTTCAGGGAGCTACTCACGAGACACAGTTTATTACCGAGGCAAAGCATAGATGGGTCCATAAACACTAGCCAAACTTCCCTTGTCTCGATAAATGTCTTGGCCAAGAAATAGAAGGTAACCAGAGAAACTAAACACTTTACAGGTAAATTTTTTTAAATAATTTTTAGCAAATTTACTGACAGAAAAAATTCCGTAGGTAATTACCGACGGAAAAGAATTCCGTTGGTAATTTTCTGACAGAAATTTCCCGACCGAAAAAAATAACCGTCAGTAAATTTACCGACAGTATGCAAAATTTCCGTCGGTAAATTTACCGACAGCCATATTTCCGACACTTTTTCCCGTCAGTAAATTCCGTCGCTAAATAAGCTTACCGACAGAATTCGTACACATTCCGTCAGTAATTTCCGTTGCTAATCTATATTTTTCTTGTAGTAATATATTAAGATATCAAATAAAAAATGAAAGCTGAGTACATTTATTTTTATTAAGATTACTATTATTTGGGCCCATGATTTTTTTAAATGAAAGCTTACAAATAGAGAGATAAAAACTACATGCTTAATTGGCTTTTTTCATTCAATTTTTTCTACCATTTTGGCTTCTTCATCACACTACTTTTTGTTTTTTTGGCTTCTTCTTCCCCTAACTCCACAAAGACTACCACACTCAAAGCGAATAATCTATATTAAACGCAATTGTGGAAAGGATTCTCCCACAGACCCTACCCCCATTCTACTGCTGATAGGTAAATTCTCACTTCTTTTCTTTGGAAGAATGTGTAGTACGTATAATTTAGTAATGGGTTCTTGTAAGTTGTAATAGAGTTGACACGATTTTAATCTTTACATTCTTTTATACTTTTAGTGAAGACGCAAGATAAGATTTCTCATTGAAACTTTTACACAGAGAGAGAAGAAAATATCAAGGAGACTTAAACAAAATGATCTATTAGTCTTGGTCTTTTCAGAAGTAAAAAGCTATAAGCATGTAACAGATAGCAAATTGAAGGTTGACAACCGACAAGGTAAGGAGGAAACTGTTAGAAAGTACAAATTTGTTTATGAAAAATCGTAGCATATAAAGTTGTAAAAATGAACAAAAACAGTACAAACTATCTAGC
>JANSVA010000006.1:15042713-15076624 GCA_025504915.1 Erythroxylum reticulatum
AGTATAAAGTTTCCCAATAGATATGTTTCAAACTTAGCAAGGTGTCTGGACATAAGGAAGTATAAATTGTTTAGGATAAAAAGTCATGATTGTCATATGTTTATGTAAAGATTAATTCCAATTGCATTTCGGGAGTTGTTACCGAATAGGTTTGGGAAGTTATAATATAATTAATTTTGTTTTTTAAAAGCTTAACATCATCTGAAATAAAGTTGGTTGAAATGGAAAAACTAAAAAAGTAAATTTCAGTAATCTTGTGCAAATTAGAAGAGATTTCCCCTCCAACCTTCTTTGATTGTATGGAGCATCTTCCTGTGCATTTAGCACACGAGACTAAACTTGCTGAGCCAGTTCAATATCAATGGATGTATCCGTTTAAGAGATGATTATAGTAAATATTTAAATTGGAGTTATAGCATGTTTTAATCACATAATTGTATATCAATAGCTATTTTTAATATAGGTATTTGCATCACTTAAAGAAAAATGTCTAAAACAAGGCTAAAGTTGAAGGTAGGATATGTAATACTTATTTAGTGGAGGAAGCAAGTATATTTTTTTCACATTATTTTGAGCTGCATGTGCACATAAGAGAAAGAAAAGTTCCTCGTAATGATGATGGGGGACGAACAAGTAATGTTGATGGTAACTTATTCATTTTTACATATCTTAGACGAACATATGGACGGTCAACAGGAAAAATGTTAACAGAGGAAGAAATAGAGGCTGCCTATGGTTACATTTTATTGAATTGTCAAGAGGTTCAACCTTTCGTGCAATAAGTTGAAGTTGATTTTCAAATTGAATATTTGGGTTTTTAAAGTTATTGTTGTTCACAACTAAAATACATAATAATGCCTTTAGATTATATAAGGAATGTTTATGTCCGCTAATGCCCGAAAAAACACAGAATGACATAAATAAAGAAGTTAAAAGACATTTTCCTCAATGGTTCGAAAAATATGTAATTTTTCACTTACAATTATTGAAATGGTTGAATTATCATTTTAAAGTGTTCAAATGAAATTATACTATTTAATACGATAATAATTTTTTTATAAGCCTCAGACAATTTAATAGAGAATAAGTTTATATGTGATCTTGCGAAAGGATTTTTGGGAACTGTTAAATCATATCTGGTTTATTTCATTAATGTATACAAATTTCATACAGAATATCATAGTCATAGCATGACAACAGTAAATAGTGGGGTTTGCATATAGGAGAATTGATGAATTACTATGATAAAATTATTGAGATACTTGAAATTGAATACCTTGCGTTGCTAATAAAGCGGAGTGTGATTGGTTTGATCCAACTCCTAATGTTGGTGCAAAAGTGCATAGCTGATACAATTTAATTGAAATCAACTAGTGAAGAAGATATAGACAATTTGAACCTTTCGTGTTGGCAATGCAAGTGATTAAGGTGTATTATATCCCTTTTCCTATCTTTCGACGAGATAAATTAGATTGGTTGGCCATTTGTAAAGTAAAACCTAGAGGTGTTTAAGTAAAACCTAGAGGTATTTTTGAATTATATGAAAAAGGACAAAATAAGAGAATTGAAATTGAAGCATTTCAAGAAGATGTTTATGAAATAAATGAATGTGTTATATATGACAAGAATGAATCTTTGAACAATACAAATAATGAATATGTTGAAATTTTTATTAGAAAGGAAGAGGAGGGCAAGAGATCTGAAGAGGAAACTGAGTTTGATTCTAATTCTTCAGAAAAAGAAGATAATGATAATTTTGATTTACAAATAAGTGATCATGATAACGATTAATTTGTGATTGTAATATAATATTATATGAACAAATCTATTATTGCATCAATAATATATTCAATTTATATTGTTCTATTATTGGAATATTTAATAAATGTGAATTTCAGATTAAAAATATGCCACCGAAGAGAAAACAGGATATGATGCTGCCAAGGTTAAGGTTACCACAATTTTGAGCCAGTTTCTTTCCAAGTGAAGCATCACATGCTGCAGTTGCTACAAAATCAATTGTTGTACCTCCAGCTACTACATATCCAGATAGGGCATCACCTTCTGTACCTGCTATTACACCATCTAGTAGCCCTACTACACCATCTAGTAGCCTTACCTATCCACCAGCCCTACACCATCCTCTACCCCTATACTGACAGAGATATCAAGGGTAAACGTTGTAGATGAAGAAGGCGACCTCTAGTTGGGGCTAAGGGAGTAGATGTAAGAACGTACATTACAATAGTCAACAATCTGTGAGTGAAAATACATGCATGATAACAACATAGGTTTATACTGAAGTTATAGGTTTTAATTTGAAAATGATCTAAATTTGCTTATACATTGGGTTGATTCCATCTAAAACGTGCTCAAGAATATGACATCTAAGTTTAAGGAGAAGATTGATCTTGAGAGTTATATATGGAAGAATATCTCTTAGGCGATAAAGGGATATTATTATCAGGGGTTAGGTATAAAAAAATATTCTTTTGTATTTTTAATCTAATTAATTATTTTACATTAATTAGATAAATATTATAGGTTATAAGTACTTATAGTATGCTTTTCATTTTTCTTAAACAAGATTTTTTTTAAGATTCCAAATTTGACACGATAATTTATAAAGTATAGGAGAGGCAAGCTCATACATGTTATAGAGACTTTCTTGGTGTGATACACAAGACTGGTGTATGAACTTCGTATATATCTGAAGAAATATGGAGTTGTTGGCAGCAGTATTGGACATCACTCGAAATAATATCAATTTTAGAGCGCAATTTTTCTAACAAACGTGGAAGATTGAGGGAAGAGAGTCTTCTCATACACACTAGAGGATCTATTATGAACTAGGAGCATGTAGAGAAACTTGTAAATATCTACACTTTATATTTATTCTGATTTTTTTTACTTCGATGTATTTCAATTTAATTTTATGTGTGAATTTTGGAATGAAAATATATGTGTATTATGAAGAATGACAATGTTATAAATATTTGGTGCCATAAATGACTTTGTTGGTGAGTTATTTTTTTTGTTCAATAGGGGGTAAATATCATAAAAATAGAGAAAACTCTGCCAAAATTTTTGAAATTTTTAGTTCACTTATAACATTTTATTCTGACATAAGAAAACTTTATAGACAGGAAGCCTATACCCAGATAGTTCTTTTTGCACACCCACACTAAGAAGCATGATGGTGTGACCTTCGTCAACACCCGATGTAGAGAACTTAATGTATATAAAATTTATGCTTTAATATTAATTCTTAATAATTATCACTTATTAATATAAACATTGTCTCCTGATATGACCAAATACAAGAAAACATTCAACAACACTCTCAACACTCTGAAACTATTGATGAGAGTCATCATATCTTGATGCAATAAGTGGTAGGGATCGTTGTGTAAGTATTTTTAACTTAGGTTCATTAGCGAACATATGCTATTCGCAATCCTCTACATTCAGTACAACTGCATCTAGTAGGCGATCGACATCCAATGAGAAAGTCTTTTAGCTCGAGAGCACAGTATAAATGTTGACAACTCAGTTGCAATAGTTGATGGAATACATAGCTCAGCTTCATAATGAGATAGATAAGTTGAAGGGGAGGAGCAACACCTCATTGCAGTAGTCAGATCATCCACCTTCACTAACTGCATAGCTTAGTTTTGCTACTCTTAAGTCATTTTGTATGAATTACATATTTATTGTTGTAGATAATAATTTTTATTATCAATTAATATAATTTTTACTTTAAATTATCATTCAACTTAGTGTTTAGATAAATTAAATATAGAAAAAATTCAATATACTATCACCAGATAATTGTAGAACTTAAATTTACCGATGGAATAAGAACATTATGTCGGTAAATAATTTTTCGACGGAAAAACTTATCGTAGCTAAATTTTCTAACAAAACTTCATCAACTTGACCGTCGCTAAATTTACTGACGCACATACAATATTTGTAACTAAATTTACCAACGGGACACAACTTATTGCCGTTAAATGTTTCGACAGATTTGCAATACTTTGAGTGTCGATAATATTTTACCGACGGACTTAAAAATTCTGTTGCTAGAAAAAAATTGTTCATTGGTAAATTACCAATGAAATATTTCTATTCCATCGCTAAAGATTACTGACGACCGTTTCTTCCACGACTCATGCGGTCTGTAATTTTTGTCAATAAACTTGCTTACCGAGAAAAATCTTCACATTTCATAAGTAATTTTGTTGCTAAATACTCATTTTCTTGTAGTGCCTTTTATTTTAACAAAGGTTAAAAGATACAAAGTTTTCTTATAATTTTATTTATTTCAAAATTTATTAACAATAAAAAAATTTATATTAATTTTTTTCAAATTCTTAGTAAATTATTATATAATTAGTTGTTGTACATTTTTTCGTGTTTATATAAATATTGTTATGTATAGAATTGGAAGTTATATAATAATTTATATTTTAAATTTTTTGATAAATACTAGTTCTTTTTAAAATTTAAATATTACACAATTCTTCTTTTAAACAATTCAAAGAAAAAAGAAATTAAAAATAAATAAATTACACATAAAGGCTATATCTCTGGCTATTTAATAAATAATGATCTTTTTCAACTCTTCTGACTAAGAATGAAATGTTTCAAGAATAAATCATAAAGATGAGGATATAAACGAGATTCCAAGGTTTTAATTAAATGTATGCAAATGATGAACATTACATCAGAAAATCATGCGCACAAGGGAACATATCAATAACAGCTTTTCATCCGTGCAAAACTGTAAAACATTGGTAAAGAAACTAGTAAAATCGACAAGTACCTCTTTTATAAATGTTTGAAATATGTTTATATTATAATAAAAAAGTATGACATTTCCCAAAATTAAATTATTCCATTGATACGAGGATAATGATTAATAAATCAATAAGATTGGTAATATTTAAATTTGAAGGCAGTTCAAACATAATATTATTAATAAATTTGTTAAGTTATTGAATTTTTGTTATGTGTAATGTGTAGTTAGCGAGAAAATATAATTTAAATAAAAAAGATGTGATGTGACTCCTAAAATTTTATCTAAATTTGATAATAGGATTTTAAAATTATCATATATATTATTATTTAATCGCAGTCAGAGCATGCATGCCCATCCATATCTTCTCCCCGAATGCAAGATTTGGCCTAAGCGAGTGGGAGTCACCGAGGGCAATGTGAAAAGTTGTTCCATATGTATCCAAAAACACCAGACTCAATCAACGTGACCTGCAATTTGTCGTAAGCTTCCTTGCTGTCGATACTTCCCACTCCAACATCGACTTCCCCTCCTCCTCGTACTGTGCTCATTGCCGGACATCCAATTCCAAAGGTATATATCCTCTTAGATGCTCTTTGGATCCTCTTCCTCTCCTAATGACCAACCGTCGTTATTTCTCTAACCAAGACTCCCTGAGGGCTGAGGCTAGCCAACACTTCATTGGACGATCGATCACCATCCCAGTTTCCATTTTCATTTCCATTAGAACCAGTTCCCTGGCTTTGGTTTTTGGCACCCTTTATAGCTCATACCGTCCTGGGGATAAGTTTGAAGAAGCCAACGAGACTTATCATCGTCAGATTGTGGCCTTTTTGGTTTGGGTTTGGCTAGTAAGTCTTTGTACATGCAAACATGGAGAATAATAACCTTTTGCCGTCGTATGTTGTTATTGCTTATGATGCCACCAAGGAACGCGGTGCCCACGAGTTAAGGCTTGTTGTTGAGCAAGTTAGATTGAGGGGTGACGTTCTTCGTTCTGGCAATACGCTTCTTGTCCTTGGAGTTCTTCATAAGGTGCCTAACCCCTGTAAGTTCTTGATTGGTAAGTCTACATTTTAATTCTCCCTTGCTCTATAAGAACCTTTCTTAAGTTGGTGTGGAATGTCCCATGAGTTGTTGGAGAACTTCTAAATTGTAGCCAATGATGGTGGCTTTCTGCTAGTTCACGGAATCGTTGAATTGGGAACATGATGCTCGTACGCGCTCGTAAATGAAAGGAAAATATGAGCTTTTTAAAAAGAGAATGATCAACTGTTTACTATCTTTTCTTTCGGTTGGCAGTGGGATATCTCAAAGTCTGTCCCGATTCTTTTGGTGGAGCAAGTGTTCGTGCCATCGAAGCGGAAGTTGCAAAGAAAGTTGACATTTATACGAGCATGCTTCTTCACAGTGCTCAAGTTTGTCAACAAGAAGGGGTAAGTATCGCAAGCTCTCTTTACAAACTCATTAAGTTTACAGAAATATTATGATAAATTCCTCATTTGGTCTTATCAGTGCCCCTCATTTATTCGGAAACTTAAAGAATGCTTGTGTTTAGATTATTTAGACACTGAGGGTTATTTTCCAAATAGCTTCTTTGAGTCATACGTCATATTATTTGCAAATGTAGGTTTATAGAAACAACCATATCCATGATGAAGCAAAGTGACTGATTTCTATCTATGAAAGAGATTTTCTTGGAATTTGCAGTGCACATGGTCCCGTCTAGTGTCCATAGTCTCTTCATTTTTGTTCTTCATGTGAATACCGATTTTTCTAAATAGGAACTGTAGTTAGGGTCAAACAATCAAGACCCAGATGGGTAGCAGTTTCTAAAATCACCTGGCTTTAGAAGTCTTTACATTTTTTTAAATCCAGAATAGATCCACTTATCAATATTCTCTTATTGTGATTTACCATAATTTCAAACATTTGAATACATTATTATCATCTTTCACAGCGGTACTATTATTGATGGGTAATTATTATTAGAAATAAGATATTTTTGTTGGCAGAGTGCCAGAGAAGTGATACTATGAATTGAAAACCAGATAGACCTTAGCTTAGAACTACAATAGATTATTCCAATACATGCACTACTAGATTCAGATGTTGATGCATTATAAAAAACTTAATGACCTCTACTGTTGGCCATCATCTTTCTTGCATATTGTACTTTTTGTTGAACATGCAAAACTGAGGGGCTGAAAGAAGCCTACATGCAGCAATAATAAATTAGAAAGATCCATAAAAGGAAAAGAAGGGATTAAAAACCTCATATCCTATTCAAAGAAGAGAAAGGGCGAAATAAGCCCCTAACACATGTTATATCATAGAAAATGGGCCCTAATCTTTTTAAAAGGTTTAATTAAGACCTCAATGTTATAGGCATAAATAGTTAAGCTCCTTTTTTTTTTTTGGAAAGTATGGTTAAGGTTGTTTAGAAGGAAATTATGGACAGAAATCATGAAATATTGATGATGTGACACTTTCAGTTCAAATGAGGTTGATTGCTCATGCTTGTAACATCAAGGGATTGATTGAATGTTCTAAAGCATAAAACTGTATTTTGTATTTCTAAACATACTTTAGGCGTTTATTTGATCCTTTTTCATCAAAAGAATTAAGTGTCAATGAAATCTACTTCTACCATGATGTTAGTTCACAACATCAAAACAAAAGAGTAAGCTTCAGTCCACATATGTAGGACTTGACTTATCTCTTTTGTAGAATTGTGTAATCAAGCTCATTTATATATTTATTTTTTGTGATAATAGGTAAATATTGAAGTTAAAATTACTGCTGGATGTCCCAAGAAGCAGGTTATTTGTCAAGAAGTTGTTGCCTATAAAACCACTTGGCTTATACTTGATAGGTAACTTCTCTTCTTTGCTTGAATGAGTTAGAACTTCAGTTTTCTTCTGAATACATTTCAAAGCATAAATATGTAGAAATCCCTTACCTCATAACCTTGTTAGTATGTGAACCTTGGTAGGTAGAGAATTACTCCTACCTCCTTGCAACTAGGGTAATCCCTTGAAGGTTAGTTGCATCTCTTATATACTTGTCAATCTTATATTTTGTTGTAGACCTTTTCTATCCTAGTCTCCTAGTAACCTGCTAGTGTCTTGTTTGCATACTTCTTGTATATATGATTATTTTTGCGATGCAATACAATTGAAATTTAGTTATAGAATTGCAAATAATATATAAATGTTCTCTTTAATTTTTAATGTTCTTTTTCTTGATGACGTCTTTTTATAAATGAATGAATATCTATTATTACAGTTTATACTGCTTTTAGCCATAATGCATATAACTTTAAATGGTGAGATTTAGACATTCACCTTAATGGCTTTAGGGTGTTTTATTATTTCAGACATTGCTCTACATAATTGTCACTGATGATTATCCAGTATTGTGTTAGCTTAAAATTATCTTCGAGTAAGTTAGGATCAAGCTTTTATCAAATTTTTCGCATTTTATATCCTTATTTTCTTACTTTCTCTGTAATTTTTTTAAAAGTAAATGAATTCATTAATGAATGATCTAAACAAAATATAGAAAGTTAGTCTTTTAGGTCCCTTTAGACGAAGGGAACCTTTGCTTTACAAAATAGTAAGAAGGTAGCTATTTGCTAAATTATGCATGACAACTTGCTTATAATTATCCTTTACATAGAGAATAATAAGCTAGAATGCACTAGGGAACCATTTTGCTAAGTAAGTTGTGGAATAGCTAGGAGATTCAAGTAGGGATATTCCATTTGGAGGGTAAAGGGAAGCTGGAACATAGCTAAAAGTTATAAGCAACAACATACAATCTTTTCTAATTAATTAGCTCTTGTAGGATGAGATTCTCTTAAATTTCCTGCATTTGGAACATTCTTCTTTTTTTTTTTATTCCATATCATGTTAACTGCATAGCCAAAAGCCAGATGAAGAATCCTAAAATCCTTCTTTTAGTATTTGTTTTTCAAGGAGAGCTATATTGCCAAATCCTATAAGCTTAAGCTAGCACAAATTGTAATCACCCTATATCTATTTCCAGATTCCTTGAGAAATTTTGGAATTTAGAAAAGATGATTAGTTTATTCTTGCTCCTCCTTGCATAACGCAAAAATAGAAGGTAGGTTCATAAACTTAGATAGCTTGGCAAGTGTACTCAATTTGTTCTTGAGAGCTAACCAGAGAGTGAGGGATATAAGGGTTGACTAAATTTTTACCACACCACTTTGTACCATCCTAATTTAGGAGCCTAAAACCTTATGAAATCATCATAAGATGCATTCAAAGATATCTCTGAAGGGTGGCAGCTCTACTAAATCTTATTGTCCTAATTGGAAGCATCCTAGTCCTAAGTAGCTTCTTTGAAACCTGAACTGGGGAGCATCAGTATATTTTTGTAAGGATTTTTGAGAGCTTGATACACATTTGCATTGATAGTTATCAAGCTCTTGAATGAATCAAGTTCACAATTACTCTTTAGAGGCCTTATAGCTATCCAATTATCATGCCAGAAGTGGGTAAAGCAACCATTACCAACTTTGGAGAATATCTACAATTTGATTTGGTTCCTTAGCTTAAGTAGGTTCATCATGGTCCATGATGGTTATATTTTATTTGAGATGTCCAGAAACTAGTCCCAGTTAGGTAATGCAAGTGTAACCACTTAGTTCATACGGAGTCTTTGTCAACTAGGATTCTCTATATTCTCTTTAGCATAAGAATGTTATTAATGTTCCTAATTGAGGGTTTATCCAATCCCCCTTCCAACTTTGGTAAGCAAACCTCCATCCAGTTAAGTTTGGATAGGGCTTGTTTAGAGCTGTCCCCATGAGAGAATGCCTTGTCAACCTTTCAATGGTCTTAACTACATTCAAAGGAAGAAAAACATGTGAGGACCAATTGATCTGTAGGCTATTGATCATAGGGTTTATCAGTTGAGCTCTTTGATCTATAAATAAACTCAAGTTGCATTAGTTTGAAAGTTTCCTTGGCATCTTCTTTAGAAAAGGGTGGAACTCATTGTTATAAAGCCTCCTGAATGAAATGGGGATTCCAAGATAGCATAATGGAAGTTTCTTGGCTTTTAAACATGTCAATAAAGAGAATCAACTAATTAAGTGAGCTGCATTTTCAACAATTATTGAGTTTTTTTGTTTTTGATAGCTAGCCTAGAGATCTTGAGAATATGTTCAATGCTAGTAATAGAGCACTAACTGAACAATGGAATGAACAAAGTAGGAAAGTCTAGTGCTCTGTGTGTATTGAGAATGAAGCTCCAATCTATTATGTTAAAGGCCTTTTGAAAATCAATTTCTGTCTCATAATCCTTACTAGATTGTTTCCTATTGTAATTTTTGAATAGCTCTTGTGTTAGACGGAAGTTATCTCCAATCACTCTACCCCTGTTGAAAGCTATTATTGAGATTTCAATGTAATTAACTAGTACACTCTTTAGCTTGTCCACAATCATCTTGGAAATAACTTTATAAATGATGTTGCAAAATGAAATGAATTTAAAATCTTTCAAAGCTTATGGGGAATTTGACATTACGGATAAAACAGATAAATTTCTCGTTAATTTCTTTGAGCATCTTACCATGTGTGAAGAATTCAAACACGGCTCCCACCATTAAATCCTTCAATAGTGGCTATGAATTATGGAAGAATAGAGTATTTAGACTATCTGGTTCAAGAGCTTTTTGATGGTTGAGTGCAAATATAACGTTTTTGACATCATTTGCATTAAATGATTTTAATAAAAGTTCCTTTTGTTGAGGACTTAACACTCAAGGAGTTAAACTGAAGATGTACAAGATGGACTGGCCCTATAAATAGAAGTAAATAGTTGTATGCCACCTTCTTTAATTCTCTTTGTGTTTTTGCCAGCTGTCCATTGTCTTTCACTAGACTTATGATTCTGTGATTTTATTCACATTCTTTTTTGAGAGCACTGAATTATGGAAACAAGCTAAGTTCTTGTCTCCTTCTACGAGCCATTAAATTTTAGATCTCTATTTCAATATAGATTGGTTAATGAAGAGAGCTTGATTGTATTGAAACAATGCATCCTTTTCCTCTAAATAAAGTTTTGTGTTTGTTGGGTCTGAGTACAAAAAAAGCTTGAGTAGATTCAAGCTTTCTCTAGCTTCAACAATGCTTTTCTTAGTGTTCCCACCTTTTTGGTATTGAGGATTTTAAGTTACTTCTTGACCTGCTGTAGTTTTCTTAAGTAGAAAAATATTCTATGACCCTAGACATCTAGATTAAGACTTCTTTTAATTGCCTCTTTGAAACCTTCCACTTGTGTAAGGTAGTTTTCGAATCTAAATGGAAATTTCCTTTTCTGCTTAACATTCCATTTTTAAACCACAAAAAAATAATGGTTTAAGAAATCTTTTCTTATAGTAGCAACTTAGGTAACCATTATGAATTGATCAATGCTTTAACTAGTTTTTTCCTTACATGGCAAGATCCCATTGGTTTGTTTCCCTAGGTAAAAGACTTGCCCTCCATTTTCATATCTATTACTTTCCCTTCACAATTTTTGAAGTCTTTTGAGTAATTCCTTAAGAGTGGCATTACCCTTAGCCTTGGAGGGGTGCAAAGCATTATTGAAATGCTCTAGAATCAATCAAGGGGAGTTGATAGACAGTCCCAAGTTCTCTAAGCTTACACTATAGATATGATCTTTGAAATTCATGGTTTGATCCATATATAAAGGTAACTGTCATATTTTTTCCTGCCTATTTTAGCCTTATTAAAAGATGTACCATTTAATCCATGCAAAGTGATTGAATCAGTTTAATTCAATCTGGATCATATCCTACTATTATTCTCCATAATAGTGGCATTGATAATTTGTAATAATCTACCATTTCTTACAAAAAACTCTAGGATGTTACATAGACTTTCAATTGATTTAGGTGTCGTTTGGTTCTATTTATATTTTTCTGTTGTGATTTTTAGTTTTAGTTTTAGTTTCTTTTTTTCTTTTTTATTAAAGAAACAAATACCTACTTGGTTGAAATTTCTAATATAAAAAATGAAAACAAAAACTTGTTTGGTCTAATTTTATCATCTTGTTTCTATTTTTTAATTACACTCTTATGTTAATTATTTTTAATATAATATATTATGTTTTTAAATTAATTAATTCTCATTATAATTAGAAATAAAATATATGTATATTTATATAATTAAAGAAATTTGTAAATTAATTATATAATAAATTCTATAAATTAGTAAGTTACATTAATCACTCACCAAGGAAATTACATTACTTGATAGGGCTAAGTCTCCATTCCCATCTTGGGAACAAAAGTTCCATTCCCATCTCCAAGACCCATCTTTCTTTCCGTGTTAGAACCAACCAATGTTCCAACTCTTTTGTCCCTTACTTTCCAAACATTCTTCTTTCTAAAGACTAACTTATCAAACTTCCATACGTCACAATTTGTAGCAATTATAGTGACTTCACTTTTTGAGTAACCTTTGAGCTCTTTATCACCGTTAAACTTCTCCTTCCTTTCATCACCATCTTCTTCTTCCGTGGCCTTCGAGACATCTTAATCACCCCCACAATCAATGCTACCGATAGTACTCTTCTCTTCCTTGGTGCCAAAGTTATTATGAGAATTCAGGGAAGGCGCAGCGATGTCCCTGTGCCAAAGTTATTATGAGAATTCAGGGAAGGCGCAGCGATGACAGGGACATTCTTGTTTGGTTTAATTTCCTCAGTAGCTGGCATCAAAAGGACGTAGAGTTTAGGGTTAGATCATTTTCTGGGAGCTTTTTTTTTTGTAAAATAGGGATTTTGGTTAGGGTGACCCATGCTAAAGAGGCCAAAGAGAGCACTAGTGACGATGTTGAACCATTCTTTGTCTCTACTCTCACTACAAATCTCCTCCGTGGCTTGTCTCAGGTATGTGAATCGGTTATCATCAGACTTGGAGTTGGAATGGGATATAATAGAATTAACATTATCATCTTCATTGCTATTATTGAGGAAGTGGTCAAGGTCGAGGTCGAGGTCGAGGTCGATGTTGTCAGCTTCTGTAAAGCCTTTGCTGGAACGGTGGCATTCCAACCACATTGTACCAAACTTGTTGGTGGAGATCAAACAAAGCATTAGGCGGAGGAGGTAGGGTAAGTATAGGATGGTGAACATAAAATGAAAGTGAAAAATGGGGACATGTTGTTTTTATGAAAAAAGAAACCTGTTTTAAGAAATACAAAAATGTCTTTTTAACGTTTCCCTAAAGTTGATGCAGTTTTTTATTTTTAGAAACAAAAAATGGAAAAAATACTTAACCAAACACGTTTTAATGAGTTGTTCCTCCATGAAAACCATAACAAAAAACAAGAAAAAATAGAAACAAACAAGCCCTTAGTCTCCAAAAATCTATTAAACAAGGTTTCAATTTGTTATGGAAATCATGCAGGGCATTTTGTCTAATAGGGCTATTTATCCCTCTTACATTCCATGAGAGGATTGACATTATTTGGAAGGAGAGGAGGTTTTCTTCTTTCTACTTGATTTCCTCCTTATAGTTAGTTAGAATTCTGGGGTCAATTTTGTGTCTTGGTGATTCTCAGTTTGCTCCCCATTGAAGATGTAAGATATCCATTGTTTGACATGTAGTCTTATCTGTACTAGTTCCAATATCTTCATGGGGCATTAAGTAGAGCTTACCATCCTTAAGGCATCCTAAATGATCCATCTCTATTGCCATCCTTAACCTATAATTCCCTCTTGTCAAAAGTGATAGAGTCATCACTTTGTAACACCATCTCTATTTTTTCATTTTTAGCGATCTAGTTTTCGAATTAAATTATATAAGTTCCTTAAAGCTTCTTATATTGAATATTCTTCTTGTTGGCTTCCAAATCCCACCGTCATTCTTTTCAGGCCTCTAAGAGTATGCTATAAAATATACATCCTCAAATAGGTTATTGTTCTCATCAATCCTCATAAAAGGAATTTCATCTAGAAGGTTTGCTAGACATCAATCAACACACATAACCTTGCATAGTGGATTCTCCTCATGCTAGTCGTTGCCTCATCTAAATAAAAGGGCTTTCCCACATAAGTTGCTAGGTAGCTTAGGCCTTCTATAGTCCAATATTCTAGGGGAACCTTAAAAATGTTAATCTAAATAGGAACTTATTGGAGTTGGGGATCTTAAGGCCGAATTCTTGGCTTCCATTTTTGTAGAAATATGGGTTTGGCATTAAAGTGACAGGGACCTGTTTCCATAATTTTTTATGCTTGGGAGGGGGAAATGAACCTAAACAAAGAAAGATCCTCCTTATTTAAGAGGAATTCTGGCAAACCAAGTTTAGTCTTTGCTTATTGCTAGAAATGGTCTCTTACTTTGCAAAAAACCAATCAAAGTGGCATTCCACTTAGCTATACCATCCTTTAGGATTGAGATAGGTGGATGACAATGGTTTTATCCTCTAGAAGGAGGACAAAAGTGAAGATTAGAAGTTAGAGTGATGTCATCGAGAACTTGCGACCAAGTTTTTTTGGCAATGCCACAAGTGGAGGTTTGAGAAGGAGCAAAAACAACTTAGTTTTTAGGGGGATTGGAAGGGGGCAAGGAACTTGGTTGGTCAAAACAATTGGTGGGAGTAGGTGACTTAACTTAAGAAGGAAAGGTTTTAGGCTGACCAGAAGAGTTGTTATGAGTATGACTAGCAGATGGTGGAGTAGGGGAGAGTAGAAGGACATGGGTGGGAGATTTGAGTGTGGGAAAAGTTTCTAGAGGTGGTTCAGAGTTCAACATTGCTAAAAATGGAAAAACTAAAAAGTAGAGGGAAGAAAGAGAGGAGAGGGAAAAGTGAAAAAACACAGGCTAGGAGTAGGAAGGAACTAAGACCACTTGTGCGAGGCACAAGGAGGGAAATAGATAAAGGGAACAAATCGAAGAGATTACTAAGTGGAGCAAGAAGGGGAGTCAGAGCCACTAGTGGTAGTAGAAGCCAAGTAAGGAACAAGTGAGAGGATAGTGGAGGATAAATGAACCTGATGGTAGGGATGGGGATAGGATGGATACAGTAATAAGGCAATATTTATCCATTACAGCATTGCTATGTAGCCATGCAACTTGGTTAGAGAGAAGATAGAGCTTCTTACTAAACCAAGAAGAATAATAATTTTGCTCTCTATAATATTACTTAGACAATATATCTCAACTTTATTATCAAGTTTATAACTATTGATTCATCAATTACACGTTAAAATTTCAATCTTTTAAGTGCTTCTGTATTTTCATATTCTAACAGGCACTTAAGGCGGGATTTGCAGTTTTACATAAAACAGATACCTTGCAGAGTTGCTTCAGTTCAAGATAACTTGGTTGTGGAACTTGATAGAGCTCATACCATTAACAAGATTGATGTCTCAGAATATAAGTTGTTTCATTCTATGTCCAGACCCGTTCTGCCACTGAATTCTCAATATGCTGAAAGTAATGAGCAATCTATAATATCTTGTAAAAGCTACACATTGTCTTTTGGCTCAACTGAGTTCTCAAATGTGCTCAAAGAAGATATGTTGCCTTCATCTTCTAGTAGTAGATCACGGGACAACATTTTTCCTTTGGATTTTGGGATTTCTAAAAAACAAGAGAGAACAGGTTAGCAAGTTTTTTCTTATCTTAGTTCTTCTTTGTCTACGCTTTGTGCATGGAAGTATTCTTTTTTCTTTTATTAGCTTTTATATGAATATTGTTGAAAGATAAATTAGGTGTATTAGATTAACCCTAATTCATCCATAAATTAATCATATATATATATATATATATATATATATTAGTATATACAAGGATTTTACTTAAATTTCCTTATAAAACCTCTACAATCATACTGTCAACAAATACCACAAATTTATGATCCCTTACACGGTTACTCGTCACAGCTTATATGTATGTATACATGTCTTTAGGATATTATATTTTATGTTCATAGAGTAGGAATGATAGTGTACTTCTCTAAGATACTTTTAAGTTTGGACTTTGCACTCAGTTATAGATTCTTTAATATGTGGTGCAATGTTCATATTATTATGATTTCAATGCATCGTCCAAATTTTTCGTATTAGTGTTTATTCACTTATTCCTTCATTCTTATTTGCTTATATGGGTGATTCATTCTTTCCATTAGACCAAAAGCTTTTAAAACTCAACAAAATTCTAGTAAATTACGCCTTTTTCAAGTGAGGTTACTTTAGTGATAAGGTAATGTAGGACAAATAAAAGATGTATTAACTAATACCTAGAACTCACAAAATTAGGAAACATGGATGATGTTAGGCTATTGTAATATCAAGTTTGGGTTTGTATTTCATCTGACAGTGCTGAAATTTCATGTTTGATATAACTGATCTTTAGAGTTTGTTTGCTGGAAATTTAAGGCTAGGACTTTAGGGTTTTGATTGCTAAAACTTGACGATATAATTTTTGAAATTTAGTGAGGAACACAAATAATGGGGGGGTAGGAAACTAGGAATCATTCTTAGGGTCTAAGAATAACTCTTATAAGAAAGCAACACACCCTCTAGTTGAAAACTCAAGTTTGTAAAACAGTTTTAAGATATCTTGTTATTGAAGGATAGAGTACATATATTTATAGAGAAGTCCCTTGTTCTAGTAGGAAAAGGTTACTAGCAAATTTAAATCCTATTCTAATAAAAATTCTACAAGCTTAAGTCATAAACAAATATGGTAACATATCTAAACTAAAATAACTTAGTTATCTACTTCCTATCTAATAAGGAATTCTAACATAATCTAAACTTCAGCCCTTGTTGTCTTTGCTATCAACTCAATTCTCATCTTTTATCCCACCAAATTAAGGCTTGTGGTTGACTAATTTTCCCTCTTTTGTTCTTCCATAGTCCTTAAGCTCTTTTGCATCGTAAGGGTTACTTTCTTCTCCTTTTAGAGTAATAAAGGCTAAATTTTTGAGAGTTGAATAAATTACTAAGCTTCAATATGCTACTTAACCTTACTAAATTAGGTTTTAGTAGGTCACCCTTATCACCTTCCAATGTCAAAAATTGTGCAATGAGATTCTAACATATGATGGATGCCTATTTCATCTAATAACCCTATGCTTATGGAAATCTTTATCTAATAGGAATTATGCAAGATAAAAGCCTCATGCATGGTTTTAATGATTCACATCCCATATAATCAAACTATTTAGCTCAATGTGTATGCAATCAATGCTCTTGTATATTTCTAAAGACAATGCCATAATACTTGAGTATAAATACTATTTTACAGGTAATAAATGCGTGTTTGGCTAAATCTGTTTCTTTCTTAGCTTAACTCGTTAGGCACCTAGTTATTGCCTTCTCTTGGGAACCAAACTCAAGGGCTCTAACTTCCACTACTCTATAATCATGCTTTGATTTTTGGTTTACTCAACTTTCTCCAACTTCATTTGGTTTCTGGTACCAACTTCATCTGGTTTCTCATTTCCATCCTACCTCTCATATTTTCTGCCTCTAATTTCTTCTTCTAGGAATTCATTTTGTCCTCCTATCTCCCTATCTTTTTGTTTTCCTTTTCTAGCATAATGTCAAACTCTGAACTTCTAACTTCTGAGGAATTTTCACCTTTAATTCTTATTTCACCTTTACCAAACCCTTAAAGCTACTCATATTACTCAAACCTCAACTCAGGAAGCTTGTACCTCTACCCTGAGATCCCAAACCAATGCCCTCAATAGGAAGAATTGGAGACAAGTTCTAGGTGATACTTCATAATCAATAAAGTTTCACTGTTGCCCTCTAGTGGCTTCTAACTTGGACATCTTGAAAAAAAACTGCAACAAAGGTGGAGGCAATCGTGTTAGGATTTTTCATGGATAAAAGACCCCCATTCCATGCCTTAAAATGCTCAAACAAATTACTAATGGAAGCAACATGGTCTAAAAAGGTTCTACTTAATGATGAAAACTTATTCCTCTTTCAAGTTTAACTCTCCTAATCAAGCCCAAAAGATTCTTAAATTTGGCCCCTGGCACTACAACTTCAAGCCTCTTTTGACAAGCTTGGAAACCTAGCATCAAGCTCCATAATCTTAAGAAAAAATAGATCCCCCTTTGATTGCAACATCCCTCTAAAACATTGGACCATTAAGGGCCTGAGTCATTTGACAAGTTTCATAAACAAACCTTTGTGTTTAGATGAATTAACTAACAATATGAGGAGAGTGAGCTATGCTATAGTGTGTGTTCATTGATATGAACCAAAATCTACCAGAGACTATCCCTTTATAAAGGCTAGATGAAGAAGAAAACCTATTTGATGATGTTGTATTGATCACATATATGAGGCATAATGTGGTTCTAAAAAAGAAAGCATAGAAGCTAGCTTGAAAAACTTTCCATACTGATGGATACAAGGAGCTTATACAGCTAGAATCTAATTAAGAGGTTGGTAGCAAAGACAATGAGGTGCCTGAGAAAACTACAGAGGAAAGTGATTAGAGATTGTGAGATACTCTTCAAACCCAATGAGGGGACTTTAATAAATAGTAAACTCTTCCAAATTCTAGGATCTCAATCAATTACACAATTATAAGGTACAAAGTTTAGAAAAGAGAGATGCTCAGAAAATCAAAATTCAGAAAAGCAATGTAAGGGATAGATAAGAATTCTTTTTAAAACAATGATAATAGTGGAACTCGTTCTATAGTTGAAGAACAAGAAGACAGTGCATTAAACATCCACTTTTCTCATTTGAACACGACAATAAGAGAGGTAGAACCAAAAAGGAACTCCTAAAGAGTCACTAAGAAGGAATTCTAAGAGGAAGCGTAAAACTTCAACTCTCTCCTCCAAATTACAATCCTAGCCTAGAATATCAAGAGCCTTAGTAGCCATAATAAGCAAGAAATGCTTGTTGATTACATTCATGTTACTAACCCATTTTTGATAGTTCTTTTGGAATAATTATAAGAGTGAGACTTTTAAAGAAGCACTGGACCATCATCAACAACCATTACTATCATTATAATGGAAGACAGGTAGTGGCTTATGAACCAAGTAAATTAGAGGACACTCTATCATATATTGAGGATCAGCTGATTCACTTTTATATACGCTTTTGATCATGCTTTCTAGAGAATTCTTTTGTGAAAAAAATTGAGAGATATTAGAGCCATTATGAATAAGCATTGGTTGGTTCTTGGCGACTTTAGTATCATGATTCACTTTGTTAAGGCTGAAGGAATTGCTAGGCTAAGAAGCCACACAGATGATTTTCGCAAGTGTGCTAGCTACCTGTAAGTTACTAACTTAAAAATGGAGTGTGATCTTTACATTTCATATAACAAGCCAAAAAGGAGTTGGTTCTTGAGAAAAAACTAGATAGCGCTTTAGTAAATGCTTAATGGTTGACTAATTTTTCAAAGAGCAAAGCTACGGTTAACAATTCTCTTCCATTATGCCTCACCTTAATCTTGGTGCAAAACATCTTCAGCTTTGAAAGAAGGAACTTTCCATTTATATTTAACAACTTTTTGGTCAATGTGGATGGGTTTGAAGAAGCTCTAATCAAAGGGCTCAATCTCAACATTCAATTTCACAAGCTCTACATATGTATGAGGAAGCTACAATAGGTGAAAAATGAGCTTAAAAGTCTAAATGAGATGAGGTTTAATAACACTTAGTTGGCTGTGAAAGATGTAAAGGAGAAGTTGGAGAAAATTCAAAGTTCCCTCTATATTACCCCTAAAGATATGGCTCTTCAAGAAGAGGAAAAACCTGTTCTACTTCAATACAACCAAGCAGCTGAGATCAATCTTTCACCTATAAAGATCAGGAATACTTTGGCTGAAGGAGGGGGACAAAAAGTTGTTTTTCCATAAATCTATTTTACCAAAACGGAACACAAATATAATTGATTTCTTAAGGGATAAAAGTGGTAGTTTGCTAACTTCCAAAGATGACATTCATTAGGAGGCTTACACCTTTTGAAATCTATTATAAAGGAGTAGATTCCTACTCAAGTAGCTGAACTATTAATCAGACTTTTCAATCCAAATGATGTGGAAGCATCCATATTTGTATTAAACCCAATAAAGCACCAGGACCAGATGGTCTCAATGGCTATGTTTGCCATAAAATTTGGCCAAACAGAAGACACTAATGACTGATGCAGTGTTAGAATTCTACAACAAAGGAAGAATGTTGAGGGAGATGAAAAAGACCTTCAGATGTTTGATTCCCAAGGTATAAGCCGGACTTTAGACCAATTTCATGTTATAATAAAATCTATAAGGATATTTGAAAACTAATTCCAAACAAATTGAAATATGTTCTTTATCAATTGGCTAATCCTTCTCAAAAGGCATTTATAAGTGGTAAGTTAATAGGGGATAACTTATTTTTACTTTAAGAACTGGTTACTACAATAGGAAGTATTCAGGCAAGAATTTTCAAACTAAGATTGAATGCCATATGACCTTTGATTGACTAGATTAGAGCTTTATACTAAACACCATATATGCCTTTTGTTTTCTTATTAAATTCATTGATTGGATTGCTCAATATATGACTATCGTTTCATTTGACATACTAGTCAATGGAGAGCTCACCAAACTTATAAAAGAATTCCTAGAGGTTTAAGGCAAGGGGAGCCTTTTTTTCCCTTACTTATTCACCTTGAGTGTGGATGTCCTAATTAGGCTCATAAAGCAGGTGACTAGCTAGGAAAAGAGCTTTAAATTTCACTTCAAATGTAAGAGCTTGTCAATAACAAGTTTATCATTTGCAAATGATTTAATGCTCTTATGAGAGCTCTAAACACTTTCAAAGTTCTTTTAAGCCTCTCCATCAACGACGAAAAAAAACTAGTTGTTCATTTCTTCTGTGGTAGATGACATTGCCAATTGGTTAGCATGCATAACAAGATTGAAATCTTCTAAGCACTCTCTTACCTACCCTGGAATCCCAATTTCTTCTAAGAGACCAATATACACAAAATTTCAAACCACTCATTGAAAGAATCAATTCAACAATTACATGCTGGTGTTTATCAATAGTAGGGAGAATTATAGTCAATACTAAATAGTTTACATGTGTATTGGTCCTCTCATCTATAGTTAACAGTATTAGCAAGAAAGTTAAATAAGTAAGGAGATTTATCTGGTCAAGCAATTCCTAAAAGTCATTAGCTAAGGTCATATGGAGTGGTCTTTGTTTGTCTAAGGATGAGAGAGGACTATGCCTATAAAAATTACTAAATAGGTGCAAATGATCCTAAGAATTTAGATGATTCTAAATGGTAAAGTTTCCTTATAAGTCAAATGGATAAATGCATACTATATAAGGAATAAGAATTTTTGGTGTTTGAGACAAAAACACAATTTATCATGGACATGTATCCATGTACTCAAGCTTAGAGGGAGGATCAGGCTAGAGATCATTCACATGGTTGATAATGGAACTTCTACATCTATTTTGCATGACAATTGGTCCACTGTAGGGCCATTAACTGAAGTTAGTGACCTCTCCTCTCTTTAAAGGGTAATTGTTGACTATGATGGTTAAAGAGGATTTGTATACAAGCATGCTGTTGATCTCCAACTCCTTGCACTCACTCAGCGTGAATTATCAACTCTCTCAAAGTCTAAAGGATTATATTCATGTTGTGGCTAGCAGTTAAAGGAAGGCTAACCAAATTAGACAGAGTGAAAAGATTTATGAATTTATTTGATATATGTGTTCTATAACCAGGAGATACAAACCACTAAAAGCATCTCTTCTTTGAATGCAAGTTCTCTTCTAATATTTGGGTACAATTATAAGAATGTTGAATAGGTCTGCTCTTACAATGAATTGGCAGACATTCATTGACTGGATTTGTTTGAATCAGAAGAGGAAAGAGGGGGTTTGGATTATTTTCAAGTTAGCACTATGTAGCACAATATATGGCCTTTGGATGGAGAGGAGTTTAAGGATCTTCCAAAAGGCTTTTGTACAGGAACAAACCCTCCTTAATACAATTATTCAATTTATCATAGAGCAGACAATCACCGACTAGTTATACCAGACTTATAATTGGAGATTACCTTAAAGGAGCCATGCTCACAGAGGAAACACTACACCTTGATGGTCCTTAGAATGTTTAAGGAATTTGTTGGGCTCTGACCTTATTCACATGACATAAAATTCAAAGTGAAATTCAATTCCCTACTCATAACGAGTCAATAATGATCCTAAAGACGCAATATATGGTGTTTGGTCATTAGCAATATGTTGACTTTCATAGTTTCTGTTGTGTCTCTTTGATGGTTAGATTATCATGGAAGCTTATAATTGTAGATCATTTTGTACTTAAATTCTATTGATTCAATAAAGACTTTACAGTCTATAAAGTAAAATAAAATTAATGGCACTAATTATGTCAAGTGGAAAAGGTGTTGCCTAACGGTGAAGTTGATACATTTAGGATTTCATAATTGTATACTTGTAATCATTTTGATCATAAATCATTATCTTGATGGAGAATGAAAATTAGCGTAACTGAAGATTTTCATTTTGTTTTGTTCTTATTTGTTTAGTATTTAATGTCTTTGAAGGAATAACAAAATCCTTATTAGAGTAAGATTCAATTTTTATTTGAGTATTTTAAGTTAGTCCTTATGTAAGTAGGATTAGGATTGGGATCAACAGGACAAAATCTACATATAAGATTGAATCTTTCAATTATGAGGTAAAGGAAAGAATTTTCAGTTTATGAATTTCAAAGTGAAAATGCGATACTTTCTGATCTAAGGGTGATTCTTAAGTTCTAAATGTGATTTCTAGACATTTGGTGTAATGCCTAGTTCTGTACAAGCCTCAGTTTGAATTTTAAGAGGTGCTAGTGTGATCCTAGTAAATCTTTGTCTAACATGTTTTAAAGTTTATTAACATTAGTAAAGAGATATTGAAATCAATTATATTTTTCGTAGATATTACTTTTTAGAATACAATAATTATTCCTATTTTCAAAATTCAATTTGCACAAAAACTGTCCTCTATCTGTCGTAAATCATATCCACGAGAGAATTTCTAAGACGACTATATATAGTGAAGCATACTTTCCAAAACTTATGTATTAATACTGAATGGGAAATGATTAGTTACACTTCCTAGATTAGAGCAGAGATCAGATGTGAGGTGCAGTAATGATGAAAATATAATATTTGAATTGGACTGAGAGTCAAAATAGAACTAGGAAACTTATTAAGTTGCCTGTTTTGAATTGTTTGTACTGACTTTACTAACAATTTCTGTGTGCTTTTGCTAGAAAGTTAATAATGTAGGTATGCTGGAAAATGTATGAGATGTCTTGGTCATTAATCATATGAGTCTGGCATCAAAAGCCTATGCAGCGAGAGGAAAATTATGAAAAACTATGTTATCTGATTGCTTGTTCTATTGTGCTCTCAGATAACTATGTAGTTCCCTCAAGATAAAGATGTGCTTGTAAATTGGTTACCATTTGTAGTGATATGTAGTGTATTATACATTCCAGGTTCTAGCAAACAAATGGAGAATACATACCCTTCTAAGTATCAGATCATTGTGAAACATCAAAAAAGTGGCTCCCAAGCACCAATTCTGTGTTCTGTTTGTGGGGCGAGGACTGAATTGTATGTTGATAAAATGCGATTCACATTTGCTGAGATTCAGCACGCAACGGATGATTTTTCAAAAGATAACTTATTAGGGGAAGGTGGATATGGTCGTGTTTATAAAGGTAAGCTAAGAGATGGACAACTGATTGCAGCAAAAGTTCACAAAGAAGCAAGCACACAAGGATTTACGGAATTTCAATCTGAGGTTTATGTCTTAAGTTTTGCCCGCCACAAGAATATTGTTATGCTTTTGGGTTTTTGTTGCAAGGAGAAAATTAACATTCTAGTTTATGAGTATATTTGCAACAAATCTCTTTATTGGCATCTATTTGGTAAGGATCTTCTAATAATAATGATCATCCATGTAACCTTTACTAATTCTGGACCACGACTACAATCATGAGCTTAACTGATATACGTTTCATTATGTAGACAAGACAGCAAATACTCTTGGGTGGCGTCAAAGATTTGCTATCGCCATTGCAACTGCAAAAGGGCTGCGTTTCCTGCACGAAGAATGCCGTGGTGGACCTATAATACATCGGGACTTGCGACCAAGCAACATACTGCTAACACATGACTTTATTCCAATGGTCAACTTCTCTGCCTCTTTGTGTTTACGCTTACATTAATGCTCTTCTTTTATTTGTTACTTGTAGATGGACCATGTACACAGATAGGAATTCACTTTGTAGAATATGCATATTCAGTTATACTAGTCATTTGTATTGTGGTAGGCAATAAAATTTAACCAACAATTATCATTTGTATTGTGATTATTGATCTTCCTAGTCTTTTCCAAGCTGAGCCGCTTAAGATCAACCAATTGAATGCATAATTACTGTATTTCTTAACAAGCCATAAATAGCTTTCACAAAAATTGAAAATTCCTTTCTCTAAAAGTTTATATCCACTAATTAGAAATAACCCTTAAAAAAGGACTGTTTATTAGTTTTCTTTAAATAACAATACTAAAGAATGCCTATGAATCTATGTTTCTGTCATCACTCAAGAAACAATGAGAGGTTTCGTTTGCATCATGTTACAATACCAAGAGACCAGATAATCATGATAAAATGCAATAACTAAAAGGTCGAACTTAGTATCTGTTTGTTTTTATATGTTTTACCTAGGGTGTGGTAGTTATAACTAAGACCATCTCAGTTCATGGAATGATTTATCCACATACAGCTTGGTGATTTTGGCCTTGCAAGATGGAAGAATGGGGATGATTCTGTTCAGACTAGGGTACTTGGCACATTTGGGTAAGCACTATAGAGGCTTCTCAGTTTCTAACATTGAATGGTGGAGTATTTAAATAGAATTGTTGAAGCTTAGTTTGCAGCCAAGCAAATTCAAGTTGTCTTCTGCATGATGTAGGTACCTAGCTCCAGAGTATGCAGAGAATGGTGTTGTTTCTGTAAAGACAGATATCTATGCATTTGGCATTGTTCTTCTGCAGCTAATATCAGGACGTAAGGTCTTTGATGAGAAAAGAGTGGAAGGACAACAATCCCTACACCAATGGGTGCGGTGTTGCTATTTCACTTTCTCAATTTGCATAATATTATTTTGTCATGGGATACTAATCATTTCTTTGTTATTGCTCATATCTATGCGTTCCTATTATGAATCTTAGGCAGCACCACTACTTGATGGGCTTGCTCTGCATGAACTTATAGATTGTCGCCTTGGAAAATCATATGAAAGAAATGAGTTGTATCTCATGGCTAAAGCAACTTCCTTGTGTATGCGAAGAGATCCAGGTGTGCGGCCATCAATTGGAGAGGTACTTGAATTTCTCCAAATATGTTTACTACAAGCATCTTCAGTTTGGAATTGTTAATTAACTAATACATTTTAGACAAGTTTAAGAAAATATCGTTTGCTCCTTAATAGTGACTGATTTGTCCACCTACGGAGCATGTGAAATGCTAGTTCTTACTGAACACTTGTTCAAGTAACTGTTTTTTTCTTGTCAGCAATACGCAAATGCAGGCTTTTATATAGTGCTGAAGACGATCTTTAGGAATTTGCAGTATACTTTTCCATTGGTTATAGTTTGATCCTATCTATCTTTTACCTTCAATGTTTTCTTTCCTTTTCGGATTTTGAGGAACGATTGCTTACAACAGGTCTTGCGTCTTCTCGAAGGAGATGATGAATGTGTGAAACATATGAAGCAGCGGTTTGCACCCCAAAATAAGAAGCATTGAGACACATGATAAAATATATTCCTATGTGAAATTGTTAGTAAACAAATGGCCCTTTGATGTTACTATATTCTATGACCTCTGCTAAAAAAATCTCATATTTCACCAAAAGCTCGGGATAACATTAAACAACGAGGCACACGTCTAGGGAGACTAGTGTAATGATATAATTCGTGAGTTGCCGAATGTTTCTCATATGCCTTCCAAGTTGGCCTTTGTTTCACCAGTCAAATTTGCTTTTCTGGTTATGCTTTTGCATGGGACTTTATGAAGTCAACCAAGGAAGAGCAGAAATGGAGCTTCAGAATCACGGCTACATCCAAATGCCATCATTTGCGTCTTGATGAAAGCATTCACTTGTGTTAAGTTCTTGGCTTTAAGTACTAAATCCCCTTTTTCTTTTACAGAATATCTGCCCCATAGGGTCCATTCCGTTAAGATGGATGGTGTATAATCATGAAGTCTTTCATCCATTTTTGATTTATTCATTTTTGCTTCAGAACTGGTACAATGTTTTAACCTTGGGGTGCCATGATCTTTGTGAATAAAACCCTAAAAACGTGAATTACTCTTTCATAGTCTGCACATATATTTCATGCTCCCATGCTCTTTCTCATCATACTACTTCAGTACGGTGCCCAGATCCTATTCCACAGGATTTACAGCTAATCAGAAACCTGAATTGTTTTATATCGCGTGAATGGGTAAGGAAAGTTTGACAATTTATTTGTTCTCATTTACGTATACTTCTTTTGAAACGTTTTGTTTAAGAGAATTCTATTTTCTAACCTGATTTTGTTTTTCAAAACTTGATGACCAAGCTCTCGTCTGTTTACTTCTCAAATGCTAAAGAAAATAGCCTCTCCCCCAAGCTCCTTTTGCAAGTTCTAGGAAGTTTTGATTTTTTTCTTCCTTCAACCGATGTTCTATCTTTTCCCTCTCCATTTTCCCCCCTAAGGAGCTGACACTTTAGTCAGCTCAGCATCTTCTTTGAACTTTCATTTCAACCTCTTGCTCTCACTTCTCTTTATTAGCTCTGTCTTTGTCACCTACTAATGACCTCACATCTGAACCTTTTCCTCCCCTTTCATCTACTCTTCCAGTTTCTTTAAATTTTGCCTCCATTTCTACATTCACTGCGTTTTCCTCTCCCTTTCCTAATAACAAGACCTATAGCAAACTAGTGGCAAGCATGGAAGTCGAAGCAAGCTTTCTTACTTCCCCAATGTTCAATCTATGGATAGTCCAAGTTGTATCTCCTCTAGAAGTTTTACAAGCATGCAGGTGCAGCATTGTAGAGCTCTTCCTTGATCGGTTTCTTCCTTGACAAACGACCATCATTCTCTTAAATGCAGCAATAGGCTTCTTTAATATGGGAAAAATTAGGGTTGGGTTGGAAAAAACTTTGATAAGAAAAGTGGACGACTCCATCTTTAAATTTGACGATGAAGCTTGCTTAATAAATATTTTGAAGACCGACCATGTCATATTTATGGAAAGCCAACTATGGTCTTTAGATGGAGATCAATTTGGTTTTAGAGGGAGATACATTCTTATTTAGGATAACTTTTGCATTAATTCCTTGAAATATTAGATGGGTTTAAGTTACTTGGCAAGTGCTTTGAATAACCTTTATGTATTTATTCTCAAAGCTTGATAGAATTGGTTATGCAAGAGTGCGATAAAAAGCGGAAACTGACAAGGAGACTCTTAATTCACTAGGAATTAACAAGTTATTAGACTGATGATTTTGAACTTTTAACTATCTCTATAATATACTAGTGGAAACTCCCTAAACTCCAGGATAAGCAATGAAAACTTATTAAAAGAGTTTTCAAATTTGGATGCTACAATGAGCTAATCAATTTGGAAGATTGTGCTCCTTCTAATACTAAAAGTTCCAAGCAATTTCCCATTATTACCTCCACTAATACTAAAACTAATATCTCTGTGTAGAATTTCATTAATTCAAAGAATGTGGAGTCCACTTTTAAGCTAGACAATTGTGTTTTAGCAAGCAATATTGAAGAGACAAAGCCTAAGGAGGAGTTCAAGATTTGTCTCTTGCTCCCCATGCTAATGATAACCTTATAGAGAATCCCAAATTTGTTATAGACGGATTAGTGGAAGCTCTTCTTGCACTCTGGCCTATTCTAAGAAAGCGCCCTTTACCTCTGTTAATAAGTTTGATAGAAAGCCTAACATGAGGGTCATCCGTAGTGTCTCCTCTTATTCTTTGCTAATATGTTTCCTCACCTTGAACATTAGAGGGCTGCCTTTTTCCTTTTATCAAATCATCAATCTTAATTGTTGTCCTATCTTTGCTACTAATCACGATTTTCAAAAAGAGGAATTTTGAAATGATCTAAAAAGGCTATAAGTAGGAATTCAATCTCCTTGGCTACTATTACGAGGTATCAAGAACTTTTAGGAGGTTGAAGGAAGGAAACAAATTTGAGACATATAAGAGATGGGCTCAAATCAATCATGACTTATCTAAGAGTCACTAATTTAAACTTTAATAGTCAATGCTTCACATGAAGCAATAGATAAAATGAAGATTGACTTATAGGAGAGAACTTAATAGAGAGCTATTCATGGTTGAGCAAATTCCCCTCTTGTTATGCCTCTTTTGGTACTTTAATTTACTCTAATAATTCCTTTATAGAGGACTCCGATATTGCTTCCTATAACCTTGTTAACTTGAGGGTTTTGAAAGGGCAAATAGTAAAGGTATGCAGGTCTAAGTTAATGGATGTAGGTTTTTAGTTAATGAAGAAATTAAAGACAATAAAGGACAAGCTTAAGAAACTCAACTACAACTCATTTCCTGATACCTTAACTAACGTTAAAGCAATCAACCTCTCTCTTTTAGAAATTCAGACCAAGAGTTATAGGAATCCTTCTGATACTTCACTTAAACTACAAGAGCATAAGGTTATGAGGAACGACATTTAGGCCTTTAAAATGCATAATTCCTTATTAAGGAAAAACTTAAGAATTCATTAGCTTAGAGAGGATAATTAAAATACCAAGTTCTTCAGTTATATTCTAATAAGAATGAATCACAATAAGATTTGTTCTGCCTGATGACCTTTGGAAGCTTTGTTATAATCAAGAGGAGCTTAAATCCATCTCTTTTGTTCAGGAGCTTAACTACCTCATTGACTCAAGACTTGATTCCTCTCAAGCTGAGCTTTTAAAAAGCCCTTTCATTATAGTTAATGTTCATTATGCCCTCTTTAACTTTATTTAATGTATTATTCTTTCAGAAAACTTTGAGATTCACTAGTGAATTATTTTAGCAATTGTGTTGGAGTTTTTTTAATCTTAAAAGAATGTTCAAGGAACTCAGTAAGACCTACATCTATTTAGTTCCCAAAAAGGTAAACCTTGTTTTCTTATATTTCCATAGATCCATCTCCTATTATAATATGGTTTAAAAGGTGATTTCTAAAATGATTACTCGAAAATTAAAGAATTTTCTAAAGCTTCTCATTAATCTTTATCAGTCTACGTTCATCTAAGGTAGAAACATTGGTGATAATATTCTTCCTGTTAAAGAATTTTTAAGTACTACAACAAAAGTTTAATCAAGAGTTGCACTCTTAAGGTTCATGTTAATAAGGAATTTGACTTTCTAGATTGGAATTTCATCAACAATTGCCTTCTGGGTCCTTAGTTTGTTTATTGATTAGATAAAAGTTTGTATTACCTTAACTTTATTTAATGTCCTAGCGAATAAAGATCAAACTAAGCTCTTTTAAGAGCCAAGGTCTTAGGCAAGGAGATCCTTTATTGCCTATCATTTTCACTCTTGTAATTGAAGTTCTCATTAACTTATTGTTAGGAATCAATAGATGAGTGGAAATACTATAAATGTAAAACTCTAAAAATTTTCCACTTGCCCTTTGTTAATGATGTACTTTTTTCTTGTAGGACATGACACTCTCTCCTACATCTTTATGGATCCCCTTAGCTATTTCTCTAAGCTTTCAAGACTTTTCATAAACTCCAGTAAAAGCATGCACTATGTATTAGATAGAGTTCAAAAAGTTGAATCTCTTCGCAATATCTCAAATTTCCCTCTTCCACAAGTGTTTTTTAAATATTTTAGTGTTCTAATTGCTACAAAAGGCCATCTTTCAAAGAATTTTTAACCTCTTCTTGATTTAATGAAAAAGAAGATCAATTATTGGAAAACAAGTCTTTATCTTATACAAGAAGACTTCAACTTATTATTTATGTTTTAGACAACCTACATATATATATATTAGAATTCTTAGATAGTTTTCCCTAAGAGCTTTTTCAAGGATATAGAGAATATTAGAAAAAAAAACTATGGTTAAAAGATATTGGGAAGTCCTCATATACCAAAGTAAAATGGGATGATCTTTGTTATCCAAAGTTGGGAGAAGGATTAGGAATTATTTATCTTAAAGCTATGATAAAATGCTACTCAATAAGAGGATATGGAGATTATTCAATGAAAAAGAGGTAATTTGGGTTAGAAGGATGCATGTCTATTACTTAAATGATATGGGATTTTGGGGTGTCAAACCTAGTAAGAAGCATTCATTGACTTTAGATCAAATGTTAAAGTTGAGGAATCTGCTCAGCGAAAAATTCAAATGCTTAACTGTAAATGGTTCAAATACTTGGTTTTCATCTGATAACTAGTTCGCTCTAGCTCCTCTTCTCATAAGATCTAAATGGAGCTCTATAAAACTCAGGATCCTTAAGAATGCTATAGTGAAAGAAATTATTGATTGAGTGGAATGGAGTTGGAAGAGGAGAGGATTGTCTTGTCTTAAAACTAGTTCCCCAAATTACAAACCTAAACCTTCATCCTAAAATTCCATAATTAGACAGAAAGATAAATCTAAGAGTTGACAAACAAATCATGTTGGAGATATTCAGGAGACCTTCCCTCAAGATCAATTGGTCTAAACTAGATTTTTTTCAAGGATGCCATTCTCAAAACCTCTTTTATTTCATATAAGTAGCTTAACATATATTAAAAACAAAAGATAGAAGTAAAGGATGTTCAAATCTCATATATCAACTTTGCAAATCTGTACTTGAATTCAATAAACAATTGTTCTTTCAACGTTAATTCTTTAAAGATTTATTATGCTCAATTCTCCAATTAATTAGTTATACATACCTTGAAAAAGATCTGTCAGGTTTAATGGAATGGGAAAAGAATTAGTAAGAACTAACGGGAGGTGACTCTATTCTCTTTAAAATTGCCTTTAGTTGCAACATTTATGCTCCTAAGTCCCAAACTAAAGTTATCTCCTAGATTTTGTATCTTTACAAGTGGTCAATTTAGGCCTTGTTTGTTTTTATTTATATTTTTGTTTTTCGTTTTTTTTAAAATTTAGAAAAAAAAACTATTTATTTGAGTTTTTAATTTCTACTTTTGGTTTTTGTTTCTTCCAATTTTCAAAATTTATGAAAACCACAAAAAGTGGTTTTTGTTTTTTGTTTTTTATAATTTGATTTACTATTAACTAAATATATATTATTAATTATTTAATATATTAATTATTAATAAGAATTAAGAATAATTTAATTTTGATATTATATGTAATTAATTAAAATTATGAATAATTTAATTTTATTTGATAAATTATTTAATTTTACAATTAAATTAAACTAAATTAATTTAATAATTTTTAATAAATATAGTTAAATTTAAAATATTTTCAAAATATATAAATTTCAAATAAAATTTTGATTTAATAATTAGAATATATTAGAAATAAATATTAATGTATAAATGCAATTTCGTTTTTGAATTATTTATTTAATAAAATAACATAATTTTTATTGATAATTTATTAATAAATATTATATAAGAGATTAAAATGAATTTAACTAATTAAAAAGGAAAAACAAAAATAAAAACCAAAAATTAAAATAGAAAAGCAGAAGTAGAATGAAACAACACCTTAGTTTTCTCTTGTCAATACTTAAAAGCTAATTGCTAACTGGAACTCCATTTTTTCCTTGTTTCCCAATCTGAAAGATGGGTCCTCTTTGATAAACATGTGAAGCCTTAGGTTTCCTTTTATTCTTTATTCAATTCGACTGACAAATATTTTTATATTCTTGTTTAACCACCTATTACAAACCAACTACCATATTAAGATGTATTTTATGGATATTTTAGATTTAAAATAAGGCTGCAGCAGTGAGATTTTGAGTTTGATTTGCATTAGAGATGGGATTCCTTTCCTAGATGTAGTCATTGAAAGCATTTCGTCTAACCATGTAATCAACCTTCTTTCTATTGTTCTTCATCTCTCAATGAAACTATAGATTAACCTTCTTTCTTCTTCTTTTGTGAATTTGTAGCTATTATTCTTTGCAACAGTGAAGTACTTACAAATTATGTTTAATTTTGACAGCCCGAAGCTTAATCAAACTGGGGCTTGAGCCAAGCACCCAATGATTAATTAAGCTTTATATAAAGTCTATAATAAGAAAAATGGATCAAGACATGTTCTAATCTAATTCATTGCCATCCCTTATAGAAACATGAGATTTTAAGAAGACATGAGCCCCTGATCTTGCAAGGATCCCTCTCAATAGAGGGTATATGAAATGTCCCTCTCTAATTTTATAAGGATCCCTTTAGTTACGGATGATAAAAGGGCTTAAGCCTATACTAGCCTGATTTGATTATATCCGAAATCAGTAGTTCACTCCTTATTGACTGAGTTTTAAGCTAAATTTAGACTTTAACAAATTTAGGTTTTTGGTCATTTAAGCTTCTTTTTTGAGTTTTTCGAGTGGGACTTAAGTTTCAACCTTATTTTTTAGACTTCAAACTAATTTGAAACTCAAGATTCACGATTTGAGCCTAGCCTAAACCTATACTTCTTTCACATATAAAACAAGGTTATTTTGTATATTGATGAATAGTTATTTGGGCCTCTTAAAGCCCAATTAGGTTTAAGCTTGGGTTAAATCTTTTTGGTTGATTGAACTTTTGATTAAAATCAAACCAAAAATTCAGACCAAGCTTAGGCTATATAACTAGCCCTACCATTATTAAAATGGAAGTTAAATTGGTTAACTTAAATTTACATAAACGTTTTTTTATATAAAAGAACCGTCTACTATTAAAATGGAAGTTAAATTGGTTAATGGATGAGTTTAACTGTCATACTAATGATATATATATATATATATAATCCCTGTCTAAGAATATATTTCAAACTTAACAAAATTTCGTAACAGTCAAATATACCTTATGCCTTTACCCCTATTACATACTCACCCACTTTCTCTCATTTCTTTTGAAACTAAAGAAGCTTATTTCCAAAAAGATAAGAAGCTTATTTCCAATAAGATAAAACCACCTTACAAAATGTTGATATAAAGATTAATTCCTATCTTCGAAAGTTTGAGGACCAATTAATTACAAAATGATGACTTTTACAAAAAGGACGCTAATACAAAAATGAACATTGTTATAATATGGAATTTCGGATAAGTGTGAAATAACTACAGTGCATGTTACCTTGCTTTTACTACTCATCCCTTCAAGTTTCCTTGTTTTCTTCTTTTCCAACTTTTGTTCTTTTGATTCAATACACTCAGGGTATGTGTATTCCACCTTTTGAATAAGTATATTTCAAGATATCCATGATCTCTTGATAATGTTCCACGTTGCCCTCTAATTATTGTTATACAATAATGCTTGTTTCTTAAAGCTCTCTTATACATTGTTTTCCACTATACTCCCATTTTCTTCTTGACCTATATAAGTTAGCCTAATTTCCATTATTGAGAATTAGTATATGTTTGAGCCTTCAGATTTCTTGCTTTGTTTCCTTCCAGTTAGTTAAGGTTCCAATTTATTCTGAACATGAGGCTACAACTGTTGGAATCCTACTATGATCGAATCACAGACGCAGCGGAAATAAAAAATTTTTGTTCGGATTCCGAGCGGATCCCGATAATTGATTAAACTTGAATAATATTAAATCCGATTTGGGAATCGTACCTTGTTCGCTTTCCGGAGAAAAACTTAGAAACTTTTTCTCTGAATGATCAATCACGAGCTGTCCAATTGTCCAGCCTCTGATGGTATCCATAGAGCAATTCCAAACTGCCTTTGGAGGAAAAAGACAAAAAGTGCTAGCTTTCATAAAGTTCCTTTAAATAGAAAAATCAAGATAGTCTTTTATTAAAATTAAAACTCTTTAATTATAATTAGAATCAAATTCTAATT
>JANSVA010000006.1:15080698-15093323 GCA_025504915.1 Erythroxylum reticulatum
CCTTTAATAATTAAAAGATAATGTCATACAAATATCCACAACCAAAATAAATTGGCTACAAGGGCATAAACTAACAACAACTTAGGTGCAATTTCTTTATTATTAATATTTCCCTTATACCTTGAATAATGTATTAACAAAGTGTTTGTGCATCCTAATTTATGTTATGGAACCTTTTATAATTTCTCCCTTTATATTTTATAAATAAGATGACTTGTGATTTGAATTATTATAGAATCACTAAGGTTACTGAATTTCAAATATAATGCCCAATCAATAGTGTCTTCCAAAGAAGTGGGAGTGTACTACAAATTAAGCCTCCACAGTATATTTCTCCAAATGCCAAAAGAGCAATTACAAGTGAAAAGTATATGGTCTCTAGTTTAGGATGAGAGTTATACAGACATTAGTTCCTATCTGGTTCATTCTATCTAACATAGGAAGCTTGCTTTTGACGGCCAACCTTATGATGAAAGAATGTTTAGGAACTTTAAGCCTAAACTAGACTATTTTATTCCATCTTACCTCTTAACTCATGTGAGTGAACAAAATTGAAGAATAAACTTTCCTTCTTCATTTTCTTTGTTTGTATACGTGCAGTTATAAACTTATTATCCTAAAATTATAAAGATATGTGAAGTTGAATTTCTTTGAAATCTTAACCTTTTGAAAAATACTTTACAAGTTCCATATATTATACATTAATAAAAAATATTTTGCTAATAAAGATGACTCTTTTTTACGTAAAGGAAGTGAAAGATTGAACACTAAAAACATAATCGAAATTGATAAATTTTAATACTCAATAAGAAATTAGAAATACGTCTACTACACATATAAGTAAGGAAATTTCATTAAAGAATCATAAGCCGTAAGCCACAATCAAAATTAGTCTATGAAAATAAATAAAACTAATGAATAAAAAAGAGAGAGATGCAAATGTTAATCTTTGTAACTATAACTTTATAAAAAAGAATGCAATCTATTTTAAGAATAAACATAACTAAGGATATAAAGTTAACAAAAAGAAAATGTGGATTGTTAGGTTTAAAGGGAAACTATAAAGAATTCAAATGTTAATATCTAAGAGTGAAACTTCATTATAGGATGACCAATCAACTTCTTTGTATAAGGATGGTTTTTCTTTAAAATCCATTTGCTCCTAATCTAACACTTAGACTTTCTGGCTCCCCTCTCCCTCTAGATGTTTCAACCTTCTTTCTCCCTATTTCTATGACTTCCCTTACTTTCTTTAGCAACTGTACTCATTTGATCTATTACCCTCAGATAAGTTGCATTTTCTCCACTAACAAGGCTGCTTTAGCCTTTTCCTCCGTTTGCTTTCTCCCCACCATCATCCTTTAACATTTGTGGAATCAATTTTTAATTTTTCCCTACTTTTGTTTCCCTTCTTGCCTTTTCAAGCTCAATTTTTAAACCCATACTATTTATTAACCAATGTTTATCAAACCAATAAAACTTTCCTACTTGACCTCCATCCTCCTTTCGAGTTTAGTGCCAACCTCCTTCTCTTACCACTAGCTCTTATGACTCTGGCATCCACCAGTTAGATTAACCAATAAGAGCTAAACGGAAGGACTTCATATAAGCAGGAAGTGGGTGAGCCTTCTTCATCTATCTCACTCCACTTCTATCTGGCCTTAGTAAAGTAAGGAGCTAGGATGGTCTTTCTTTATAACTGAAGTACTAAAAAAAGGAGTCACCACTTAGGCTTCAAAGTTGGTTAGCAATTTCTTAAGGAAAAGGCTTGCTTTTCCAATTGTCTACTAGTGGACTAATAAGAATTAGAGGAATTTAGGGATAAAAGAGTTATTCCTTAATAAATAAAACCTCTTCCTTTTCTCTTTTTACTAGATAAATTTTACTTAAAGAGCTCTTAATCCTTGGCATTTGGAAAGTTCCCTAACATTTCTCCAATTCTAAAAACCTAGATTATCTTTGCAAACAATCACACCATATTCCTTTATGGACTAACTTGTATAACATTCATTTAGAATATTAGTCTATAAGGGGCCTTTTTCACCTTACTTTTGGAACCCAAAGTGTATGGATAAGAATACAACATCATGGAAATGTGTAGGTAATGCTTGACTATGTGTCATAGTGGAAATAGATTGTGAATTGCTAAACAAAATTTGTATAATAAGATTGAGTGACAACATAAGTTTAGTAGAGAACTCAGTTAAATGCTCTTATTCATAGAAGCCAATTATAACATAGCATAATAAGGTTTATAGGCCAATAGGGAAAAGATTTTATAAGAGTGACTTTCAGGAACTTTTGGGAATTGATAATTTATTAAGTGGAGTTAATACTAATCCTAACACTAATGGACCTTCTAACGCTCCTATTGTTAAAGTATATGCAGAAACTAGATGCTCAAAAACCTAAGAGCTTATCCTTGGATTACATAAAAACAACTAGAACATCCCTAATATCAACAGAAAGATCCAAGCTTCCAATTCTAGTCCTGCTGATTGTGGTACTTACATGGAAATTCCAACTGATGTCCACTTAGAGAATAGTTATGGGGATAATCCCTCTACCTAAGACAAATCAATCAGTCAAGCTAATCTTGAAGCATTTACCAAGGCCAATAAAAGAAGATTAGGGAGGAGGAATAAAGGTTACAAAAGCCAACATAAATCTTGATGAATTTTTTAATTTAGAATGTTAGGGAATTAAACACTGAAAAAGCACAAGCTCTTAGAGACTTAAAACCATATTTATAGGTGTTTTAGAAACCAAAATCAAGGAGTGTTATAGCTCATGTTTTGTCGGTAAAGAACAAAAGTTATTATCAAATCATATGAATCACCACTTTGGTAGAATCATTTTGTAGTACAAAGTTATTAGTGATATCTGTATTACACTTCGCAAAACAACTTATGAATATGGAGATAGTATTGCTTTATAATAAAAATAAGGGGATGATCTCTCTTATATATGGTTCTAACATTGCATTTCAAAGGATTTTTTTATAGAATGATTTGATAAGCATCCATACTATCATTAATAGCCTTGGATGATTATTAGAGATTTTAAAGACATAATATAATTTAGAAGCAACTAGAAATGAAAACCTTGTCATTTATTATGGATACTTGAAGGAATGCATCTTAGATATAAAGGTAATTGATTTAAATTTCTATAGACAATTTTATACTTGGAACAATAAATAGCAACGTGACAAGAATATTATGAAAAAATTTGGACAAAGTTATGATAAATAAGGAATGGATGAATGTTTTTCCCTTAAATACAGTCCATTTTGGTAATCCGATATTCTTTGTCCATCACACTATAACTGTTCAAAAAATTATAACCAACCACTAATGAAATCCAAGTTTCATTTTAATAACTTCCTTACTGAAGTAGAATGATTCAAGGAAGCTATCAAGAAAAGCATCTCTAAGAAAGTCAATGGCTTCTATTCTTACATATGCATAAGGAAGTTAAGGACGATGAAAGAGGAGCTTAAAATGCTCAACCAAGGTAGATTTAAAAACACTTAACATAATATTTAATTAACAAAAGCTCAGCTTATAGAAATTCAATACCAAATTAATCTCAATCCTGTGGATACTGTGTTCCTAAGCAAAGAGAAAAAAGCTTATTACCAAGCTTTAGAGGTTTATGATTTCCTTCTTAAATAAAGAGAAAAGGTCATATGGCTTAAAGAAGGAGACAAAATACAATTTTCTTGCACTGAAAAGTTAGGTCCAGCTCTCCAAAAGCAAGACTGGACAATAATCCTAAACTAAGATGAGATAAGGGAAGAGGTGTATAATTTCTACAAAAGCACTTTGGGGTCACACACTAGGAATTTCTCTACCATTTATCTACTGAGAGGATTCTTCAATAACTAAATATCTGAAGAGGATTTGAACTTATTAAGCAAACAAGTAACTAGGGAAAAGGTGGAAACAAACCTATTCCAATTAAGTCCATGTAAATTCCTTAGCCTTGATGAACTTAATGACTTTTTTTTCTTTTCTAAAAAACATGGCCTTGAATAAAAGGAGGTAGTTGTGGATGTTATTTTAGATTTTTTGGGAGTAGGGCAATGTTAAAAAATAAACATGACCTATATCACTCTTGTTCCTAAGGTCTCTAGTCCATATACAATTATGGGTTCTAGAACTATATCATGCTATATAGGACAATATCCTATTTGCCCAAAAACTTTTCATATCGTATGAAATGAAGAATTCCCTTTTGCATTTTGCTATAAAGGTTGACTTTTACAAGACTTTAAACTCTATAAGATGTAATTTCTAGCTTTCCTATCATTTTTATAAACTAGATAAAATAATGCATTAGTACTACACCCTTTTTTTATTGCTTGTTAATGGAATTCCCTCAAGGTAGTTCCAAAGTAGCAAAGGGATGAGGTAAGGTGAACCCTTGTCACCGTACATATTCATCCTTTACATAAAGCCACTTACTTGATTGATCTTACTCAAAATCAATGAAGATCCAAGGTTTGAATATCATAGTAGATAAACAACCTTAAGCTTTTTAATATATGCTTTATGGATGACCTCCTCTTGTTTTATAAGGAAAATGATAAATCATTGATCCTATTTATTCCTTCTTCCCATTTCTTTAAGGAACTATCAGGTTTTTCAATTAACTTTAATAAAAGCCACTTAATCATATATGCCAGTGGGAAGCATTTATCTAACTTGTTTATGGCCATAATTAGACCAGAAAGCAAAGAATAACTTTTCATATACCCAGGACTACCAATCTCAACCAGGAGGTCGAGGCATATAATGCATCCTTTTGTTAAAGAGAATCCCTAAAAGAATCTTAAAATGGAGCACTAAAATTCTTTCATTTGCATATAGACTGACACTCATCAAACAATCCTTATATACTTATTATTCATCAAGCATACTCCTTTATAAAGGATTATTAAGGATATTATTAAAGAAATATCTATAAAATGGAGAAGATGCATCATGATTTCACTATGAAGTCAACTAGGAGGAAGTGTGTAAACCTAAATTTGCTAGAGGACTAGGCATCCAATCTTTGATAATCATAAAAAGGTGCTAATAAGAAAATGAATATAGAGAATTCTATCTACAAGTGAAACAATTTAAGTTAAATGGATCCATATGTATTTTTTAAAAGGTAAAAGCTTTTAGGAAATTAAGAGTAATGCTACTTTATGGATTATGAACTAACTGTTAAAGTTGAGAGATTCTATCTAATCTAATATCCTTTGTAAAGTAGGGAATGGGCAATTTGTAACTATTATGGTATGATAACTGGTGATTAGCTAGACCTCTAGCCAATCTCCCTTAAATGCAAGCCCTAACTTATTAGTTTTCTTATTAGTTTAACATCAAGAATGTTTTGGGTGTTGCATACACACATGTCAAAGGATTTTTCAATCAATTGAGCGTCATTGTGTCAAATTTGTATGAGTGAGCCATTTTTGGAGTTATCAACTAAATAAGTGAGGAATTTTGAGTTTTAATATTTGGTTTGGTGAATATGTTGTTATACTTGGGGGTGTTCTTAGTGAGATTTAGATTTTTTTTCACCTTAGAAGAAGATTGTAAGAAGGTTTCCTCTTTATCAAGGAAGATTGCATAAAGCTTTTCCTTAAAAGAAGAAGAATAACAAATTTTCAAGAAGAGTCTTGGAAGTAGATGTAATCAAGGGTTATTTGTTGAACTATTATAAATCAATTTGCATTCTCTCTTCTCTATCCTTTTTAATTTAATTGATTTATATTAAACTTTGCTCATCTTTATTTACATTGATTGTTGTTATTTGAGTACATTAGTTACAAATTTGTTGAATTTTTAAACACCCAATTCATCCCACTCTTAGTTGCCATTAAGGACTAACATTATCAATTTGACAAAGATAACTCTTAATTAAGAAAAAATTTAGAAAATTACCAAATTTAAGACCCAAGATTGATAAAATTTCATTTTGATGCAATCTCATTTGATTCTAAAGAGAAAAAGAATAGTGTGATTTGTAGAAACAATTTAAAAAATATCATTATTTAAAAAACCTAAGTTTTAGGGGTTTATCGAAAGAGAACATAATTTCTAAAGATCATTAACATGAAGGAAAAGAAAAAAATTTGAAGATTAGGTAGTTAATTACAATGGGGGTATTATTTTTGAAATAAAATATTAAGTTGTCTAGGGTTTTGATAGGCATAAGCAAGCAAAATGGAAAATAGAAGGAAAGATAAGGAGATATCTTTTATAACATAAAGATTGGTCAACTACATAATTACATTGGTTGACTAGTGCTTACCTCATATTGGATAGATGAAGTAGTTTTAAACATTTTTTAATAGTTATATTAGTCGACAATAGAATCATATCATTTGACCAGTGACTGGTGTGGTTGACCAGTATATGCAACCAATCTACTTAAAAACTCACGAAAAAGGAAAGTTTTTTAATAGGACATTGCTTAACTAGAGGAGAGACCAAAATCCTTTTAACTTTATTGAATTGGAATGACTACCTAGGTAAAGTGACATTTATTAACCACAAAATGATATTGGCCGACCAATGTGTCTAAGTGGTTATCCAAATTAGTTTCCAAGGTACTAGCAAAATCACTAGAAAGTAAAAGAAATGTTAGATACGGGAACATTAGTTGACCACATGAGGGTATTGGTTGACTAGTAATGATCAACCAACGTGTCTATATAGACATCCAAAAACTGATCAGACATTTAACAAACTTACTAAAAATGCAAAAAACATAATTTTTATATACATTAGTCATCCATATTAAGGAATTGGTTGATAATTATATTCTGAAAAGCTAGAAAATAGCCTTAAAACTCAAATAAAAAGATTAAAAAACCATAATCAATTAGCTAATATTAGGGATGAATTAAAACATATAGGTGATCCTTATCCTATAGAAATTCCATCAAACATACCTAATTATCTACTTATTGTGCTAAATCTATCCTTATTTAATGGTTTTGAAAATTATTATCTAATTGATATAAATTCTAATTTAATAACGTCATTTTGCATATAGTCTCTAAGTTTAAGGTTCACACTATAAAAAGAAATATTAAAAAATTCATTAATAAATCAAACCCAAACAATCAACATTAAGGATTTATACTTAACTTCATAAATGATAAGTAGAAATTATAGAATATTTTACACCCCTATTTCATATTATTTACATAGTATATTTGGGTTAAATTATTGCATTTTCTTATTAATTATTCAAGTTATTTAATTTTATATTTTATTTCTAAAAAAGGTTTAAATTGGACTAAATATTTTCTAGTAGGCTTGGTGGACTTAAGGAAAGGAAGCTAGAAGAAAATCTAAAGCAAAAAGAAAAATCAAAATAAAGCTCAATAGATAAGAAATAACAAACAACTTAAAAACCAGTCCAAAATGCAATAGGAAAAGAACAAAATGCAACGGTCAGAAGACAAAATGCAAAAGACAAAAGAAGTAGCCAAAATAGCCCAAAACTCAAAACCAAAAGAGGAAAACAAGATGTAGTGTAGTAGCAAAGAAACAAAGCACAACATCAATAGAAAACAAAATCAACAATAATAGAACAGATGTTAGAGGAGGGGGGAGAAGAAGACTTACCCACTCAATGTCTTTATCTCCATCAAATCTCTTCAAAATGGAAGAGATAAGCAGAAATTCATCAAAATTCTATGTGTAGCATTTTGGGATCTTTTAGAGGCTATAAAACCATCACAACAATTAGGGAGAAATACAAACAAGCAATCCACGCAAAGGTGAGATTTCAAAGAGTATTTTTTTTGATCTATTAGAGGCGATTGAAACAAGAAGCTAGCATGAGGAGGTGTGGGAATTTTCAAAAAGCCACAAACCACTGAGATTGAACTAGTTCACTACTAGTAAAGGAAGAAATTCTAGACCTTTAAGGCTGATATGAGGTTTGTGAAGATAGAAAAAATTGAATGATTTTTCTAAAACTTCCCCCCTTTTCGTTTATGATTGTTAAATTTTGTTTAGAGATGCAATTTGAATATTTGGATTATTAATTTTCTGAATTAATTGACTTATTACTAAGTTAATTTAATACTTAATAAAATGTATGAATTCTTTGATCTCTAATTAACGTATTTTTTATGATTGAAGACATCCTTGATTATGTGAATGTGACACTTAAATCGTTAATTCATAGTGCATTGTATAAGCTGTAATTTATTTGTTCTTTGAATAAATTATTGGTGGTTGGATGTATCTCTTAATTCATATTGCACTTTGAGTTGGGATTGAGCTGGTTCAATTATAGAAATTAAAGGGAGACAAGTAGGAGCTAGCTGATTAGTTTTCTATGCTTAACCTATTAAATAACTCGGATGATCCAAGTATATCGAATTGCATGGTCAATCAAAACACTATTTGTTCACTTGTACATGTTAGATTAAGTTAGAATAAATTTAGAAGTTGTTTATTTATTTTTGATTATATTCAATTCAAAATTTGTAAACCCTTTTTTTTATATACTTGCATTTATCTCAGATTAATTCATAGGTTTTGAACTTGTCACAAATTGCTTGCATTGAAGTTTAAAATGGAATAATTTTTTTTTCACAAAAAATGAATAATTTAGGAAAAGAATGATGGCTTTTCTAAATGTTGTCCAAGTTGCAAAAAAATTCCATATTTTTGTTAAGACATGTTTTAAGTTTGGGAAAGCAAATTAAATGTTTAAATACGTAATTCTTGTTTTACCTATGATTTGGCTTATCCTACAAATTACTTAAGTTTTAAACTATCTAACTAAATTGGGTTGAGTTTGGAGGTAATTTAGAAGATGTAATTTTTTAGTTTGCATTTTTCTCTTTATTCTAAGTTTTAAGATTACATGTATGACATGACAGAATTCTTTACCATTTGAATTGTGAATTAATAATCTAATTTAATCAATTGTACTTTTTCATGTTGAACTAAGAAAAATTCATATTTCACGCTTTATGATTAATGTTGGCTATTTTAAGTTTTACATTGAATTTTATTGAGTCATAAAATAATTTATCAGCTTTTTGAATATTGATTGAATGATTTTTTTAAAATTTGTCATACATTTATTTTGTTAACTTTTCATGTTGTACCTTACTAATGTGGTTAAAGAGGAAATACATGACCGTTGATGATGTTTATATTTTGTTATAGAATTCCTTTCGTAGGAGCGAAATTATTACAATGTAATTGTGTCTTTTTAAAAAAATAGATTGATTCATTGGAACATTTTTTAATTAAAAGTATTATAAAAAATAAACTGAATTAGTAAATTAAATTTATTCATAGGATCAACTCTTATTTGCTCTATACTAAATTGATTAATAAATTTGAAATTAAAATAAGGATTTACTTTATATACGCTTAACGACACTTATTAACAAATAAGAGTAATATGTGCCAATTTTCTAAAGCATGAACTAATATTTACCTCTTGTTGAATATCACTTGTGATGATTTGAAGAAGATTCTTCTTAATTTTACAATCTATTGAAGGCATGTCATCCTTTTTTTTTATAAAAAAAATGCTAATCCTTACCGGTCGTGTTTATTCATGTTGAAAAACCAACTACATAGGAGGGGTGATCTCCCAGGCTCCAACCTATTACACAAGTGGAAAATATGAAAGGACTACATTCTCCTAAACCAAAAATAGGGAAATCGCATTCTATCTAGTCGCAACAAATAATTTAGTTGTTTATGAGCGCTTGGCCGTTGAATATCCAAGGTACTTCTTGGGGATGCCCCAAGTTTAGTAAGCCAATCTGCCAAAGCATTTACTTGGCGATATGCATGAGAAAACTGATAACTAGACTCATGTAGTAAGTCATATATTTGTTGGAGAATGTGAGAATACCTCCAAGGCCATGTTGATCTATTCTTTAGCCATTCAAGTAACACCCGTGAATCACACTCAATTAACATATGGTAGAGCCCCTGTGATTGACAACGCATAAGACCGTCCCTCAAAGTAGCAATCTTTGCATAAATACTTGTTCGAACTACATAAAATAAAGCACTTGCCCACAAAAAATGGCCAGAAGAATCAAGGAGTACAATACCCCCGCCTGAAGGGCCCAGATTCCCCAAAGAGTAGCCATCAGTATTAAGTTTAACTATTGGTGCACTGGGTTTCAACCAGCAAATATCATGAACAATAGGATGGACAACGCGAAAATGCACAAAACTCAATGCATGCAAAGAAGATGTAGGAGTTATCCGAATTGGATTAGTCGCTGTGACTAAACCATATTGCGCCATGACCATCATCAGTATACCTGCACTAGTAATATGAAGGTCTTCATAGATAACCTGATTGCGCATCCTCCAAACTGCCCAACAAAGAAACAAAGGGAGCAGCGGAAGGACCCTTCCTGTAGGTGAAGCATTGTACCAACAAAATTGCAAGGTTCCCTTTAAATTAGAAATTCCAGCAAAAGACACGCTCAAAAGCCTGCAAAATGAGCCCAAACAGGATGTACTTCCTGAAATTGATAAAAACAATGATCAATCGTATCAACGTCAGCACAAAAGGGACACTTGGATGCAAATTGAAACCCAAATCGAGCCAATAACGATGGGAAGGCTAGCAAACCATTCAGTAACCGCCACAAAAGTATAGAAAATTTAGGCGGTATATTTTTAAGCCAAATCCATTTCAAATACCTTTGCTCACCCTAAGATTGGCGAAAACCTGCATATGCCAAACTCAGAGTGAACTCTTCTGAATTCATTGGCTCCCACAGCAGCTTATCTAGCTGTTCACAATACTGGAATGTATAATACATGACAAAAATAATTGCCTTAGGCAGCAGCAACTCCCTCAATGCATTCTCCTACCAACGACCATCAACAAAAAAATCACAAATACAAATGGAACGAAGGGTTAAATCATCATTGGATACAAATCTACTAAGGCCCCTTCATTAGTCCAATTATCATACAGGAAAGAAGAAGAGTCATTCCGAACTTGAACTATAATGTGCTGCTGCATATGAGGATCCACAGACAATATGCGTAGTGCAACAATAGATTTCGAGAGCTGGATCGAATGAACATATCATGACCACAAGCTTGCTTTACATCGCCACTTCCACCACAACTTGCCCGAATAGGATTTGATGATATCAAACATATTACACACCCCCAATCCATTCTCAGATTCTAGATAAGCAAGCCACTGCCAACTACACCAGACTTTCTTATTAGTTGTGTCATCTGCCCCCATAAGAACCTGGAAAAAATAACCTCCATGCACATGAGGATATAACCTGGGGGCTCAACCACTGAAAAATAATAAGACAAGATGGCTAGAAGGATATATTTAACTAAGGCCAATCGACCCCCAATGGACAATATCTTCCTTTTCCAGCCACATAATCTTTGCTGTATTTTCTCCAAAACACGGTGAGAATATATAGATTTCCTTCGTCCGGTGTATAAAACATTTCTCAAATACTGAAGGGGAAGTGATCCTTGGCTAATACCCGAGACTGAAGTGAGCATACACACCTAGGAAGCTGAGGCACACTGAGAGCAAATAAACCGACACTTAGCCTTATTTATCTTTTGGCCCATAGCCAAATGATACCGTTCCAAAAAATCGAACAACTCCCGCACTGAGCTTCTTATACCATGAAGAAAAATGATTATATCATCTGCAAATCTCAAATGCGTTATTAGGTTGGAGCCTCGTGGAGTCAAATAAGGACTAATATTCCCTTCCACCAACAAATAATTCAAACCATAAGTTAAAGATTCTACAAATAAAATAAAAAGATAGGGCGAGAGTGGATCTCCCTGCTTAAGCCCTCTAGTTGGTTTCAAAAACTTCGATTCCACACCATTGAGTAACACTGTAAACTAACTTGCGGATAAATGATTAAAAATCAGTTGTATAAATTTGTGATGGAATCCAAAACGCTTCAACAAATGGAAAAGGAACTGTCAAGACACTCAGTCAAAGGCTTTCATCATATCTAATTTAAATAAAACATTATTGCCCCTCACTTTTTTATGCAAATGCTACAACATCTATTGAGCCATCAAAACATCATCACCAATATCCCTTCCCTGAATAATGGTTGATTGTTCTTTTGACGTTAATTTTCGAAGGAGACCTTTCAGTCTGTCACAAAGAAGCCTCGTCAAAACCTTATTTAAAAAAGTGCAAAGGCTGATGGGTTAGTAATCACTCCATTCTACAGGACTATCCTTTTCTGGAATTAAAATCGTTATATTAGTACTTATTCTTTGAGGAATAGGCACACCTGCAAAGAACTCAAAGACATCATTATACATATCAGCACAAATGATATTCCAATATGCCCTGTAAAAATGACCAGTAAACCCATCATATCCAGCAGCACTGTCAGGGTTTAATGAGTAAACCACCTATTTAACCTTCTGTAGCATTATCGACCTTAGCAAATCGTCATTATCCTCTTCTGACACCAACAAAGGAATATGTTGCAAGAACTCCATATCCCCCGTAGTAGGTATTGTTGGAGTTATGTAAATATAGTGCCCTGGAAAACAAGTGTATTTACATGTAACTTTATCTTCTTCAGTTACAGTTT
>JANSVA010000006.1:15095084-15105937 GCA_025504915.1 Erythroxylum reticulatum
CATTCGAAATAATATAATCTTATTATATTAATTTATTTGACATAATCTAATTATGAAAAATAAATTGAGATTTTTTATAAAAACATTTAATTAATCAACATTTGAAAAAATAAAAAATAAAAAAATAACAAGGTCTACTGGCTAGGAGACTACCTCCTAGCCTGTTGGCCCACAGGCCAGGAGACTATCTCCTGGCCCAATGGCCTGCATCTCCTGGCCTGGCTAGGAGAACGTTTCCTGGCTTGCCAGGAGACGCAACACGTCTCCTGGCTTTGCCAGGAGAGCGTGTTCTGGCTAGCGACGAGACATGTGCCACCACAGATGGGGCGCGTGCAGTCTTCTCCAGCCATTCTCTATTTTTTAAAAAAAGAACAACGCTTTATTCTACTAGCTCCATCTTCAGAATATCTTCTAGCACTCTACCCTTTCTGTATAATTAAAACATACTTATAAAAATACAAAAAAATCTAGAGAGATAAAACTCTTTAGAGTGAGAAACCACCACCACCGAAGGTGATGGTTCTCTAACCATCAGTGGCTACTACTTCCTCTGGTGGTTCTATTCTTCATCAAACATGGAGCACAATAAAACTTATTAAGCAAACATCCAATAACAATCATTCATTGAAGCATTGAGTTTGAATAAAAACAATGAATATAATGACCACCGAAATGTTAAAAGAAAGTTGATATAATGAACATAAAAGCTTAAGTAAATGAACAGAAACCTATGTTTATCATGCAACCGTTTTCTGTTAGTAACCCAAAGCGTATGTTATGCATTGAATAAAAGATGGACTTAAGAAGACCAACGTCGGTTACGTATACTATAGATCAGTAATGCAAATGAAGACACAACGGTAACGCATGGATGAACCTCTTCGACTGTCATTAACACATGCAACTCTACATCTGGGTTCCAAGAAACATCACACAAGAGGAGAAACAACTGCATCAAAGATCAAAAATACAATCTTTCCCAGAAACACTGGAAACTCTTTCCATCTTTCCAAAAAATGGAAAAATTCCATAGTGTGAAATAATGCAATTCACATATCCAGAAACAAATATAACCATTTTATATCCAGCCCAGAAATAGCAAATGCATATAATCAAGAAAAATGCCAGAAGCTCATGAACACTTATTCCACACTTTTCAGAAATGCATATCATCATATTACACCTTTTGTTTCCGAAACACTTTTGGTAAACAAAAACAAAATTTCTAGAAAAATGGAATAATGAGAACATTCACAATAGTTAATAGCAACTAAAACACTTTTCAGTTTTAACGAATCAATATGCAACTTTTGCATATTAAAATCAAGGCCAAAAAACAAAGCTTATGAATCAAAATAAAACTATTAAAAGTGGCTCTAATACCACTGTTCGAAAAATTACACAAGATCCAATCTAAGCGCAGCAGAAATTAATATAAAATTTTTCCACAGAGTCAACTTTAACATAATTAAATTAGAAACATAAAACAAGAAATTGACAAAGTTATACTAACCTTTTCGATTTCTTGTTATAATTTTATGTTTCTTCGAAACTATCAATTCCACGAGCCGTTCAATCGCCCGACCTCTAATGGTATCCATAGATCTATTCAGAGAAAACTCAAATCAAATTTGAGAGAAAAAATTGTTGGAAGTGCTAGCATCTATTTTTCTAATTTTTCCTTTTTATATGAAAAATCTTATTTTTCATATCTTTAGATTTTATTAAAAATACAATTAAAGTCAAACTTTAATTATAATTATTAATTAATCCTTATAAGATCAATACCACATATTGTCCCTTAAAGTTTCTAAAACTTCTCAATTAAGTCCAACTTATTCTAATTTCAATTTCTCCTTTATAGACCTTTTATGTGTGACTCATTAGGTTCCTAATAAGTTGGTCATGATTATAAATTATAATTCTAATTCATAATTAGAATCAGATAAATTAAAACTCCTTTTAATTACTCTTTAATTCCCTAATTAAATAATTTATAATCATAGATCATGATTAACGTATAGCAACATGTCATGACAACCCAAATATTAAGAATGTCAAAGTTGTTTGACTTAACCTGTCTATGCATGGTTATCTTATATAAATTAATCCTTTCATCATCTAATGTTCTAATTAAAATTAGAGTATGGAATTCGTGTTTACTCTAAATAATCCAATCATATTTGTTCTTGTTAATTAGTGTATGATTTGTAATTGATATTTGAAAACAACTTTTCAAATTTCAATTTTCTAAGTCCAAAGATTCCCAAAATCATTACTAATCAAGAACGGCAGAACATTCTTCCTAATTACTTTAGGACAACGAATTCTTTATTGATTTACTCAACTATCTCTGCATAGTTCATACTACATCCATTAACTACCGAATTGAACTATTCCAAGAATAGAGCATAAGTAGCATCAAAACATAGTAATTCTTACATAAGATAACTTTGGTAATCTCTGGTCTAAAGATCAATTATACAACAATCATAATGAGATAATCCACAAACACACAAGTAATGTTACATTCGAGATTCTCATAATTGGGTCAGTTCAATGAACTTATTCTTTAATAAGTACCCACATGTTTGTTTAAGTATCTTCATACTTTAATCTATGAGATCGATTACTTTAAGAAACAAATATGTGTTAGTCTAACAATTTCATCAATACCCCATCTTGACAAAACTATGACTAGGAACATTTTAGGAATAATACGAAAATGAAATTTGAATCTCATAATTATAATCACATTATAATTTCTAATTGCATAACAATTATTCATGGGATTTTATCTTTATGATTAATAATTAAATAATTAAAAATACCCAAAGATAAAGAATGCCTTTTATTGAATAAAACAAAATTTATACAATTAAATATACAACCAAAATTGGCTGCAAGGGCATAAACTAACAAAAGGAGGCTTTGATATTATGATAAATTAGTGAGATAGAGAGAACAATGGAAGAAAGATCTTTGTATTTTCGTACGTATTCAAGTTGGGTAATTCTAAAGAAGGGAATAATCTTTGATATTATGCTAATTATATACATGATTTGGGTGCAAATTCTATGCTAGTGAGCTATTAATTAAGAGTTGTGGTTAATTTCAAGATACAAAATTAATTCTTTAAATTTAAAATATTATAATTTGCATATTATTATCTAAAATGTATATCCCTATTACATAGTCGTTAAAAAGAATAATATATATTTTAAAATATAATATTATGAATGTTGAATGTTGATACAGAATGTGACCAGATTGGGAATGAGAGTTGATTCAATGTAATTTTATCTTTAAAATAGAACATCAGATAAGCAAAGATCCCGTAATTAGGTGTAGCAGGGGATTAAGCTCAATTAATACAAATGCATATTATATTACAAGAGAACAGAGGTGTTCATCGTTAAATGCAACTATAAAATGTGGTGTTAATCGTTAAAACGCAGAATCACAAAGAAATATACATAGCTTGCGGGAAAAAGCAAAATTTTTCAAACATCACGCATTGGGGGTGAGGATAAGGAAGCCATCAACTATAGGAAGCGTTAATCTTCTCGATAATGTATAGCTGATACATCATTTGCTTTTGTACACAATTTCTTCATCGTCCACATCAAATGCCGGATTGCAGAGGCATCTAAAGAGCCTGCCAATACCCTGCATGTCAAATAACGAATTAATCAGAAGCCGAAATAAAAAATAATAGCTATGACTTATGCCACCTTTTGCCCGAAGTTTTAACTATAGGTCTCCTGGTACAGGAGTTTTTGGCACTTGGAATAATCATTTTATGGGGAATAATCACTACTAACAGATATAACTGATAATTGATGTCCAACAAAAGGGAGGAACATATTCTGGAGCTCTAAAGTTGAACTAATAACGGTTTAAACATGCCTGAGTAAGCAGAGGTGTACGATATGATATTGCTCTTGGCGAATCATCTTCGCTGCTACTATCAGAACTGCTTTCATCATCGTCAATTTCAGAAACATTCTTGCCTCTTGATGTTCCTCCATTTCTTGTTTTTTTTTCTTGCTGAGAAGAATCAAGTGAAATCTGAAATCAGGACCTCTTTTTTGGGTCCCACTTTTCTTGGTTCAACTTACTATTATATTTTCTTTCTATGACACATAAAGTTCATAGCTTTGCAGCTTCGAATGTTTCACTATTTTACGTTGGAAATGAAAAACTTTACCAATTATTAATATAAATATGTGAATCACACTGACTGGAAAGTTAACAACATTAATAAAACATGTCTCACCTGAAATATTTTGCCTAGAACTTTCAGAGCCAGTGCACGAGCTTTGAGTTCCTCCCTTTTAACATTGTTTTCTCTCAGAACCTGCATAGATTAAGACCAACGGAAGTCATAAGGATCACTAACACTGTTAAAAAATTATTTCTTCAAGACCGTGGGGGACACATATAAATGGAGAAAGAATAAACTCTAAACTGCCAAAATAGTTATGACTGCATGTGCTTGACATGTTAGGAGTCTGAATTATCCCAAAAAATGATCTATGGTTTTAGACTATATCCAATTAATAAAGCTAATGTTATTTGGCTTTTTGGAGACCAAATTAAAGGGATCAAGATTATTCAATCCTCAACTACTTCACAACTTGTTCATTGACAAGTTGATATTTTAGGCAAGGATATAGTACGGATAACCTTTATCTATGTCTCTAATTTTGTATTCCAAAAATCTATTTTGTGAAATGATTTGCTGGGGCTGATTAATGACATTAAAGAAACCTAGCTATTACTAGGTGACTTCAACATTACACTTATGTCCTCGGAATCCGAAGGCTCAAGATGCTCCAGTAAACCTTGCAAAGAGCTAAAATATTGTGTAACTAACATGAAAGTTATTGACCTCAAATCAGATAGATGTTTCTTTACTTGGAATAACAATCAAGATGGCACTTTGTTTATGATGAAGAAGCTTGACAGGGATATGGTAAATGTTAAATGGTTTCAAAGTTTTGAGCATAGTAAAGCCCTCTTTAACAAATCACTTTGGTCATATCATTCTTTAGTTGAGATCCTTGATCTCCATGGTAACCAGAAAAGAGACTCCTCTTTTAGGTTTTTCAATTTTCTTTGTAACATAGATGGGTTTCAACAAGCCTTGGAGGATGGTTTAGGTTGAAAGGAATAAGATTATGCTTCCTTTAGACTTTACGGGAAAATAGAATTAAGCAAGAACTTAAAAAACTAAACCTTAAGATGCATAGGGATACTGATCCCTCCCTGAAAGATAGAGAGAATCAAGCTCTAGAATCCTATAGTAAAGCTCTAGAAAATCATAACTACTTGCTAATGCAAAAATCAAGAACAGTTTGGTTGAAAGAAGGATACTCCATTACAAGTTTCTTCCGTAGGTCTTTAATTACTAGAAGAAATTGCAATGGAATTGCTATATTGAAAAATAAGGAAGGTGAGGTATTCTTTGGTAGAGATGAGCTTCTAGATCATAATAGAGACTACTATCAAGACATTTTGGGAACACCTTCCAGTTCTACCATATCAGTTGATGCCATCAATGTTGTTGCTCCAAAGCTTCTAAATAGCCATCAAGTTAGATTCCTAACCCGGCCTTTCTCTATTGAAGATATTGAGAACATAGTCTTCAAACTTAATCCTAATAAAGCTCCAAGTCCCAATGGCTTTAATGCCTATTTCTATGAAAAAATCATAGAGTTCTATTACATGGCTTGTGTGTGATAAAATTTTGGAAAATTTCTAATTTCAGAATGCTTTTTTCCTAGAATCATACTCTCCTTACCGTGGTTCCTAAAACCATTAACCCAAAGTCCTTTAAAGAATTCAAACCCTTAGCTTGTGTTTAACACCTTTTATAAAATTATTTCTAAGCTCCTTGCCTCCGGGCTTAAGCATATTCTGCCTTCTTTTGTGAATCACTCTCAAGATGCTTTTATATTAGGAAGAAACATTCGTGATAGTATAATGTTTGCTTAGGAAGTACTCGAAAATTATCACTTAAGTTATTTAGTAACTGTGTTATCAAGCTTGACATTCACAAAGCTTTTGATCTAGTAAATGAGGACTTTATTCTTCTGTCACTTAAAGCTTTTAGCTTTCTAGAAAATTTCATCATATCGATAAACTATTGTATAACTTTAACTTCATTCAATGTTATTATTGATGAGGAAACTTCTCACATTTTTAAGGGGGTAAGAGGCCTTAGAAAAGGGGACCCTATTTCCCCCTATCTCTTCACCTTAAGCATTGAAGTTTTGTCTAAAATTTTGATGCATAATATAACGATAGAGAAAAATTGTAGGTTTCATATGAAATACAAAAGCTTAGGCATAACACATTTATCATTAGATGATGATTTCCTTTTGTTCAGTAGTGCTAATCCTGTTTCCCTGAAATGCATTATGAAGTCCTTAGATGATTTTAGTTCCCTTTCTAGTCTATGTATTAACAAGGATAAGATCTTCTTAATGTTATCAGCTAATGCTTCTTCTACATGGCATTTGTTTTAGGATTATCCATCAAGGAACCATAATTTACCTATCTAGGGTTCTCCATTTATTCAAGAAGAACCCCATTCAGATTGCCAACCTTTGTTTGATCTCATCAGAACTGGGCCTCTAAATGCTTATCATTCACAGGTAGACTATTGTTGGAGAAGATGAATTTGCAAGATAAACTCCTCTGTTGCTTTTGCTGTCCAAGCTGGGAAAAAGGAAGTTGTTGCAGAAAAAGTAAAAGGAAGCAGAGATTTACTACAACTAGATTTTGGGTTTGTTCGTTTAAAGCTGTTTTGTTCATAGGAATTGAATTGGACAAATTTTTAGTATGTTGGCATTTTGGTCAAAGCTGAAATAGCATATCAAATCTTTTTGATTTGTTGTTATTATTTTTCATACCTTTATGCTGCCAGAGATATTGTTTTAGCTTAAATAGGTAATATTGGAGAAAGGAAAGTTGTTAGCTTAAAATAGGTAACATTGCAGAAGAAAGTTGTATTCTGCAAAAGTCTAATTTTGGATGTTTTGTATTTCTTTATATAGGGAACCAAATGGAACGTTTTTAGTGTCCACAAAAAATTCAAAGCAATAGAAAAGAATTTCTGAAACCTTGTTCCTCTATTCCTTGATATTTTTCATTTTTCCACCATCGAGTGCCAAAATTCTGTTTTATGCAGAATTTCAATTCAAAGGCACTACGGAGGAACGTCCAGACTTACCAGAGGAACTTAAGGGACCATATTCGTTACTAATTTGCCCACATTTTTACATGGTATCAAAGCTCTAATTCCTTCGAGATTGTGGAGATCAACTTTGAAATCAATTGATCAATTTCGACCAGCGTAGCAACCATCCAAACTAGGAACTAAAGAAAATGGAAGCAATAAGTTCAGCGCCCTCCTCGATACCCAACATCCCAATTTTTGATGTCAAACACTTTCACATTTGGTCTGTAAAGATGCATTTCACCTCAAATCATAGGGACTCTATAAGGTGGATGAATTAGACACCGGACCACCAGCTCTAAGAGCAATTCCTACAGTTAGCCAAATGTGGGAACACGAAGTCGAACTGCTAAAAAGAACAAAGCCATAGTGTTACATTCAGCTCTTCCTAACTACTTTTTTTACGTCTATAATGAATATGGAACTGCCAAAGGAGATCTAGGATTGGTGAAAGGCAAAGTATGAAGGCTTAGACAGGATCAAGGCTGCCAAGTTGCTGACGTTACAGAGACAATTCAAATTCTTGAAAATGAAGGAGGATGAGCTCATTGAAGCATATGTTGACAGAGTTCTGGACATCGTGAACCAGATGAAACTCCGCGGTAAGGAATTTGTAGACAAGAAAATTGTCGAAAAAATCCTGATCAGTATTTCTCCTAAATTTGAAGCAAAGATTGTAGCAATAGAAGAAGCTGGAGATTGGAAATTTTTAACCATAGCATAATTATGCAGTAAGGTGGAGGCTTATGAGAAGAGGCTGCACATTATGTCAAATGAAGGGCTTGCAGGGGCATTTTTTGGTCAACTGAAATTTAACCCAAAATTTAGAAGACTAGGAAACCCACCTTGAGCAAGTAGTAGATTCAAGGGAAATCAAGAAGATGGACAAAGGCGAAAGATTCAACTCTGTGCACATTGCAGGGAAAGCAACCATCAGACGAGTGATTGCTAGTTCAAGAAGAAAAGCAAATTCAAATGTCATTACTACCATAAAATAGGACACACCCAAAAATTTTGCAAAGCCAAACAGAGGGAAGAAACAACCTTAGCTCCTCAAGAGGAAGCAAAGGTCACAACAGAAGAAGTACAACTGTCTGAACATCTTTTTATGGCTTTCGAAAAATCAATCGAAGCTGTCAAAACCACCTGGCTCATTGATAGCGGGTGCATTAACCATATGACCCCCAATAATTTAACCTTTATTGAACTCAACAAATCCATTACAGCCATGATCAAGCTTGGGAATGGAAAGTTTGTCTATGCCAAAGGAAGAGGTGTTGTAGCTATCAAAACCATCAAAGGGATCAGGTATCTTACAAATGTACTTTACATTCCTGAACTGCATATAAGCCTGTTTGGTGTTCCGCAAATGCTCGACAATGGTTGTGGGGTATACTTCAAAAGAAAAAACTTGCCTTATCTTTGATGATTATGATAAGGAGATTGCAAGACTTAAAATGTCAAGAAGAAGTTTCTTGATAAACCTGGAACTAGCCACAAGAATAGCTAGCATAGCGAAGGAAGAAGGTAGCCAACTTTGACCTAGGAGACTTGGTTATGTGAGTTTTAAAAAATTGCAAGCTATGTCCAAAACTGAGCTTGTGCAAAATCTGCCAAAAATCATTGAATCAACTCATGTATGTGCTGGATGTGCCCTTAGACAACAAGTCAAGAAGTCATTTCCAAAAGAAGGAGTCAATAGATCCAATCACAAATTGGAGATTGTCCACTCTGATATTTGTGGCCCGATGTAAGTCAATTCTTTAAATAGAAGCAGGTATTTTGCGTTGTTCATTGACGATCTCACTAGGATGATGTGGATATATCTCTTGAAGGCTAAAAATGAAATGTTTACAGCATTCAAAAGCTTCAAAGCCTTAGCAGAAAATCAAAGTAGCAGTTACATCAAAGTTCTCCAGATTAACAATGGCGGTGAATACTTTTCAGCTACATTCTAGAATTTTTGCAAAGCTTTAGGAATCATCCATCAACCAACTGTAGCCTATACTCCACAACAGAATGGAGTCTTTGAGTACAGGAATAGAACCATTATAGAGATGGCTCGAAGCATGTTGTTTTATAAAAGAATTTCTAAAAAAATTATGGGCAGAAGCTACTTCTGTTGCTGTATTCTTGCTAAATCACCTGTAAATGAAGGCTGTCGATCAAATGACACCGTTCCAACCATGGATGGGCAACAAATGTTTGGTCAAAAATATGAAAATTTTTGGATCTCTTTGTTTTGATCACATGCTTGCAGAGAAGAGATCAAAGCTAGATGAAAGGGCTACTAAAGGAATCTTCATTGGCTATTCAACCGAAGTCAAAAGATTCAGGATCTGTGATCAAATATTGAACAAAGTTGTTATTAGCAGAGATATTCAGGTAGATGATGATCAATTCTGGGATTTTGAACGCAAAGAACCACATAAGCATTCTGATACAAAAGTTGATGATCCTGACCAACTTTCTCAAATTCAAGCAGAAGCAGAATTCTTAATCGAGAATACAACTGATGGAGTTGTCATTCGAACAAGCTCCTTGGAAAATATCCATGAAAGATGCAATTATGTCTATACCGAACCAACTCATTTTTCATAAGGTGCTTAAGTTCCAGAATGGAAGCAAGTTATAAGAGATGAGATTGTTATGATCGAAAAGAATAACACTTGGCAACTTTTAGATTTACCAATAGGAAGAAAATCTATATGAGTCAAGTGGATATTCAAAACAAAGTTCAATCCGAATGGCTCAATCTTCAAACACAAAGCTCGATTGGTTATTAAGGGCTTTGCACAAATTGCAGGTGTCAATTACGTAGAAACATTTACGCTGGTTGCTTGTCATGAAACCATAAGGCTACTATTAGCAATTGTTGGTCAAAAAGGATGGGATGTTTTCCATCTTGACGTGAAGTCAGCTTTCCTCAATGGAGAGCTTGAAGAAGAAATCTACGTCCAACAACTAGAAGGATTCGAAGTTGCTTAAGACAAAAGTTTACAGGCTAAGGAAGGCATTAAACAGCCTGAAATAGGCCCTTAGAACCTGGTACCAAAAGATTGGTGCATATCTCATAAATTTAGATTTCAGGAGGAGCTTGAATGAAGCAACACTCTGTGTAAAGGAAGATCAAGGTGAAATTCTACTGCTTGTTTCAGTTTACGTCGATGACTTATTGATTACAGGCTCAAATTAGGATGAAATAACCAATTTCAAATTGGTCATGCAAAGAAAATTTGAGATGTCAGACCTTGGGTTGATGAACTACTTCCTTAGTTTGGAAGTAAGCCAAAAGCCAGCGGGAATTTATATTTCACACAAAAAATATGCTCTTGATCTCTTGAAAAGATTCAAATTGTAGAATTGCAAGGAAACAGCCTCACCATTGGTCTTAAATCACAAATTGTCAAAGGAATCTGGAAAGAAGATGAAGTATCCACAAGTGTTTCGAAGCATTATGGGAAGTTTGCTATATTTGACAGCTTCCAGGTTCGATATTATGTTTTCTATAAGTTTTTTTAATCAAGATTTATGTCTGAACCAAGTGAATTACATTTATGTGTTGCTAAAAAGTTCTCAAGTTCATTAAAGGGACAATTAACAATCA
>JANSVA010000006.1:15110635-15120810 GCA_025504915.1 Erythroxylum reticulatum
TAAGTTTTTTTAATCAAGATTTATGTCTGAATCAAGTGAATTACATTTATGTGATGCTAAAAAGTTCTCAAGTTCATTAAAGGGACAATTAACAATCAAGTTTTGTATGAAAAAGGAATTTCAATATCCTTGCAATGGTTTTCAGATTCTAACTAGGCAGAAAGCATCGATGATATGAAAAGCACCTCTGGGTATATCTTTACCCTCGGTTCAAGTCCAATATGCTAAAATTCTAAGAAACAGTTGGTGGTGGCTCAGTTAAAGTCGAGTACGTCGCCTTCGCAGGAGTTGTGAATCAAGCTCTATGGTTACAGAAGATGATGTCCAATTTGGGTTTCAAACAATCTACTGTTTTGTTTTACGATAACAAGTCTGCAATCACAATTGTAGAAAACCCTATTTTACGTGGTAGAACCAAGCACATCAACATAAGATTCCATGTCATTCGTGAAGCTATGAAATTTGGTGAAATCCAGATTTTATTTTGCCGATCTGAAAGTCAATTGGCTGACTTTTTTACCAAATCGTTAGCTCGTGGAAGAATTGATGAATTTAAAGAAATGCTGGGAGTTTTGTATAGAAAATTCAAGGAGGAGTATGTTGGAGAAGATGAATTTGCAAGCTAAACTCCTCTGCTGCTTCAACTATCCAAGCTGGGAAAAAAGAAGTTGCTACAGAAAAAGTAAAAGGAAGCAGAGACTTATTGTAGCTAGATTTTGGGTTTGTTCGTTTAAAGCTGTTTTGTTCATAAGAATGGAGTTTGACAAATTTTTGGTGTTTTGGCATGTTGGTAAAAGCTGAAACAGCATATCAAACGTTTCTGTTTTGTTGTTATTATGTTTCGTACCTTTATGCTGCTAGAGGTATTATTTTAGCTTAAATAGGTAATATTAGAGGAAGGAAAGTTGTTAGCTGAAATATGTAATATTGCAGTAGAAAGTTGTATTCGGCAGAAGTCTAATTTTGGATGTTTTGTATTTCTTTATATAGGGAACCAAATGGAACGTTTTTAATGTCCACAAAAAATTCAAATCAATAGAAAAGAAGTTCCAAAACCTTATTCCTCTATTCCTTGCTATTTTTCATTTTTCCACCATCGGGTGTCAAAATTCTGTTTCCTGTAGAATTTCAATTCAAAAGAACTACATAGGAATGTCTAGACTTACTAGAGGAACTTGAGGGACCATATTCGCTACTAATTTAGCCCCACTTTTAAACCGTAACTTATTCTTTCAGTTTTGAGTAACATGCATAACTATTGGTTTGCAAATTTGATCGTACCTAAATAACGGAGCAAGAATATAAAAAAGGCTTCCAAGAACTTTCTTTTGACTGGAGATATGCCCTTAAAATCGTATGCCAAACTAAGCTGGAAAGACATTTGTATTCCCAAGCAAGAAGGTGTAATTGGGATTAAATCAATCCAACACGTGAACAATTTGTTAATGACAAAAAATTATGGAGAATTCTTATTCACAAAGAGTCGTTATGGGTGAAATGGGATAACGAGCACTACCTGAGATTAGAAAGCATTTGAAATGAAAGTTAAAAGAAACATTCCATAGAGTATGGGATAGATTCTCAAAATTAGACGGCTCCTTCAACCTCTGATTCAATACAAGGTAGGGAATAGTATTAGCAATTGGTTATGGGCAAACAACTGGAGCTTATTAGGGCCTCTAAACCTTCTTCCAAACTACCCTAATATCAGGCTCTTTTATCTTACTGATGCTAGGGTCAATTTCTTGATTCAAAGTAGCATATGGAGTTGTAACAATAAGTGCACTGTATTTTTTCAAAGCTGCTTTCCGTTATACTTTCCTAATCAAATATAGGAGGATTATATTTTCTAGTTAGGGAACTCGTCTAGAAAATTATTTAATAAGTCTTGCATGAACATTATGAGAGCATTAGCACCTGGAGTCCGTTGGTATATGATAGTTTGGAACAAAGTAAGTGTTCCAAAAGTCTCATTTATGTTATGGCTTACTATTAAAGGAAAAAATGACAACTTGGATAAGATCAAACATAGCTCACTTAGCCCAACCAATCTTTTATGTGGTCTCTGCTCAGCTGTAGCTGAATCTATAAATCATCTTCTATTTCATTACCCTTACACTGATCATTTATGAAGTGAAATACTAGCTAAATGCAACTTATCCTATCACCTCTCTGATCGGAAGTTGATAATGCGTTGGTGTTAACCTGTCTCACTAAGCATGATCACTTGCTTTTTAATGTTGCTCTTAGATGCACTGTGAATTCAATCTGGTGTAAAAGGTACTATCAAATTTTTAAGAAGCAACACTAATCTCGAGAAATTCTAAGAGAATGTATTGTTATTGGCTTTGTCTAGTAATGACATTCTTTATCTTCTAAAAAAGGGATGATTTCCCAGCTTTGAGAGGAGAAGACGCACTCACCATTTGACACACGTGTAGGAGAGTAACTTCAATGTCCACAATGTTCAACTTCCACAATGAATTCATCATGGTGTCTTTGTTTGAGAGTAGATGTGATTCAACATCAGTTTCGGTATTTCCATCCATTTTCAATTGCCGGCCCATGTCATCTTGAAGTTGTAGCAACTGAAAAGCACCTAATTGGAAAGATGTAAGCTCATACATGAGCATGCTTCTGATAAGCTTACAAGTAAATTACTACAACCAGATGTGTGTGTTTGTGCTATTCACATATCTCGTACCCTTGGTTGCTGTAATTTGTGACTTCCATAAATGGCCCTTGTTCCGAACCCACTCAGCTAAAAATGGCACCCCAAGATAGATTGCTTTCTTTCCGAGCTGCTGAGCTGCTTGTCTTGAATATATATAGCCAATAGTATGCAATATGCCAATCCCAAAAGCTGTACCATTCAAAACGAAAAAACTTAAGTTGTTAAGCTTCTGTTCCTTGAAATAATGACGAGAAAGATGCTAAATTAACCTGCACCAGAGAGCCGTTTGGCTTCAGATTCAGCATGCCTAACGAATCCTACTTTGTCACCATGAACATATTGCTGGAGGAAATCTTTAAGCCATCTTGCTAGCTTTTCTTCTCGTTCTTTTTGGATAGCCTTCGATTTAGAATTCAAATCCAATAAAAGAAAAGAAGATGAACAAATAAATATGGGAAAGAAGCTGAATTCTTATCCCATGGTCACTTAAAATGCAATGAGAACTTAAACAAAGACTAACTCCACATAAATGCAACCTGTATTTAGCACCGTCATCACTTGAGTTCAACAGTACGATGAACGGAAACAGTATTGATTAAAGTTATAGCTCTGACACATATGATTAAGCCTTCGTCCAGAGTTACAGTAACTACACAAGGATGAAGGTGTAAACATATAAGCAAGAGGTGAAACCTTAGGGATAGGAACGCGCAACTGATGTCGAGCTCTTTTTTACAACATCAGGCTGAGACCATAAGAACTAACTCCTAAACCGCTACCTGTGACCGCTCAATACTTGAGAGGGTAAACTCAACTTGTGACAATACTTTCAGAGCATACCTTCAATCTCTCATGTAGCTTAACAGGATTGTCAGTTCCAATAGCTAATTCAGAAGAAGCCATTGACGCCACAGACAGATGGCCTATGTAGTCCTCAAATAACTCGCTTCCAAACAGAAGAGCAAAGACAGCAGTCGGGTCAAGCATAATTTCCCTAACCAATATCATTTTACAATTAATCACAATGTGAAACATTTCTAGCAAATCATTATGGGGTCGCATGTAGGTAAGAGTTTATAGCAAGTCCACAGATTCAAGAAATATGGACAACAAACATATAGATCCCTAAACAAATCATTTATTGGTAATCTTTGACTAGCCAAATTTCTCTTCTGACATTTCTGTAAGGTGCTATCTGGAATACTTCCCGCCAAACCGTGAAACTGAAATTAGAGGTTGTTATCTTTACAGTCTAGAAGAGCTAGACAAGTGATTACGCTACGAACAAAGTCCCAAAACTTACTTGGAGACAGAATTCTTCCCATTTCTATCATATGCTTCTCTTTGAAGTGGATTGCTAAGAACTTGATAGGCTTCACCTAGGACCTGCTCATATTGTTGTTAGTGCTCAGTGAAACTGAAGAAGAGGAAAATATTGTAGTTGAAAGGACGAATAAAACCTGCATATTAGGTGGGATTACTGATGCGTAAGTAAATCAAACAACTAAGGTACTTGCCTGAAACTTTTCTGCAGCCTGAGGATCGTTCGGATTTTTATCAGGATGAACTTGCCTGGCCTGTGATAAATTTAAGAAATGCATTTGAAAATTAGGGACATCCAAGTTAGGAAAAGTGTAGGCACGAAAATTTGATGTAATGTAACTGTCATAGCACGTAAAAACTTTCTATTATCTTTTGAATTCTTGTAGATTCCCACCCACATTTGAAACAATAGATGTCAAAACCGATTTTACCATGGAAATTGTTACATCACCAATCAGGCAAGCTCGAACCTTAAGTTCAATAACAAAAGATAAGCAAGTAATAAGGAAAATGAAATGAATAGCTTAAGGAAGATGTTAACTGATCATCAGAATTTTGATCAACTCTGCAGACCTACCACTGAATCATATGTACTGCCCAAGCAAAAGAATTTATATGTGTCTTGAAGCAGAATTAACCTGCTCAAGCTTTGGACTGAAACAAATGGAACTAAAGTTGAATCGACTCGACACCAAGGAGCATCATAAAGTTGTCAAGAATCAAGAACATTTAGCCCCACATCAAGGGATCAAACTCAAACCTTGAGATAATAAGCTTTTCGAATCTCCTCCTCAGACGCTGAAGGGGTCACGCCAAGAACGTCATAATACTCAGTTTCCTTCACCATTGTCGTATATGCTCTGGTTGTGGAGGTGAAACTGAGCTTCTTCAAGGTGGAGAAGAGAAAGAAAACTTTTGGAAATAAGCAAGTGATGAAAAGCTTGAACGACAGAAAGCAAAAAGAGGAGAGAATATAAGAAAAGTGAGGAGTTTGGGAGAGATGGCCATCTTGGAACCCCACTAGCCTGCGTTGCCTTTCCAGTTCTTCAGTGCAATAAACTAATAACTGGAGCTGCTTTTCCGCGGGAGGAAACCAGTATTTTAACTGTCACTCTAGTGGCGCTGATCATAAACAGAAATGGGCATTCTCAATTACGGACTTAACAATTCTAAGCCGATCTATTTGAGTCCTGAGGGTTCCAAGTTGGGGCACTTGTGGTGGGGTATTATTGAAGTGGGCCATGGCGGGATAGGATTGTACTGGACAATAACACACTTTCTAAAAGTGGAACCCAGTTCGTGCTTCCATCTTGGGTTTTTTTTATACAATAATTAGGTTTGAGAGTAACAGGCCCATTAAGTGATGAAAAAGGATCTGAAAGATGAGCCAGATTCGAGCTTAATGTTAGCAAATTCAAAAGTTAAAATGAACTAAACCGAAGATAATGGTTGATTTTTTTTATTTTACACAAACTTACTAAGCATTAGATTAAGAAAAATGAAAACGAGTAAGTTTGAGCCATTAGATGTTGGTTAGGACCCCTTGGATGTTAATGAAAAGAAAAAGAAAGCAACAATGGACAGCCTTGTCTCCGTCAGGATACGTATAATACAACGAACGAGCAAAGTTTGGGCTCATGGGTATGTTGATAGGAATTAGGCATGTCACATGTACAAAAGAGCATCCACTCACCGAATGGCTCCACACTTAAACATTTCAAAAGTAGCAGCAAATTCTCACTTTTTGGTTTTGCAATTGCTTTTGAGATTTAGATCCTATTACCAACATGTAACTTAAACTACGTAACCAGTCTCGTCTCTTTTTGTTTACCATGAGTACCTATTTGTACAGGATAATAATGTGATTTTGATACTAAATTAGAAATTAATTTATAATACTTCAAAGAGTCGAACAAAACAACTTAACCCAAATGCAGACTTATCAGTATCATTCATCTCATGAATTGGGTACAAAAACAATATTGAAGCCAAATCCACCACAAACTTAAACAACAACTCCACTTTTACCAATTTCAACTACATCTTCTTTAATATTGAATTCAATTTTCGTTTGGTAATTAATGGAGATGATATGAGTCTATTTCACATTTATCCCCTACAAATTTACCAAGTGCTATAAAATTTCTATCTATTTGTGCCAAAATTCTTTTTTCCATAGGTGATGATGACATGGGGATATCATTATAAACAAGACATATCTTGTATTACCGATTTTTAAAGAAAAATTGTAAGCTACTTTAGATTAATTTGCACCACAAAATCTAAAATAATTTGAAAATAATATTTTATCAAAATAAACATTTTATGAATTAATATAATTAAGAGAGTAGTTTAATACAAATTTGATAAAGATTATTGTTTTTTATAAAGTCAACAGACATTTCTTTTGAAAAATTAAGAAATTCAATGAAATGGCCATTGAAGGCTTACAAAGGCAGATTATAAGGCTATAATAGCAAAAAGATAAGTAGATATGTAGTAAGACAACCTATCATCAGTTCAACTACTGATTTAAATTACGCTAGTCCCTAGTTACACTTCATAGAAAGACTCAGATTATTAAAGACTAGATGAGCAACCATTATCTCTTTGATTCAGCAACAAGTTCTATAAGCAACATCATTTTTTTTCAGTATGAATATCCTTGAAAATTCTTTGATTTCTTTCATACCAAATTGAATAGACGTAGTAGATTAGACTGAGGCTTAGGCACTCCTTATCCTCCCCAATTCTTTTATAATGGTTCTCACCCAAATTAAGATGTTTTCCCAATCATTTAGAGGACAAACTACGTTCATGTTATGCTACATTCTTGCCCACGCTATAGATGAGAATCCGCATTCCAAGAATAAATGATTTACAGTTTCAGGTTAAGTGTTGCAAAGCACATAAATATGGTCATTCATTCCCCCTAGTCTATCTTTGGCCTTCAATCTTCCCCTATAACCATTTATAACAAAGTGTAGGATATAATTACCTATAAATTATACAAAAATATTTATATAAAATAAATGATATAAAATATTTTAAATACATATTTATTAAAAATAGGTAGTTATGATAATATTGTTATAGTTATTCCCTACAATCAAGTGAATTTAATCTCAATTTTGTAATTTTAATATAACAAGTAATTATAATGTAAATGTAAAAAGGTTACTATCTAAGTAGAATTTATTTCAAATATTATTTTTAAGTGTTTAAAAAATTATTATAATTCTTTTTAATATGATTTTTTAAAAATATACATATATTAAGTTTATAAGATGATATTTTTAAACTTTTAATGTTTTTATAAATTATGTATAGAACTCTTAATTGATGTTGTTGTCGTAAATTATATACTTTAAATAATAGTTACACATGTAACTTTTAGTTATTTTGTTTTTTTACTTCTATCAATAAAATCTTTTCATATTATTAAATAATAATTGTAAATTTTTATATTTTTATTACACATATTAAAAGAAATTAAGACCATGATTATTCTTAACGCATTTAAACTTTTTTATTTTTTATTTCATATTTACGCATTCCATAAATTATGCATATATGCATTTATATAAATCTTAAAATGAATCAATCACTTTATTAATCTTAATGTATCAATTTAAAAAGAATACAAAAGTAATTGAGTTATAAAAGCATATACGTATAGTATAATTGTTAGCCCCTGAATTCTTCTTCTTCTTGATTAAACACGATTTAAATTAATTATGAGATTTTGATAGAAAATTTTTTGGAGTTAATTATTATGTCAAAGTTAGTAGGATTTATTGTATGGGTTAATGAAGTTAAAGTGTTAAGGTAATAAGAATATTCAAGGCTATTTTTGGAAGATCACTTATGGTTAAAGGAACATAAACTTATAAGGAAGGGTAAAATGAACTTTTTGAGCTCATTAACGGTAGAATGGGAAAAGGGAAATGTGTCTTACTCTTAAGAAGGAAGAAAAACAAAAACAGAGAAGGAAGAAGAGAAAATACGGAAAAAAAAAGAGAAGAAGTAAGGTTTCGGTGGTTGAGGAAAGAAGAGAGTTGAGCTAGGGTTTCATCTTTTCTAAGCTTTTTAGACAGATTTTGAGGTTGTGCAAGAAGGGGAAAATGTAGAGGAAGATAAGAGCTTTCTTTTGAGCTAATAAACTCTTCATTTGGTAAAGATTTAAGGTAAGTTTGATTTTAATCTTGTGGATTTATGGAAGGGTTTTGGTTCATGAAGCTTAGGAAATGCATGGGTTTAAGTTTTCTAGAATCAATTTTAGTGAATGTACTTTGTGGATTTTCAACTTTGCAACCCTATTAAATTTGGGATTTTGACTATGAAAAGGGAATCAAGAAAGACAAGAGGAGCAAGAGGAGAGGCACATTTAAGCAAGTTATAAGCAAGGAATTCAAGGTGGATTACATTTTTATAATTGAATAATAAGCCATTAATGTTTCTTTCAAGAAATGGAAATAAATTTTGTCAACTACCTTTTTAAATTTGCATTTATTGTTCTTTAAATACTTTGAGAAAGTGCTACGTGTTTTGTATATGAATTTTGTTAACAAGTTGGACCTTGTTTTCAAAGCCCAACTATCTGGATGTCATAACACGTGAGCGCACGTATTACCTTGTAGCGTTGTTTCAATGAACTCTCATTAATCAAAATCGGCTCATCTTCATTCTCTGATACCATAAGTGTTGGGTCCCATATCCGAACTATTCTTATACTGAAACAAATATTTTGTTCTCAACTTCCATTCCAAATTTGAAATTCTTAAAGACTGAATTAAAACCATATTCCTTTATAAAATTTGTATTTCTATGTCTCTAGTTTATTCTGAAATAAGAACTAACTCATTCGGAGCTCTACAGATCAAGATATCATCAAAATACGGAAGTATGTTCAATAAAATATCTAACTTATACTCTTCCAACCGATACCTTTACTTTGATTCAATCAATTTTTTTCAAATCAATACAAAAGACTATAAATGTGTTAGAATCCATTGGTTAAAAAATCAAGTCATTTGGAGGTCAGATCACAATGTTATGGAAAAATGAGTGAAACATGTTCAGAGTTGGAAAACCCTTCATGTGTGATCACACTGTTGGCCCCTGAATCCTTTTTCTTATTGATTAAGCATGATTTAAATTAATTATGAGGTTTTGATAAATAAAATTGTGAAGTTAATTATTATGTCAAAGTTAGTAGGATTTATTGCATGGGTTAATGGAATTAAAGTGCTAAGGTAATAAGAATGTTTAAGGGTATTTTTGGAAGATCATTTAAGGTTAAAAGAACATAAGCATATAAGGAAGGGTAAAATGAACTTTTTGGGCTCATTAAGGGTAGAATGAGTAAAAGAAAATGTGTCTTACTCTTAAGAAGGAAGAAAAATGAAAATAGAGAAGGAAGAAGAGAAAATATGAAAATAAGAAGAGAAGTGAGGTTTCGGTGGTTAAGAGGAAAGACGAGAGTTGAGCTAGGGTTTCATATTTTCTAAGCTTTTTAGAGAGATTTTGAGGTTGTGCAAGAAGGGAAAAAGGTAGAGGAAGATAAGAGTTTTCTTTTGAGCCAATAAACTCATCATTTGGTGAAGATTCAAGGTAATATTGATTTTAATCTTTTGGATTTATTGAAGGGTTTTGGTTCACGAAGCTTAGGAAATGCATAGGTTTAAGTTTTCTAGCATCGATTTTAGTGAATGTACTTTTTGGTTTTTCAATTTTGCAACCCTATTGAATTTGGGATTTTGCCTATGAAAAGGGAATCAAGAAAGATAAGAGGAGCAAAAGGAGAGGTACATTTCAGCAAGTTATAAGCAAGTAATTCAAGACGGGTTACATTTTTATAATTGAATAATAAGTCATTAATGTTTCTTTCAAGAAATAGAAATAAATGCTTTTAACTACTTTTTTAAATGCGCATTTATTGTTCTTTGAATGCTTTGAGAAAGTGCTACATGTTGTCTATATGAATTTTGTGGATGAATTATGAAATGAAAAACAGAAATTATTTTGAAAGGATATTAAGTTTATGAAATCATGTCTTAAAAATGTGTCATTTTGGGCAACAAGTTTAGAAGATGTAAAATGCATGATTATGTGGATTTGTGGTAGTCCCCTAAGTATGTCAAGTGCACTTTAACCAAAGGCTTCTCCCGCCTGTCCT
>JANSVA010000006.1:15127093-15158223 GCA_025504915.1 Erythroxylum reticulatum
CACAATCCCACACACAAAGCTATGCAGAAACTAGAGTACAACTCAGATCTACAACACTTGATCTCTCCCTTCTCAGGAGAGATCATATATCGAGACTTACTCCAAACAGAGACTTACCTGATTTGGTTCAGCTCATCCTCGCCTCTCTTTGGAACGTTGGTAGTAGACAATCTACAGATGTGCAACTCCGAGAACCCCCTTCGACACGATCATCATCTTTCCAAATGACACACAGAAAACTTGACTTCGGAACACCTACAAGCTACAATGAAGATCCAAGATTAAACCCTAAATTCTATACACGATACGAGAAGATGTTGATTATTGGCAATCACAATCTTTACAGAGATATTCCATCACTATGTCAATCGCTATCGTCCTCTCCACCTCAATAACGTCTCTTCACCATCAGTTGAAACGTGATCCCCCACCCAGCCAAATTGGGAAATATTTCGAAGATTAGCGAAAGGTCTGGGTCGTTTTGCCCTAAAAGTCGGGGAGGCCTATAAACGTGGTCGTTTTGCTTTTAACTTGGATATGTCTCATACAGTGCTGTTTAGATTATTGGTTTCTTAAGTCATGCTTTGCTGACTTATATCCCAAACTCCTCATTGTTTATCCTTTATCATCAATCAAAATTTTTAATTTCTCAAAAAAAACTTTTTCTCTTTATTTGCATACTTTTTCTATTAATATGTTTACGGGTTTGAACTTCTCTAAATGGTGCAAACAAGTCAATTTCTATTTAGGTATTTTTGACCTTGACTTAGCATTGTTAGAAGAAAAACCTATTGCTATTATGAATACGAGTAGTAAAGTTGAGAAAACAAACTATAAAGCATAAGAAAGGTCTAACAACTTACGTTTTAATTTTATACGAATAATTATTACTAACATCATTAAGACTATTGTTTTAGAAATTGAAAGTGCTAAAGAATACCTTGAACTTGTAGAAGAACATTTTCATTCTGCAAGTAAGTCTCACACTAGTAAACTAATGACTAAGCTTATGTCCTTAAAGTTTGATAGGCTACAGAGCATGCAGTAGTACGTCCTTAAGATGATAAATATTGCAACAAAACTAAAGGCCTTAGGTATAACAATTGATGACTCCTTAGTGTAATTCATTATGAACTAATGCCTCTTGGGTATGGACCTTTTCCAATTAAGTATAAAACTAGTGTATTTTAGATCAAAAGTAACCACTTTCAATCACCAACCATTTTTCATTGAAATATGTTATAAGTTTTCATTTTTCTTATAGTTTTATATTCACTCATCGCCTCTGTACTTCTTTCTTTTTTTAAGTTGATGCAATAGATCAGTTTATCCAAGTGCTTAATTGAAGTTTCCTATAATGTTCTAGCGTTCTAATTCCTTTCACTCTTAAATACCCACCACCTTGCCATTCACTTGTCACATCATTTTCCCGAATCTATTAAATGCCCAATCAATTTTCATTAAAATTCCCACTATTTTCCAATCAATATATTTATTATCTTAATATTGTACTATAATGAAAATGTGAAAGGTGGTCAGCTTGACCACACCAAGATTATTACATGTATTGTTTGGGTATACTCCTGATCAAAACTAAGATTATACAATTAAGAACATACCTATAAATTTATGTACAAATCTTTCTCTACTTTTTTATCTCTATTTCTTTATGTCTTCATTGTTTCTAGGTTTTTTATTATTTGCAATCTTTAATTATTTTATGTATTGAGTTATGTTTGTAACATATTTTAATTATAATCAATGAGTTAGTGGTGATTAAAGATTTCTAGCTCCATTGGTTAATAAAATTTGCATATGTATTTCTAATGTGTATTTTGATAATGCCATTCTATTCTTTATATCTTTGTATTCATATTGGTGCTTAAATTTCTAAAGCTGGCAATTAAGGCAAAGCCTTACTATAGAGAAACTTAATCAATGCTTTGTGAGAAGTGTGAAGTTAATGACCACTAAATGTGAATCTGCACATGTGCTTGAAAATTATTTTATATTTGTTTATAATTTAAGAATTATGTGGGGATTAGCTTTGGAGAAATTGTATATTTGTGGGGTCTCATATGCTTTTGTGATTTATCTATATGTGTGTTTATAAGGTTATGTTCGAATTTAGATAAATATTAACCGATATCTCCATAACCTTCTAGTTTACCCATAAATTAAAAGAAGAAATAAGCAAAAATATACTAAATCAATAATAAGAGTTATAATTATATCAATCAAATTACTTGCTAAAAAGTTATGAAATAAATTTAAAATATATTTGGGTAATTTATAAAGAAATTAATGAAAAGAAAATTACAAAAATAAAAAATATAGTACAACCAAAATAAAAGTAAATATATGAAATGAAAAGAAAATTAGAAAACTAACAATTACTAATGTCATCACGAATACTCTCACTGGTTGCTCCTTCAAAGATAAAGGAACAAAAGTCTTAAATGGCACCTAAAATCTAACATGGTTGAAATATCGACTTATTGCATTTTGTTTCCAATCTAATTAGTTGTTTTAATCCTTTTAGAGTTCTTGCATAACAAGTTTTTGTTGCTCCTTCACAACTAGATGATAATGGCATGATGTTTCTCCAATTTAGTAACAATTCTCTATAAATTCTCCATCATTGAATTAAAGTAGTGATTATAGACTCTTAGGTCGAACACTTACGTAATTTCACACTAATATCTAGCAATATATGCTATATTCTCCTATATTCCTCAGCTTCCACCATTGATACATAACCCCCTTCATAACCAATTAAAACATATGATTTACTAACCTTCATTAAACCTATGAATCCTATAACATCAAATTCAAGGAACAACATTGAACATGCATAAGTCATCTTAGGCAGGTAAAGAAATGCATATATGTTATTTGTTAGGCATATTATGTAGGAGCCTTCACATATAACTCCCTTTTTTCTTCTTGCTATGTGTTATAAATAATTTGTGAATTAGTATCCTAAGTTTCATTTATGATGCTCTACTGGGCTCCATAGGTAGGATAAATCTCTCAGGATCACCAACTATGTACTTTCTTTTATACCCAAAATAATGTGAACAAATGCTTAAGACAAATCTTTATTACGAGCAAGGTAATATAAGAACTCTTTATTTTCATGATATTGAAGTTGTAATCTCTATATATGCTTCAATATAGAGGTTTGATATGTTTATGATTCCATAAACTTAATTTTATGATTCCACAAACTTAAGTTTGTAAAACCATTAATTACTCCTATTTGTATAATAAAAATCAAGAATCCCATACCCCATCAAAAATTTTATTCCCTTTAGGCCATCCCAATCCATGTTTCTCTTAACATTAAATGTTGAAAACACTTTAAATTCAATTCTATATAAGCATCTACAAGTATCGTGAAAATTTTTATCTAGCCTCCTGCATTCTTAATTTTTGTTTTCACCTTTATCGTTAAACCTTTTTTAAAAAAGAATATGATAGATGTATAATTGATCATATTTATACCCCATATTTGATATAATTTTGCTTGATATTTTGTACTTTTATTGTATATTTGGTACTTAATATGCTCCAAGTGTGTTTACAGGTTATAATTGCCTTGACGTACTTAAAAGAGAAGAATTCGGATGAAAACACGACGTAAAACGAAGAATTGAAGCACAAAAGGGATGCATGGCCTTGCATTAGCCCTTGTACTTCTCTCAAACTGCATAGATAAGCAACTGTGTATCAGCTCGTGCATCTCCTAGAACTCTAAAATTTACAAAAAAAAAGATATGTTTGGAGCGAAAATGGAGGAGGCTATATACAGAGATGCTTAGAGACTTTGAGAGGAGACTCAAAGAGAAGTGGAAAACATGAAGAAATCATCAAAAGATCCTTCATAATTCAATATGAAACATATATGTTATAAGAACATTTGATAAGAGAAAAAAAAGGAGAATTAAAATTATGAACCCTTTTTTTCTATTTTTTTTCTTTCTGTTATTATTTGATTTCGTCTTCAATCATGTGTAACTAAATTTTATTAGGAAAAATGAAACTTATGTTTATGTCATGATATGTGCTGATTCATTTATTTAATGCAATTATTATGATTGATCTATTGTGATTCAACTACGTGTTTAATATATGCTTTAATATATTTGAAATATTATATCATAACTTGATTTCATAACATAAAGATTGAGAAATCCTTGTATGAATAGATCTAACTTAATTAAAAGGAGTTGATTGTAACCCTAGAGATAGGATGACATAAATCCTCCATATTAGGTTCAAACCTAATAGCAAAATTCACAAATCAATAAAGCAATCTTATAAACTTTAACCTAAGTAATTCGGTTAATAACCTTAGAATTAGTCGTTATTAGACTCAAGAGAGCTATTAGCATAACATAGGAGTTTCCATAGTCTAATAGTCAACAAAACAATTACATAATAAAAGATCAACTAGTTAAGGATTTTTAGGAGGATTTGTAACCTAGAAACTAATTTTTGATATCGACAGTTTTCTAAGTGATTTATCATTTCTCTATTCAATCTTGCTACCTATTTTATTTTATTTGTTTAAGTTTTATATTCTTTAATTAAATATCAAAAATCAAATTCATACACTAGATAATAGAATAATGGTAACTACTAGCATTCGTCATCTTTGTGGGATCAATCTACACTTACTAGTACTAGCTATAGCTATGTTGCACACTTAGGGTTATTTTATTGACTAAGTAATTTATAGGTCAATAAATTTTTTGTTGCCATTGTCAGGGATGGTGATATTAGGAAAACCTTAGTTTTATTAATCCAGTCAATACTTTAATTACTTTTATTTTGCTTTATTTTTTATACTTTATGTTATTTTATTAGTTTAGTTTATTTCTTTAGTTTTAAACTTAGAATCCTGGTCAGTTTCTAACCTAGAGTACATCTGAGAACTTACTACATGTGGATCCTGAAATAGAAAGAACTATGCACAGAAATCTTCGTAGGATTAATCTGTGAAAGTTTAAACTAGATTGTCAAATAACAAGCTTGGAAGGTCACATGGATACAGAAGAATCTAATAATATCATAGACCATCCACATATAATGTTAGATTATGTTAGGCCTGACCTAATTGATGCGGAATCCAGCATAACAAAACCAATTGTTCAGGTGAACAACTTGAAATTAAGCTCGGCATCATTCAGATGGTACAGTAGTCAATCCAGTTCGATGGACTCTAAGATGAAGACCCTAACATACATATCACTAATTTTTTAGAGATCTATAATATGTTTAAAATAAATAGAGGATGATGCAATTAGACTACTTCCATTTTCCCTGAGAGAAAAGGCTAAATAGTGGTTGAATTCTATGTCACGTTTGTCACTTACTACATAGGAACAAGTGGCAAAAAAAAAATTTAATTACTTTCCTTATAAAGTCCACAGAGTTAAGGATTGACATCTCTTCGTACTCCCAAACTGAAGGTGAATCACTATATGACAAATGGGAGAGATTCAAAGAGATGCTCTGACGATGCTCACATTATGGACTATCACTTTAGATGTAAATATAGACTTTCTATAATGGGCTAAGTCAAGCTGTAAGGTAGTTAATTAATGTAGTAGCTACAGGGACACTAAATAATAAAACACCTGAAGCAACCTAAAAGTTGACTAAAGATATGGCTATAAATAACTACTAGTGGTGCTTACCTAGAGCATGAACTAACAGGCTAGCGATAGTTTATGATGTAGATACGGTGGCATAGTTAGCTAATCAAGTGGAGGCTCTAAGCAAGAAGATAGACATATTCACTATGTCTTTATAAAGAAGGGTGATGCAGTATGAAGCATGCAGGCTAGATAACTATGGACAAAACTGTCAATTAGTTTAGTTCAAACATGTAGATTATTTGAGGAATACTTCTAGACCCCAAAACATTCCTTACATTAATAAGTACAATCCTAGTTGGAGGAACCACTCTAACTTTCTAAGGACTAATCATAGACAACAATAAAATAATCCTCCACTTGGATTCTAACCATAAGCATCATAGCCAAAGAAACCTAGTATGGATGAGCTAATTATGGAATTCATTCAAGAATTAAGGACAAAACATCAGTAAAATGATACATCCATACGAAAATTGTAAAGAAAGATAGAAGAAGGAGGGTGTAAAATATTCTCTTCCTACATACCCTATACAAGTTCTATTGTTGTATTTATAAAGCCAAAGTTTGTTATAAGAGAGAGTTTGAATTCATCTTATATTTTACAAAATAAATTATATCTAAATAAAGATAACATATCTAAAGCTATCTTAGGCTAGTCATTTATATCACTATAAACATTAGAAGATTGTGGTTGCTATTAAGAAGGATTATGTAAAGAAGATTGTAGATAAGATTATTATTGAGAAAATTATGAAGAGAAGATTACACATGTTGTTGAGTCTCTCTATCACTCCCCCTCAAGCTAGGCAGGGGACTATATGAAATTCCAAGCTTGTAACTTAGAAACTCAAACTGAGAATGGACCAAAGGATTGGTGAGGCGTCAGCTAATGACATATATGACCAGACAAATTGTGTCACAAAAGCCCCAAATGCAACACATTCTTGAACATAACGATAATCAACCTCAATGTGTTTAGTGCAATCTTTAAATAGGGTAATAACTGTTAAATACAATGCACTAATATTATCATAATATAGTATAGGAGGATTGCATAAGTGGACATCAATGTCTCAGAGAATATACGTTATTTAAGTAAGTTTTGCAAAAGTTGAGGCTAAAGCTTGATATTTTACCTCAATGCTTGACTTTACTACAATAGGTTGTTTCTTAGAGCCCCTGGAGATTAAACTAACACCAAGAAAAGCATAGAACTCAGTTATTGTAAAGTGTTGACCAAGGAACGATAAGTTGAAGCATCATAACTTGGTCCAAATTTAGGATATAATTCATTTTTTTGTGCTAATTGTAAGGTTCCAATCATACATCTCATACATAATATATACCAGATATACATATATAAAATAAAACGGAACCTAAAAAAAGATTTACTGATGCATATAGATATAGAAAACAAAAACATGAAATGTAAGTTGTTTATATACCTTTCCGATGATCTCCTCCATTCTTTAATCTTCTCTGTATTAGGCTATTGTAAACCACAATGATCAATGTAGATCGTCTCTAATGAAATTCCACACAAAGATAGAAGGATGAAACCTCACTAGAGATGGCTGGAATTCTTTCTTTGTGCTAGCAAAGATAAGAACTTTTGTGAGAGTTATAGAGAAAAAGGGTATGTGTGTGTGAGAGAGAAAGGAACCACACTTAGTTTAGAGTATGGTCAAAGTGTCAACTCCCACTAGACTGAATGCATCACATCTAGTACAAGTGATATTGGATCTTGTCCTGAAGATCTCATTACTCTATGTATCATTAAAGACTCTCTTCATGACACATATCTACTTTGGCTAGAGACTCTCGAGTAATGACCCCGATAAGAGGCGTGGGTATCATCTCCTTCTATTAAGAGTAGGGAATCCTTTGTTGGCTACTCAATTACCTCTAAATACCTCAAGCTGTACCTAATCAGTATCTGAGATATCTTTGAGCACCTCAAGTCAAAGGATGCTTGCAACTTTGTTATGATGAGACTACTATTGACGCTAGAATATAATATCCATATGATTGTCTAATAGTAGGTCAATCCAATATACTTACTACCCTTAGTATGCATCCACATGTTAACTGTAAAGAACTCATGTCTACAGCTTATGAGATCTACTGCTTGATCCGATCAAGGATTGTAAAGCATGCTAGTTTGTTCAGATTAATGATATCCAATCTCATTAATCCTATGACTGGAAAGTTTATATACTAATATAATTACATATGATAGGAATCTCATTATTATGATCTCATCATGATTTTCTTCATGCTATGTTTTGTGTTAAGGACTTTATTACATCAATTTAAGATCACCATCAAATTATAAATGTGTGAACATCAAAATAATGAAAAATGCCTTTATTAATCATAAAATGATTTGTACAATAAGTGCTAAAGGTGATTGCCTTTAGAGCACTTCTCTAACAAACTACCACTTGCAGTAAAGCCAATCGCCTTAATATCTAATATCATAGGCGTGTACATGTGACATAGAACTCTTATGGAAAATAGGCTTAGTTAACAGATCAACTTTGTTGTGATCAGTGGGAACTCTCTCTATCTTAACATCATTTCTACCAGTGATTTCTTTAATCAAATGGTTGCGTCTGAATACATGTTTGGACTTTTAATGAGACCTCAATTCCTTTACCTGCACTATAGCCCTATTATTGTCACAACATAATTGTACTGTGTTAGTGATGCATAAAACCACACCAAGTTCTATGATGAACTTCTTCATCCAAACCACTTCCTTTTCCACTTCTAAAGATGTAATGTACTCCCCCTCTATCATCGAATCTATAGTCATCTCTTATTTAGAACTTGTCCAATTGACTGCATCACCATTCAGTATGAATATATATCTAAACTGAGTTCTAGAGTCATCCCTATTGAATTAGAAACTAGCATCAATATACCCGCTTACCACAAGATTACCTTCTCCATAGACCAAGAATACATATTTAGTTCTTCTCAAGTACTTAAGGATATTCTTAATAGCCACCCAATGACCCTCACCAAGGTTTGACTGATATCTACTCGTAACACTTAGAGTATACAACACATCGGGCCTAGCATATAATATAGCATACATGATTGATCCTATGTCCAAAGCATAAGGAATCAAACTCATGCGAGTCCTCTAATCTTGTGTCTTTGGACACATAGATTTAGAGAGTGTAATTCCATCTACTATGGGAAGACAACCACTCTTAGACTGCTCTATACTAAACCTCTTTAACATCTTGTCTATGTATGAGCAACCTCTTAAATCTATCTTTATAGATCTTTACCCCTAAAATATAAGTTGCTTCTCTAAGATCTTTCATAGGGAAGTTCTGATCCCTCCAAATTTTGACTGATTGCAAAGCAAAGACATCATTTCTTATTAGCAATATGTCATCATTTCTTATTAGGAATATGTCATCTACATATAGTACAAGGAACACGATTGCACTCCCACTAAGCTTCTTATACATACACAACTCATCTAGATTTTGTGAGAAATCAAACTCTTTGATTATCTCATCAAATCAGATATTCTAACTCTTGGATGTTTGCTTCAATCCATAAATGGATTTCTGAAGCTAGCATACCTTTTCTTCATTCATGGATATGAAACCATCAGGTTGTGTCATATACACATCCTCGCTTAGATTACCATTAAGGAAAGTCATCTTCACATCTATTTTCCATATCTCATAATCATAATAAGTGACAATGGCTAGGAGTATCCTAATGGATTTAAGCATAGCTATTAGGCTAAGCATTTCGTCATAGTCAACAGCTTACCTTTGACGATAACATTTGGCTACAAACCTAGCTTTATAGGTAACCTCATTAGCCTCCATGTCAGTTTTCTTCTTAAAAACCCATTTGCACCTTATGGGTTTTATCCCCTCAGTTGGGTCAACCAAAGTCCATACTTGGTTTTCATACATGGAATCCATTTCAGATTTTATAGATTGAAGCCATTTCTCATATTCTGAACTCTTTAGAACCTCTTCATAGGTAGTAGGCTCCTCATCTTATACAAGCAATATGTCATTAAGTTCACTTATGAGTCCTACCTGACCTACGAACTTCTTGTGTGTCAGAAGATTAAACTATTATTTCATCTTCATAATTAATAGACTCGGGTCCAGGCAGTTGATCTACGTCTATTTGAGCATCTTGAACTTCCACAAGTTCAATTTTTCTTCCACTGTCTTCTCTTAGAAGAAACTCTTTTTCTAAAACAACAGTATGTTTTGAAACAAACAGCTTTTGTTCTAAAACATGGTAGAACTGATATCCTATAGTTTCCTTAGGATATCCTACAAATAGACACTTGTCATATTTAGTTTCAAGCTTATCTGACTAAATCTGCTTCACAAAATTAAGACAACCCCAAACTTTCATATAAGAAAGATAACGTTTCTTGTTATTCCATATCTCATATGGAGCAACATCAATTGACTTAGATGGGACTCTGTTTAATACATAATCATAAGTTTCGAGTGCATACTCCCAAAAAGATTTTGGTAAATATATTAAACCTATCATAGACCTCACCATGTCTAACAAGGTTAGGTTTTTCCTCTTAGCTATGCCATTGTGTTGTGGCATGTAAGGTGGAGTCTACTGGGATAATATTTCATTATCCCTGAGATAATCTAAAAACTCTTAGCTTAAGTATTCACCACCTCGATCTGATCAAAATGATTTAATACTTTTCCCAAGTTATTTCTCAACGTCATTTATGAATTCTTTGAACCTTTCAAAGGCTTTAGACTTACATCTCATAAGATACACATACCCATATCGAGAATGATCATCGATAAAGATAATGAAGTATACGAAACCACCTTTGGCATGTATGGACATTGAACCACATACATTAGTATGTATTAGGTCTAAAAGTCCATTAGCTCATTCACCCTTTCCCTTAAAGGGTAAGTTATTCATCTTGCCTAATAAGCAAGATTCGCATGTGTCATACGATTCATAATCAAATGACCCTAAACTACCACGCTTATACAGTTTAGTCTTGCATCTCTAGCTTATATGGATAAGGCGACAATGCTATAAGTAAGACACATTATCTCGTTTTATTCTTTTGTTGTTATTGATATTTAGAATAGTATTAGACATATCCAATATGTATATACCATTGCACAATGTACCCAAAGCATATAACATTCCATTCAAATAAATTGAACAACTATTGTTATTGAAATTTAAATGGAATCCAGCTTTATTAAGGCTAGAAACAGAAATTAAAATTTTAGTCAAAGCTAGTACATAGAAACGATTGTTGAATGCTAATACAAGCCCAATAGGGAGCGTCAATACATATGTGCCTACAACTAATGTAGTAACTCTTACTCTATTGCCCACTCACAGGTCTGACCCTCCTTTGTTGAGTTATCTACTATTCCTGAGACCCTACATATCAGTACAGATGTGTGAGCCATAACTGGTATCTAATACCTATATATTGTTCTCAGAAATAGTATGAATACCAATAATATAAATACCTGAAGTAAATGGGGAATCAGATGACTTCTTCTGCTTCAAAGACTCTAGATAGGCCTTACAGTTTCTCTTCCAGTGGCCATCCTTGCCACAGAATTAAGTCAATACTTAACTTATGATCAAAAAGAAAACCCAAGGAGGCCAACCGCTCATTGTAGTCATTCATCTTCAGTGCGTATTGCACTAGAGATTTTCCCTCAAACATCTCAGTGCAAAAGAGTAATCACGAAGTCTTGAACCTTTCAGATCTTACTTGCTCATCAAATAAGTCCTTAAGATGATAGACTATGGTATAATCATCCATAGCCTCATGTTGCTTTTACAGCTCCGATGACATAGTGGCTAGCATAATACAACTAGCCATCTCGCTATCATCGAAATGCTTCCATATGCCATCTAATCATCATCAGAAGCATCAGAAGTAGGGGGATTGAGAAATGGTTCCTCTAAGACATAATCAAGCTTCTCGAACTTGAGAACTATTCTTAATTTCCTGAGTCAGTCAAGGAAGTTTGATTTAGTCAACTTGTTAGCTTCCATCAATGATCTTAAATTCACACTAGTACTCATGGTTTTGACTCAGGCAACAGCAGCCTTTTGTCAAAGAGAGAAAAATTAGAATGTACTTAAATACATGTGTATAAGGAATTTAATAACATGTATTATAACTCCCACTATTTTTCATGAATTAATAACCCTCAATATAAATTCGAGAGAACTCATAGAGAAATTCTCCTAGTGGGTCGATATCCAATATCCCTAAGAATGACCTTAGGTTTACCCAACAAACCACCTTAGTTCAACCGGTAAGTATCGATCATACCAATTACATCTCCAATGCAACTATCAAATCTAGTGCTATAAACTGTTGATGTGTGCACACCAACTGGGCTATCAACTTTTGACAAATGTACATTTAATGTACATTACCCAACTTCGCCTCTATCCACGTTGATCTCAAGTTTATCCAACAAACCAACGCTTCTGGTTAAAACCAACCCATTAATCTGAAAATCCTATTTCCATGGTTTGAACATATTTGTGTAAAGCGGGCTTGGTTCGAACATATCCGTGTAAAGTGGGCTTAGGTTTGCCTAAAAATCCTAACTTTAAAAGGACTTTCATTCTCACCATATTAAAGGAAGGCATTAGTTTTAATATTCTAAGTGAGGGATTTGACTAAGGTCTCATCTAACTTAGATGGTCTTATTTATATAACTCATAGATAAATATAGAGTTACTATAACTACATGGCATAATATGGAATACTCAATCAAATTATGCCCAAGCCCATAACCATCCATAATGCAAGCCCACACATTCTCCTAACCATGCATTTTCTAATGCATATATGTACACACATTATTTTGTTTATGACATCTTATGGATCCTAACATGAAAGGCCCAATCTAACAATTAGAGTTACTATCTTCCTTTTACTAACTTAGCTAAAATTACTATTGTATGTTATTTCATTTGGAATTAATATTAATCTAATTAACATGAATTCCTAATTCATAATTAATTTACCTTAAAATAATTATTTGATGTCCAAAATTAAACAACTTCAATTTTGTCACACATGCCAATTTTCTAGTCTTAGTAGAAATTCATTTAGGCTAGCCTCAAAAATTAAGCTAACACATTTTTATCAGATAAAAATATTTTTAATATTCTAGAACCAAAATATAAATATACAAAAACATCAAACAAAGAAGATCCTACAATTTTTGGAAAACTATCCATATCTGAAGATTTGTTTGATAAAATTATTAAAACATTTTTAATAATGCTAAAAAAATTGCAAAGGCATAAAAATATCCCAAATTTGTTCAGATAATTTTTCTAGAATCAAATTCCATGAAAATCATGTGTAACCTCATCAGTTTAGCCAATAGACATTACATGCACAGTAGAAAGATATATTTCATACATGTTCTTGCAAATTCGAAATTAAATATTTTAATCATATTAAAATTATTTTCAATCATACTGAATCATTCACTTATATCTTATGAATAGATTGGTGAAAGAAAATCAAGAAAAACATTTTTCTATAATTAATTTCGAGCAAATCATTATAGGACCCTAAGTTGTCACAACCATGAAAACAGTTTTCACATGTCATGTATTCTACGTCTAACAAGGCACAAGATGGCTCTGATACCACTGTAAGGTTCCAATCATATATCTCATACATAATATATGTCAAATATACACAGTAGAAAATAAAACAGAACCTCAAAAAAACACAAATCTACTCATGCATATAGATATAGAACATAAAAACATAAAATGTAAGATGTTTACATACCTTTCTGACGATCTCCTTCATTCTTTAATCTTCTCTGCGTTGGGTTGTCGTAAACCAAAACAATCAACATGGACCATCTTTAATGAAAGTCCATATGAAGATAGAAGGATGAAATCTCACTAGGAGATGGCTAGAATTCTTTCTTTGTGCCAGCAAAGACAAGAACTCTTGTAGGAGAGAGAGAGAAAAAGAGTTTGTGTGTGAGAGAGAAAAGAACCTTTCTTTCACTAGTGTCTTACACAAGATGCACAAAAATCATCTATATTTTCTGCACCATTTAGATATCCATAACCCCTATTACTAATTGAGAGTTATGGGAAGTTTATGGTTATGAATAGCATGCATTAATGGAAGTTTGAGAAGTTAATGGCCAAATTGGCAACTAACAACACTTGTTTCTAATCCATTCCATGCAATGTTTTCTACCACAATCACATCACGACACAATCATTAAATACTCTCTCATATCTTGAATCACCATTTAAGACAATTTTACTCATCCTTCAGATCTCCTATGTGTGTGACCCATTAGGTTCCCGGCTATGTTGGCTACTTGAATTAACACTTAATTCAAGTAAGTCAAGAGTGATATCTAACAACACGTCATAACTCCCAGTTGACCAAAAAGTCAATGGTTTGACTACGAACCCTTCTATATGCAATGTTGCCATACAATTCATCCTCTCACCATTTATACCCCACTTGGTTCAGAGTATGGTCAAAGTGTCAACTCCCAGTAGACTGACTACATAACATCTAGTCCAAGTGATATTAGATCTTGTCATAAGGATCTCATTACACTATATATCATTGAAGACTCTCTTCATGACATATATCTGCTCTGACTAGAGGCTCCCGAATAATGACCCTAATAAGAGGTCATGGGTATCATCCCCTTCTATCAGGAGTGACAAATCCTTGATTGGGTCTCAATCACCTCCGAATACCTCAAACTATACCCAATCACCACCCTATGAGTAACCCCTAAAAGGCACCAATGAATGGAGTCAAAGCACAAGATCAGTATCTAAGATATCCTTCAGCACCTTAAGTTAAAGGATACTTGCACCATTGTTAAAATAAGACTATCATTGACAATATACTAGAATATCCATTAATTGTCTCATAGTAGGTCAATCCAATGTACTTACTACCCTTAATAAGCATCCACATGTTAACTCTAAATAACTCATGTATACAGCTTATGAGATCTATAGCTTGATCTAATCAAGGAGTATAACATGCGTTAGTTTATCTAGATTAATGATATCCCATCTCATTAATCATATGACTAGGAAAAGTTTAAATAATATCATAATTACATATGATCTCATCATGATTTCCTCAATGCTATTTTTTGTATCAAGGACTTCATTAAATTAATTTAAGATCAACATCAAATCTATAAATGAATAAACATCGAAATAATGAAAAATACCTTTATTAATCATAAAATGATTTATACAATAAGTGCTAAAGGTAATTGCCTTTAGAGCACTTCTTTAACATAAATGGTGTGCTAATAGCCTTGGATTTAAGCGTCTTGTCCCTTTTTAGCAATTCATGAGCATATTTACTTGAGAAAGGAAAAGCCCATTTTTTAAGTGAGTTACCTTGACACCTAAGAAGAAATAAAGTGATCCAAGGTCCTTCTTAGCAAACTCTCATTATAGACGAAGTAAAAATCATTAAAGAAGCGAATCAATATTACTTATGACTATTATATCATCTACATAAAGAAGTAGAATGCTGGTACCTTCTAAGTTATGTAGAATGTACAGTGAAGAGTCTGCTTGACTAAAAAAGTAGTCGATGTTAAGAAGAAAAATTATAAAGTGATCAGACCACGCCCGCGGAGCCTGTTTAAGCCCATATAAAACTTTCTTTAGTTTGCAAACATTATGAGGGAGAGTTGGATTTGAGAAACCAATTGGTTCAGTCATATAAATGGTCTCTCGAAGCTCACCATTTAAAAATTCATTTTTCACATCAAGTTGTCAAGTTCTCCATCCAAAATTCATGTTGACTACCAAAACATTCCATATAGTGGTTGGTTTTAGCATAGGATTGTATGTTTCATCAAAGTCAATTCCTGCCACTTGTGTGTTTTCTTAGGCAACTAGTTAAGCTTTGTGCCTTTCAATAGTTCCATCAGGGTTGAGTTTAGTCTTATAAACCCATTTACATCTTACAAGGATCATGGGAGGTTCAAATAGAACTAGACTCTAAGTATTATTAGCCTCAAGTGCTCTTATTTCTTCCCTCATATCATTATACCAATAAGGTATTGATAGAGCTTGATTGAATGACCACGTCTCTGTGTATAGGTCTATATGAGTTACAAAGAGAGCTTCATATTTGAGGTTGTATAACTTGGACTGAGTAACCGTAGGGTCAATATTAGTGGCTAATGGTGGATGTAAGTATTTACTTTATATAGGCTGCAGGGAAACTGATTTATGTTCAGTAATGCTATCCTCTAGGCTACACTTTACACTTGGAGAACTTTCAATGGAAGCAGAGTTTATAGGCTCATTGTGTAAGGATGGTGTGTCTCTTAAAAAGTTTGATGGTGGACTTTGTTGTTATTGAATAACACTAATATTAGGAAAGCTTCAACCTAGAAACTAAAAGGAAAACCAGATCGGAAAAGAAACATAAATCCAGTTCCAACTATATGTCTATGTTTTCACTCGGCTATCCCATTCTATTATAGTGGATTAGGGTAAGAAATATTTTACAGAATTCCACAGTTTTCAAGATGCTCCAAAAATTCCATCGTACCAAACTTGCCACCACCATCACATTGGAAAATTTAATTTTTCTTAAAAATTAATTTTCAACCAATTTCTGAAATTTTAAGAAAGTGTTGTAAATATCTAATTTACATCGCAGGGGGTCTAACCAAGTGAAACGAGTGCCTTTATTAACATTCACATAATAACGCATGCGTTGAGAAGACATAATGGGTGTAGTTCCCCAAATATCAAAATGGACCTTTTCCAATGGAAAATCAACAACTTGATTATGTGACTTGAAAGATAGTTTGCAACTCTTACCTAACTTAAACTGATTTTTTCTTAAGCCAACTACTAACATCAATACTTTTATTAGAAATTAAAAAGTTTGACGTCTTGGAGCTAAGGTGTCTAAGACATTTATGCCATACTTCTTTAGGTGCTCTTCCAAACCTCATCACAGTGAATGCTTAGAATGTTAATTTCTTGCCCTGAAGAGTATACAGATCTCTGGCTTACTCCCCTTGGCCATTATTTTATTCGTGGCTTATCCTTAACAATAAAATATATATCTCAGTAAATTCTACAGTGCAAGAGTTGTCTTTTTCCAACTGACTAACTGAAAGTAAATTTTGATTTAGATCTAGCACAACTAATACAATCTTCAACTTTAATTTTCCATTATCCATTCTCATTTTTATTTCACCCATATGAGTTATATCCATTTGGATACCGTTACCAACAATAATCTTATCAAATCCTTTATACTATGATATATTATTTAAACTACCTACAACATTTGTCATATAGGTCATTGCTTTAGTGTCAACAAAGAACAGTTGAATATCATATGTCTCATTCAGATTGATAGTAGCTAGTGCTTATAGAAGATCTTGTTGGGCTTGATAGGAATAATCATGCCTATAAAAATATTCAAGAGCTTTATGGTTATACCTTCTAAAAACCTGACATGGTTCGTTTATTAAGCAATGTATATGTCTGTTTTATCCTCGTCCTAAAGTTTAATTAGCTATAGTATTTAAACTTTGGTTCTGGCAATGAACCTGTTGGTTTTGGCAAGCTTGCTTAAATCCTCGTCCTTGTAAGGTGAAGTTGTTCCTACCCTTACCATGTCCCTACCTATGATTGTTATTGCCACCACCTTGTTGAGCAACAAAGCGAATAGTGTGATCAACCCCCTTAGAGGTCTCATGATCAACCACTTCTCGAATGTCATATCCTTAAAAATCATTAACAAATTGAGCAAAAGTAAGATAAGGTGGTTTACTAAGCATTAAAGTTCTAACTATGTAGTACTTTAAGCCAAAGCTTTTTAAGAACATGAGTACTTTGTCATCTCCAGCAAAGGTACCCTTAAAGTAATTGAGTCCCCATATTCAAATTTTAAAGCTTATCCTTCAGTTGGAATTCCTTGTCCTTTGTAGCACTCAAGAAATTCTCTTCAAATACCACCCATATGTCCCAAGCAATTTTACATCCAACTATTTGGAACATACACTCTTCTTTTAAAGTTCCCGTAATCCAACATTTAAAGGTGACATCATCTTCACGTCGTTCTTCATATTTGGGATTTGGAGTTTCTTTAACATCCTTGTCAATGGTAATTCTTTTTGGTGGATGATTTTCGATGGGATGGGTTATCTTCAATGTATTAAAGGAAATGAGCATTTGGTTTTGCCATATAACGTAGATATCTGGTTAAAGCTCAATAGAGCACATATTAATCAAATGATGAAGATTTGTTCATGATAAGGTAAGTTTTGAGGATGACAGATTCATGATGGAAAAGTTGCTAATTAATACCTAAGCTTTTGTATGCTATAATACCACAAAGAAAATTAGAACAAAGAGGGTTAAAATATTCTCTTCCTTCATACCTTATTGATAAGTGTAAATTACATCATATTTTAGGACATAGTTTGATATGTGTTAGCCGTTAATTCATCATTTAGTATGTGCTTAGGTTAAAATTATGTTAGTTTGTTAATTATTTGTGTTTTATAGGTTAGTACAACCTTTTGCGCTTGAATATTATGTTTTTGAGGTACCTTGATATGTTTGCTAGTGTTTTAGGGTTAATATCAAAGAACAAATTAGTTTTGGAAGACATTTGGCCCGAAACAATAACCCATGATAAGGTTACAATTATGATAGAAGCTTCAAGAATGGCCCACAATTATGGCCTGTATGCCACAATCGTGACAGAAGGCTCAGATATGAGCCACGATTGTGGCCTGCGTCAGGAAAATGCATAGACATTTATAAACTTCACATTTTGAAGGACTTTTTGGATGTTTCAAACCTCAAAAAAAGCCATAAGGTTACCCAAAACATAAGAGACTATTTAAAGAACAACAAAAGAAGAATGAAGAGAACTTTTTTGCGCATCCGCTTTTGGAAACCCTAAGAGACAAAGAGAAAGAGAAAAAGAGGAAGAAAAAGGAAGAAGAAGTAGTCTCAATGTGCTTCTTGAATCAAGAGGTTTCTCGACACTGGTGCCTTCCCAAATCGTCCCTTATAAGTTTCTATTTCCTTTTCATTTAAATTTTATTCATAGGTAAAATTGGGATGGATTCTATGAAGATAGATGGTAGAATGTTGATAGTGTTCTAACTCCTCTTCGAGATTTTATTTTGATTTAATAATAATTTAATTAATTGTGTTTATTGGATGAATGTTGTGATTTCATTATGTCGTTGCATAATTGGGTAACAAACTGAGAGGGTAAACTGAATAAAAAATGATTAAATCAGATTAATGAGAGTTAGGCAATTTAATAGAAACCTTGATAAATCATATTGGTAATTGTGTGGAAAGAGATCCCATATGATATTCTAATAGTTTATTAAAGTGATTCAAATCTAATTAGGGTTTAGATAATTTGTGAGATATTACAAATTTCATAATCCAATTAGGGTTTTTAAATTAGGGTTAATGGTTATAACTTGAGAGAGAGTAATCAGTCTTAGGATCGTCTAGAACCAACATCCATTAACACATAATCAGCTAGGTTAGCATTAATGATAGTAAAGTCCCCTTTCTTATAACTTGATAAATTCTTGGTTAATTTCCATTGTGCATGCTTGTTGCTTAATTATTAATTCTTTCGTGTTTAATTTTTGAATTAATTAGTTAAATTAAATTCTTGTATTTACTTCCCATTGCCTTATTTATTTTTACTTTCATATCTTTCTAGCCTTTGACTTTTAGGATTAGACTAATCCCCCTCCTCATGGGATTGACATCTCTTATACTACAGTCACGACTCATGCGCTTACAATATTAGAGGGCTTGTAAATTTTAAAGCTCGAATGACACGATCAAGTTTTTGGCGCCATTGCTGGAGAAGTTGTAAAATTAGTTTAATTCTTATAGTCTAAGGCATTTCACTATCTTTTGTGGTTGTCGTACCCAATTATAAGAATAAGAATAAAAAAAAGTATATGAAGTTTGGGCAAAAAGTCGAAAACACATTTATTTGGACATCACAAGGCAAAGATAAAGAATCCAAAAAATTAGATATCAAAAAGAGATTAAAAAAATTATCATTAAGGATATATATTTTAGGGAGCAAAGGACTCTTGCGATTTCAATAAGCCCCAATTTAGTTGGAGAAATCATCATCCTTATATGAACACGTACACTTTGTGGTGGCAGAACCACCCAGATTTCTATTGGTCTAATAATGTAAGTGCTCACATGTGACATTAAGACCTACTAGGATTTTAGCAAGATAAGTCTAATTCATGAGATTTCAAATTGGATAAAATTATAGATAAGCTATCAAACATGGAAGAAACATAGAAGAGACTAGAAGAGCATTTTGATCAAGTAACAAAAAATCATGCCTCTTCTATTCACGACTTGGGGATTTAAGTGAGACAACTTTCCCATGTATTTTGTAAGAGAAGTTTGGAAGATTCTCTGAGCAATATAGTACATCATCGAGAGCAATATGAACCTATCATACTTAAAAATGTGGAAGATCAAGAAAAACCAGTAGGAAATCAAGCTGAACCCCATCTTATAAAAGACTAAGAGATGAAGAAAGAGGATAAAGAAAAAAAAATCACAACCCTCCCTAATATTCCCTAGATCTTGGTATACTATGCTTAAACATCGAAAAAGTTGGGGTAGATGTCTATAAAGAGAACCTCATTATTCATATTAGTGATGACCAGGTGACATTCAACATGAATGAGGTATTAAAGAATACAAAGGAGGGTGACTCATTCAAAAAATTGATGTGCTTGAATCTTTGAAGGAACGAGAGGACAAAGAATAGTTGACAACAAACATCAAGTTTAAAGAAGTTACGGAAGTCTCTATTTAAGAAACTAAAGAAGATGAGGAGATGAGGACGAATAAGGAAGAACCAAGAAGAGAATAACTCACCCTCTTATTAGGCAATCTGCTGGATTTTATGGAAGATTCAGGGAGTTTGTTATTCCCTATTTTGTTAACAATTCGCTCAAAAAAAAGGACATTACTGAGCTTAATTAGTTTTCATAATTTTATCAATATTGTCCTTCTAATCATTTTACAATTTGTAGCTTACTCACAGGTTACAAAATTGATGTTGATTGAGAATGGTGGAAGTAAGCCACTCATAATTGATCTGGGCTGAACTTCTAAGGATGCAAGGTCAAATTAATAACCCTAAATTAGCATGTTTAGTAGTTAGATTTAAATTGTTGTATAGTTAGTTTTGTGTTAAATTCTAAAATAAGCTTGTAATGATGTGGAATGGTTGGATTGCTAACTCTCTTATTCTCTTTATATCAATTATAAGAAAGGGAACCCAGCTTATTGTCAAGCACATTAGGTCTCCAACTCCGATACCATCCCCACCTCAATCACACTGATGAGTTTGCGCTCTAACCATAATCCTTCTTTTTTTATTTTTGTTAGTGTTTTCTTCTTATATTTTCATATGTTGTGATTATTTCCCCTGATGTGTTTATGTACCCTTCTAACATTAAGGACAATGTGTTGTTCAAGTGTGGGAAAGGTTATGTGTTTTGCTTTGAGTGTGAATTTTGCATATTATTATGTTAGTATATTTAGGTTGCATATTGTGAATTGTGTGAATGTATCGATGGCTTAGATGGAACAAAATCAATTTCATTTTAAACATAATCTATTAGGTTGTGAAGAGTAATTAGCTCGCAAAATTAGTGATTTGGGTTCTTTGGTTAAAATATGCAAGTTAATTAGGATTCAGTGTTAGTTTATCACTGTAAAAATTGTCACACTCATTCATAATTTTAGGTCTTTTAACTAAGTAGCTTTGCTAGTATTTTTTCATGAAAATGAGTAGCTAAAGTAATAAGGTAGGAATTAATTAAAAAAAGAAAAAGAAAAGTGTTGGTAAATTTTAAATAAATTACTATTCCATTAGCCTTTGGGTTATGAATAGAGCTAATAGCCAATTGAGAACATGATGTAGTCGAGTAATTAGATCGAAACATATCACAAATGTGTGTCTTCATATTAAAAGGCTATAATGACATTTCAACTAAGCAACTTACTAAAAATATTACTTAGTTGAGTAACCAGATCGAAATTCATCACCAATGTTTTCCTTTATGTAAAAAGACTAGGTCCATGTCCACAAAAAGTGTTAAAATTTTTGTTTTTTAATAACACTACCTAAATTGTAAATAGCTTAACTTTTTATGAAAACGTACTTAGGAGTAGTTACAGAGTTGATTGAACAAATAATTATTAATGTGTATGTACAATTGAAAGGGGTAAATAAACTGAACTTTTAAGTTTTGATTAATATATACATTTAGCCCAGAGTTCCTAGACGTAGATTTAACATGTTAATAATTTGGATCAACTTGAATGATTGTGCTTAAAGTTAAATTTGTTTCATGAATTTAAAGTCATTGCCTCATTATTGCATTGTGTGCTTTATGTTTTTGTGTTGTTTGTTATTTTGTTTGCTTGAGGACAAACAAACATTTAAGTGTGGGGATGTTAATAAGTGTAAATTATATCGTGTTTTAGGGCATAGTTTGATATTTGCTTAGCCATTAATTTGATCATTTTGTATGTGTTTAGGTTATAATTGTGTTAATTTGTTAATTATTTGTGTCCTGAATGTTTTAAGGGTTAGTACAAGCTTTTAAGCTTAAATATTATATTTTTTATGTACCTTGATGTGTTTGCTAGTATTTCAGGGTCAATATCGATGAACAGAGGAGTTTCGGAAGACATTAGGGCTAAAACAATGGCCTAGGCCACAATTGTGACAGAAGCTCCAGGAGTGGCCCACGATCATGGCCTACATGCCATGATCGTGAGAAAGCCTACGTTGGGCAGACTCGTAGAAACTTATGAACTTTATGTTCTAAGGAACTTTTTGGACCTTTTAGACCCCAAAAAACCCTAAGGTTACCCAAAACATAATAAACTATTTAAAGAACAACAAGAGAAGTAAGAAGAGAGCTTTTTCATGCAGCCACTTTTGGAAACACTAAGAGAGAAAGAGGAAGAGAAGAGTGGAGGAAGGGAAGAAAGAGGAAGAAGAAGCGATCTCGACGTGCTTCCTAGATCAAGAGGTTTCCTAACATTATTGCCTTCCCAGATCATTCATTCTAAGTTTCTATTTCTTTTTTTTAATTTTATTCATGTATAAAGTTAGAATGGATTGAATGATGACAGATGGTAGAATGTTGATAATGTTTTTACTCTTCTTCGGGATTTTATTTTGATTTAATGATAATTTAATTAATTGTGTTTATTGGACAAATATCATGATTTGATTGCCTCCTTGCATAATTCAATAACAAACTTAAAGCAAGCACTACAACCATAGCCACAATCATCACAACAGAGATGGACAGGGTTATATCAGACACAAAGGTTATGGGAGATCCCTGAGCTAGGTTGCATAAACTAGCTCAGCTGAAGATAACCTTACTTGAGAAATAGGTAGGCCAAGTTATAGAAACTCAGCAAACACTTCAACTTTAGCAAACCAAACTTTTAGAACAAGTAGGATGGTTGGAGACATTGTTTGCACAATTAGGCAAGCTGTAATCTACAATAGGATAGATGGTAGAGCTTATAGTATCGATAGCAACCCATCTTGGGTTTATTTCCAACCTCCACCATCTAGCGAGGGCACTTCCTCTGTAACTCCTCCACCTAGTCAAGATCACCATCATGGGAGCCCTTCTTCATCAGATTAACCAGGATCATGCGATGTAGGAGATGTTTAGTTTTGTATATTCTTTCTTTTTCTTTTTCTTTTTCTTTTTCTTTTTATTTTTCTTATTTTCATCTTGTTAATTATTTTGTTAACATTACAGTTAATGATGTTTTTATTTCTTAATTATTTTTATTATTTTTCATTTTATTTATTTTGTTTCTTTTTATCCCTTTTTCTTATATTTTGTAAGGATGTAATCTAAAACTGGATGGATCAGATTTTGTCATATTTAGGAAAGTACCACCAAATCTTCTCACTTATTATAAACTCATATTGTGTACATTGGGGTCAATGTATAACTTTAAGTGTGGGGAAGAGGTTAATGAAATTTTAACAATTTTCTTTAAGCTCATTACAAACTTGATTAGTAAATTTTATTAATTGATATTCTAAATTGGTTGAAATTTGTTTGTTAACACTGTAATTCATTGTTGAATATTGATTTGAATTAGTATGCAAAAGGATGACAGCTAGAATAAAATTGTTTTTACAAGTCATATTTTTAATAATCATTGGGATATTCAAGTTGAATGAAATTATATATTATTTACACATGTATACCCATCTTTTTCATGAAGTTTTGAGCCCAAAAGAAAATTTCAAAAAAATTTAAGTACTTTTATTTCTTTTATATGTGTAATCAAGTATAATAGAATGATTCTATAAATTCCTTTCATTATGAATATTGAGTCCATATTTGTTAAATTAGAAGCATTGACATGATAAAGGCACTTAGATTCATCAACTTATTTTAGCATATTTCTTTGATATTTACCATACTTATAATACTTTTCTTTTAGGAATAACTAAGTTGAGCCTCAGCCTTTTCAATTGTTATTAATCCACATAATAACCTTTATCTTATTTTTCTTGAAGACCTTTTTATTATTTTGAATCTTGAGGTTATTTACATTATTTACTTATTTGAGACTTAAACTTCTTGAAAGGTCCATTATTTCTTTAATTGTAGTACTAAATGATCAAATTATTAAAAAAAATATACAAGCATAAGAAAAGAAAAAATTTTGTGAATCAGTTTATGGTACTAATAAACTTGCACAAAAAGGACCTGCATGTTTTGTAAACAAGTCTTGTAATTTTCTCTTGAGTAAATTTCCTTCAATTTAACCCTTTTTAATATCCCAATTACTCTATATCTAAGCCCCATTACAATCTTACAAAAACCTTTTGATTTTTGTGTCTAGTTTATATATAAGTGATGGAGACATGATAATATTGCAAGCATATGGTAAGAGTTCTACTATGCATTGATAGAGAGTTTTGACACTCTTCACCTCAAACACTTGAGTGCATTGAGTAAAATCTTAGTAAGGGTGTAAACATTTATGCTTTTGATTTCAATATGATTATTGATGCGATTATTATTAATATGGAATTAAAAAGTTAATTTTAGGATAATTTAATCCTAATTATATGTTAATTTGATTTAATATGACGTGATGATTTATATTATGAATGGACAGAAAGAGACGAATGACGAATTGTTGTTGTAAGATTGATCATTTTAATTTTGGTTTGTTTGAGGATAAGTAAAAGCCTAACTATGGGGTGTTTGATAGATGCATAATTGATCAAATTTATACCCCCATATTTGATGTAATTTTGCTTAATGTTTTGTACTTTTATTGCATATTTGGTATTTAATTTGCTCTGAGTATGTTTATAGGTTATAATTGCCTTCATAAACTTAAAAGAGAAGAAGTCGGATGAAAATGTAACATAAAATGAATATTTGAAGCATAAAATGGATACACAGTCATGCATCACTTCTCCTAATCTGTGTAGATTCATGAATTTTGAAAATTTTGGGCTATACACAATTTGATACACGGCAGTGTATCATACTATGCATCTCTCATAACCCTAAAATTTACTACAAAAGGACATGTTCAGAGGCAAAATGGAGGAGTGTACATATAGAGACACTCAAAGACTTTAAGAGGTAACTCAAGGGACAATTTTGATCTAAAGTAGTGAAATCATGAAGAAATAATTGAAAGATCTGTCAGAATACAAGATCAAACATCTAATTTGCAAGAATATTTGATAGAAGATAAAAAAGGAAATGTAAAATTATGAACCTTTATTTTCTATTCGTTTTACTTTCTATTATTGTTTGATTTTGTCTTCAATCATGTGTAACTAAATTTGTTAGTTTCTAGGCAAGATGAACCCTGCGTTTATGTCATAACTTATTTTGATTCATTTATTTAATGCAATGTTTTAATTGGTCCATTACAATTCAATTACGTGTTTAATATATGTTTTAGTAGATTTAGAATATTAATTATAACCTGATTTCATAACCTAGAGATTGAGAAATCTTTGTGCGAATTGATCTAACGTAATTAAAAGTTGATTGCAACCATAAAGATAGGATGACATAAATCCTTCAGATTAGGGTCAAATCTAAAAGCAAAATTCACAAATCAGTAAAGCAATCCTACAAACTTTAACCTGAGTAATTCAGTTGATAACCTTAAGATTAGTTTTTATTAGATCAAGAGAGTTATTAGCATACTATAGGACATTCCATGGTCTAATAGTCAATAAAGCAATTGCATAATAAAAGATCGAGTAGTTAAAGGTTTTTAAGGGGATTCGTAACCTAGACACTAATTTTTTATATTGGTAGTTTTCTAAGGGATTTTTTATTTCTCTATTCAATCTTGCTACCTATTTTATTTTATTTGCTTAATTTTCATCTTCTTTAATTAAAAATAAAAAATCCAATCCATAGATTAGATAATAGAATAATAGTAACTGCTAGTATTCATTATCTTTGTGGGATCGACACGTACTTGTTAATACTAGCTATAGATAAGCCATGCACTTGTAGTTATTTCATAATTGACTAAGTTTTAGGTCAATCAGAATACAACTCTAAAATTTTAATGGTTTTAAGAGGCCTAGTTTTTAGGACTGCATACCTTTCTAAATGAGCTTCATTGTTGAATATAGCATACTATGTTCACCTTTAGATGGTTGTTGTGGTTGACTATATGAAGTGCCCTTTCTCTTAGATATGCACTTACACTTACTTATTTCTTGACAAATTCAAGACCTAAAAATAAATCACTCTTAAATGTAAAAATCCTTAAATTTTGTCAAAAAGAATCTTAACTTAGTGAAATCTATAATTTTTTAAGAAAAGGAAGTAATATTAGTTCGTATTAAAAATATGTATCAAAGATTGTGTTTCTTACAAAAACCATATATGAACATAAATTGTGACATAGTTCTGTTATATATCTTATTTCTCTTAAGAACTTATTGACCTAGTTTAAAATAAGAACATAATCTATGAAATAGGCGTGTCACAAGCTATGCTCCTTCCATTACTAATTGATCTAATTTAATGTGATAATAAGGTTTGGAACATAATTATGTCTCATGTTATGTTCCTTTTGTAAACCAGTTTAGAAAACAAAAGCATAAATAGAGTGATTTTTTTAAAAGAATGGTGACATTTTTTGTATAGAATGGGGGTATTTTTTATAGGATTATAGTATTTGTAATACAAACTGATGGTGTTTGCATTATTAACCACATGTATCTTTTATATAAAAAGGGTGATATTTTTGTAAAGAGTGCTAGTATTTTCGTATAGGATTGTGATATTTTAATATGAACTAATGGTACTTATAGTATTGAGTTCTTTAATTGTCATAATTTATCATAGTTGTAGCTTTCAACTTTTTATTACTTTATGATAAGTGAAAATTACACAAAATATTTAGCATGATTTTAAAAGTATTTTGCTTGAGTTTGGATTATTTTTATAAGATTTAGTACCTAATTTAGTTTGCATTTTATTTTTATACCTTTAGTGAAGAAGGGATTCAAGTAAGTTAGAGACAAGTTGAAGAAATTTTAGAATAATTTTGGAGGAATAAGACATCAATATAGGCAAATGTTCAGCAATACGATAACAACATAGTACCATGTCCGAACCATATTCCACCTTAGACCATTCGACTTCTTTAAAGAGTTTACCACATGACTAAACATGACTAAAATATGGAAATATGTTCTTCAACGTAAGTTGTACATGAACCTATGTTTCTGCATTCAAGACCCATGTTCCTACAATGAACCTTTGGATACACGATATAGAAGTTGCTAACTTAACAAAGTCTAAACATAGTATCAAGTTATAGACTTATGGTGTTGGTGATTTTTTATTAAAAAAATTCCAAAGAGAGGTGTTAAATAACATAGTGTGGTATGATTTGGTATAAAGAAAAAGTGAGTCATATTAGAGTTTCTTAGGACATAAATGGAGAACCTTAAAGAAAAATTCAAGATTCCGTCAACATTTAACAAATAACATTAAGATTTCAATGATAAGTTCTTATGTTTTATTTTCTTTCGCGTTTATTATTGGTTTCTTTATTTCTAATTTGAACTAAATCTTTGTTTAGGGTTAGGGACATAATTTATACTAGTATTTTCAATTATTAATGTATGATTAGTTATTGCTTAGGTTGAATTTATCTTTCTCGATCTTATTTCTTAAATTTATACCTAGTCATCATTGATTTAGTTTTAGGGATTATGTAAAGGACTATATGGATAAGTCTAATCTATACAAAAGGAGAATATATCTAGAGAAAGAGGTACCTTAGACTATTGTGATAATTAATAGAATAACTATTCTTAATAAATTTGATTATGTTAATTATGCATCAGGAGATGGTAATTGCTTAACTAGATAAATTTGTGTACCTTGAGTGAGGATATAGATAACTTAAATTAACTATTTCTCAAACTTGATAAAAAAAATCTTACTTAATAATTAAAATTGCCAATATTTGAACCCTAAAAACTTAATGTTTTTATTATATTACTTTCTTCTTAATAGTTAATGATCTTCCTTTGATTAGTTAGTAATTTAATTATTATTAGTAAAACCTTAATTTAATTTTATTACTTTTCCAACATTAATAAACTTAGCAAGTAATTCATGTTTATAGGAATATTAACTTGAAATACTATATATTTAAATTTAATATTTTCAGTTCTGTATACTTACCCATCTGTGCGATCAAGATTTTAATGTCATTATTGGGGATTGTTTTAGTTACTATTTGGTTAATTTTAGGTTAATTTTACTTTTATCTTTCTTTACATGTTTTTATATATTTGATATAAGACAGGAAATCCAAATGTGTGAAGTTAGACGATCTGCTTACAATTGATTTTGAAAATGACTAGATGCGTAGATAAAATAAAGCTAGAAGTAGAAAAGATTAACGCAAGTCAGATTAATGTTAGAAATATTAACAATAATGGTGGTAACAATATTGTTATTAGTGCTAGGGAATAACAACCACCTAAAATGCATATGGGGATAAGAGAAGTCCTAAGAGGCACACTAGAATCAGATGGTGGAATCTGAAAGGAGATATGGTGAAAAAATTTAAAGATAGAATCATTTATGAAGAAGATTCGAGTTTGGTCGAAGATACTAATTAGATATGGGAGAGTGTTCAAACTCTTTTAAGGAACACAACTGTAGAGACCTTGGGCACTTCTAAAGGGTCAAGGGGTAGTAAAAGGGACCCTTTATGGTGGAATGAGGATGTTCAAGAAAAATTTAAGGTTAAAAAGGTTGCCTACAAAGCTATATGGGAAAGCTCCACAAAGGTGGAGAGAGTTAGAACTAAAAAAAGGTATAAAGTGGCAAAGAAAGAGACAAAGTCGATAATCTCAGTAACTAAAAGTAGAGCTTACGAGAACCTTTATCAATGACTGAATACTAAAGATGGAGAAAATGATGTTTTTAAATTGGCAAGAACTAAGGAATGCAAAGTACAAGATTTGGATCAAGTTCGTTGTGTAAAAGATGAAGCAGAATAAGTTCTTGCAGCTGAAAATGACATCAAAAGTAAATGGCAAAGGTAATTTTATAGTCTTTATAATGAAGGCGTAGAGGATAACATCCATTTAGGTGACCTTAACCATCTAAGAGATTTTGTAACTTTATTTACTGCCAACAGATTACGAGGGATGAAATTCAGAATACATTGTGCAAAGTGAAGGTAGTAGGGCACTAGGACTTGACGAGATACCTATAGAGGTATGGAGGAGCCTAGGTAAAAAGGGTATTACTTGGCTAGCCAAGCCTCTTAATGTGATCCTTAAGTCTACTAGAATGTCAGACGAGTGAAGATATAGTATGATAATTCCTTTATTCAAGAACAAAGGGGACATCCAAAGCTACAACAACTACAGAGGCATTAAGTTACTCAATCACACCATGAATTTATGGAAGAAAGTGATCAACAAGAGAGTAAGAAAGGATGCTCATGTATCAGTAAACCAATTTGGCTTCATGCTAGAAAGGTCTACGACAGAAGCTTTACACCTCCTTAGAAGGATAATGGAATACTACAGGGAAGGACAGTGTAGCCTTCACATGGTTTTTATTGATTTAGAGAATGCATATGATAAGGTTCTAACGGAAATCATATGGAAGTGTTTAGAAGTTAAGGGGTTTCGATGACTTACATACAGATTATCAGGGATATGTATGACAGTGTAAAACTAAAGTAAGGATGATAGGAGGAGATACTAAGCCTTTTTTATAAATAATGGGCTACACCAAGGTTCTGCTTTAAGTCCCTTTGCAATAGTAATTAATTAGCTCACTAAAAACATGCAATAGGATGTGCTTTATTGTATTTTATTTGCTGATGACATTGTTTTAGTGGATGAGACAAAAGACGGGGTCAATGACAAGCTCAAACTTTGGAGGGATATGTTAAAATCAAAGGGTTTTAGATTGAATATATAAAGTGTAAATTTTTGGGACGTAGGGTGGCTACAGATGTGCTAGTAAAGATTGGTTCAAAAGTTATACCACAAAATGAGTGTTTTAAATATTTAAGATCTATCATCCAGAGCAATGGAGAAATTGATGAAAACATAGTTCACCGGATCAAATTAGGGTAGCTTAAATGGAGAGGTGCTTCAGGAGTTTTGTGTGACAAGAAGATACCAATCAAACTTAAAGGTAAATTATATAATTTAACGATTAGGCTAGCCATGCTCTATGGGGCGGAGTGTTAGCCCATCAAACAAGTTTATTGTCATAAGCTAATGATAACAGAGATGATGATGCTCTGTTGGACGTGCATCATTACTAAAAGGGATAAAGTAATGAATGGAATGGTAAGGGAAAAACTAAAGGTAGCAAATATTATGGACAAATTAAGAGAGACAAGGCTTAGGTGGTTTGAACATATTAAAAGGAGAAACCCAAACGCTCCAGTGAGGAGATGCGAGATGATCGTATTAGAAATTGTAAGTAAAAAGTAGGGAGGCCTAAGAAGAATTAGGGGGAGGTGATAAAAAAGGATATGACTATGTTGGAACTTATTGAGGATATGACCCGCAATAGAAAACTTCAACGTGCTAGGATTCAGGTTAAAGATCCCTCATAAAGAGATCCTGATAGTTCTCTAATATCTTTTAACTTTTGCCTATTGTAGTTAGCCTATGTGGTAAGTACATGTTTTATTATTATTATTAGTATTAGTATTGTTGTTGTTGTTGTTGTTGTTGTTGTTGTTGTTGTTGTTGTTGTTGTTGTTATTATTATTATTATTATTATTATT
>JANSVA010000006.1:15212615-15228280 GCA_025504915.1 Erythroxylum reticulatum
CATCATAAATGTTATTCTAACATATGTCAATAGGTCAATAATTCACTTACTAATTCAACTCAATGTCTCCTCAACCACCAAGCTAACCTAATCTTATGTGCAATGTTTACATCCTTTTCTTCCTAATGTTCCTTTATGAACAAGCCGTCTTCTTTTAATCATAACTCTCTCTAAAAAATCCAAATACTATGATTCTTATGCCCCCTGAAAATAGGCTTCCATTAGTCTTAATATATCCAGGAATTACACAAACATCATCTCCCATTAAAATAGAATCTCCATCCAAATTATGTCCTAGTTTTGGTATGAAACATATTGGAAATTGATACTCAAACCTCAACAAATCATTATCAATACATCTTCTAGCAAAATTGTTTCATAGAAGCATTAATAAGATATTAATAATCATTTTTCATGTTTTACACTTTCACTAATTCAGACTCTAAGGTCCTTAAAAATTAGGAAATAATACAAGGTTCCTACATAGGGGTCTATCACAGGTAGTATTAGGGAAACAAGTATAACTCGAGCTCTAGTCACTATTTTGTCAATTCACTTTCACAAAGGTCAATTTAAGACTATATCTACAACTCTCATTTTTTGAGTTTCTTCAAATTTATGCTCTAAGAATATGAAAAGTAAATCGAAAGATAAAGATGAAATTGAAACCAAAATTTCAACTTACCTTGATAACTTCTTTCCTTCTCCTTTTCTCTTCCCATTTTTCTCTCCTTCTCTTATCATTTTAATTTTTATCTCTCTTCTAACCTTATGGAAGACCTTCACTCTTACTTCTATTACCTTTGCATCCATTTTTTCTAGAAAATTCAAGAAGGTCAAACTAATTAATGTGTCACCATTTCATTGGTCCATGTGTTACTATTCTATTAGTACATATGTTATCCTTCTATTGGTCCATATGTTACTACTCTATTGGTCCATGTGTCACTTATTTTAGGCTCCACATGTCACTCATTTTAAGGCTCGATATGTCACTACTTGTAAGGCTACATATGTCACCATTTGTAAGACTACACATGTCACCAATTATAAGGCTACACATGTCACCATTTGTAAAGCTACACATGTCACCATTCTATTGCTCCACATTTCACAATTTTAAAGTGCCATTTGTCACAAACTTAAAAGGTCGCTTGTCACAATTATACTAAGCCACTTTTCTTCCATTTAATTGAGCTATTTGTGACTTATTCTATTGGATTTCATTTTCGGAGCCCAACATTCGGATTCATGAAATGTGAACATATTAACCTATAGGGTATTTCCATCAAATCTCTTTAGCCATCATCAGTTCCCTCTCATTCTCATAACATCTTAAACCATAAGGGCAAGCCCACACCACGGAATCACGAAAATCAAACTTATTTTTCCTATTTAAGAACAGATTTTGGGAAACTCAAAACTTGAATTGTAATTTAACTTCTTCGAAAAATTGTAGCCCTATGACTCTAGTTTATTTTGGAACAAGAACCAGCTCAATCAGAGCTCTATAGATCAAGATATGCTAAAAAAAATCTTTAGTATGTTAACAACCAAGTCTTGCTCTTCCAACCGATCTCTCATTTTCTTTCCATCAATCTTTTTCAAATCAATGTCAAAGGCTACCAATTTATATCGAGTGATAGACATGTGTTTTTGAATCTATTGATTCAAGAATCACTCCATTCGGAGGTCGGATGAAGAATTTATGACGAAAAGAATCAAACATGCTCATGTCCTCAATCATGTTGTGCCCATCTTGGCACAATTCGCATAACTTTCACTAGAGATATCGGATTGAGTTCATTCTTGAACTGTTTAATAGAGGAATTCTAGATCCACATTTTATGAAGACTTCAAAGTGAAATTTTGTCATATGGATAAAGAACAGACCGTGTGAATATACACGGTCAAACTGTGTAACTTTTGGGTCTGATTATGCTTCTACACTAGGAACACACGACCTGACCATGTAACCTTCAGGTTTGGCGATTTCATTAGAAGGTTCAAAACATGGATCATGTAAATTCACAAGGGCAGATCGTGCAACTCACGGGTTTGGCAATTTTTCTGCATCAGGAATACATGGACAGTATGAATATACACGACTTGACCGTGTGACCTTCGAGTCTTGCTAATTTTTCCCCTCTCCAATGGCTTTCCAATGGATCCTACATCCATCCTAGCATCCCTTTTACTCATAATCTTCCCAAATTCAATGCTTTCTAGTGCGATATCACTTCGATTACTCTAGTTGTTTAGTATACACATTCTCTATGACATCCTAACTTGTAATGATCATAACTCTCATCTCTGATATCCAAAATTTTCATTCTTTATACTGTTGGAAAGATAAGAGGATAAATACAACTTGCATGAAGAAAACTTTGTCTAATTAGTCTTAGATTAATAAAAATTTTCTCCTGAAGTCAAAACACACGTTTTGCCCCACGAAAAACTTGAAAATTTTCCCAACTTCATTTCCTTTATTGCAATATCATTTATAACGATTTCAACTACCAGTTAGAATTCATCAATCTCTCAACCTCAATTCATTTGGCTCTTTATATTCGACTACATCTCATCATTCATAATTCCTATCGTTCTTTTCCATAACACCTCACTTATGTATATATATATAACAACAATTCATGTTCAAAGTTCATTAACTCAAGTGGAAAACTTCTTCAAATATATCTAATTCCAACTTAACTCATATCATCCATACACAATTCGTATTTCATTAACATCATAAGATAAGTGCTTACAAAGCTTTAATGGCATCTCATACCAAAATACATCATCAATATCAAAATACAAAATACAAAAGATGCAAAACCCAATAATTCTCGAAATGTGTTTAAAGTTTTGCTTTTACAAAATCTAACTTCAAATACAAAAATATGCATAATCGAAATGATGCCTTGACCCTTGATTTCTCGATCTCATTCTTTTCACCTATAGATGGGATGGAAAGAGGGTAAGCTTGAAAGCTCATGGGCAACAAGTTTATAACTAATGATAAGCAAAACCATTTAAAAAGTTCATTGCTATAGAAAATCCTTATTGAATCGTAAAACACATGTTTCTCAAAATTCCTGTTATGAAATCAAATTCACAAACAACACAAATTATGCATCCTTCAACTTGTTCACAAATCATAAAAACATAAACACATAAAAATGGTTTGGGTAGGTCCGTAAACAAAACATACTAACACAATTCCATAAAATGGTCTTGTGTATCCGTGAATAGAACGTACTATCGCAATCCCATATAATGGTTTTACGTAGCTGTGAACTTAGGGGAGTCCGTGAAGGAGCTCCGTACCAATAGTGGGCAGGCGGGACAAGCCTTTAGTCAAAGTGCACTTGACAAAACAAAATGGGTCAAACCAAACCCACATAATCATGCATTTCATGACTTGAAAACATATTGCCCCAAATGGCAAATTTCGTAAATATGACTTTTGTTAAACATCTTGCCACAAAGGCACATTTAGGAAACAAAACTTTTCATGAATATGAAATATTTCATATGCATTTCATCATCATTTCACAATTCATTAACCAAATTCATATAGAAATTTTTCAAATCATTCAAAAATAGTAAATGCAACAATTATGCAGCAATTTGAAATTATTTTATTCTCTTGACTCAAAAGAAAACATAATGGCTCATTATTCAATTATAAACTTGAAACCCACCTTATTTTCCTTGAGAATCCAAACTCAATTATTCCCTTCCTCTTGCTCTGGGATAGGGTTTCTCTTGATTTCCTAAATCAAACCAATCTCCCATTCGATTCCAATTCAATAAAATTCCTAAAACTTCAAAATCACAACAAATGAAATTCACACAAATCAAGCTCAAACCTAACCTACCCATAGTCCATCTAGGTTAGAAAACCTACCCAAACCTAGCTTAGAAACCCTAAAATCAAATGGGTTCCCCCTTAAACCATCTTCTTTCTCCATTCATTCCCAACAAAAAAACCCTTTTCTCTTTCTAACTCCTCTAACAAAGCAAGAAGAGAAATAAAATTTACCTTAAACAAATCTTCTTCCTTCTTCTTCTTCTTTCCTTTTTCTTTTCATCTCTCCATGACTCTCTCCTTTTCTCTTCTTTTATTTCACGTTTTACTCTCTTTTCTCACTCCTATGATTTTCCTCTTCTTATTTTAACAAGACCACATTTTGCTTGCTCTTCCCTTTTTACCCTTCATTTAATTGGTTCTCCCAATTTTGCCCCTTTTAGTCCATCAACTACTAACATTTTAGCTCCTTATTATGATCAGGTAAATGAAGAAATTTGATAACACTTTCTTCTACAAAAATGTTCCCCATTGTCTTAAGTTTCTAACGACACTAAAATCATTCAATTTGGTTTGCAAATTTGAAAGTTATATCCTAAACATTTCCAAACTATTCTTATACAGAAACAATATTCTATTCTCAAATTCCATACAAAAATTGAAATTCTTCGATACTAAATTAGAACTTGATTTCATCAGATACGTTGTATCACTATTTCTCTAGTTTAATCCAAATTAAGAATTATCTTATTTGGATAACTAGAGAAAAAGTTATGGCTAAAACACCAAAGAATACTCAATGTACATATTTCAACTTATAAATTCCAATATTCCACATATAACCCATCTTGTCCTTACTATTTTTTTTACTTCATTTCAAATTCAAGAATTCTCCTTTTCTTTACACATGAATAATCGCTAAAAATTTTTCATTTAATAGTTCTAACTTTTAAGAAGAGTTCAGGTTCCAACATATTCCTAATGCCATATGTCACCATTTTATAGGCCTAATCAACCTAAATTCTCATGTATAAATTTATCTTGCTCTTTAACATTTTCCTTAGACTAGACACACATATCACCTCATCAATTACTAAATTGTAACAATAAATTTCCAATTCACTAATTATAATCGAACAATTCCTGATATTGGAAAATCAAAATGCAAAACATTAGGAATGGACATTCATTTTCATTCCACACCCAGGAATATGTCAATTGACTACATATACTATCTTACAATGTTTTCTAAATCACGATTCATATGTGTAAATGAAATGCACCTCATAAATTCTTAATGAAATAACAAATATGACTCAAACAGTTTATTCTCTTAACAATTTTAGAAGGCAGGATATTACAACTCTACCCTTAAGAAATTTTTGTCCTCAAAATTCTTACTTGACTGATCAAACAGATTGGGGTAATGCTATCTCTATAAAATCGAAGAAAAAGATATTGTTTAATAAAATAGATCAAACTAAGCCTAGATTATTTGATATCCTAAACATCCCAAGGAATATCCATAAGTAATACCACTGAGGTCGAAATCATTCAACCTTAAGGATGTCAACTTTCCGAGACTTAACTTCTCGACCAAAGACTTTCGACACCTAGACTCGACTCCTAAGGCTCATTAACATTTTTAAAATAGTAATAACACTTTTAAAAATGCAAAAACCATGTTGTGATACCTATTAATTATCACGACTCAGTACCACATTGGGCCCATGACAACCACCGCATACTAGGGCTAAGGACACTTACGGTATCCTTAATCTGACTATGCATCGCTAACTAAGTGTCTCTCCCTTTTTTTGAAAAATTTTGGCAACATAACGACTGTATTTTAAAAATTCCAAAAACTCACTCAAATTTCTACAAATAATATTTTTATACACACTTCTATATTCACATCCAAACACAACTTCAGGACTTTAAAATCCACTCAAAGCAATCTCAACAGCAGTTTCAAAAGTTCATACATAAAGTCTTTCATAACTACAAGACAATCAAGAGTTAAATTTATACAATCATAAAGTATGTCAACATAATCAATTTAATAAAGACAGTAAAACAGTTCATGAGCAATTATACAACTAACGTACAAAACAAAAACTGCCAACGTGTGTTAATATCCTGAAACTGTCAAAAGACCACATGATCTACTCAGAGCTTCAAGCTCACTAAATTAACCTATATGGTTAGAAAATGGAGGGGGTGAGTAAACTGTGTACTTAGTGAGTAGGAAAAACATATATCAAAAACAGAACTTAATGCACACCAAAACGGTGTAGGTAACCAATGAAGTGTACGCATATGACATAGAAATACATAGGCCTAGCCTACGACTCAACGTATACTGGTTAAGAACCATATAAGTCTAGCCTATTAATCATACATTCGGTGAACATAATTTCCATTTCCAGTACACAAGAGCAGAAAAACATCACATGTATAAATCAAATCTCGTCAGAAAACAAATATTAGAATAAGAAAAAATCATCATGTGTGTCACCACTAATTGGCCAAACTAATGTGCACACCCACTAATGTCTATACGGGGACTTGAATTTTATGAATAAGCATCAAGGGTACAGGGTTCGCTTAATCAGTTGTGCCTAGCACAAGATTGTCTAATCATTTCCTCACTAAACGCAAAAATCATATAGAAATATTAAGTAAAAAAATCAAGGCACTATGCCTTTATTTGTTGGTCTAACCGATAAAATGAAACCATGCTATGGCTCGAAGACAAAAGAGAATAAATACATGCAACATAAATGACTTGATTATGCATATGTAAGTTCCAAAACATTTTTTCATGCAATAAAAGTCATCTTTTGCACTCCAAATGCATAGTTGTTAAAAAATGTAATTTCAGAAAATAAAACATTGTCTTGTGAACTTCAAGTGCAGATTTGTTGAAAACAATATGATTTCTCAAAGTGTGTAATAAAAATATCAATTTCAAAACAATGTTATTTATTAAATACACAAGTATACTAACATCCATTTGAAATTCAGTTTTACTATGCAATACCTAGGTTCAAAATTCACATACAAGTCATCATACATGTCTTAGGATGTTCTAATCCCATTTGAGAGATACGTTTCCCAACTTACCTCAAAAGAAGGTGTACGCTCTATTAACTTCAACAATTCTCAATACGAGCTCCTTAATCCATAGCTCCCGAGCCTTTATACATACAAATATACAATGTATTTACCACTCAAACAACCACCATAACCAAATTCATCCCTAATCAATCATCATAAATTTTATTCTAACATATTTCAATAGGTCAATAATTCACTTACTAATTCAGATCAATATCTCCTCAACCACCAAACTAACCTCATCTTATGTGCAATGTTTATGAACAAGTTGTCTTCTTTTAATCATAACTCTCTCTAAAAAAATCCAAATACCATGATTCTTATGACCCTAAAAGTAGACTTCCATTAGTCTTAATATATCTAAAAATTACACAAACAACATCCCCCTTTAAAATATAATCTCCATCTAAATTATGTACTGTTTCTAGTAATAAATAGACTGGAAATTGATACTCTAATTCAGACTCTAAAGTCTTCAAAAACTAGGAAATAGTATAAGGTTCCTGCATAGGGGTCTATCACAGCCATTATTAGGGAAACAAGTATAACTTGAGCTATAGTCACTATTTTGTAAATATACTTTCACAAAGGTCAATTTAAGACCTATATCTACAACTTTAATTCTTTGAGTTTCTTCAAATTCGTGCTTTAAAAATATGAAAGACAGATCGAGATAGAAAGATGAAATTGAAACCAGAATTTCAACTTACCTTGATATCTTCTTTCCTTCTCCTTTTCTCTTCCCCTTTTTCTATCCTTCTCTTCTCATTTTCGTTTCTCTCTCTCTTCTAAACTTATGGCAGACCTTCACTCTTACTTCTATTTCCTTTTCATCCATTGTCTCTAGAAAATTCAAGAAGGTCAAACTAATCTATGTGTCACCATTTCATTGGTCCATATATTACCATTCTATTATTACATTTATTATCCTTCTATTGGTCTATATGTTATTATTCTATTGGTCCATGTGTCACTTACTTTAGGCTCCATATATCACTCATTTTAAGGCTCCATATGTCACTTCTCATAAGGCTACACATGTCACCAATTGTAAGACTACACGTGTCACCAATTGTAAAGCTACACATGTCACCATTTGTAAAGCTACACATGTCACCATTCTATTACTCCACATTTCACAATTCTAAAGTGCCATTTTTCACAAACTTATAAGTCCACTTGTCACAATTATACTCAAGTCACTTGTCATCCATTTAACTGAGTTATTTCTCACTTATTCCTAATGCCACATGTCACCATTTCGTAGGCCTAATCAACCTAAATTCTCATGTATCAATCTGTCTTGCTCTTTAACATTTTTCTTAGACTAGACGCACTTATGACCTCATCAATTACTCAATTGTAAAAATAAATTTCCAATTCACTAATTATAATCCATTAACTCATGATATTGGAAAATCAAAATGCAAAACATTAGGAATGCACATTCATTTTCGTTCTATACCCAGGAATATGTCAATTGAGTGCATATACCATCTTGTAATGTTTTCTAAATCATAATTCATATGTGTAAATGAAATGAACCTCATAAATTATTAATGAAATAACTCATGTGACTCAAACAGTTTATTCTCTTAACAATTTCAGAAGGCAGGATATTACATTTTTTGTATATTATGTTTTATTTCCCCTGATGTGTTTATGTACCCTTCTCACATTAAGGACAACGTGTTATTCAGGTGTGGGAAGGGATATGTGTTTTTATCTTGAGTATGAATTTTGCATATTGTATGATAGTTTGTTTTAATTGTGTGAATGCGTTAATGGCTAGGGCTTAACGAGATAGATTTAACCTTAAACATTGTCTTTTAGGTTGTGAAAATTTATTAGCTTGTGAAATTAGTAACATAAGTTACTTAGGGCTAAATATGTTAGTTAATTAGGATACGATGTTATTCCCTTCACCTTAGGATTTTACCATATTCATTTATAATTTTAGGACTATCAAATAAGTGGAATTATTAGTACATTTTTATGAGAATGATTAACTAAAGCAATAAGGTAGGCAAAATTTTGTGTAAAAAAAAATTGTATAAGTTTTATCTAAAATAACTATTCCGCTAGCCTTTAGGCTATGAATAGGCTAGTAGCTAGTTGAGAATCCGATGTAGCTGAGTAACCGGATCGATACATATCACAAATATGTACCTTCTTCTAAAAAGGTTATAATGACATTCTAGCCAAGCAGCTTAATAACAACATGATTTAGTTAAGTAACTGGATCGACATTCATCATAAATGTTTTCCTTTGCATAAAAAGACTACGTTCATATACTTAAAGAGAAATAGAAAAAGTTTTCAAATTAAAAATACCTACCGAACTTGTTAGTAGCTTGATTTTTCATGAAAACATACAGAGGAATAGCTACACTTTTGTTTTGACTGAATGATTATCAATGTGTATGTGCAAGTGATAGAGGTGAATAGTCTCAATATTAAAATTTTGATTAGTTTGTATATTTAGTCTAAGGTGATTAGACACGGATTTCATTTTTTGATAAGGTAGAACGACTTAAAGGATTATGATTATAGTTAAATTTGTTTTGCTAAGTTGAAGTCATTATCTTATTATTGCACATGTGTGCTTTGTGTTTTCTTGATTCGTTTGATTTTTTTGTTTTCTTGAGGACAAGAAAATGTTTAAGTGTGGGGATGTTGGTAAGTATAAAAATTGCATCATGTTTTAGGGCATAGTTTAATATATGTTTATCCATTAAGTCAATCATTTATTATTCGTTTAGGTTAGAATTATGTTAGTTTGTTAATTATTTATGTTTTAAGTTTTTTAAGGGTTACTTCAAGCTTTTGAGCTTAAATATTATGCTTTTGATGTACCTTGATGTGTTTACTAATATTTCAGGGTCAACAATGAAGAATGGAGGAGTTTCAGAGACATTCGTTCTGAAACAACTGCCTATGATCGTGGATTATCAGGCCACGATCATGATAGAATCTCTAGGAATGGCCCATGATAGTTGCCTGTATGCCATGATTGTGACAGAAGACTCAGATGTGAGCCACAATCATGGCCTACCTCGAATAGATGGACAGATGCTCATGAATTTCACGTTTCAAGGGATGTTTTGGACCTTTCAAATACCGGACAAACTTTAGGGTTACTTGAAACATAAAAGAGTATAAAAAGAGCATAAAGAGGCAGAGAAAGAGGCTTTTTCATCAGCCACCTTAATAAACCCTAGAGATAAATCATTAGGAGATAAAGGAAGAGAAGAAGGAAGAGAGAAGAGGAGAAGAAGCTGACTCGAAGTATCTCCTAGATCAAGAGTTTCTCGACGTAGCTACCTCCCATCATCCATTTTAGTTATATCTCTTTGCTCTTTTCAATTTTATTATTGTATATAATTGGATTGAATAGTTGATAATAGATCTATAATGTTGAGGATGTTATAAACTCACCTTTGATATTTTATTTTTGAATTAATGAAAATCTAATTGTTTATGTGTTTATTGGATTTTATTATGGTTTAATTCTATGATTGCATAATTCAATAATAAACTGAAAGGGTGAATCGAATGAAAAATGATTAAATTGGACTAACAAGAGTTAGATGATTTAATAAAAATTAGAATTAAACTAGATAGATAATTTATATGGAGAGAGATCTTGTAAAGGTTTCTGATAGTTTATTAGAGAACTTCAGAAATAATTAGGGTTTGGATAAGTTGTGAATTGAGAGATTGCAAGTCCATAATCTGATTAGGGTTTATAATTTAGGGTTAATGGTTATAACTCGAGGGTAAGTGATCAACCCCAAGATAGTCTAGAAACAATAACTTGATAATTTATAATCCGTTAGGTTAGCATTAAGGATAGAAAATTTTCCATTTCTCTCAATTAGTAATTTCCTTAGGTTGATTCTTAGGTGTGTTGCAATTGTTTAGTAATTATTATTTTCAAGTTTGATTCTTAATTTGATTAATCGAATTAAATTTTGTATTAGTTTCGTTGCATCTTGAATTTTTGTTATTTGCTTCTGGCATTATATTTTAGGATTAGATTAGTTCCCTCCTTATAGGATCGAAACCTTTGGTACTATGTTAACTAACTGTGCGCTTGTGAATTATTGAGGGTTGATTATTAAAACTGACACATAAGCAAACAATAATCACGGGGCTACAAAAGATAACACAATATGTAACAATGATAGTAGAGGAGAGGAGAGATAGGGCCATGGGAGAAGACACGATGTGAGATAGTGACAGTAGAGGAGAGGGAAGATAAGGCCACAGGAGAAGACATAATATGTGATGGCGGCAACGAAGGAGAGAAGAGGTGGTTGAGTTAGATTTGGATTCTAAAGGTAAGAGTGTGCGACAAGTCTACATAGAGGAGGAGAAGATAAGTTGAATGCAATTCTAAAGAGTGTGAATTTATTATAGAGGCAGTGACAGTGTAAGACTGAGACTGTAAGAGTCTAATAGAGGGGAATAAACCTAATAAGATTATTTTGGAGATATAATAGCTAGAGAAAGATCTTTATATCATCAAAGATGAAGCCAATCAACATCAGAAAAGCTAATTAATTTAACATATTATTTTATTGGATAGAATAAACCTCTTAAGATATCTTAGCACATGAAAGACATTTTTGCATATGAGGCTATCCTTAAAAGTAAAAAGAAACTAATTGAGGTGTAGATAATATAAGACATGTATGGCCTAGTCATTGTCAAATAATATAGCCTATCAATGAGCCTTTTATAATCTTCAAGATACTAATAAAGTTATTGATCCTTATGCAAAGAAAGCTTAAGGTTATGTGGAAAAGAGAATGATGTAAGTTTGGTAGTAGTAAAGGTCAGATATTGTTTTAATATTTGTTAAGAAAATAAGATAAATTGCATTAGTTAAAAACACTTTAGTCGCCCCAAATTCTAATTCAACTTATATGCCCCTAAGAGACATTTCATTTGACCAATTCATAGGCAACCTAAATGATCTCAAACTAATAACAAAATAACTACATTTTTCTGTTATTTACCAACAACACATTCAACCCGGAAAAAAACCAACAATTCAACGTAAAAACGCATAAACCAACAATCTAAATACTACCCACCCATGTTCATATATAAGCATTTAACACCTTTATTTTTTGGATACAAAATAAACCCAATAGTTTTGTTACCTGAAAATGATGCACGATGGACCAAAAACAAAGCAAATATTGATGGTGGAAGCATGGGAGGAAGAGGACCGACAACATTAATTGTGGGAAGAAGGGAGAAAATAACAGAGGGGAGGGAGAAGAGGGGCTTCAGGTTTGTTAAGTTAGTGAATAATATTTTATGAACAATTCGATAGTTACTAACTGAACTATAGTTATGTTGGTATTTTACCGACAAAATTATGTTCCCATCAGTATTCAAGATCCGTATGTTTCCAACAAACCATTTCCGCCTACTTTTATAACAGACTTTACTATTCCTTCACTATATTATGTTGGAAAATTCACGGGGATATTTTCCCTCCACGTTTACTATAAATGTTTTAGTCGTCAGGAAAATAAATTTTTTTGTCATATTTACTGATGGATAATCCATTTATGTTGCTCATTTACTACATAATGTTTTCCGCCAGTAAAGTTCCATTAGTAATTTGTTATTTTCTTGTAGTGTCACTAACTTCTTTGCCATATGGTACCCTCAAGCATAAAGTTATGAAGGTAGTTTTGCATCACTTACCGATGACTGGTTAATCACTAATGATGGAGCTGGTTCTACATTGCTTACCTGTACTAAGATAACCATTATAGATTAATAGTTATGGAGCTAATTTTGTATTGCTTACTCGCAATTGGCCAACCACTAGTTACTGAGCTAGTTTTACATCACTTACTTGTACTAGGTTAACCATTATATACTGGTAGTTACGGAGCTGGTTCTACATTGCGTACTTGTAACTGGTCAACTACTAGTTACGGAACTTGTTCTACATCGCTTACCCATACTAAGTTAACCATTACATATCGGTATATTAATATGTATAAAATCTATCAGCATACTATACGTTAAAAACCAATTCCTTTTTATCAACCAATAACATCATCTCAATATAAACTCAAATCATACAAGATTTAACTTTCAAACTTCAATTCATATATTGCTAAAAACATAAAATTGTGCTAGCAATATTCACTTCTAATGCATCATTCACATAAGACTCATAATCCATATTCACTTTACGATATAATAGAAATCATTTTCATAAAATACATTTAAAATGAACTGACCATTAAGAAACTTTATCGCCAAGCACACTCACACGTTTTATGCCTTTCCTTTACTTAAACAAGCACATTTCACTTAGGCATTTATTTCCAAATTCAGAAATGACATTAGCACTATAAATTTGGTTTAATCGAAGTTGAGATTAGTATTTAATCACGTAACACATACTTTAATTGTATTTTGTTTACTACCGAAAGCTAACTTATTGCTCTCCATTTCCAACTTTAACTTCAATAGCCACTTAAAATCATATTTTTACCCATTCTAACGTATGAATTTCTTAAAAACACTTTCTCACTCAATTTAATTCACCATATCATGGTCATGCATGATGAGTCATAGTTGTGGCCTATGTCTAAAAGTTATACCTCCACTTATTCCTTACTTTTCACATAGCAAACATTCAAAATAGGCTTTAAGGTCTTCTAGAAATTCGTTCCCCTATATCTCTAATTTCTATATCGTAAAAAATCAGACCATTTGAAGTTCTAATTTAAGAAACATGCACCAAACATCACAAGCTACTCGAACATAGGGATAACATCAAATCACCATTTGTAATCTCAAATTCTAATATGATTCAGCCAGAACTAGGTCAGGTTGTCTTTTATGAATTTAAGATCTATTAGTAGGTTTCATCTCCAATTAGAATAACCCAATTTGGAGGTCTGTAGGTTATGTTATAGTCAAAGACAAGATGTCTAGATTAAGTGATCTGAGAACCAAATACAAACATTCACTAATCATAATTCTTTCTCTTATCATATTCATCTTTTAAATGCTTCCAAACTTATTATCTACTCCAAAGCAAGTCAAAAATCATCATTTATCTTATATAAATCTATCCCACTAAAATGCCCCAAAACTATAAATTTAGGTTAGGAAAACTTACCAATTTATCTTCCAATCTCTTGGTATTTGATGAGTACCTCCACTTAATCAAGATCTCTCCAATTTATACTCCAAAACCATGAAAAATGGTAGCTGCACTCTTCTACTCCCTCCTTGGCCGAATGTCCCTTCTTCTCTCTTCTTCTCTCCCTTTGGTTTGGTTTCTCACGTTTATATTAAGACAAAAGTCTTGCTTTATTCTTTGCAATGCTCAATTAGTAGAATCCATAGTTCACCTTTCTATTGATTCTCTTCTAATGACTCATTCCACTAACACCATGTAAAATGACCAAATTACCCTTAATGACATGCAAAAACACTAACTTACCCTTTAATGACATATAAACAGACCGAATTGCCCTTTATTGAATTTAATTCATCAACTAATCGAATTAAATTCAAAAAATATTATACAACCATCTTACCATCGCATTGACCATGCAATAATCTAGTTAGGGTAAATACTTATTTATTGGATGCTTTAAAAATTTTTGAATGGGTTTAAAATCATTAATACCCATTACTTTCCAAAAAGAGCATTTTAGTCCTAAACTTTTGTAACTCCCGAAATCCATCCTATAGGACTTATTTTCGATCTATTTTAGTATCATTAAACTCTAATGCTTATTTTGGAAATTTTCATCATTTCAAGGTTGGGTCCCACAAAAATTCATTATTCATCTAAAAATACTATTCATCGAACATAAAAATTTACATTCAATGAAACGAAAGTTTCGAGGTTTTACATAGCACTTCTTCTAATCATTTCTATACCACAAATACATTCGATGACTATCCATAATCACATTCACATGGTCATTACACCATAATCATACTTTTATACTAAAAATTCCTTTAAGGCTAAAGTCAACATACTTAACATTAAGTTTCCAAATCAATTTCATGATTTCTAACACTTAAAAACAATCCAATTTCACTTTTATGTCATTTTAATACACAATTTTAAGTCATAAAATTTTATTAACAACTTTCCACAAAATTGTGCACCCTAGACCAAATTTCAAGCAAAACCAAGTACAAATCAATTCCTTTTCATTTCTTTACTTCATTAGCATCAAAATCATGCTATAAACGTCATAAAACATCAAAATAGGAGTTTGGATTATAATACATTAAAAACCCTAACCATGGTCAAAAACTCACCTAATCATTTCTATGGTTTTTCTTCCATTCTTTCATCAATAAACTAACTTCCTAGTATCATTCATTAATCTTAAATCATCAAATAAAAAACTAAAATAATTTAGGCAATAAATCTCACCTTTGACCAAGGTTCCATACACTAGATTCACATGGTTTTCTTCTCCCAATTTCTTCCAATGCAATAAAACCACGATATCTTATCAAAAGAGTGTAATTTACACCATCAAAACCAAATCTAACCTACATGTAAACAATCTAAAAGGGGGCCTTGAATAGATCTTTAAACCTTTTCTTAAAATTCTACAATAAAATTAGAAGTTAATTCGCACAAAACAATTTAAACAAATTTAAATGCTAAGAATAGGGAAGAAGAGCAAACACTGTTTTTATAGAGGTTCGGTGC
>JANSVA010000006.1:15229691-15242766 GCA_025504915.1 Erythroxylum reticulatum
TGATTTATTTGTTCCATTTTTTTAAGAATTGAGCCTAAATTTTTAGGGAGGCTAAGTAGAAATTAAAATTTGTAATGGAATGTTAGAATGAAATTAAAGTATGGTTAAGGTATTAGATTTAAATGGACTTACGGAGCTAAAGGACATAAGGGCAAAATTGGAAGGACAATGAAAGTGGGGTAATTTTGGAAGACAAGAATAAAACTTAGTCTTGAATAAGTGAGAAAGAGGAGAGAATCGTGAAAGAGAGTCAAGGAGAAAAAATGCAGAGAAAGAACAAAAGAGGAAGAAATCATGAGAAGCTAGGAAAGAAGAAGAAAACGTGGAAAGAGAAAGAATCAAGCTTGTCTAAGGTAAGTCCATTCTTTATTCTTACTCTGATAGAAAAGGAATTAAGGAGAGAGTAGGGTTTGTGTCATAAATGAAGTTAGATGAACCCATTTGTGATTTTTCGTGGGTTTTGAATTAGGGTTTAGTTTTGCTAGCTTGGAGGACTTATGGGTAGGTTAAGTCTAAGCCCATTTTGTTAATTATTTCGTTTTTGTGATTATTAAAGCTTAAGGGTTTCCCATTGGAATATTGTTTGAATAGAAATTGGTTTATTTGAAGGGAATCAAGAAAACCCTACCTAAGATCAAGGGGAAAGGCAAATTTGAACTCGAGGGAATTCAAGCAAGTAAGTGGGTAATGTATTTATAGTTATTATGTAGTTAGGAAAATTCTTGCCTACGTATGTGTATATGCAAATTTCTTGGTTTTTGAATTGTTGTTAAGATTTGATAATGCATGATGATTTGTGATTATTTTATACCTTGAAAGAGATTATAACATTTTGTATAAACGAAAAGAAGAAAAAACATGAAAGTATGAGCATATGATAAAATGAATTGAGCATGAATATGTGCTTTTGTTTGTTCATTCATCACATGCACGTTGACAAGAGCCTTCTCCCAACTGCTCGTCTATGACATATTAGCTCCAAAAAATGGACTCATTTTTCTCATTGTCTAAATTTCGGTTTCTCTATTTCGTTCCATGGAACCCTCAAGCCATTTGTTTGTGTATGGCATTTGATTTATTGAACATAATGAATGATTGAGTATTGTGCACAGTTGAGAGGATATTCGATATGTTTTATGTGATGACAATTGCTGAACTATAACTTTATAAGCTTGAGTTGTGATGATTGAATTTCTAGATGAAAACATATGATATAGATGTATATTGATAGGTATATATATATACATATATATATATATATGCTTGAATTTATGATTATTTATTGATGACTATAAATATATTAGGCACTAGGCTCTATAGCTCAACTCATATTTTTCACTCTTTAGGTATAGAATAAGACGAGTGTTTAACCTTGTAAGGCATTAGAAACTCCAAGATAGCTAGAGATCTTTTGTACTAAGTTAGTGACCATTTTGGATAACTTTATAGCCATATCAAACATTGAGCATCCTTACGTATTTTGTTTTAAGTTAGTGATATGTATGATGATATGTAAGTGAAGCGTGTATAAACTCTATTTGGATTCATTAATGAAATATGATTGTGTTTCCTCATAACATTCCAAGTGGTACATTGCCTTTTCAAGTCTTTCATAGTGGCAAAATGTGTATTATGAATTCAAGGGAAAATCTATATTGATTTAGGAAGAATTAGACAAAGTTTTTCTAGCTTCCTAATGATATAAAGTATGAAATTTTCAGATATAGGAGTTGAGAGATAAGATCATTATAATTTAGTGATGCTTCATAGGATGTTTATATGGGATAGCCTCGGTTGCAATCGAACCAGGCACTCTAGCAATCGCATCGTCATTCCTCACGATCACACCCTTATCCTCACGATCGCACCTTTACTCCTCACGATCACACCCGAAGGGTTTTCTAGCTCTAAACATGCTTAATTCTTTGGCCATAACTTTCCATGCGACCTCCAAATGACTTGATTCTTAAAGCATTGGATTCTTGAAAAATTCCTATACCTCTCCATAATATGATCCAAGAATACTACTTGATCAAGCCAAAATTCACACTTACTGAACTTGGCATACAATTGTTTCTTCTTCATTATCTGTTGAACCAATCTTAGATGTTCTGCATATTCCTCTCTACACTTTGAATATACCAAAATATCATCAACGAAAACAATCATAAAGTGATCTAAATAAGGTTGAAATACTTTATTCATTAGGGCCATGAAAGCTGCTGGGGCAAAAGTCAATCTAAACGACATCACCAAAAATATGAAATGCCCATATCTTGTTCTAAATGCAATCCTCGATACATCAGCCTTAGCTATTTTCAACTAATAATTTCCTAATCTCAATTATAATTTTGCAAACACCTAAGCTCCCTATAACTGATTTAGCAAATCATTAATCCTCAGTAATGGATACTTATTCTTAACTGTTACTCGATCCAAACTGTCGATAATCAATACACAATCTAAGAGTTCCATCCTTCTTTTTCAAAAATAATATTGGAGCTCCCCAAGGTGACACACTACGTCAAATAAAACCCCTATCTAACAACTCCTATAATTGGATCTTTAGTTCTTTAAGTTCCACAGGTGCTATCTTGTATGGAGGAATTGATATAGGAGCAGTACTTGGAACAAGATCGATATTAAACTCCGTCTCCCTTTTTAGGGGTAATCTCGGTAGTTCTATAGGAAACACATCCAGAAATTTCCTAATAATAGGAATATCCTAAATGGTTTGTTCATCCCGTGTATCAACTATGTGGGCTAGGAAAGACTCACATCCACCTTAGATCAATCTCAAAGCACTCATGAATGAAATTATTCAGGCAGGCACTGCCTAACTAACTCCTTGAAACACCACTATTGGCTGATTAAGCGATTCAAGAACTACCTCCTTAGTATAACAATTCATCACTACCCTATGAGCAATGAGCCAGTCTATGCCTAAGATGAGATCTATCTAACCGCGTGTCATTACGCTAGTCAAAATAACATAACTAAACTAATACTATAGTAGTGGTAAGTCTAAGTTGATCCCACAAAGAGTGTGTGGAAATTTTATGGAATGAAATTAACTGGTGTTTAGGAAGAATGGGGGTTTTGGATTTTTAAAGATGAAAAAAATAAAAAAAAAATTAAAGAAAACATGCAAAAAATGATAATGGGAATTCGGTAGGGACCCGATTCTTTGGTTCAATCTCGACCTACACCCTAATTAAGCATATTTCATTAATTTGTTATTCGTTAACTTCTCTTAGTAATTATTAATTGTGGGTTAATAATTAACCTGAGTTTTCCCTTACGTTTTGTTTAATCAAGATACGATCATTAATTAAAACTAACCACCAAACAACCTAGGATACGATCTCTAGATTTTATTAGGTAGTAGCATTACGAATTAAGAAAACCGATTAATCAAGGCAATAACTACATACAATGCGTCATTTAACCTAGGTCATGTTATCCCTAATGATTATGAATCATTAGTTGCTACACATGAATTTCAACATAACAATTACGGATTATATCGAAATTCTAGCAATGGATTTGAAATTAACAATTCAATGAATGCATTAAAATCATCAATTCATAATACCCAATGAGTTCATACATAAATAACTAAACAATTACAAAAGTACGATTATCCATACATAAAACCCAAATCAATTGAAATAGGATAACACAATCAATTCCTAATTAGAGAAAGAAACAATAAAATAATAAAAAAATTACTTAACTCGAGTCATCGATGTTGATGTCACCTCTGAACTGGTGTCGGGACACTTAGCCCTTTATAAGTCTTTCCCGAAAAAATGCTTCAATCTCCATTTTAATCCCTAGACAAAAATCCATTAATTTTCGTTCAAAGCTTCAACGTAGCTACCCTTCACCACGCTGTGCCAACTTTTATTCTACTCTGTAGCTCTCCACACAACCACGCCAGCAACCCGGACCAGCCGCCGATTCTCTATGCTCCTCGCCTACTGTTGTGTGCTCCTATATCACTTCTACTCTGCGCCCCCTACCAAGCCTTAGCCCCCAAGCCGCAGCCATAGCCTTCACGCCTGTGCAACGTCTGCCTTCACACCACACTGCCTTGTTGCTTAATTTTACAATTTAGCTCATTTTGTACATTTAGCTGTTGCCCCATTGTTCCCTCCCTTACTATAGCTGATTGTTTAGACAAATAAGGGTCACAAACCTTTTTAAATCCTCCTCCTGTGCTCCTCTTTGCTACGCCTTTCAGCGTTGTTTTTAATACAACTGTCTGCATTAAACACAAACGCTGCCTGTGTTTCTATAAACACAGGATGCCTATGTGAAATGCAGTCATTCCTGCCTGCAGCTGCTCTTATTTCCTTCTTTGTCGTTTTCTGCTTCTTTTTTCTTGTCTCTTTTTCTTCTTCCTCTATGAATACTAGCAAAAATAAATATTTGGAAAATGACCCATTTGTAGCACTTTAAACTCACTTTAATTTCTTTGCTTCCAAATTATACCTAAAATCATATATGAATTAAAGTGAGTATCTTAAGCATTTTTGTATCATTAATAACTAAGTGTAAATAATTAAATATATCAACACTTAAACATATATCAATTTCCCCCACACTTAGCTCTTATCCATCCTCAGTCAAAATATCCAACTTAAGCTCAAAGACTTGAAACATTTACTCAATTCCTATATTTTCTATGACAATATAATCATAACCAAAGATGAGTGGCTTTCAAAAATCATGGCAAGAAATCAACATTCTAAGCTTTTACTCATGATCAATCAACATTCAAAATCTTCAAAAACAGAGCAATCTAATGGTAGACTCGGAAAATGTGTTTAATTAAAATATATCCATGGGTACACTCAACACCATTCATGATCTTGACAATCTATAATTTTGCATATTATTTCATTTCTCCACTACTAATGTTCACATGCAAAATCATGAATCAAAGGACTTTTTAGGGTTGTAATGTGGGTGAAGGTGAGGTGAGATATATTTGGGTCAAGTAGTATGAAAGTCATCAAAGCTAGTGAAACAAAGCAATACTCATTAAAAAATGGGTACTGTCAATTATGATGAATGTAACATATACATTTCACAATCCTAATCAACTCTCATATACAAACCATATGAAGCATTTACCACTTCGAAGGAATCACTCATACAGTTTATGCCAATGAAATCACAAGAGTGAACCTTCCCAGCCAACATCTACGTCATATTCAATATCCTTAAATAACACAACCATTACAACTTTAAGAAGATGCATAAACTATAAACAACTTTTCAACACATATGCAATTCTTCCTTGATATATTTATTTTAAACAATTTTTTCTTTTTTATTTTCTTTTCTTTCCTTTTTTTCCCTCTCTTTCTTTTCATTGTAAAAATTAAAATAAACTACATTAACATGGGAATTTCAATGATAAGACATAAAATAACCTCCCAACATTATAACCAATCTTCACATATATACACCCACCCACATATAGAATTTTGCACATCCACAAGCTCAACAATCACAAATGTTCTACTAGCTTTATGACATGGGTAGGACATTTGGTTAAGCTTAAAAGCATAAAATGTGGTTTATACAAAAGGAAAGGCTAAAGCTCAAAGGGGTTTTATCAAGGGAAAAATCATGTCAATAAGATAGGTTATTTAGCTAATGTAGTTTCCAAAAAACAAAGAATGGCTAATCATATCAGTGTTAATGCATGTGATAAAAAATGTGGTCTTGAATAGAAATTCAACACAAAATCGAGATGTACATGTCATAAAGGTCACACGTTATCAAAAGGCAATAAGGCTGATATAGATGTGTCAGTCAAATAAGGCTCAAAATCTCACTAACTTTGTCTACAATTAGTCACTACTCTTCTAAAGATAATGCATATCTACCAATCACAAGAGAAAAAGTACATGTTAAAGTTGTATGAAATTTTCTAGTCAATCACACTCTAATCATGATTATATAATCCTATAAGCAATAGAAAACGAGAAAATTTTTGTTTCATTTGTTTTATTATTTCTCTCATTTTGATTGAAAACTTAAAAACAAGTAAGGAAAACAAATTTAAAAACACACATGCATATAAAAAGTAATGCAGAAATGTAAAGGAAAATAAATTTACTTCCTTTGGGTTGCCTCCCAAGAAGCACCTTTGTTTAGGGTTGCTGGCTCGACTCCTTCTTCTCCTCACGTTACAAAATTATGATCTTTAGGTATTATAGTTTGCACCACTTCCACGCAAGGATGTTCTGGATAGGGCCTTAGTTAATCATCATCCTCCTTCAGCATCTTCCTTATCCTCAAATGCTCAATCCTGACTGAGTCCATATGCTCCAGAAATATTTCAAACATCTCTTCACCTTTTTCTTCATCATTCAATTCCTCCAATTTGTTATGTAAAGGTAAAGAGTTAGTCTCAAAAATAATCATGGACTTAGTACTTACCTCCCAACTAAAAGATGTGTCCTTTTTGGCTATAAGCTCCTCCAATTCTTTGATATAAACAATTCGTTGAGGGTTGACCTAAAAATTCTCAAGCTCCTCATCACTTTGCAAATTTTTTGCATAAATGTCAATTGGGTACACCTCGGGTTGATGCAGCTACTCCTCTTCACTTTGCGATTCTAGGCGATCAAGACTTATTGCCATCTGACCCAATTGGTGTTCCATGCTCTATTGGCTTACTTTTGTCTCCTATCAGAATCATTGCAACTGCTGATGCATATTTTATAGAAATTACAAATTGTTAGCAGCAATATTATTAACAAGTTCTTCTAAAGAAGCAATTGAATCTTGTTGGCTCTCCGAATCTTGGGAATTAGACCATATGTTTTCTAGAAATTTCCCTCCATCCTTCTAGAATTCTAAAGTATTCTCCTGCAATTACAAAATCAACTTTTTTAGAGATGGACCGAAGTCGTAATAGGAGGCTTCTGGTCTATACAAGAATTTTTGTGCATCTTGCAGACTATTATGGAAGTAATTCTGATGATTATTTCATCCATAACAAAAGTTAGGTTGATCAGTCCAAACATTGTTATAGGATTGAGAATATGAATTATAAAAGAAATTACTTCCATCCATATCAATTTTTTTCACACAAAACAAAAAAACGAAAAGATCACAAAATAATATAAAAGAAATCACTTACGAACAAATATATACGAAACATCAATTAACTCACAAATTAAAACTAAAACACACACTTACCAGTAACGGCATCAAAATTTGACCGCGCGTCGTTATGCTAGTCAAAATAAAATAACTAGACTACTACTATAGCAGTGGTGAGTCTAGGTCGATCCTACAGAGAGTGTGTGTAAAGTTTATGGAATGAAATTAACTAGTGTTTAGGAAAAGGGGGGTTTTGGAATTTTAAAGAAGAAAATAAAATAAAACTAATTAATAAAAACAAATTAAAGAAAACATGCAAAAAATGATAATGGTGGGGAATTAAATAGGGACCCGATTCTTTGGTTCAATCTTGGCCTACACCCTAATTAAGCATATTTCATTAATTTGTTGCTCTTTGACCTCTCCTAGTAATTATTAATCGTGGGTTAATAATTAACTCGAGTTTTCCTTTAGGTTTTGTTTAATCAAGATACGATCATTAATTAAACCTAACCACCGAACAACTTAGGATGCCATATCTAGATTTAATTAGGCAGTAGCATTACGAATTAGGAAAATTGATTAATTAAGAAAACAACCACATACAATGCATCATTTAACCTAGGTCATGTTATCCCTAATGATTACGAATCATTAGTCGCTACACATGAATTTCAGCATAACAATTATAGATTATATAAAAATTCTACCAATGGATTTGAAATTAACAATTCAATGAACATATTAAAATCATCAATTCACAATACCCAACGGGTTCATACAGAAATAATCGAACAATTATGAAAATTCAATTATCCATACACAAAACCCAAATCAATTAAAATATGATATCACAATCAATTCCTAATCAGAGAAAGAGACAACAAAATAATAATAAAATTACCTTAACCCGGGTCATCGACGTCAATGTCACCTCCAAAATCAATTCCTAATTAGAGAAAGAAACAACAAAATAATAATAAAATTACTTAACCCGGGTCATCAACGTCAATGTCACCACCGAACTGGTGTTGGAATGCTTAGCCCTTCATGGATCTTTCTCAAAAAAATGCTTCAATCTCCATTTTAATCCCTAGCCTAAAATCCCTTAATTTTTGTTTAGAGCTTCAATGCAGCTCTTCACTATTACTACCCTTCAACACGTTGTGCAAGCTTCTATTCGGCTCTGTAGCTCTCCACGTAGCCACACCAACAAGCTGCACCAGCCGCCGCTTCTCCACACTCCTTGCCTGCTATTTCGTGCCCCTATAGTGCTTCTACTCTGTGCCCTCCTACCAAGCCGTAACCCTTAAGCCGCAGTCGTAGCCTTTAGGCCTGCGCAACGTCTGCCGGTACTGCCTTGTTGCTTGATTTTACAATTTAGCTCATTCTGTGCGTTTAGATGCTACCCCACTATTCCCTCCCTCATTGTAGCTGATTGATTAGACAAATAAGGGTCACAATCTTTTTAAATCCTCCTCCTGCGCTCCTCTTTGCTGCACCTTTCAGAAATGCAGTTGTTCCTGCATGCAGTTGCTCTTATTTCCTTCTTGTGCTTCATTTTTCTTATCTTTTATTTTTTTCTTCTTACCCTATGAAGACAATCAAAAATAAATCTTTGAAAAATGACTGATTTATAAAGCTTTTAACTCATTTTAATTACTTTGTTTCCAAATTGTACCTAAAATCACATATGAATTAAAGTGAGTATCTTAAGCATTTTTGTATCATTAATTGCTAAGTGTAAATAATTAAATATATTAACAATTAAACACATATCACTATCTCTCTTAACTGCAATATGATCAAATCAGCTTCTAGCTTTGCCTAATTAATCTGAACTAGGCAACTTTTACATACCTAACCAATCACTGTTGTGCTACCCATTGAAGTACTTACCACTAAACTGGTATTTAACATTTATGTTTTACATTGTAATCTAGATGCCAGATGGGGTATGATGAATGAATATGTAGATCATAGATCTACTATTCCAAGTGCTTCAAAATTAAAAACATTCAACACACCTGCTACCACATCTGGGGAGTTTTGCACCTCCTATCTGGTAATGGCTTAAACTTTAGCCTGAGACTATAGTTGGCTACTTCGCTCCTCAGTCCTAACACTAGGCCCTGCTGACTGAATTCTACCTCTGCCTCTGACTCTCTATGTAGATCTAACTACTTCTCAGTCATTATTCCTCCTTTGACTCCAGAATGTGGTCTTAAAATCTTAGGACAATCTTTGATTTTAAGTGTTCTACTGAGCCACAATGAAAACAAGCCCCTGTTAACCTCTAACATTCACCACCGTGCTTCTTAATACATTGCTCAAAATCATATATTTATTGAGACTGACTAAAGGGAACTTGTCCTCTACCTCTCCCAGACTAAACAAATCCACCTCTTAACTAAGGTCTAGATTGTCTTGATCTAGATTAGAATCGAGACGATTTGTTCTGACACTTTCTGGAGCTTCCGTCAGAATTAGCCTGAAATTCATCCTTCCTCTTGCCTATGACCTCCTATCTATACTCTCCCTGACCATCCTTTAACAACTATTCAATTCTCATTGAGGTGCTCGAAGTTCTATAAAACTGCCCAAATTACAAATGGCTAGCCTCGTTCAGATTTCCATGTTCAAATCGTCTACATTTATCTTCCTCAGTTGGGATTAATGTAGTTGCATATCCCATTAACTCATTGCATCTTATCTCATACTCTACCACAATAAGCCTACCTTGTTTCAGATCTAAGAATTCTTTTATCTTTTGATGCATATAAACCTTATATAAAAAAACAATCCTCGTATAATGACTTATTTTTTAAAAAGTTTTGTTAAATTTATCATCATACATACATGCATCATGATTTTATATAAATTCCCAATATTGTTGACTAGTATGCTCATGTTTTAGTTATATATATTTTTAGACAATAATCACTTTACTCATGAATAATAACAAATTGGAAAATAAAAAGAATTTTAATGAATGGAGATGTAACCTTGACATTGTTCTTCAATATGAATAAATTTCGTAGGTATTAACAGATAATAAACCTGCAGCTCTGGGTGGAAATTCAACTTCTAAGCAAGTCCGACTACAGAAGCGATGGTAGAATCCTGATAAGACTACTAAATGTTGTATTTTAGCTTTTATCAGCAGAATGTTGCAAAAGCAAATTGCATGGATGAAAACTGCCAGTGTAATGGTCCATAATAGATGTTTGGTGTGAGGACTAGGTCTATAAAGGTGAAAGCTATCCAAACCTTTCATAATTTAAGGAAAAACATGGTGAACTAGTCCAGGACTACATGTTTAAGGTAATCTTTGGGGTTGCTGAGACTGAGATGCTTAGGGAGGATATGGATGCAGACACGCAGATGATTATGATCATTAATAGCTTAAATACTTCTTTTTAACAGCTTAAGTTAGACTATGAGCTCAACAATAAGGATTACACTAGAGTACGGATGAGATATTGAATATTAAGGCTCGTGGGCAAAAAGCTAATTTAGCATCTTCTTTTAAGCCCGCTACAAAAATACATAATCTGTGAAATTTTATTGAGAAAATGTCGCAGATTGTATAAACTTTTCGTGACATATAAAAAACATCACGAAAAGTTTAAGTTTTCTGCAACATTTTATAAAAACGTCATGGATTCGGAAAACTTATTAGGACTTTTTATTATTAAAATGTGGAACAAATAAAAACCACGACGTTTTTTTGAAGAAAACGTTGCCAAAGCCTACATAAAGATATTAAAACGACTGAGTTTAATGTTTGGGTATCGTTTTGAACCTAAACATTTTCTTCAACATCACACCTCCTCTACACTCTCAATAGCTTCAAATCTCCTTCTCAAAGTCACCCTTGCTCCTCTGTGCTCGTGGATTCCTAAGGTACACTCCAATGCCCACTGCTTTATTATCTTACTGTTTAATTGTAAAGTTCAAACCTTTCTCTAGTGTGGTGTTGGTTTAATTTAATATTCGAAGCAGAAAGATGAAATACCTAGTAATAGACATGTTTAAAATCCTAGTAATTGAGCAACTAGTAATAGCTGCTCGATATCATAAGGAATAAGTGTCAAATAATGAGATTATTGGTTACCCTTTTAACAAACAGGTTTAAAATCCTAGAAAGTAGAGGTTTGAACATAATAGACATGTTTGATTAGTTTATATGGTGCAAAATATTTTGGCTGTGGAACTTTTAAATATGGTTGAGGACGCGGTTAGATCAATTTTTTTCAAATTTATAAAGATGTCTAAAACAAAAATAACCCTTAAAATTTTAACAAAATTTGAGAAGAATGGAGAAGTTGCATAGGATGAATCGAATGGGATTAGATTTCATATGAGAGTTACATAAATTTGTACAAACATTTGAATATCAAACTTTCCAAAATAGTATACACATATGTGGAATTTTGGCATAAATTCTAGAAAGGAAGTTATGGTTATAATACCTTAAGAATAAAGAGTTCACACAATCAACATGCTTTCATTTATTACATCATGTTATTAGCCTTACCACTTTTGAGGATAAGGGTGGTCACTCAATGCAATTTGCTTTAGATATGGTGCTTAGTAAAGAATTAACAATACAATTTGGCCTTCAGTTTTTAAGTTATTTATATGCAATAGAGATAAGAAAATAGTGAATCATATATATGATGCCTACTGAAAAATTACATATTTTTTGTATACTTCCTTTTATGACCGTATTATATACAACGTCTAACCTTAACACTGAGTTATGTAACACATGAGGTTATTGAAGACCATTAAGGGAGAGTATACTTTAAATGGTGTTAAAATTTTTGAGGTAGGTGGTGATGATGAAAGGATTGAGGATTATGAGGTAGATAAGACTATTAAGCAGTTAGTAATAGTTGTTCACCACTATATGGAATAGGTTCTCAACTAACAGATTGTTGGCAATCATTTCAACAAAGAAGGTCAATTTAAAATGTTTTATAACCTAAGAAGTAGAGATTTGAACCTAATAAACATATTTGACTATTTTCTCCAGTGTAAATTGGTTTAGCTAGGAAAATGTTAAATATGGTTAAGAATGCAGGGTAAAGCTTATGCTAATATAGTAATAGAATATGCTAAGAAGATCAAAATATATCTTTCTTGGAGTGTCAAAATAGATTAGGTTATTAATTAAGGCCACTACAGAGGAAGAAACTAGTAGGTCACCCTATAGGAGTACTTGAAACAAGTTAAAGAAATGAGAATAGGTTGCTCGTGACTCCATGCACTGTCCTCCTGTCCATTGGATCAAGGTCATGTGCTCCGAGATGTACGGTGAACACTCTTCCCTTCCATTTCTTGTTTAAGTCATAGGTGATCAATCGACTGTTACTGTCATTTCTATGTATTGTTTCCTCTAATTAAATTCTAACCTAGCTAATAATATACATCTTGTTTTTGATTTTTCTCTTAACCTAAAGAGTAACTACTCCATTCTGTTTGTTTTGTTCAACGAGATTCAACTTCCATCCCATTAAGTTTAAACTCCTACACCACCAATTATGTGTTGGATTGGAAAAACAAAGCATGCTATATTTGGAGAAACTGTAGATTTCAAAACTTTTAAGAAATCATTACTTGTAGCGGAAGCAACAAATCCAAATCATCATGCTAATCCATACATTATATGGTATAAGGATAATAAAAAATAAACAACATTAGGAGTATTACCGACTCCTTTGCTACAGCTTTAAATCTTCGTTGTGCTATTCTCTCCTTCTTCTTGTATCCAAATCCTTTGCCTTTAAATCTTTTCCTTTGACAATCTACTTTCTCCTTGTTGTTGTATCTTCAACCAATTAGATTTACCACTTGTTCTTCAAGGAAAATTAGGTTAACAAAATCCTTTGGTGGGAAAGGAGAAGAAATGTTTGGAGGAGATTTTCTAAGAAGAAGAAGA
>JANSVA010000006.1:15249616-15265924 GCA_025504915.1 Erythroxylum reticulatum
ATCCAATTTAGTTTTAAACTTATTGTATAATATATGCTTCAGCTAAGCATCACATCTATCATCATTAAATTTGACTCCCTTAAAAAAAGAAATCTAGAAAAAAGCTGACCTAAAATGAAGAAACAATCCAGCAGAAAAGTAGCAGCCCAAGACTCAGCCTAAGAACAAAACGCAGCCCATCAGCAAATAAAATGCAGAGGACAAAAGCCGAAAGAATGACAGCAGCAGAGGCAAAATGCAATACATCCGACGCTGGATAAAATGTAGAACGTAGCACCAAAATGACACAGTATATGAAGAAGCAGCAAAACAAGGAGCAAAAACGTAGAGGAAAAAAGACAAAACGCAAACACAGAGAAGAGAGAAAACGCAACGGCCAAAAGAGAAAACGCATAAGCAAAAGGAGGCAACGCAACGCAGAGGAAGAGAGCGACACGAAACAGTAGTAGATACACCACCTCCCCCCCCACCCCAAACATCTTCATCTCAAACACACACATGAAAATATATTTGAACTGGATGAGATAATAGGAAATCTCCAAATCCATTTAAAATGGAAGAAAATAACTAAAACTTATCCAGTAACATGCGACGGTTGGGGATTTTTTTTAGAGGCTATAAAGACGAAGCAACAACTGAGGAGAAAGAAGAGCAAGCAGTCTACGTAAAGGTGAGAATTTATAAGGATTTTTCATCTGTCAAAGACGACTGAAGCAAGGAGCTAGCACAAGGAGGTGTGGGATTGTTCAGACAGCCACAATCTACTGAGATCGAACTGGTTTGTGACTAGAGGACAAGGAAATTTCAGAACTTTAAGGATGGTCCGATATTTGTTAAGTGACAAAATTTTAATGAGTTTTTTGAAAACTTACCTCTTTGATTCTAGTTTCTTATGCTTAATTTATGATTAATTGTTCAATTCTGATTTACACATATTGTTTTGACTATTTGGGATATTATTTTGATTTAATTTAATATGTTCGTTTAACAAATTTCGATTGTTTACTATGTTTTTCCCAATACTTCAAATATTTTGATATTATAATTGAGTTGGTTTAATTTCTAAAAGGAAAAAGAACAAGTAGGAACCAATTGGTTGGTTTTCTACGTTCAACTTATTAAAAGTCTTAGATTATTTCGAATATGTCAAAATTGCATGATCAAATTCAAATTTGAAACATACTTGCTTATTTATAAATATTATGTTAAATTTATATTTTATTTTTTTGATTTCTAGTTTTGAATTGAACATTAAACCCGGCGCGCTCCTTTTCTTTTCTTAATGTATATATTTAACTAATTGATAGGTTTCATTATTACAGTTGTTTTAGTTGTAGATATCTTTTATATTCTAGGTCATTGATAAAGTTAATATTTTATGAAAAATTAGTTGTGTGAATTTGGACAACCTAAATTAGTCGAGATAATTCTCTCTTGAATATAAATTACAAGTGTTAGACTTAATGTAGACAAAATATGATTATTAGCTTTATATTGTGATTTATGCATTTAATAACTATTACATGTTCATATCTACTTCTCTTATAGTTGAAAATTTCATATTTGTATAATTTGATTTCATCATTAAAAATTCTAGCATTATATATTTTGAATAATTATGACTCTTTGACAAAGAAAATAATTTTTAGCATTTTAATGTTGATTGTATGAATGTATTGTAAGTTTATTTTCTTAAGTTTTAATGTTGTATATTAATAATTTTGGTTAAAAAGGACATTACATGTTAATGCATTGATCATGTTTCTTGCTATAGGAGAGAATTTCTTTAATATAAGCAAAATTATTATGATGTAATTCTCTCTATTAAAAGTATCATAATTAATAAACTAAATTAATAAATTAACTTTTGTCATGGGATTAACTCTTATTTGCTCTATATAAATTTGAAATTAAAATAAGGATTTAATTTGTATACGCCTAATGACATATATTAGAGAGTCTGTAACAAAACTCTTATCTTTAAGGGCTCTTCAGCTATTTCATTCCTTAAGATTCCCCTACCTTTTTTCTATTTTACCATATTTAGTAACTACTTTTTGTAGGTAACAACCTCTTTAAGCAACTTTAGCTTATATATATTATGGAGCCAAACAACATTAAAATAACCACAAAAAGACCAATATACTCCCTCCTTCTTCAGGGGAGCACTCTACCCCCCTTCCTTCTCCTAAATCCCAAATAGCTTCCAAAACTCCAGAACTACCTATCTAGTTTCAATATGATGTTTTTCCCACTGATCCTTATTTAAGTTGGAAGTAAATTGCAAATGGTGAGGCTGCTGAAACCTTGCAATACTCACGTCCTCCTACCTCAGAAGATGGTAGACATATTGTTACTCGTGACATTTAAGTGCTAAGGATGGAGCTAAAGCTTGGTTATCAACAGAAGATCAACTTATACTCTTTAAGTTTAGTTATATGCTAATGCAAAGGAAATAATGGGATTATGAACCAACCTATTTTCTTATAACCCTGGAAACATGGAAAACTTAGAAAAGTAGCTCATGACAAAATCGCTATATGGATAAATCTACATTGGGTCCCTTTGGAGTACTAGTCAACTAAAAGATTGTGTGGCTTAGCTACCAACATTGGTCATCTTATTAGTGTGGATGAAATGACTGCTTGTAAAGGGAGGGTTGGGTATGCTAGGCTATTTGTTAATGTGGAGAAAGACATGTCCCTTCTAGATTCAATTCCAATAGCTACACTTCAAGATGATGACACTTTGTATGAAGATACTATACATGTATCCTATAAATGGATACCAAAACAAGGCTCCGTAGGGAAAAGTGGATTGAGACAAGCAAAAGATTTAAAAAAGGAGTTTGTGTAGGACTATTAGGTTTGAATCAAAAGAAGAATGACAAAACTAAATTGGTTAAAGGTTAGGTTAAGCAAGTTTTTCATGAGGATAACTCTAACAACATAGTTGGAGAACCAGGGAAGGTTAACGAAAAAGCTAGTGATGAAAAGCCCCTAGAAATTCACCTTAATACCCTATCAAAATCTTAGAAACTAGTGATGACTAACCCTCCAAACTAGCTACAAAAAGAGAAGGAAAAGGCATGTGCTACCCTTGCAAATGCTCTTATTATAGTGGAAATTGGTGAATCCAATAATGCCTTCAAATTGGTGAGTAAAAAAAGGCCTAGCAAAAATAGGAAGAGTAAGGACCTCCTTGCTTGTATCCATAACTATATCAATTGCAGCATGGAAATTAGGGGTCTTAATAGCGCCCCAAAACATCAAGCAATTCAAGATTTTGCCAATAACAATAAAATGTATGACTTTGAAATACTTGAAACTAAATTGTCTTGAGACAAGTTTTTGAATTTTAGCTTAAGGAGAAATTGATGGTCTTTTGTTTCTAACCATGAACTTCACCAGTATGGTATAATTATAATAGGTTTTGACACTGGAAGTGTTATACTTGAAGTCTTACAAGCAAGTGATCATCACCTACATACCAAAATCAAGTTTTTAAGTGATAATAACAACATTTAAGTTACATTTATATATAGATCTAACTTCCGTTTTTAGAGGAGCAACTTGTGGAGACACCTAGAAAGTATAAACTTCTCTTTACAACTTCCATGGTTACTTTTGGGAGATTTTAATAAAGCACATTATACTAGTCTGAAGTTGAAGGTAATATATGTTTGAGGAATCAATCTTTAGACTTCATTAAATATGTTAATAGGCTAGGAATAACAAATATAAAGTTTGAGTGTTGCTTATTTAATTAAAGTAATAAATAAACATCCAAATGGTTTATAAGAAAGAAAATTAATAGGGAGATGGTGGATGACAATTGTTTAAATGCTTGTTTAAAAAAACAAAGTAAACTTTTTTGTTTCCAAAAGTGCTTGACCATTCCCCCACCTTGGAATAAAACTTACTCATTTGTAATAGGAGGAAATTTCACTTTAAATTTAATACTTTTTTGGTTAACCATAAGGAGTTTATGAATACAATGAGTAGGGGAATGTGCAAGGAGGTCTAAGGTTTTAAGTCTTATATATATGTCACCAAACAAATTTATTAAGGTGGAACTAAAACAACTTAACTTAAGGATAACTTCCAATACTTGGATCTAGCTGAATAGTCCAAAAGGCACTCGAAAAACATTTAACATGAAATATACAATCACCTAGGGGATATAGAGTGGAAGAAACAAGAGGAAAGAGCAATATTGTTCTACTTAAAAGCTTTGCACAACCACAAGTCTCCATTAAGACAAAGGGCCATGATTTATTGGTTAAAATAAAAAGGATAAAAACACTAAGTGTTATCATAATACAATAAGATCAGTTTATTCTTAAACCATAATGGTTTGCCAACCTTAACACATTCTCATCTCAAAGAAATAGCCTATAATCACTTCAAATTATCCCTAGGTATTGAAGCAATAAACAAATCTTCAACCGAACTCCTTAACTCCATCAACGATTAGTTTTCATATAAGATTTATCAATCCCTAGTAGCTCTTTTTGGGCCTAATGATGTGGGGGAAGTGGTTTTTGAGATGAACCCTACAAAGGCTCCAGGTCCAAATGGACTTAGTGGAGTTTTCTATTAGAAATTTTAGCCTATGGTAAAGGAAATGGTGACTAAAATTGCACTAGAAATATTTTATGCATGGAAAATGTTGAGGGAGATAGGGTAAAAGACATAAACCTCCCTTATAGTTTAAGAAATCTGGAAAAAAAAACTCATGATCTTTAAAATTCTCGAAAATACTCCTAATTTTCAATTTTTCAAAAAAAAACTTCTTGTAGACTTCAGATAAAAAGTAACAATGAAACACATATAGTATGAATATTAGACGTAGACTAATCAAATGATATTTATATGACAATTTAATATAGTTCTTAAACTTGAACTAAAATAGTTAAATATGATACAAATAAATAATTTATAATAATTATTAATTTAAATTAAATTAAATTCTTACATGTCAGTTTTAAAAGTTGAGTTAAGTTATCATATTAGTGATATTTAATTAGTCCACATTTGGTGTTCATACTATTTGTATTTTGTTATTATTTTTTAACCTGAGTCTAAGAGAAGGAGGTTTTTTTTTACAAAACTGAAAACATGAAGATTTTTTTAAAGAATTTTAAAGACTAAGGGGTTTTTCTAAAGTTTCTTAAAGTATATAGAAGGTCTATGTCTTTTACCTAGGGAGATAAATAAAATTTTTATATACCTTATCCCCAATACACATAATCCTACTAACTTTAGGAGTTTTGATCAATTGCTTGCTACAACTTACTCTATAAGATTATAGCTAAACTTCTGACTAAAATGATGAAGAAGGTTTTGAGTACTATAATGAATATGCAGCCTTTTTGGAGTGTAGGAGCATAAGGGTCAATGTCTTCCTTGCTCAATAGCTTTTCAAAGGATATTCTAAAAGAAGTACCCCAAGGAATTGTGCCATCAAGACTGACTTGAACAAAGCCTATGATTCTATCGCCTAGCTTTTCATTGAGCAAGTTTTAGAAGTATTCAAGTTCCTAGGGAAATTTAGGAAGTGGCTAAGCATGCGTTACTATACTCCTCCTTAATTTATTCTGGTTAATGGTAAACCTTTAAGAATATTTAAGGAATATAAAGGTGTCAGGCAAAACCTTATTGTGCTATGTATACAAGTTTTAACTAAACTTATAGACCACATTATAAAGGAGGACTCCTCCTTTCAATACCACTCAAAATTCAAAGTATTTAGGATCTCCCACCTTCCTTCTACAAATGACATCTTGCTACTCTCTAAAGCTTATGACAATTTAGTTGAAAATCTTATCATACTTTCAATTTTTCAAGAAGTTTTTAGGCCTTAGCATCAATAATAAGAAAAGCCACATAATCATTTCTAAAAATGGAGAACATCTTTCCTATTCGTTCGCAACTATCTTTGGCCTAAAGATTAAACAACCTCCCATAACTTATTTGGGACTCCCCATAATAACTAGAAGAATACTGTATAGGTAGTGCTTGCCTCTTTTAAAGAGGGTGCATAAAAGAATTTCAAAATGAAATAATCATTATTTATCACTAGTTGGTAGAATAACACTGGTTTAGTTAGTTTTTAACTCATTACATATTTATTAGTGTTCACATATATTTCTTAGCTAAATGAGTGGTGAAAATCTTGGAGAAATTGTTAGGAAGATTCCTATGAAAAGGTTACATGGAGGGTAGATTTATGGAAAAAAAGTGATATGGAAGGAAGTATATATGCCAAAGGATAGAATGTAACATCCTGTTATCTCATGTTAAGGGTTAGAACCCTAGAATAGTGTACATGAGAGATTATTGAGAAGTTAGAAAAAGCACTTCATTGTTTATGCATAATATAGCTTATATACACATGTGAATGTTAATTATTGCAAACATTAAAATGATTGTCCATGCATTCATTGACATTTTCTGGGCATAATTGATTTATAAATGTGATTATATTGAGAATTATGGATTATATGTCTTAAAAATTGATTTGGTGATAATAATTGTTGATATAGAATTTTTGGTGAAATTTAGGAAATTTTCGAAATTATGAGTATTTATGGACTAGGAAAAATACCAAGTGATAAGACAGTTGATTTATGGTAGTAGAAATATATGTCAAATAGCAGTTAAAATAATTGGCTAACGGTATTAGGATTTGTTGAGAATATGATATTGAAAATTGAGTAACAATTGGAGTAGGAAGTGGAGACAAATTGACTAGTTAAATAAGAGAATCAAGTGAAACCATAGGAAATGGACATGTGGCAAGTGACAAGTGTCACTTGCTAAACCATGCATCTACCCCCTACGACACTCTCTCTTAAGAGAAAGATCATCTTCATTTTTATTTGTCTTTCACTGTCTTCATTTGTTCTCACCTCTTGTTAATTTCTCTTCTCATTTTCTTTGATCTTCTTCATCTACGATACTCATTTCTTACCCTCTCAACGTGAACCTTGTTCTCACCTTTCACTTGCCACTTTCATTTTGTTATCTTCTTCTTTGTTACTAAAAGACCTTACTCTACAACCTTTTATTGATGATGATCGTGTGATATTAAAAAGCTAAGGTTCATGTGATTTAAAGAGTTTGGAGTTTTACTAAGTAAGTAACATGGTAATTCTCATGGGTTGTATGAATATGAAACAAATATGATGATTAATTAATATTAAATGATAATAAGAATAGTGGTCATTACACATGTGCATCATGGGTAAAGAAATGAACACACTGGCATCTTGTTTTTGTTTTTATGATGATTAATATTTCATAAGTTGTTGTAGAGATGAGTTTGAAATAGAAAGATCACTGAAAATGGTGTAAGAAAAAGGTATAGACATTTCATGAAAAGATGATGTGCTTATGTTCTGTTTTTTGTGTATTAATGTGGATCTTTTTGGGTGTTATAAAGGTGAACTACAATGAATCTAGAGTGAAAGAAAAGGAGTAGTTTGGTGTCTTGAAATGAGGTAAATAAAAATGATAAGTTAGAGATGAAATGAAGATGTTAATGAAGATGAACATGGGCAGAAAATATGGTGAATGTATGTATATGATATGTTCGGTTTTTGGTGTTTATGATCAATCATAGATTTTGATTTATGTTTGGATGATTTGAGCTAAAATGGAAGTAGGAATGAAGAAAGGAAATACTAGGTAGTGCACGATTGTGACAGAAAGGAAACCTTAGGGGAGTCACGATCGTGTCAGAGAGGAGAAATCAGGTAATGCACGATCGTGACAGAGAGGAGAAATAAGGCAATGCATGATCGTGACATTGAGGAAGCATTAGGCAGTGAACAATTATGCATAAGCACAATCGTGACAGAGAAGAATCAACAGGAAATGCATGATTGTGACAGTGAAGGTGTTATGCTTTTTTATAGTTTTTGACACCCTTCACTCTTTGACCATAACTTCTTCTTCGGACCTCCGATTGACTTGAAATTTAAACCACGAACTCCTCACACATTTTTCTTCCTCTCCATCAAATTTCGTGGTCATATAAATTCATTAGGAAAGGGTTGATAATGATTGATTTATAAATTTAGGATGAAAATGATGAAGTGTGCTAGAATATGTTAAATGGAGTGTTTTCACTGAACAAGCATCTGTAGTTTGGCCATATCTTGATCTGTAAACATCCATATGGAATAATTTTAAGTTTAGATTAAACTAGAGACATATGGATACAACTTTTATGAAGAAATTAAATTTTAATTATGTCTCTAAGAGTTTCAAAATTTGGCTTGAAGTTGAGTACTGAGTGTTGTTGCAGTTTAAGTACAGTTTGAAGTATTTTATGTATAACTTGCAAAATACTAAACCAAATTGTGTGAACTTCATGTCGTTAGAAACTTAAGACATATGGAAACATTTGTTTAGAAGATTGTATTGAGCTATGAACCTTAATGCATGATGAGTGATGAATTTAGAATAAAATTGTATTATTGAGGTGTAAACTTAACTTCAAATTAGACATATGTTAGTTTTGAAGTATGAATGATCATGAGATGAGAATAAAGAAAATATACCCGGGATTGTCATTAAACATGGATTGTATATAATCCATATATACATATGTGCATAAATGAGTACTTATATAATTGTGCAAAGTTGTGATGTGTCTAAACGTGTGTTGCATGATATAGAAAAGCAATTAGAGTGTCAACATCCAGCCGTTGCCGAGACTTTAAGGCAATAGCTATCTGGAGCAAACTATGAGTAACTTAGACAGTCTCATTTGATTAATTGTTTGTTTTAAACTCTATATTGAATTATTATGTGAATGTGATTGTGTTGATTCTGGACATTGAATGTCCGAGATGTTTGATGCATGAATTATATATATTGGAAGTGCTCCTTGTATGTGAATCTGACAGAAATAAGTGTACCCAACATAACTATTAAATGTTATACTTAGGTCCGATGACATGTGAAAGTGAATGTGTAAAGTAAAATAAAGTGATTGATTGATCTTATGTGATTTGGTGCATTTTATTACATGAATGCATGGACAGATAATGACAGTTGTGACCAGAGTGGCCATCGAAAAAGAGCTTAAAGATCAGAATATGATTAAGAGCTAAAGACTCACTATATATAATGAGCCATGTATCTTCAACGGATAAGGGACAGTTATCAATGAGCTTGGTATCCATAATAGATACGAGACAGTTATAGGCACTCGATCACAACAACGTAATAATCGGAAATGAGTCTCATGAGCATTACGTATACATTTAATATGTATGTTTCGAATGAATTGTGTTGAATGAGAAATGTGGAAATTGTGAACAAAGAGTTTTGTGATTATACATGATGATAGTTGATATCATATGAACTACGTGATTGTATGGATTGTGTGTTATATGATATGAGTGACCATCGAGGATGGTTAACTCACTGAAGGTTCGCAAAACTCACCAAAATTGCGACGTTGACATTTTAAGTTCGAGACATAGAAACTCTAGAAGAAGCATAGTTCTTGTACTTTTGAATAGAAGAAATGACTCCAAGGTCGGTCAGCTGAGATTGAAGGATCTAGATGAAATTTTTGTATAATTCCTCATGTATGTAGTGTGTTCGGCATACAGAGATGTAAACTCTGATTAGTTTTTTTGTAAATGTATGTATATGAGTGTTATTGTAAAGCTACAATATATATTCAGTTTTATGAAATGAAATGAGGAATTTTTGGTTTGTAAATATTGTGACATTTATGTATAAATGATGATGCTTAAGTTAGTGTCGTGACTGCTTTAGCATGCTACTCTTGTGGGGTACGTACTCTAATATCTTTCAGAATGTCAGGTATGTGTCTTACGAGAGTGAGGTGCTATGTAGAAGGGGTCTCGATATTCAACTTATTAATACTACTAACAGAATATTAATGGGAAGAAGGAAGTAAAGGATGATTATAGACAAAAAATCTCTATGGTCAAAATAGATCAATGAATACTATATGAGAAGGAGAAGCTTATGGGAAATACAAGACTTCAAAGGCCAATCTTATTTCTTTCAATAGATCTTAGAACTCAAAGAAGCAATGTCAAGATATGTTATACATAAGGCAGAAAATGGGAATAAGGCTTCACTAATTTTTCACAGTTGGATCAGGGTTGGTGTTATAATTGAATATGGAGAATATATAAGTAGAATAAATGATCTATCCTGGCACACAAAAGTTAAAGTGTGGATCTCAAACCATTAATGGTAAAATGTTTTAAGGGGCTTACTCAAATACTTCTTGATTATAGTTTGAACAACTCCAAAGTGGACTTCTACAGGGGACCTTAAACAACTCAAAGATTTTTACCAATAAGTCCTTTAGAGCTTATATTAGCGGCTAGAATGATAGAGTTTCTTTTATAAAAAAAAAAGGTATGCATCAATAACAAGATGTCCTATCACTTTCGGCTTATGTTTAAAGTAAGGTGCCCTATGCTAAATAAGATGCCCTACTTATGTGGAAGAAATACTTACAAATTATATGAACAAGACCCTCAATCCTTGGAACACCTCTATTTTATGTGTAACTACTCTTAAAGGAATTTGGGAAGCGTTGCTAAACTGGATTCACTTTATTGTATGGTTAAATTACTTTAAAAGCCATAATAATAGGATAATATTATATTCTTGCTAACATTTGGGACTACACTATATAAAATATGGAAGGAGAGGAATTACAGGGCCTTTAAAAGAGAATCTTGACTAACTTCAATAGTCAAAAAAAAGAAATTTTCATGGGGAGTGAACTCATCCTCATCCTCGTCAATGACAATATCTGACGGTGCAAACTATAATTGGCTCAAGCTTGGAGAATTGAGTAAAAAGGCCTAATACAGCAACTCTCTAACCAGTTTCCAAGTTTGGATCCATCATTTCATTATCCGTTTATGATACACTCGTAAGTTACAAACCTAGGGAACAAAATCTTAAGGCAGGAAAATGAGACTCACCTTATAATTTGTTACTCGTGGCATTTTACCCAAATCCTAACGACCATCTTCCATCAATAGTGTAAGATTAAAGAGGCGAATGTGTCAAATGAGACTTCCACAATGTCCTTACTGGAAACTTCCACGCGTGTGTTGATTAATTGGTCTCACTAGGTGTTCAGCTGTATGGTCATTGTTAAACATCTAGTAAGGCTGGTAAGGGCGTGGGTCCTTTTAATATATATTCATTTACTTAAGAAAAAACATTTGTTTACGTAATAAATCTTTTATATGTGTTTAATAATATATCTTTAAAAGGCACTTTTATTGTATAAGTAAAATCTTTATCCTTATGATACATCAACTTTAATATTATTAATAAATTTTGTCTATTAAATTGTAATGTAAGCAAATATTAACATTAATAATTAATTTGCCAACTTCAAAATTTTAAATGCTTATTTTAATTTTTTTTTGAAAACCTTAAGAATTGTCATTTAGTTTATCTGTTTCTTTATAATGGTTTTAATTTTAATTTTAGTTTTAATTTTTTCTTTTGTTTATAATGATTTTAATTTTAATTTTAGTTTTAATTTTTTCTTTTGCTTTATTTTTAACAAACAAAACATGTTTGGTTTAAATTTATAATAAAAATTTGAAAACCTATTTTTATTTTTAATATAATTTTAGATGTTAATATTAAATTGTAATTAAATTTAAATTTTACATTATTTTCATTCTTAAAATTATTAATTATTAAAAACTATAAATATTTTATATGATTAAAGAAAATTACATGTAAATTTTGTGTAATTGAAAGTCTAATATAAAAATAATATTTACTCATTCTAATTAAATAATTAAATATGTTCATCATTTAACAATCCATTTGACCTTTCATTAATACAATCATTTAATATTTTTCTAGCAATTTCATCTCACTTTTGGGACATATGCTAAAATTGTGCTAGACTAATATTATACTCTACTCAAGAATTTATATCTTCATTTGCACTTCCATAATAAGCTCTTCATTTTTAGTGAAACCTTCATATAATTTATTCCTTTATCCATGCAATCTACTACAAGCAATATGGATGTATTTTTGCTTCTTCATATCATAATTAGTCTTGTTTGAAAGTACAAAGAATCTTGTCTTTAGAACTTCAAAATATCTTGTGGTTATTGTGGTCTTCCTCTTCCTCTACACCTTACATGTAGGCATATTAGTATAGCATAAGTCCACCAAATAGAATTTAAATAAACATATAAAAATGTAATATCAAAAATAAAATTAATTATATTTACTATGTTTATTATAATAATGTCGTAACTTATGAAAAAAATATGAAATTGGTTCTCTGGAATTGTTATTATCTACAAAAAAAGGTTCTAGAGAATCATACAATAGTTGCTATTGTCTATAAAAAAGGTTCAAAGAATCATGCAATATCTTCTCATACAGCCACGACATGTGTGAAGGAAATGTCAAATGAGCAACAATATAAAATATTTTGAGATGAATAAATTCTTTTACATATATAATGCATTTGTTTATCTATTGAAACATATGCATCAATCTATGTTGATTACTCCTGTAAATCATTAAAAAAAATAAAATTATAGTATTAAAATGATTAATATAAAGGTATAATATTAAAGTAATAAAGCACATGAATATACGTGAAAATATGGATAATCTTTTAGATTGTTCTTAACGTCAAGAGGTGTACTAGTAAATTATGATTGAGTAATAACTCTTTTTATAAGATGATTAATTGTTTATAATGCTTCACAAAAATATTTTGAAATTATCCAAATTGAATGTTGAAAACTTTGCATTTATTCCAATTATTTCATTGTGCCTTATTATCATAAAGAAATTTCAACTTGCTTCTTTATAACTAAATGATTAGTTGATTTTAAGCATCTTGCACTTTTTAATTCATAATATAATCACAAAAAGATTGTCTAAATCAATCTTTAAGTTCTTATAAAATCTTGTGAGATTATTGTTTAGAAGTTCCAATACCTTAACATGACTTAATATAGCAGAAGTTCTATGAGGTTGCTTAAGTAAATATAAATATTCATATTCTTCCACATATAGAGAAATTTAAAATGTCTTAATTTTTTATCATTTAAATTTGATTCAAAATTTGATAAGAAGGTCATATATCTTTAATATTGACATTGATAAAGATATTAAAATATAAATGATAAAAATATTCTTAAACATCAAATCATGGAATATATACTTAAGAAGTTCATATTAAAGATTCATTTAAGAGGTTCATGTTATGTATACACTTAATATGTACAAACCAAGGAATAGTTCTTAATTTAAAAATGTATAAACTAGCAATAGTTCAATGGTTAATAACATGAAATTTTAACTAAAGATATATAGTTCAATCTACCTTTTTTTTTTGCATCTTATAAACCAAGAATAGTTCAATGCTTAGTAACATGAAAATTTAACAAAAGATATATGGTTCAATCTATCTTCTTTTACATTTTAAATATCCATAAAAATCTCCTTACAAAATGGATAATCATGTAATGCATATTTACTACTTTTCCATATTACACACATTGACACCAAATCATATAAGGACTTCAACCAGTCCTTCATTGTATTAATTTTTTAATTAATTGACAAAGGTTCAAATTCATTAAGTATTATATACTAAGCGTGCATGGGATCATCACCGTCTGCTAACGTGTCCTAAATCAAACAACCCTAATTTATCGAATAGTCTTAATTTATTTCTATCGTGAATAAAATACCAAGACTTTCGAAGGTTCTATCTTTAGGCTCTCACAAAGCCCTTTCTCTCTCCTTAGGGTTCCTCTCCTTCTCCATCATTGGCTTCTTCAGTCCCCTCACCTTCCCCAGCATCTGCCCCAATACCTCTTTCATTATCATCATCGCTTATACCATCACCTGCCAATCTAAATCATCAACGACTTACATAGTTTTAGATCGTAAGGGTTAGACTATCCCTACAAACAGCGCTATTACTTACCAGAATTTGGCTGCCAACAAGATCTTCAAGGTTAAAGATGTATTTGGTAAGTGATAATCAACAACCATAAACAGTATTGCGTTTCACTAGAGCTAACTATTGATCATTTCTTTCTGATTCATAGTTTTCGACTATGCCGATGGAGCTCTTTATATGGCGAAGGTGACCAAGCAAGCTTTCCGATCATGCAACACTAGCTCTTCGATCTCTCTCAGCACCATACCATCGATTAGAATAACTCTCACAACTCCAGGTGAACATTTCTTCATTTGTGTAGTCCCTCAACGCTGCTCTCTTAGCCAACTTCTAGCCATCAATATCAGTGGAATCACTAGTGCACCAACCTCTTTTGTGGTCATCTTCAAATCCTTATTTTGAATCAAACTCCTAATTTCCCTTACTAAGTAAATCCTCCACTGCTTCTGGTTCAACATCGGAGTTAATCACTCCCTCAATAGAAACACATTGCACTTTTCTCTTAACAACTCTTTTCCGAATCTTAAAATGAAAGCCCCAAATGATCCAGTACTGCTTTCACTTTCACCCAAACTATCAAACACATTATCAACAATAAGAGCCTCTCCCTTTTCTTCCATACCTTTCATAATCTTCGGCTTCCAGGTTGCTTTTAGACCCGACCCTCCAGAAAGAACTAACTTAGAAGCAAGACGAAAACTCCGTAGGCAACTAGGTGGGTGGGTTTTGAGTTCAGGGTAGGAGAGAACAAGTATTGAATTTGTTCGATGCTTAGTTTCTTTTGCTAACTAGAGTTTTTTCATTATTTTTGTTTGAGTTTTGTTGGTTGGTGAGGAAGTAGAGTGTGAGTGAAATATGCATGCAAGTTTGGTTTTAGTTTAAGAATACATTTAAAGTAAATGCTTTGATTTTCACTTGTTTCTTTATTCGTTTGGTTGCTGAGAAAACATAGTTGAAAATTTTTTGAAAAGAAGTTCGGATTTAGCGATTTTCTTGTTTGTTGTTTGAAGAAATTTCATTTCTTAAGGAGCTTATTATTCTCTTTTTCATATTTCAGTTTGAGACCTGTCTTAGCTTCAAACCTTTTAGAAACTCCTCTCTGTCCCACCTCAGCAACACATGATTGTTTGCCACAATCTTCATCAATTTTGTAGTGTATTGTTGTATTGGATTTTGATGACAATTTATTAATATGATTCATTCATGTTTTTGATTTTGTATTCCTACAAACATAAATAAAAAGCTGTTTTTGGACATTTTGACTTGATGACTTATTGATTTAATTAAAACCACTGTATCTGTCTTGACTTTGAACGAACAACAAAAACTATCAACCCAAAATCTGCTTACATAACAAAAGATAATCTTCTAACAAATACGCCACCGATTTAGATATGCAATGTTATAAATGAGGTATAAATGACTTAAATATTAAATTACCTGACATAAATATTAAGAGTAATCGAGTAGGAAGTCAACGAAATCTCAAAGTAATAAAATTTGATTTTCTTCATATTCATTGAGAAACGTATCAACCCAAAACCTACACTCCTATAAAAGACATGGAGATGGAGCTCCAATTTTCAAAGCCTAAAAAATTTCCCACCTCAGACTACAATGGAATAGCTACCCAAGTGTACCTCCCTCCCTCCTAAAACTAATAGGAATAGGGGTTAGAAAGCATTGCATTTCGCTGATCTTTATACCAAGAATCAACCCTACTTACTAAGTTAATAAATGCATTGAAAAAGAACCAGAACCAAGGTACAGATCCAATAGCATGTATTTAATTTTAAAAAGATAACAAAAGATTGTGAGGGAGGTCCACCGAAATGCCTTAGCCGCACCAGTACCGTCAATTCCACCTCCTCCCACTACTAGCACCACCATCCCTAGCCACGCTTTCCACACTCCCTAGCCTATCCTCTGCTTCTCCACATCCACATTCAGTTTCCTACACATTTCCCATTCCATTCTCATCAAAGCAAAGGCTTAAACTCTTTAGCACCCCTTCCCCTTTCCCCCTTTTTCTCAAACCTACAAACAGATTCACCTTTAGCACCCCCTCTTTCTCATATCTGTAACCAGAAACACCTTCCCACCCCATTCCCACTTGCAAACGCATTCCTTACCTGTGTCCTCACTTCTTCAAATTCTTCAGCACTTTCTTTCTTTTCCTGTCCTAGATTTGGCCTGCAAGAAAATAATTTCAATATGAACACAGAATTTCCACCCCTATTGTCCACATTTCTTGACCTTAACCCTAACCCTAAATCTACCAGTCCCTCCCCCTTAAAAATTACAACAGCCCCCCCTCCCCCCAATCCC
>JANSVA010000006.1:15268521-15281786 GCA_025504915.1 Erythroxylum reticulatum
GAAGTTTGTGTACCTGATAAGGAAGATTGAGTAAAGAGATTGATAGAGAAGTGCAATAACAACCTAAGCTAGACACCCTAGTATGAATACGCTAAAATAGTATCTAGCTACTAAGGAGGTGGAAACAAGTGGCAGAGTGTTTGAATAACCAATAGTCTTGATTGTTTGAGACATGCTTAAGGCTTATATTTTGGAGTTCATAAGAATATGAGACTGTTGTATAATTCAAATTGACTACAGTCGTAGTGACATCATTAAAGTACTCTATGAGGCATTGTATGATGGTAAGGGATTATTCACCCTTACACTAAAAGGAAAAGTACCTCAAAATGAGCAAAGACTAGAATTGATTTGAGACACTGGTGATAAGTGAAGTGAATCTATAATAGGAGTTAAGTAATTCAAGAAAGATAAATGAGTTAGGTGGATCAACACCGAACATAGGGAATATAGTGAAATGGACATAAGAGTTTAATGTAATAATACTGAAGAGAAATGAATTATCAAAGGAGAGATGAAGTGTTTTTGAAAGTGCCACCTTGGCAAGGTGTGCTCAGATTTGGAGAAAGGATAAGTTAAGCTATTATGAATTGGTTTATATGAAAATTATTATAAGTTAGTGTTACTAGTGAAAGATGTCTTAGATTCATAATATGTGATATGTAAATAGGTTAAGAAATAATGGTATGATCGACAGAGATAGATTAACAGCGTACGAAGTAAAAGTTGGTGAGTAATCTGAAATATATCGATGAAATAGTCAAAATAGTGTGATAGCTAAATAAGTGATTGAAGGACCTATTGAATTTATCAACTGTGGTCATTTGGAAAAAGTATTTAAGTGGTGAAGTATATAGGAAATGAAGAAGCATATGAGGAAATAATACCTTTACTTTATTGATCAATTAGATGAGAATTTCGAGGACGAAATTTATGAAGGGGGAGAATTGTAACATCCCAGCCCCATATTAAGGATTAGAACCCTAATTTCAATAATGGAGAGAGTAGCTATATGAGAGTTAGAAAATTTTACATTTCATACTCAGCAGAATGTCAGCATACATGCAAGTGAATTTGAATCTTTGCACACATGAAAATAATTGTACATGCACTCATTGACATTTTAGGTATATTAAATAGTAATGGGATAGATTGAGGATTATGGTTATAGTGAATGAGTATAATGAAATGGAGTAGAAAGACTAGAAATAAAATTTAAGTGTTAGATTTAGTGAAGAAAAATACGTTGAAGAAGTTTACTAAGAATTTCTAGTATGGGAGTTTTAGTTAGTGGAGTAAAAAGTTGTGGTCTTTATAAGGGGGAGATGTTCAAGAGCATAGATGTATCGTCTGTAAAGACGTATCGTCTATGATGACATCACATCATTTCTAATGATGTCATTTCATCTGTAAAGACGTATCGTCTGTGATGACGTCATATCGTCTATAGAGTTGTGTCGTCTTTAAAGACACTTTGTCTTAAGAGTTGCATCGTCTTAAGTTGACTTTGCTTTGTCTTAAGTCGACCATCTGTATCGTTTTAGGTTGACTTTTCCTTCATCTTAAGTTGACCATCTGTATCGCCTTAAGTTGACTTTTGCTTCGTCTTAAGTTGACCATCTGTATCGTCTTAGGTTGACTTCTGCTTCGTCTTAAGTTGACCATCTGATTCATCTGCTTATTGCATTCATCTACTTTGCCATTCATCTGCTTATGACATTTGTTTTCTTTGCCATTCATCTGTTTATTGCTTCGTCTACTTTTCCATTCATCTGCTTTTTCGAATCATCTGCTTTCCATTCGTCTGCTTTTTCAAATCATCTGCTTTCCATTCGTCTTATTTTGCATTAATCTATTTTTGCGTTCGTCTGCTCTTTGCATTTGTCTACTTTTTCGATTCGTTGCCCTTCACTTTGTATGCTTATTGCTTCATCTGCTTTCTACTTATGTGACCGAAACTTCTTCTTCTGTACACTATTTGTTTGATGCTATCGTCTGGTCCATCTTGGACCCTTCAGGCGATAGAATTTGTCTCCAATGTCTTCACGAAAGAAGTAGATACTAAAATCATCTTTGAAACCCTCCTAAGATGATCTCAATCTGATATCTCTAGAGAGAGTTGTGCCAATTGTAAAATAGCTTCTATGTATTGTTTATTTTGCATAGTTTGGTCTAAATTTGACTCTCTAGATGATAAAACTTGCCTTCAAGGTCCTCATGAAAGTTACACACCTATAAGTCCTCTTTCAAACTGTCTAAAAAGGATCTTGATTCGATACCTATAGCGAAAGTTATACTAGTTGCCCCAAAAGAAAAAGGTTCAATATGATTGAGGACAGAACCAAATTGAATGATTTTGGTGTCAATGGAGACATAAGACATAAGGGACTATGTTTTTAAAAGAAAGTATTACAAAAAGACTTTATTGTTAGGGTCAAAAGGAACATTTAAAGTTGACCCAAAATGATATGTTATGGGAAAAATCTGAAAGTGAATAAGGGGTTATGATTTGTGATTTCAATGGTCTTATTAAGTCATAAACTTCAGTGTCAATTATACTTAAGTGAGTTTTAATAAAGGGAAGTGGATAAGTGGATAAGAAATGGACAAGTGTCCTAGCTAAAGTTAAGATTTTTATTGCCTTAAAAGGCTAGCTACTGTTCTTATACTTATTCTTCTTGAAACTTCTTTCTTTAGAGTTCCTCCAACCTAGAGCTTTTCATCAAATATTCACCGAATTTAAACCTTGCTTTCTCTGTTTGTCATCACTTCCACTCTGATACTTCTTTCTTCTATTCCAAGAAAAACCGATCCTCCCTATCAACTTTCAAGTTGATGTACGTGGGTGCATGAGTGATTAGGGTTACGTGATTTTGCAGAGATTAGAGCTTCAAATAAATAAACTTGTTATGCTTATGTAGTTTTGCATGAAATGAAACATGCATCATTAATTCACTGCTAAATGGTTAAGAACAGTGATATTCTTATTTTTTGAAAAATGAGTGAGGAGATTTTAATTTTCCATACATGGTGCTTTTCTTTGAATTTAATGACTGAAATATTATGCGATAGTATTAAACCAATTTTGGAGTTGAAAGATCAATGAAAGTGTGTAATGGTGTGAAAGAACGATTAAAGTGATAGTTAGAGGAAATATTGAGTTTTAAGCTGAAAGTTGATAGTGATATATACATAATTATATACTTTGTCTTCCTCTTCACTAGTCACATCTGGGACTATATTGGTAAATTAGTGAATGAGTTATTGATATCAATGTACCAAAGGATTGAGGTTGCAGTTCAAAGAACTGACGAGTGATTAAGTTAAGAAATGAGAATGTGCATAAGATATAAGGTTCGTTAAAGTACTCGGGAGTGTCATTGATCATGCATTGTACATAATCCATTTATACATTTATGCATAAATAATTGCTTATACGTGTGCAATTATTAATGACTGTGCAATGTGCGTATTGCATAAATGGGTTGTGCAGGTCAAGTGTCCGCATTCAGGCGTTCCCAAAATTTGAAAATAAATGCTAATCTGGAGCGTACTGTAAGTAGACCGAGATGGTCTCACTTCATTGTTTGCTTTGTTTCAAGTTTGTATTAATTGACTACTGAATTTGATTGATTATGTTGGCTTCTGGACAGGAGGTCCGATGATTGTAATGTTTGATTTGGATATTAAAGTGCTACTTGAATGTGAATTGGATGAACTATGTGTACTTGATGTGATTGTTAAATGTATTCTGAATACGTATTTGCATATGAATGAAAGTGTGAATTCTCAACTTTAATGTTGAATGCTGGACTAAGGTCTGGTGATATGGGAAAGTGATTGAATGGGATTATGCAAATATGAGTGATGCATTCCATCTCATGAATGCATGAAATATAATGGCAGTTGTAACTGGAATAGCCACTGAAAGTGAAAAGGAGCTTAAAGCTCAGAAAGTGAAAATGAGCCTCGAGCTCAGAAGTGATTAAGAGCCTAAGGCTCACTATGTATAATAAACCCTATATCCCCCAAGCAAATAAGGGACAGTTAGTAATGATCCTAGTGTCTAATGGATACGGGACAGTTTAGGCACTCAATCACAACAAATTAATGAATGGAAAGTAAGTCTCGTGCACATTGCGTATGCATAATATGAATGATTAAGTGTATTGAATGTGAAATGTGCAATAATGTGCTTTATGTGTTATGTGATTGGGTGAGCCATCGATGATGGTCACTCATTGAGTTCGCAAAACTCACCCAAGATTTGCAATTATTTTTCAGGATTAGAAGAATACCCCGTTAGACTAACGGGAGTATACCTACAACATACAAGTGAAGGATAGAGGTCAGGATCAGTTCGCATCTGCATTGTATTTCTTCATTTTGTATTGAATTACTTGTTCCGCAACTTTTTGTATGAATTTGTATTTCGAAATGAATAAAGTGTTTTGTATTTGTGAAAGGGCCCAAATGGCTATTGAAATTTTTTATGACTGTATTATGTGATTGAAAATGTTTATGAATGAAACTGGGCCCTATATGATGATTAATTTCCACATAATATGTTTGTGGTTTCAGAAACAAAAGAAAATTTTATACCGATTTCTGAGTGATTGAGTGCTCTAGCATGCCACACTCGCGAGGCATAAGCTGGGACATCACCCATCGATGTCAAGTTCGGGTCTTGCGGAAGTGGGGTGCTACAGATGACCACGAAATCCATCCCATTCGTCTATTTAATCTTACGGTTGGTCCTCCTCTTCTTATTGCTTCACTATCTAATCTCTCTTATCGTCACCGATTAATAACTCTTCCCATTGAATGGTCTCAATCATGTTAGAGCTTTATTTAACTGAGAGACCACGAGCTTCACTCTCCACTGTCTCTTGCTCTAACCAATTAATAACTCTTTTATTAAATAGTCTCAATCATGTCAGAGCTTCATTTATTAACTATAGAGCTTCATCAATTCAAACATAAAATACCAAACTCTCCAATTTTCTACCTTTAATTCTTAATAAACAGCCCAAAAAGGCGACAATGATCTCCCCCTCTCAAGCCTAGCATTTGTCGCAACACCACCTTCAACATCATCGTCGCCCCTACTCCATGCGATCCTCAATTATCAGTTTTTGCACGAGGGAATGATGAAGAGGAGTTGTTAACTACGTACAAGTCACTGGTACCCAATGGGAGGTGTTCAATCTGTACCAAGACATGCTATGACCCACGCGCTTCTTTGTTTGACCTAACTCAAGGGGTGTCTTATGGAGACACATGTTCAGGGAGAACGACAGAAAGGAGTTCGAACAGGCTTGCTTTAAGAAGGAACGGACCTCCGGTGGTGATGGTGACCATGGGTGACGATTTACCATAACTGTTGCAGGTTGGTGTTTCTCTTTTAGATGATCTTCAGATTTATGTAAAATCAAGGTTATAAGATCACATATCTGTTCTCCATTTTTGTTGAGGCAGGTTAGTGTTAGGTAAAAGCATCGAAATTTTGGATGATGGCAAGTTGGGGAATTTGGGACTTTTGAGTGAGAATGTGGTTGGAGACATGAAAGAGGATGGTGTTCGATTTACCATAGTTGTGCAGGTGGGTGATCCTCTTTTAATTGATGTTCAAATTTTTGTAAAATCAAGATTTTAAGATCAAAGATCTGTTCTCCATTTTTGTTGACACAGGTGAGTGCTGGGTAATAACATCGGAACTTTGGATGATGACATGTTGGAAAATCTGGGACTTTTGAGTCAGATTATAGTTGGAGACATGACAGAGGATGGTGGTGGTACGGTCTTTGTGTTCTAGTAGTTTTGTTTCTTTCATTGATGCGATTTTTATACAAAGATGGTGTTTGGATTATTATGATGGGGTTTAACTACTAAGTAAAATTGTTTAGAAATTGGTTGAAACATCAGTTATCTTTCAAAAAAAAGATGGGTAATACATTACATGAATAGTAAAGCAAAATCTGATTTTCCAAATTGAAACTACAGAAGAGAATGTTCTTTGTTAAGGTTTTTAACTCTCTTGTAATTTCTTTTCGCAGTTGATGCGATTTGTATACAAAGATGGTGTTTGGATTATTACGATGGGGTTTAACTACTAAGTAAAATTGTTTAGAAATTGGTTGAAACATTAGTTATCTTCAAAAAAAAAGGTGGGTAATATGTTACATTAATAGTAAAGCAATGTCTGATTTTCCAAATTGAAACTGCAGAAGAGAATGTTCTTTGTTCAGGTTTTTAACTGTCTTGTTATTTCTTTTTGCAGGTCATCATCAGATGGTGATGACCGTGGTCATTCATTGAAGGCAGCAGAGGACTTTACACGTCGGAGAAGAAGAAGGAAATTAACATTATGCGGTTCTTGTCGAGAAATGCAGGATACATCAACTAACAACTCGAGTCACAACTTTCTTTAAGAGAAGTTCTTAGAGATAACAAATGATGGAGCATAGATTTGTATTATCTTTTTTGTACGATTGTATTCTTTATGAAGAATGTTTCCAACTGTATAACATTAGAGATTGATTGTTGCTATTTTAAGAGGGATATTTGTTCTATCGATGGGTATGTTTTTCTTCTGTTCTTTTTTCCTTGCCTGTTTCTGATATGAAAATGGAGAAATATGCATGCATTCATCCTATATGTCTGTTACTGGTGATTTGGGCAAAACACATATGCAGTTCTTGTGGAGAAATGTAGGATTCAATAATATTGTCCATATAATTCGTTCTGTGTGAGCTAACTTTCAAACATCAACTAATATGGTCAGTCACAACTTTCACAAAGAGAAGTGCTTGGAGATAACAAATGACTGAGCATAGAGTAATATTACTTATTTTGTGTGTTATTTCTTTGTTGGGTGGTAAAGTATGAGTGAGCAGTTAAAAGTAAAACAACCGAGTTCTTCATAAAAAATGTTTCCAATTGTATAACATTAGAGGTGGAATGATATTTAAGAAGTGGAAAAATATTATCTCGTCTTTGCAGAAGTTATTATCATTAGTGCAGATTATACTTGGGAATAGATGAAGTCGTCTCTTTCATCATTAGTGCAGATTATATTTGAGAATAGGTGGAGGCATGTCTTAGGTGAAAGAGACTATGAGCTGACTAAATTTCAGACTAATAAATTTTGATTATTGAATGAACATTATAACTTATCGAAAGTCTAAACACAGAGCAACACATGCCGCCGATTTTGAGATATTCATAATACCCCTAAATATGAAATTTTACTCAAATTTCTCAAAATCATCAAAATCCAAATATTAGCTATTCATCTCACTCACTTATACTTGATATACTTTACTCATCTTCTTTGAATCACAACCTCAATCATATGAATATCTTTATTACCAAACAACTCATACCTTTGACACTTTGATATCAACAACTCATTCACAAATGTTATTTTAACATCACAAAAGTACACATTATCCAATCCCCCTTTTCTCCTTATAAAATTCTCCAAATTTCAAACCTTCGTGTCTATTTTCATGATTAATTTGACAATGCAAACTAAGTAATTTGACAACACTTTCTTCTATAAAAAATTTCCCCATTATCTTGAGTTTCTAATGACACTAAAATCATTCAATTTGGTTTAGTAATTTGAAAGTTATACTTCAAACATTTTCGGACTGTTCTTACTCTAAAACAACATACTATGCACAATTCCATCCAAAAATTGAACATCTTAGAGGCTGAATCACAATTCAACTTCTTCAGATAATTTGTAAGAATATATCTCTATTTTACTCCACATTAAAATTAATCTCATTTAGAATCCTACATATCCAATTATAATCAAAATTCTGAAATATGTTCAGTAAAATATTCCTATTTACACTGTTCCAATAAATTCCTACAGTTTCATTTAATCAATCTTTTTCAAATCAATTGAGAAAGCTACCAATTTTTTTAACATAGAATAATGTGTTAGAAATCTATTGGCTCAAGAATTAAGTCATTTGGAGGTCTAGAGAAGAAGTTATAGTCGAAAGAAGCAAGACTGTTCAGTTTCCAAATTTCTTTCGGGTGTTTAGATTAAAATTAAGTCATAGTTACTATTGGAGAGGACAGTAACTTGATGGGACAATTAAACTTCAACCATTGCGATTAAACTCACGGGCATGCGTGAGTCACAGATGTGAAGGTGAGAAGTCATAGGCATCATACTAGTCAGACCCGTCCACGTTCATCACTCAATCTCTCTCAATTCAATTAATATGGCTATGAGTTTTGGTGAAGAGATATGGCAATGTCTTACGAGTCCAATGGTTTAAGTCTCATGTCATTTGGAGATCGGACGAAGAAGATATAGTCAAAAAACCAAAGGATGTTCATCTGCCTCTCAGCATTCCAAACTCACGATCATGCATGTGCACGATCGTGATTTTCACCATCAACCCTTCAAAGTCGACGCGATCATGCTTGTGCACGATCTCGAATTTCACCTAAAACCTTTAGATTTGCTATCGTGCATTTGCATGATAGCAAGTTTCACTTTCAAGCCTTCAAAGTTGCTATCGTGCATCTACACGATAGCGACTTTTATACGAAAGTCTGAATTCCCTTAATCGCATATCCAACTTCAAACCTCCATAACTTTTGATCTAGAAATCCAAAATTCTCAAACTTTATATAAATTTAAAGATAAAAGAAAGATCTACAATTTTTATGAAGACAATTTTGTCAAAATATTTATAGATCAATACAGTTTAATCAAGAAAATTTCATATCAAACTTTTACATCTCCTTTCTCTTTTCTTGGATTCATTTTCAACCAACTTCTTTAATGTCTTTCTTCACTAAATCCAACACTTAAATTTTCATTTCTAGTTTTACCACTCCATTTTCACTCAACTAATTCACCACAAATTCACAGTACCCCTAAATATGAAATTTTACTCAAAATTTTCAAAATATCAAAATTCAAATATTACTTATTCATCTTCCTCACGTCTTGCATTTCACTATTCTCTACATTTCAAAATATTTGTACATTCTCTATTTTTCTTCTCAACTTTCATTTTAAACAATTTTTCTCATCTCCAGACATCATCAGACAACTATTCTCTAAATTTAATCTCATTCTTGTTCATCTTTAATAACTCTTAAAATATTCACGTGTGTATATATATATAAGATTAAAGCATATATGCTCTTATATATATATACAATGAGAAGAAATAAAGCATATAAAAAAAGAGAATATATGCTTAAATATTTCATAACTATTTGTACTCTTCTCATACATATTTTCATTTTCAATGCCACATTTGTGTATGACAATTTAAATTCAATAACTATTATTTAAATATAAGTATATTTAAATTATAGGATGAAAAAACACTTGAGTCACGGGTGTGACTTATTCACACCAGTGACTAGCGATTTTTTGAAGTCACATGGTGACAAAAAATTTTAAATAAATATTTTATTAAAATTTTTCCTATTTTAATTTAAATCACATATTTTCAATAACATATCTGTGTCTAAAAATTTAAATTTATTAACTATTATTTAAGTATAAGTATATTTAAATTATAGGATGAAAAAATACTAAACGTTTATAATAACATTATATATATATATATAATGAATCAATTGTATTATAATAAAAATTTAAACTCATTAAAAATTATTATTTTTAATAAGAATGGCACATGCATGCAGTAAATAAATGTTTACTCAAAAATAAAAATAAAAAGTCACTTGTGAGCAATAAGCACAGGCGTCAAATAAACCAGAATAGCAGAGAATCACGCCTGTGAATAGGAGAGAGGAGAAACAAATAGAAGTCGTTGATGAAATGGACGAACGGGATGAATTTTGTGGTCTTATTTAATTGAGAGACCACGAGCTTCACTCTCCACTGTCTGTTGCTCTCACCAATTAATAACTCTTCTATTAAATATTCTCAATCATGTCAGAGCTTCATTTATTAACTGCAGAGCTTCATTCATTCAAACATAAAATACCAAACTCTTTAATTTTCTACCTTTAATTCTTAATAAACAGCCCACAAAGACGATAACAATCTCCCTCTCTCAAATTTAGCATCTGTCGCAACACCACCTTCAACATTATCGTCTCCCTTGCTCTATGCAATTGTCAATCATCAGCTTTTGCGCGAGGGACGATGAAGAGGAGGAGTTGTTAAACTATGGACGAGTCACTGGTACCTAACAGGAGGTGTTCAGTCTATATCAAGACATGCTACGACCCACTCGCTTCTTCGCCTGACCTAACTCTAGGGGCAATGGCTGATGGTTAATTGTCCCATCAAGTTACTGTGCTCTTCAATAGTAACTATGACTTGATTTTGATCTAAACACCCGAGAGAAATTTGGAAACTGAACAGTCTTGCCTCTTTCGACTATAACTTCTTATCTAAACCTCCAAATGACTTGATTCTTTATCCAATAGATTCCTAACACATTATTCTATCTCTCAAAAAATTGGTAGCATTCTAAATTGATTTGGAAAAGATTTATCAAATGAAAGTGTGGGAATCTATTGGAACAGTGTAAATAGGAATATTTTACTGAACATACTTCATTATTTTGATTATAATTGGATATGTAGGATTCCAAATGAGATGATTATTAATGTGGAGTAAACTAGAGACAGGCTTAAAAATCATAGGAGAATTCAAATGGAAATTCAGCCTCTAAGATGTTCAATTTCTGGATGGAAATTGTGTATAGTATATTGTTTTAGAATGAGAACAGTCCGAAAATGTTTGAAGTATAACTTTCAAATTACCAAACTCAATTGAATGATTGTGGTTTCATTAGAAACTTAAGATTATGGGGAACATTTTTATTGAAGAAAATGTTGCCAAATTACTTCTTTTTCATTGTCAAATTAATCATTCCCACACCAGTCAAACAATAAAAATGAACTCATTTCTTCTATTTCAAATCAGATTTTGGGAAACGTCAAACCGGAATTTCAATTTGACTTCTTCTGAACATTTGTTTCCCATTATCTTAAATTTATAATAACACCAAAATTATTCATTGCGGTTCAAAAATCTAAAAGTTATAGCCCAATCATTTTTGGGTTGTTATTAAGCTAAAATAGTAAACTATACTCAACTTTCATCCAAAAATTGAAAGTCTTAGAGACTAAATTAAAATTTGAGTTCTCAGAAGATTTAGAGCTCTATGTCTTTAGTTTATTTAGAAATAAGATACATCTCATTTAGAACTTTATAGATCCAGATATCATCCAAATACCAAAGTATGTTCAGTGAAATATCATGTTCATGCTCTTCCAACTGATACCCTTACTTTGATTCGATCAATCTTTTTTGAATCAATAGTAAAAGCCATAAATTTTTATGCAGAGATAGAGAAATGTGTTGGAAATTCATTGGTTCAAAAATCAGGTCATTTGTAGGTTGGAGGACAAAGTTATGGTCCAAAGAGTGGGAGATGTTCAAGTTTAGGGAAGATTGGTGGGTCGTGATCGCGCACATGCACGATCGCGACCTGCGCGCATGGCCGCAGAGTCGCGATCGCAACTTTCCCTATTCTTCTTCTGCCGACCTATTTTAGTAAAAGGGGCATAACTTTCACTAGAATTATTAGATTAAGGTTATTCAAAGACCGTTTCGAAGAGGACTTCTAGACCGACAAATTCTATGGAGACCCAGAAAAGACATTTTGCCTAAAAAAGGGTTAAAATTTTAAAACAATATAGCTGTCCCGAATATCCATCTCATGTAGCATTACTAACTTATAATGATCATATCTCTCAACTCCAATGTTCAAAAATTTCATACTATATAGCGTTAAAAAGCTAGGAAGCCAAACTACAACTTCTAAGAAGACAACTTTGCCTAATTTAGCTTAGATTAATCCAAATTTTCTGCCGAAGTTAGAACTCAACTTGACCCTTATGAAAAACTTGAAATTTGCAATGTTGAGAGGTAGATGAACATCGGTTGGTTTTTTGGCTATATCTTCTTCGTCCGATCTCCAAATGACATAAGACTTGAACTCGTAAGGCATTGTTCTACCTCTCCATCAAAAATTATAGCCATCTGAACTGAATTGGGAGAGATTGAGTGATAAACGTGGACAGGTCTGACTAGTATGCTCTCACCCAATTTTTCTACTTATCTCTCACGCCTATGACTTCTCACCTTCACACCTGTGACTCACGCACGCCCTTGAGTTATCTCCCTTACCCCCATGAGTTAATTGCAATGGTTTATGCTTCTTTTGACTATAACTTTTTCTCTAGACCTCCAAATGACTTGATTCTTGAGCCAATAGATTCCTAACCCATTATTCTATCTCTCTACAAAAATTAGTAGCATTCTAAATTGATTTGAAAAAGATTAATCAAATGAAAGTGTGAAAATCTATTGGAATAGTGTAAATAGGAATATTTTGCTGAACATACTTCAGTATTTTGATTATAATTGGATTCGTAAGATTCCAAATGAGATGATTATTAATGTGGAGTAAACTAGAGACATAGGCTTACAAATAATAGGAGAAGTCTAATGCAAGTTCAGCCTCTAAGATGTTCAATTTCTGGATGGGAATTGTGCATAGTATATTGTTGTAGAATGAGAGCAGTCTGAAAATGTTTGAAGTATAAGTTTCAAATTACCTAAATAAATTGAATGATTGTGGTGTCATTAGAAACTTAAGATAATGGGAAACATTTTTCTAGAAGAAAATGTTGCCAAATTACTTCGTTTTCATTGTCAAATTAATTATTCCCACACATGCATCAATACCATTTTTGCATGCAGTAATCCACAAGCATGAAAATACACACCAATCATGCATGCATCTTTTTAAAACATTAAAACATGCATAAAACTTACTTGACTTAGCTTCTCTCTCTTTGGTAAAAACGAATGTGTCTCATACATATAGCATCCGCATATAATTGTAATTTATTGAATGATTTGCAAAGCTAAAATGTAATGATAAATTGATATGAACTATTTGACTGTATAAACTGTGTAATTATATAATGATTGTGTTTTTTTACATTAGTGAATCATCGAGAATAGTTACTCTACTGAGTTCACAAAACTCATCAAAAATTACAGCGTGGCTTTCCAGGTTTATTAAAGATATTTAGATAATTTACCAAGAGAAAAGATCTTTAGACATTAAAAAGCTAAAAGAAAGATCCATAACTTTCATGAAGACAATTTTGACAAAATATGCCTAGATCAATACAGTTTAATTATGGAAGTTTCAGACTACATTTTT
>JANSVA010000006.1:15284398-15295537 GCA_025504915.1 Erythroxylum reticulatum
CTCCCACCCCTTAGGGCCCAGCGTAGCTGACACAAAAGTTTGGATACTAGCTCTGATACCATTTGTAATAGCCCAAACCGCCCTCCCACAGATATTGTCCTATTTTGGTTGCCCCTAAGGCCAAACCCCTCACGATTTTGCTCTTCCTACCTCTGGAAAAACGTATCTTTAGGGGGAGAGGTATCCATACTCTTATAAGGCATACTTCATTCTCCTCTCCAACTGATGTGAGATCTCACAGATAAGGATTCCCTAATATTTGAAAGTTGGAATCTGAATTTTCAAATACCTAACAAGAAGGATAATTCTTGGGCTATATTTCTAGACTCTCTTTTAAAATTGTCTACAACGAGTCCAAAGAGAGCTAAGAAGTATAGTGATTTCATGAGAGTGCTACAAGGATTTATCAACTTTACAAATCAAAATGAGATCACTAGCAAAAGATAAAATTGAAGGGCTTCAATGCCTTGCATTTGTAATGGTATTTGAAAGTCATGCTTTGATTAATGTTTTGGGAGATAAGGCGGGTTAAAACCTCAACATAATGGGTGAAGATATATAAAATAAGAGGGGATCACCTTGTCCGATACCTCTAGCTCCCTTAAATATATAGGCGGCTTCCTCATTAATAAGAACACTAAAGGTAGTACTAGAGATGCATTATTGTATCCAACTAATAAAATCCTTTGAAAGCCAAAGCCATAAACTTGTTTAAGATATATTTCCAGCTATTGGAGTCAAAAGCATTGAGAAAGTCAATATTCGTATAGTAACTTCTAATTGATTTCTTATCATGATAAGCTTTAACTAACTCATGTGCAATCAAGATATTATCTCCATTATTTGTCTAAGACATGACATCTTATAAGGGATTTATTATACTCTTGAGCAAAAAACTTAGCTTGGTCACTAGGATTTTAAAAATGATTTTATAGTTAGTATTGCAGGAGGCTATTATTCTATAGTCACAGAGTGAAAAAGGATTGAGAAGTATAGGGAAAAGCATAATAATATTTGTTGATTTCTTTAAACAACTTCCTTGAGGAGAAAAACTCAGTTGATCTTGAAGAACGTTGTGATAGATAAAATTACCTAAAGCTTGCACATAACAAATTGAGTTAACTCGAATCCCTAAAATATCATTGAAGTGATTCAAAAGCTATGTCTTTAAGGTTCTGTTGTTCACAGCGTTAGGAGTCCATTAGAATCGGCTAGACATCCTATTTTATTATGGTTCCTTCTTGTCTATAAGACATCGAAAAAATAAGCAGAGTTACTATTCCCCTCTTAGAGCCATTGAACTGTAGATTTTTTTTTTCCTTGAGAAAGGAGTTATGAGCTTCCAAATTAAGTATATAGTTAGTGAGAGCAGACTTCTCTTTCAATCTAGTAGTATAGTTGTAAAGATTAGCATAAAGTTCCTCTTATGCAGAGAATAAGTCTCTTATAGCTTTAGAAACAACATATTGTTTACCTTTGTTGGAATAATTTTTATGTAGTAGTTTAAGCTCTTCTCGAATTAGTTACAGTTTTGTCATCAGTTTATGAGCTCTATAGCCTTGAATTTGAAGAGATATCCCTTTCCTCGATTCATCCTTATAACCTTCAAGTTCTTTTAGGAAATTGAAAAACCTGAAAGGAGCTTTCACAATTGTAATAGGAGAAAAGAGTTGAATCTCCATAGGATTGTAGTGACATAAGAGGAGAATAAAGAATCCAAACTTGTTAGGGAAAAGAGACGTCCAAAAAGAATTAATTAAACGTGTATCAGGCTTTTTCTAATGAATTATTGACCCTCTTGTTATTATTCTACGAATACAAGTTGTTATAGGATTTCATACTTAAATTCTTCAAGCAATTGTTTAACAAAATAAGATAAGCCTTCAACCTCTTGTGCATAAAGAGAATCACCCATTACAAGTCAAAGGCCTAGGAATTGAAAGACGAAGTTTTGAGGTTTTCCTACAATTCGTATCTTTGGAAAACATGGCAACATAGGGAAAATAGTAACATCCGGTTTTAAGCCATATTTAATCTTCAAATTTATGAATTAATCAAGAGTATGGAACTGTAGTACTTTATCTTATGATCATAGGTAATCGATGGTCTACTATTGTAACAATCTAAACGATTTGACGAAGCGAACCAATTTTTTTTCAAAATAGTATACGTTGCTGCAAAGAAAAAGCAACGAATATTAAAAAAAAAACAAAAGTATTATGACATTACTCAATAAATTGTTAAAACAAAAGACAAAAGATGAAGTTTCAAGGTCGATACCTTCACAACTTTGAAGAATGGTGCGTTAGGGAGGCCAATATAAATATTAGTTTTAACGTCATTCAACTACAACTATAGAACCTAATTGGGTTATCAAATGTTTGTTTACTTGATGTGCCACTCATTAAATTCAAGTTATTTACGAATAACATTACAATAGTGCAACAATAATTCGTTATAAAAATATAATATTGTTGAATAATATATAAACTTTATCTTATGAGAAAAAGATATTTCTACCAAAATGAAATTATCATAAATTGTGATTAATATAGTGTCAATCAAAATTAATAATATTAAGATCTTGCAGATTTTATTAAATTTAAAAAAATAAAATAAAATTTATAAACTTGTAAAGTTTACTTAATAAACCAGAGTCCAAAAGAACATTGACTTGTATGTACAAACGGGCGGATCTGTGGGCGCGCGCACGTTTTAATATTTTTAATGATCCATATTTCTGGCAAGCAGGTCTGCTGATTCATAAAACCCAGTTTAAACCCGAGGGAACTGAAGCACTGAAGGGCGTTTAACATTTCATCGATGAAAGAGACGAAAAAGAAAACGCAATGCTTTATGTTTTACCTTTTTTTTTCCTCAGATTAGTACAAAGGCTGGGTGAGGAGCCCCAAGAACCATATTTATCCACAGGGCTACAAGAGATTTCCTCCCTCAGAACGCTGCATCAGCAGCTTACACTCAAAAACTGCTAAAGCATAACTCCTGTCAATACAACCTTCACGGGGACGGTTTCCAATCGAACTGTAGATTGCTATATCCATTAACAGCTCCCAAACCACCAAGCAGCTGGCTCCCCATATCCTGTTGCTGGTGATTCATACTTTGATCCCGAACCATTGATGCCATACCAACCCGTCCATTCATTACTGAGTTATTACCCATTGCAGCTCTAATGCCATTAGCAATTGCAGACTGGCCTAGTCCACCTCCCATTGTGCCAAATCCAGCACTACCCATTGCAGTATTGACAGTTCCATTCCCCACCATGTCATTGCCCCCATTGAAAACCGCATTGTTTGTTGGTATAATGCCATTGACATTTTTTACATCACTCCCTAGAGAACCAACTCCTGTCATACCTCCCTTTCCATTAAGTTGGTTGGACATTATCATTTCCTGTATGGTTTTCTGAACAGAGTTCTGAGAATCACCATGGTCTACCTCACCAGAAAGAGCTTTTTGTTGCAGGGGAATATTCGCAAGCGAATTTGATGAATTTATATGCTTGGCAGTTGTTAAGGTAGTATGAGATGCTTGTGGGGGATTGTTAGTAGAGGAAGGAGTTGGAGATTGGAACGGAGAAGGATTAGATTGTGCCTGTGGTATGGTACTCGAGGAAACTGGGGATGAAATCTGAACAGAATTTCCACCATATGGGCTGGTTGCATTATTAATGGATGTTTGTTGCCTAGAGTTCATAGAACTTTGATGGAGAAGCCCAACAATAGTGCTGGCAGAGGTTGACGCAGTTGCAGAATTAAGGGAGTTAGCTGCACTAGGAACACCATTGGTAGTAGCAATCTGCATAGCTGGATCATTAGTCGACTTCTGGGGAATTATTTGTTGTTGCTGCTGCTGCTCTTCAGATTGTTGTGGTCGACTCTGAATTCCAAAGGTAGTTGTCCTCCTTGGGAACTTGGCCAAACTTTCTGGAAATCATCACAAAATACATGGAATCAAGTACTATGTTGGTTTAAGATAAGACAAAAATCTATTCTTAAAGCCAGTTTCATATTTCCATCTTTAACCAAATCCAGAGCAAAATAATGTTAACACCAGAATTAAGAACATCCTTACTGAGTCATATGCTTCAATAAGACGGTAAAAAAGGACCAGAAGCAACTAACGATGGAAGTGTTGCACATCCAAAATTCAGCAAAAGAATTGTATCAATTTAGGGGAAAATAAGTCATTGATTTAAGTATTTAGCCAGTTATGATAAGCCATCACAAGCACACAGTTTATGCTATTGAACTAACACGGTAAAATTAGGATAGAAGATATTAAAATTTATAAATACCATTCACTCGATAACTTAAGCAGGTCACGACAGTGAACAACTTGAAAACAAAAAACAATAATGGCAAGCAAAACTAACACCATAACTTACCCATAGGGCCAGTCCCAGTTTCTCGGCTATAATCAATCAAATCCTTCATACTGTTAACAACTTCAGATATCTGCAACCATGTTTACACTATAAGAGACCATTAAAAATTAAGTAAATCAATCAAAGAACACACTAAACCACTACTTGATGCTTAGATTTTAAATTCTCTCAAATCTACCAATACCAAATTATAAAACAAAAGTGTAAAACAGATTTTTAGAAGCATATATAGATGTTAAGCAAACTCATAAATCATAAATGATTACACCCATGACTGTTGTCAAAGGGTAAAAAAGTTGAAATGAATAGGATTGGTAATCTCTAATTGAGAGAACAAGAGTCAAAAAATGAATATCTAACCAACTACATTAGACTAAACTAGTACCCGAAACTTAAAAAAACTCTATACTGTCATACAAAAGGTAAAAACATCAACCCCTTAACACCAAAGAATTGACATGAAAGCCATGAAGCCAATCTGGTCTGTGAAATAAGTATGTAGTCACCTGAAGGCACCGCACGTATCTCTTTGTATATCCCAAATCATTTACCAATGGTACTTCCAATGCTTTTGCCAGTTGCCGAGCTGATGCAACAAACCTACAGATGAATAGTTCTTCAGTAAATGACAATACATTCAGCTTTTCTCAATTGAAGAAAAAATGAAAAAATAGCCAATTTTGCTACTGTACTGGAACACAAGAACAACAAATATATTTAAAGCAATGCAAACATTTATTTCAGCGGAGACATGAAGAAGGGAAACCATGGAATTCTCAACTACCCCCACTCTACAGGCACAATCATCTCTTTTCTTACCAACCAACGCCCTCCAATAAACACATACACATTGATATACAATTAAGTAAACAAAACTGAAATGCATTTCTTATAAGCCGACGGTGACTAATAATGAGTCTTACAAGTTACAGCTATTTTGTAACTCTGGCACTGATAGATTAGAAGATGCATTCTGGGTTGCAGCCTGGTACTTCTGAGTTGCAGAACAAAGTTGACTGACCTGCATTGATAAGTTTTTTAGTTGGTCTCAATAATGAGTGAAATCAACTCATCTATCATTTATAATGTCTTGATGTAATTTGACATACAAAATGACCGTCTGCTACATTAAGATATTTCAATTACTGTCACATCATATGTAAGAAAAATCCATTGACTTCCTGATTTAATCAAGTAACGAACAGGATGCTTTTTTTTTCCTGGTAATCACTTACAAAAGAATCTTTATCTCCAGCAAGTTTTTTAACTACCCCCCAATTACAGCTAAACAATGGCAATTAGTAATAATGAAAGTTTTATCTTTGCTTAACAGGACAACAATGGGAATTATGGACATGTCACAAAAATCAACAAGGTGTATAACCCAGAATTTAGCAATAGCTGTCAAGAGAATTGCGAGGCCCAGAGCATATTCTGAACACAATTATAAGATTACAAGTAACATGTGCAATGAGTCAACATAAGCAACGTCGAAAAAAAGATATGATTGCAAGGCAAACTAGAAATCTTGCATAGGTAAAAAGATCCAAATTGTAAAAATCTCATCTGGGTAAGAAAAGCAGTATTAAGTTCTTTAATAATAATTAAAAGAAGTCAATAAAAGCAACACTCTCATCTCACCCAAATACAGTTCTGAACTTTTTACTAGCATAAGTAAATGCTTAATTATTCAGAACTAGTACCCAGAAAGGGTTTTTAACCCTGAAAAAAACTTAAAATGTCTTTCAGTTCTTTCCATAATGCACTCTAAGGAACATATCCACCCATTTACTGTAGACAAGTTTAATTGCATTGTTCAAGCAAGCAAAACCAACATGATAGCATTAGTCCCCAAACTTAACGCCACTAACAACCATTAGATAAGTAATATCTAACACACTTAAGACAGCAAGTGAGATGGATGGCTCCCTTATTAATAATATATAAGCATTGCAAATCCCTAGGACACTCAAAATAAAGAGATATCTTAAGAATTAAGTACAGATACAACTAAGCAACCACAATTGACACGAAAATAGCTCTTGACCATTTCCAACAATGGAAACAAGGATCTACTACCAGAATATAGAAAAGATATGCTGCATATAGAACAATGAAAAAAAAATCCTGACATCAGCACTTAAGAGTTCAAAAAACTCCTTTCTTAGTCTCTGCAGCTATTAGAATATCATCAAATAGCCATAAACAAAACACTCAAATAGTGGCTCACTGATCATTAGTTTTCAAAGGTTAACTATCATATTGGACAGCTCAAACCCAGATGAAATTTCAAGATAATAACTCTAATCCTATTCACCAAATTGATAACAAAAACTCAATACCATCTATCGCCTCAAATCCAAGTTACCAACAATCAATAACAGAAACTTTGCAACTCAACCAACAGGCCAATGGACCTTTTTTAAAATATTCAGGAACAGAATGGAATGAAGAACTACAGAGTATTAACAAGTGAAAAGTTTCCTAGTCACCTGTGGTATCAACAATCTTCTAGGTATAAGTTCTTCGTGACGGCGAGCACAGAATTCCCAAGAGCAAATCTGCATAAATAAAACAGAACAAACAAGTGCATATTCAGTAGGCAAAACATCAAAAAATTAGTAAGTTGTCAACCAAAGGGGCATATGAAATAACCTTCAAGTCTGGAGAGAAGACTATTCTCAACTGACCATCACGAACAACTCGGAGTTGTTCAAAAACACTTTCTTGTATTGCTTTAGCATAGTCCAGCACAATTTGCCCAGTTGAGTTTTGATACTCACGTGGCATGTCAACATACAGAAGTTCTTCCAATGTTCCACTTTCATACTTGATCTTAAAAAGCCTGGGAAGAACCTCATAAGTTGCCTCTGGAGATACGATAGGCCAAAATAAGATATAGTACTACAAAGGAAAAGAGAGTTGAATACAAGATATGTGTCAAACAAACAATGCAAAGCCCTTTTTGCATATTGCATGATAAAAGGAAACACAAAAATTAAAATCTACTAACTTAACCAAAAGTGCATATCTGTTAACTTACCAAACCCACGGCCTGGCTTGCGACTGCAAATCTCACAGTGCCATACATCCTACAAATTTTGCATGTAAGATTTGTTATCAAATGCTATATCAATAAAGATGCCATGTTATAAGTAATCAGATTTTTCCACAATATATTTCCATTAAACACATAATTTTGTTCCATCTTAGGGCTTCAACTATGATCATTAAAAGGAGCGTTAGCAAGACATGAAAAGGAGACTCAAACTTAGTTATTTTCTATACCTAATGCCTATATCAATTAAAATTCCATAGAATATAAGAAAACAAACAGAAGAAACCTTAAACTAATTCTTGCTAGATTTACTGCAAAACAGACCTGAGGGAACACTCCAGTTGTTTGACGTCCAGTTCCATACATAGAAACACACCACTTTTTTTTTGCATTCGGAGCGAAGTACTCAGCAACAAACTTCCTCCAGAACTCAATATTGTTGTCCTACATAGAAAGTAAGCACTACTGTAAAACCATAAATCCAAAACCAAACCTCTAAGGAAAGATATTGATAGCACAATCTTACTTCAGGCCTTCGTTGTTGATGATGCATGTAATGTGTAAGACGACGTGCACACATCCCAGGCTCATATACAGGTTTCACAGGATTTCTTAGAGGTAAATTCTGTTGCTGAAACTGTTGTGGTAATTGAGACCTTTGCTGTGGCATAACCTTCAAGAATTGTTGTTGCTGTTGTTGATGCTGCTGTTGTTGTTGCTGTATTTGCAGCAATCTTTGCTGATGCAACATATTAATCTGTGCAGCAGCAGCCTGCGAAGACTGCCTCGACATAGTGAGGAAGTGTTGCTGTTGCTGTTGTTGCTGCTGTTGCAGAAACGACTGGTCTGAATGCTGGGATTCTAGCTTCACTGGTGCAATACTTCTCATAACCTGGAACTGTTGAGGTTCCAACTTGACTGGACCAAGATTTCTTAATGACTGCAGCTGTTGCTGTTGTTGATCATTAGTCGACTGAGGCTCCAATTTAACGGGGCCAATACCGCCTAAGCCTCCACGAATTGCTTGAAAAGGGAGTTGTTGTGGCTGTGTGCCATGAGGAGCAGAGAATTGTTGCAGTGGTTGCTGAAAACCTTGAGATTCAAGTTGCTGAGTCTGTTGCTGATCTGGCAACAGCTGGTTTCCAGAAGGATTTGGGAATTGCTGTCCCTGAACATGACCAGCTGGGCCAGGATTCACAATATTTGTAGGTACATAAGACGGCGAAGAACCACTGAAACCAATTCCATTACCAGCACCAGAAAGAGGGTCAGACTCAGCTCCACCATCAATACCTCCACGCTGGTTACTTGCAGAACCAGCAAGTCCTGGATTTGGGCCCCCATTACCAAAAGACTGATTAAGGAAGGAAGAGGCATTCGGCATGTTACCAAGCATATTGATATTGTTAAACTGGCTACGAGGGGACACTAGAGAAGATAAGGCTGTTTGGGGAGGAAAAGGAACTCCTTGAGATCCTAAGATCCCTGAATTTGTCCTCAAAGGAGAAGGAGAAACAGACTGGGCACCACCAACTGGAGTAGGCGGCCCCGAAGGCACCATGTTATCAAGAATCACAATCTAAAAACACTCTTTCAAGTATCACAACTATATAAACGAACATGAATGAAATTGCTCCGAAGTTACAGAACAAAGGTAGAATTGATCCGGGTCAGAAGTGCAGCTCCATATTCAACATTTTAGATTCCAAAGTCCTAATTTTTCACTGACAGATACAAGAAATTTTTGTCTCAAAGAATTTAGTGCTTCCTTTTACCAACACACCAAACAAACCTAACTCAAGGAACAGTCTTCGATTTTTCACATTCTAGAACCACGCCAGCCCCGCACTACCGGTAATCTGTAAGACAAATTCCTGCATGATATATAAAGTTTCAGATCCACTTTAAAGTCGATCCCGGGTAAGGTTACAAAATTAATCAAGCTTACACTAACAAGCGCAACTTAAAAGAAACAGCACTCTATCAACCAAAACCCATAACTAAAATTACCAAAAATACTGAACTTGATAAAATATAAAAAGAAACGCATATTCCCAAAAGCATACCGGTAGAAAGGGTTCGCAAAAATTGAAGAAAAAAAATCACGGCAAGGAGCTTATCTACTCACTCAAGTTGAAATTCATATATCAGAAGCATGGTGAATAACTCATTAAACAAACAGCCGCAAAGGTGGAAACTTTAGCAAAACCAGAACACAACTGACACTTGCAACGGAAAACGGAAAAGCAAAAACGTGCTAGAAACAAAAAATAAGAACCCACGTCGATCGAGCCTAATAAGCTCCATCGACAAAACAGGCCTCTGAAAAAGTGCGTAAAAATTAACGGGTTTTGACGTGAATGAGGAAAAGTTGTAAAGGGTCTATGCTATACTATAGAACAAAAAAGCAGCACATAAAAAAAACGAAAAAAAAAAGACAACACATATCATCTTAGAAGGGCAGAGAACTTACAGTAATACAAATTAAACAGTGAACTGAAGCCAGAAGAGGAAATCTCCCAAATCAAATATTAAATAAGAAATAATTCTCCACAATCACGAAAAACCCTCCTTATTAGAAAGGGAGAAAGAGACAGTCTTTTTTATAACAATAACTCTAGGGTTTTGCTCTGCTTAGGTCTTCAAAATATGTCTACTGTTTTTCTAACTTTCTCTTCTTTTTTCTTTTTAACTCTCAATATCTGTACCACATGTATGTGTTGCTTAGCTCTTAACTGTACCTATCTAGAGAGAAGAGCAAAATTAGAGAGAGGAGATACTGTGTCCTTGCGGACGTCAAATTGTATTCCATCCGATTGAATTTCCGTCTCTCTCTCTCTCTCCACTCGAAGCTAAATCAAGTCAAATCCTATTCTCTCTATGTCAATTATATGTACCTGTATGTATGTATGTATATATACATCTGTCCATATATGAACCATGCGTGACATGTTAGTTCTGAACCGATGAGGTTTTGAGTTTTCTTATCCGGCCACGTTTTGATCCCAGGGGCATGCATGACTTAATTCATTTGGTTTTCCTAAATTGCCATTACCATTTTGTCCGAGAGACCATTGAGGCCCGGCCAAAGGACTTAAAGGACATTTAGACTCCAATTTGGTTTGCATGAATTTTTGTTTGGAAAAGTAATTATTTTTTTAAAATGTATATTATCACTTTTGATTTATTTTTTTAAGTAATTAGGAAAGTAAAAATTTTGCTAATATGGAAAAAGTATTAACAATTTATTTAAATTCAAAATCATAACACTCCATTAGTATTTAGATTACTTTTTTCCTAAAATTTAATCTAAAAAATACGTTAGCCAATTTGATCCTTTTTTTCTCTCAACTCTGCAATAACTTTTTTATAAAACCTACCTCCTCTTCAACCATTCTTATGAATATCATACCGAACTTGATACTGAATTAGGTTTGGTACAAAACTGTACTGATACCAGTTAATACTGAGTACTGTTTTGAATAATTTTTAAAATTTATGGAATAGTCCTTAAATTTTTTAAAAATTATAAAATAGTTCATTATCATATTGTACAGTTGTATTGCATATTTTTAACCATGTCTTCAAAATTTATAATAATAAATAATAATCACAATTTTAATTTAATAATTATTAATAAATATAATTAAATTTAAAATATATTTTAAAA
>JANSVA010000006.1:15295637-15310905 GCA_025504915.1 Erythroxylum reticulatum
AAATATTTTTATTAATACTTTATTAATAAATATTATATAAAATATTTAAATAAATATTATATAAAAATAATTTATTTTTAAGTTTTATTTAATTTATAATTATTAGTAGTAACAAAAATACTTATTATTATTTTTAAAAAAATTAAAAATTCACAATAATTACAATAGTTGAAACAAATAAAATAACTAATTAAAAAAACTATGAAAAAAAGGGAGAAGGAAAGATAAAAGGGAGTAAGAGAAATTTTAAAAATTTTGCAAAAAAGTGCCCCCTTATTTTTAAAAATTTTCGGTATCGAGCAATATTTGACTGATATTTTGAATACCAACCGGTATTTAAACCTGGTATAACACACCCTTTAGTTTGTATCGATTTTAGTCCGATATGTACCGATATTTATAATATATCTTCAACTACTCTTATTATTCTTCAGTTAGTAGCATTTTTGAATATTTTTGTTCAGAAGTTTCAATCGATAATCTTCAGGTTTATATTTTTCCTTATTTAATTATTTCAATTTTTATTCGGTTTGTAGGAATATGATTAGAAACACAAGTCAAAATTAAATTACATTCTATAAAATACTATTGCATACCAAACACTATAATGAGAATCCACCCAACTTTCCTTTTAGAATTCTTATAAGTATCTAAACATATGAATATCTTTACTTTCCATAGAGATATTTTTTGAAGAATCATATTCTAAATTCATTTTAGTTTTCCACCAACCACACGGGGCCTTAGTCTTTTTTCTTATCTAAATGCTTTGTAATCACTATAATTTAAGTATAAATAACATAAGATCAAGACCTGGCTTTTGAAAATTTGAGACGAGATTCAATTTTGTGTGCAATAGAAAGAAAACAATTTTTTTCATTTATTTTTTAAGAAAAGTTAAAATCACTTTAAATTATATAGTATAATTGATACATAAATATAATCGTACTTCAATATATAATTTAACATTTTTCTTACAATTACCCTCGAAACAGTTTCTAAATTAGTTCGTAATAACTACAAGCCTCTTTAGAGTTTACCCATATTTATGACAAGACTTAGACTTTTTAGTAATTTATTAAAATTTTAATTTTAGTTTTAATTAAACTTTAATTATAATTAAATATTAATTGGATCCATATAAGATCTAATATTTAATATTAGTTTTTGTTTCTTAAATATCTTATATTTGCTCTTAAAATTTCCCAAACTTTACAATAAAGTATACCTTAATTAAATTACATTTTCTCTCTTCAACCAGCGATAGATATAAATACTTTAAATCGTACTTAAGATTAAATAAATTAAACTCCTTTAATTTATCTTTAATTTTCTAATTAAATAATTTATTTCTACGAATCAATGTTAGCATTTAGCAACGTCTCATAACTATCCAAATATTAGGAATATCAAAGTAGTTTTCGTTAACCTTTTTCGTGTATGATTTTTTGTATAATTTAATCCTTTCATTACACAATATTTCCATTGCACATTAAGCATAGAATTAATATATACTCTACTTGATTCTAATGACATTAGTTTTCTATCATTAATAATTGATTATATTATGATATTTGAAGATAATTTTCAAAGTATCATTCTACCTTAGTCAAAATTTTCCTAAATTAATACAAATTAAGAACATCGAAAGATTCTCCCTAATCACTTTGGAGTGATGAATCTTATATTATTCATTCAAATACTTCTATATAATTTATGTCATATCTAACAACTACTATTTAAGTTATCCATGACAAGAATAGGTTTATGCAGTATTAAAATAGAACAATTCTTATATGTGATACTTTAAAGATTTTAAGTCAAAGGACCACTTACACAATCATCATAGTGAGAATTTTTATAGACGTATAAGCAAATTTCTAAATAGAATTTTCATATCAGATCAATTCAATGAAGTTGCTTTCTATCAAGCATTATACATTTGTTTAAGTATTTTTATACCTTAGTATATGAGATCAACTACTTCATTTTATAAAAAAGAAGCATAACGTGTACTAATGTTTATGTGTTATCAATATCTAGTCTTAATAAGATAATGACTATTAATATAGTACATCAATATCATATGAATCTTATAATTATAATCTCATCATAATTCATTTATAATGTACATTTATCATACAGACTTTATCTTATAAATCATTAAATTAAATAAATATGCACAAAATAAATAATTCATTTAAATAATTATATTATAGAACTAAAAACATTCGGTTGGTTGTAAGGCATAAATAAGCAATGCTCACATCTTAACAACAATAACAAAGCTTGCTTATATTCACATATAGAGGACTCTATTGATTCTAATTTCTTTTTTCTTGAAAAACTAAAGATATTTTAAAATAATAATGATACAGGTAGGCTTAATAGCCTAAAAAATCCATGAACTTTGCCAAAAGGTTTACAAGTCAAAAATTCCAAGCTTGTACTGTAAGAGCAAGACTCTAGTAGCTAATACAAGCCAATTTACAACCCATTAAGTAGCTTTCTTGGTGACCATTTTATATTGTTCCAACTTGACAGCTTCCTAGAATTATAAGGACCTGTAGTGTGTTATGGCATAAAGATTCCCCATGTCATAGCTGAGTTATTACTTCAAATTTGATGAATCTTGTGAGTCATTATTTGCTTCGTGATCAATCTTGTGAGTTTTATCTGTAATACTTGTCCCTTTAGCCATTTTGGTTAAGTATTTGTTTTCTCTTCTAAACGTGTGTTTGTTTTATTTATATATTAATCCTCTTTATTGTTTGTTTATTTATTTACTTATTTATATCTTTTATTTATTTACTTACTTATTTATATCTTTTATTTATGTATTTACTTATTTATATCTTATATTTTTATTCTTTACTTTTTTATCTCTATTTTGTGTTATTTTATTATGTAGTTTATTTTATTTTTGTATACTTTGTATATTTCTATTTTATTTCTCTATTTTTTATTTTGGCTTTGAATTTCTTTATTTTTATTTTCACTTTTAGTATTTTCACAATTTTTCCTTTTTTCAAATAATTCTTAAAAACTTTTTTTATCTTTTATCTTTTTCTTCTTTTTTCTTCTTTTTTTTTCTTCTTATGTGGATTTAGTGGAAACAGTCTCTCTATTAGTTAAGGATAAAATTGTGTACTTTTGGACCTCTCCAAATCCTACGTCTCAGCAAAATTTTTATTGAGATGTTACTGTTGTTAATCAACCTTATGAGTTTTGTGATAAGTTAATGACTTGGTAGTGCCTTGCTATGAAAATTTCTCAAATCCTTTTTCCTTAAAATGACATAAACCATGCTCTAAAAATAATTTTGAAGATTAAAAAATCACCTTTGTAATTAATGAGTCTCCTACTAATCTAGTTTATGATTTCTGTTAAATCCAAAAAAGGACATGAGAGGTTACACATATGTAAAATTTTAATCTACATGGAAAAGGAAAATTACAATGAAACAATAAATGTTTGATTATCTCAGGCTCCTATTTGCAAATAGTGAATTTATTAGGATGTTGGTGATGCATCTTAGTTTATCTAACATAGATCTTCTCATCTCAATAGGAAGTCAAAGGATGAAGGAAGTTCTTGGAAGTGCCTGTTAAACTACATAACTTTATACTATATGACTATTAAAGCTCGAGATCTAATAAGATGATGATATAATATATTTGATCAATTCCTTAAGGTGTTTCTTAACAAGAAATAAAATCCTTGCTCTTGGAATTAGGCTGGAAATGAGGGATGTTTTTCATTATATCAATCTAAGCCCTAACATTGTACCTATTTAATTATCTACAACTTTTTCCATAGTAATTTCTTCCAATATCAAGGAGCTTAGAAAATTGAAGTAATTGATTTGTATTAATGGTCCCATACTGCACCAGTTATCAAACCAAAATGAAGTAGAGGAACCATTACTTAGCTTGAACTTAAATTCCAATCTTATTTGCTCCTTTACTTTAAGAATGTTTAGAATGGTCCATAAGCTACTATTTCTTAGATTGATTATCTAAAAGTTCTTATTTTTTAGGTAATGTACATAGATATATTTTATCCATAAAGCTTCCTTATCATTTAAGATTCTCCATATCTTTTTTATCAATTACCTTATTTATGATCTCAATGGTGATGATCCCTAATCTCCATTCCTCTTTAGGAAAACAAATTCTGTTTCATTTCACTTTGGAAGTTACTTTTCCATCAAGTTATCTTGACCATAAGAAGTGCTTCATCTTCTTTTCTATTATTTTGATTAAGTTATTAGGACCAATATATATGTAAGCTATTATGAACTAAAGTGATAAGTTAGATTATGCCTATAAATGAGAGATTTTTATTACACAAGTTGTTAATTGCCTTTTGAATCCTTTCAATCAGTGGTAGGAATCCCTTATATGTTGGTCTTTTAGAACTTTGAGACTTGACAGGTTGGAAGGCTACCTTAAGAGATGAGTTATTCTTGTTAAAATAAATATGTGACTTTTGTCTTTGTTAATATCAAGATATGAGAGCTCACTAAAAATGCAAATTGATTTTATTGAGGTTGTCACAGAGTTAAGATCAACCACTAAGAAACGAAGTAAATCACCAATAAAGGATAAATTATAAATCTTAAACTCCTTATGAAAGTGAGACTTGATTACATAACTCTTGAATGAGTTGTTTCTCTTACAGTTTTTGAAAAAATCTTTAGCTAGCAAACTGTCTTTTGGAACAAATAGTTGTTAAGCCTATTTAGTCTAATAGCTTTATTATGTTTAAGCTCAAATAAAGCTTTTTCCATATCATAGGCATTGAAAGGCCTGAGCAATCCCTTTGTTGTTACCTTTATGGTATGCTCATTAATGAAAGATTTTAAAGTCTACATAGATTAAAAATTAATTAAAATGAGTGCTAAAGGTATTTAAGGAGTAATTATGTGTTTCTTAGAGAAGCTTAGTTTGGTTGATTGCTAAGTTGCCACTCTTTGTTAACAAGGATGTTATATTACTGATATTTTTCCTTGAAAAGGCAAATTAATAGAAAAGGCTAAAGTTCCTATCACCATCTTTGGGACATTGAATTCTTAATCTTTTTTTAAGAGAGAGAAATTTACTTTTAATGCTTGTATATAGTTAAGTAGTGATATTTTCTCTTCATTTTGCTTGACAACATCATTAAGCATTTAATACAAATCATTAAACCTTAACCAATTTGTATTTAAAATCAGCAACTGTTGGATGGAAGTTACTGAATTTCTTGTGATTAAGATGCTTTAGCTCATCTTTCAACAGGTGTAATTTCTTCATACAAATGTATGATGTTATAATGCTGAAAATTTAAATTTAACCTTTAGTAACAACTTCTTCAAAACCTTCAACTTACATTAAGAAGTTGTTGAAGTAAAAGGGAGTTTTCCTCTAATGTACTAAAGTCAAGTTCTATATTTTAACAGGAGTATGCATGATGCCAAATAATAATTAAATAATTCCTTACTTTCGGGAATATGGTTAACCATTGATCATTCACGATTGCTTTATTATGTCTATTTCTTATAAACCATCTTCCACTTTGTTTATTACTTCATGTGTAAAAAAATTCCTCCCATCTTGAAGTTAGTAACCATTATGTGACTTGTGCAATTATTAAATCATCATTAAAGTTCCTTAAGCATACATTTCCCTTAGTTTCCAATGGATTTAGGGTATTACTGAAATTTCTAAAAATAAGCTATGATCATCTATAAGAGCATGAATTTCCTTAAGCTTATTCCATAGGGAATATCTCTCGAAAGCTATTTTGAAAACTTATATAAGTGTAACTTGTATATTGATTTTTTCCTTGAGGATTCTTATTGGAAGATGAATAAGTTGATATGTAATAATGGTCTGTAAGGCCTCATTTCTATCAGGATCAAAGGCAATAAGAATCACACCATTATAGTGTAAATGATGGTTAGAGATGACTGACCAATGATTACATAAAAATTAAGATTATTGAAATTCTCTTCTTTAAGCTTAGTTTCCAACAAACCTATAGCAAAAGGTTTGGAACTTTTTAAATAGTTATGAATTACTTGTTGTTTAAGGACATTAAGCCTTCTAATATTCCATGAAATGATTGATATTAGGGTGGGGAAGAGGTTTTAGAGTTTTGAGCTCTATTCTTGATTTGACTTCCTACTACCTTTAACTTTAAAATCATTATCTACATTGTTATCCTCTTATTGTACTGATGGAGGATTCATTAGCTTACAAGAATGATTGACAATAAGAGTCACTTCTTCTATATGCATGTCCTTATTGTTCATTTATTATGATGAGATTACAAGTTGTGGTACTTCTTTTGTCTCTAAGTATTTTAAATGAGTGTTCATATTCTTTTCATTTACTAGGACTAAGATTTCCAAACATTCTATTAGAGTATCCTAATTTTGAGTCAACTCTTTTTCTATTCTTTCTTCTTCTTCACTAGGTTGATCAATGTTCATTAGTTCATAATACTCTCATTTATAAAATGTCTACCTAGGGTACCCATTTTTTATCTTGTTAAGTCTAGCCTCATAAGAGCGATCATCTTTGGTAGCTCTTAGTGTGCCTTAAACATCATATATATCCTTGCGTAACACACATGGTGATATGCCATGATAATGTTATACATGTTTTGAAAGAATGTAGGTGAAATGTGCGTCATTCATTATGTCTTATTGAGATGGAAAATGTTTGTGAAAATGGTTGGATGTGTGATATTTGTGTATTTTACCTGAGTGAGATCATCAATGATGGTTCACTCATTGAGTTCGCAAAACTCATCAAAAATTCCAACGTGACTTTTTAGGTACGAGACAGGAGAACTAGTTCTTAAGATTTTCTAGAGGAGCATTTTGGATTAAGACATAGCTCAAAGGTCTGTTAGCTGACATCAGAGGAGTTATGGATTGTATTTTGTAGTTTCTTTGACATATAGAACTTTTTTTATAAGGGATTGTAAACTTTCTCATGTTTGCTAATGTAAATATTTGATTCAATGACTACAATGTAGACTTTTGTCAATGAATGAAATGTAGTGTTGACGTTTTAAGTATTTTATATTCTTTATGATACCATTGTCATAGGATATGTACTTGAATGTCCTTTGGATATTCAGGTATATACTCTATGTTAGTGGAGTTTTACATCTTTGGTGATGGTTTGCAAAACTCCTCTTTAATGACGTTTTCCTAGAATTTTTGTTGTATTTAACGAAAACCACGTCGTTGTTCTATTAGAAATGACATTGTTTTGATCTTATTTAAAACCTAATGATGAAGTTCTTTTGTCTTCCTCACAACGTATGAAAATCTTCTTTATCCTCTACCAATCACAATCTAAAAGCTTCCCAAGTCATCTATTTTTATCGGTTATCGACTTCGTCTTCAGTTGTCCATCTGTCTAGGTGATTCGTCCAACTTATCTACTTTTTTTATTGTTCCTTTCCAAGTTTGGGAGATGTCAACCAAGGTTTCTAGATTCGTCCTAGCTTAATTCGTTGATCTTATGTACTATCCATAAATTTTTATATTAAGATATAAATACCTAGAAAGATGCAATCCAAGTCCCTTTATTTAATTTATTCAATTAGAAATGTAAAGTTGGCACTTCCAAGTAAGTTGCGGAAAAATTTCAATTAATTAACAGGGAAAGTTAATTAAACCCACTCTTTCCCTTCCTATTTTACTTTAAATCTTGTAATTGATTTATGGTGCAATGGAATAGGTATGCTTGAGTAGGAAAAGGAAATGAAAATGAGTAAGATGCTAGCTTGGCCATATTTTGATATGAATGAAGTGTGAAATATGTCAATTTTGTGTTAAACTCTTACCTTTCATCGTCTTTCATATTTTAGTTCTTTATACCTATTATGCTTGTAATTTGATTTAGAATGGGACTAGAGATGTTAAGGGAAAAATGAAGATATTTGAGCAATAATGGATTACTTTGATAACACTATCCAATTTGGGAATAAATTTTTCTTATGAGATCTAATTGAAATGATTCAATATGCTATAAATAGCTTTAAAAGAACTTTAAATTGAATTTTGAGTTACTTTAATTATACATAACCTAGAAATATGTTCTTATTCTAGAACATATACCATTCTAGAATGTTAAAGCACAAAACACAGGTGAAGACACAATTGGATTAGAGCTCGCCTCATATCACATTTTTAGGTAGCATTGACATGATTGCTTGATTTAAAGATCCATAATCTCTAATTTGTAGAAATTTTCATATTAAGTTTTTCTAAGTTTAAGAAAAGTTGCTTGCCTTTTTTCTCTCTCTTTTCCATTATATTGTTCTATTCATGGACCTGCATGGCTAAAGTTATACTCTTAATCAAAAGAAAATGATAACTTGAAAGGTATTGAACTATGGGATTTGATTTGTTCTTATAATTTGATTTATATGTTAGGTTTAGATTATTCTTCTAAGTCTATCTTTATGATTATGTCAATTGATTGCTAGGGTGTAGACTAGTTTCTTATTTGTTACAATATATTGTTGTATTAGCTATACAATTTATAATTATTTAATCCCTTTAATCTAATGAAGCAACTAGGATGTGATGGGTTATGGGTTTTTAGATTTTAAAAAGGACAATCAACTGAATCAAATGAAACCATATGGCATGTGTTATTCTATTTCGCCAATCTTTTCAATTCTTAAAGTGAGTATTAGATTAAATCTTAAATAAACACTATTATTTATTTTTCTTTTGCCTTGTATTTTTCTTTCATAAAACGCAGTGAGAAGGAATTACATGAAAAAGAATGTGATAGGATCACACAATACAAAGTCATCCACCATAAGGAAGGTAAAGGGTGGATGTTAGAAGAAGCAGAAAATAACTATATAAGGTTAAAATTTTGTTTAATATTTAAGTTTATTTATTAATGTAGTAGTAAATAATAATATTTGGATTGTGTTATCTTTTTTTTTAATTTTAGAATAAGATGCAAGAATTGTTAAAGAAATCAATGTTTAAGGAGAATGAGGTTAATGTAGAAGACATTTATAGTACCGTACTTGGTACATGTTTTAGCTTTGTCAAAGATCTTGGCTTTAACCGTAAGACAATTGTTCCAACCTCATCACAAAAAATAGTCAATTAGCAACTTCAAAAGGAAAACAAGATGTTTAAGTTTGGATTACAACATGCTCGACCAAAATTAGTCAAACAAGATAAGTTATTCTGAAAAATACATGACCCGAATATGATAATAATGACGAGGAAAACAAATGGTATTAATTACATGTCTTATTCGTTTTTTTCAATTATTGCTTGTATTATAATTTAAATTTAATAATTTCTCTTTGATTATAGAATTGATGAAGATACATGTAGTATCTCGTTTTCCCATATTAAGGGTTAGAACCCTAGATAATAGCACATGAGAGAGATTATTGAGAAATTAGGAAGTGCATTTCATGCTCATATATAATATTAGCATACACATACATGAATTTGATTTTTCTATACATAGTACAATGACTGTTCATGCACTCATTTGACTTATTTTGGGATATAAGTGATTTGTAAATGATTAGGATGTGAATAGTGAATATTTTGTCTTGAAAATTGATTTGGTGAATAATATTATTGAGTTGGAATTTTTGGTGAAAATTTGGGAAAATTATAAAATTTTGGATTTTTTGGACTAGAAAAATACCAAGTGGCAAGACAATTGATAAATGACAACAGAAATAAATGTTAAATGGAAGTAAAAATTATTGATAAGTGACATTAAGATTTAATGACAAGTTTCATAGAAAATTGGGAGACAATTAGATTAAAATTGAGAGGTAAATGGACTGATTATTAAGAGTCGTGTGTTAGCTTAAGCAAAAATACAAGTAGCATAATTCTTTATGTGGTAAGTGCCATGACACTCACCAATCATTAAACCCACAACATATACATTGAAACACCATCTTTTAATTGTCTTTCATTTTCACTACATGCTCTCTTCTTCATTTTCTTCTTCTCCATTCACGACACTCACCCTCACTCTCACAACCCAACCCTCAACATTGAGTTTTACTATCATCCTTCACTTTGCCAATCCAAGATCCTTGTTGTCTTCTTCTTCTTAATTTAAACCTAACCTATTCCTCCTTGTAGAGTTGATGATCGTATAAGCTTGGAGGTTGGGGTTTCATGGTGATTTTTGAAGAAGAGTTGAGTTAATCAAGTAACTATATTGTTCTTCATGATTTGTTGAATAGAAACTTTTATGATGATAGTTAGAGATAAAATGAAGGTGATAATGGAGTATAATGTGTGCAGAAATTTGATGAATGTATGTATACATTGATGTTTTGTTTTTGTGTTTATGATCAACCATAGTTTATGATTTGTTTATGAATGATATTGAACTAAAATGGAGTTATAATAAAGAGGAATGATCTATGTACAGGATGTGATAGATGTAAAATGTAGGAGTTAAATATCTAGAAAATTGAAAGAGAATGGCTGGAATATGTTAGCTGTAACGTTTCCACTAGACATGTATTTGTATTTTATCCATATCTTGATTTGTAGACATACAAACGGGATGATTTTAATTTTATATTAAACTAGAGGCATATGGATATATTTTCCATGAAGGAATCAAATTTGAATTCTGTCTCTAAGAGTTTCAAATTTTGGCTTGAAGTTAAGTACAGTGTGTTGTCGCGGTATGAGAATAGTCTATAGTATTTTAGGTATAACTTACAGAATACTGAACAAAATTGCATGAACTTTATGTCGTTATGAACTTAAGACATAAAGGAACATTTGTTTATAAGAATATATTGCCTAAATACCTAACTTTCCTTATCAAATTCACTTCATCAATTGGTTGCACGATCATGTATAAGCACGATCGTGCACTGCTATCTTCCTACCTTACCTTGGTGTTTTTGGACTTAATTGAGGTTTGAAATGAACCTAGATGGTTGCTAAAATAAGTGGTTAAGTGATTGATAAGTTTAGCATGTTGATTGACATTAGAATTGAAGAATGGATTGACTTGATATGAATGTATCTCAATTTGGAAGTTATGAGTTATTAATGATGTAAAAGTGTTCTTAGAAATGCTAATATGATTGTAAGGAGATGAGTAATGTGTATCAAGTAAGAATGAATGAGAGCTTGGATATTGTGTGATCATATAATGTTAGAATAACAATGGTGAATGATTGATTGATGATGTTATAATAATCAAGTGTATTGAGCAATGAACTTTAGTGCATGATTAAGTGATGAACTTAGAATGATTTTGTATCATTGAGGTGTAAACCTAAGATCAAATTAGACATATATGAGTTTTGAAGTATGAATGATCATGAGATGTAAATAAAGGAAACATACCCAGAATAGTCAAATTAAGTATGCATTATACATAACACATATACATATGTGTACGATTAAATATTTATGTGATCGTGCAATTAGTAATGTGTGTGCAATGTGTGTATTGCATAATGTGGATACACAGGATAGAATGTTAGCATCTAGACATTTCTGAATCTTAGAAGCAAATGCTAATCTGGAGTGTACTGTGAGTCGACCAAGATAGTCTTCTATTATTTAATTGTTTTGTTTAAGCATCTGTACTGAATTATTATTGATGTGAATGTGAATGTGTTAATTCCAGACATTAACAGTTTGAGGAGTTTGATAAATTTAAACATAGTGGAATTGCTTTATTGAATGTAAATGAGCAAGGAGTAAATGATTCTCAACATAGCTGTTGAATGCCAGACTTAGGTCTAATGACATGTGAAAGTGAATGTGTAAAGTGAAATAAAGTGACTGATTGAACTTATGTGATTTAATGCATTTCATTACATAAATACATGAACATATAATGGCAGTTGTGACCAGAGTAACCACTGAAAAACATCTTAAAGCTCAAAATGTGATTAAGAGACAAAGGCTCACTCTATATAATGAGCCTGGTATCCCCAATAGACGGGATAGTTATTAATGAGCCCGGTATCTACAATGGATGCTAGACAGTTATAGGCACTAGGTCACAATAACGTAATAATTGAAAGTGAGTCTCATAAGCATTGCATATACAATTGATATGTATGTTTAAATGAATGAATTGTATTGTTTGAATTATTCTGAATGTGATATATGAAATAAGTGAATAAAGTGTATTTGATGCCATATGATGAATTAATGACGTGATGTGCTATATGTGTTGCTATTTATCTATAAATTGAACATAAACTGTGAACTATTTTTGTTATGTGATATGAGTGAGCTATCGAGAATGGTTCGCTTACTGAGTTTGTAAAACTCACCCAAAATTTCCACGCTGTCTTTCAGGTTCAAGGGATACCCAGTTAGACTAACTGGAGTCTAACCACTAAATTCGGATAAGAGTTAAATGTTGGGATTAGTTGGCATCTGCATATGCGTTATGTTATTAGTATTAAACTTTGTATTCTGAAGCATTATTTATTGTGTAAATCAATTTTGATTGTAATAAAAGTTTGATGAAACACATTTTGTATTTGTATTAAACCCATATGATCATTGGAATTTATGATGATGTGTTTATGGTTTGTGACAATTACAACTAAGATTGTTATGAATAAAATAGGCCGAGAATTAAATTATTGATTTTTTGGATATGCGTGTGATATTTCTTGAATACCAATGGTTTTTTCGTGAATATGCCCTATGAGAGTGAGGTGCTTCAATACAACTTCTGAGTGATTATGTCTTGAATGGTAAAGTTATGTGATGCTTGCTTTAATTAAAACCTATTGTTTCAATAATCATCATATTTTTAGTATATTTTAACTATGCTTTTTGGATTATTATAGGTTCATTTAAATGGACAAACTTAGCTTATAATTCCAATTATGTTGTAATTTTTTGTAATCTCAGCATTTAAAATTCGTAATTAAGTCTTTGTATTTATTATTTTCTCTATAAGAATTAATAAGGTTGTTATTAAAATATTATATAAGAAGGATATTCTTTTTGTCGATACAATTTAATGATATTTTATTTTTTATATACATCGCTTCAAATCATCAATTATTTTGTACAATTTTTGTATATTAAATTAATAATAAAAATATATTGATACATTATATGCAATAATATGGATTAAAAATGTAAAAAAGAATTTATTACAAAATTGTATAACATTTTGTTAAAATGTGGCTAAAAAAATTTGACTACATTTTACAAAATGTAGCTAAATTTTTTTTGCTATGTTTCCAAAAACATAGCTAATTGTATTTGTTTGCATTTTCATAAACGTAGCTAAAAACTTTTGGCAACGATCCTGGAAATATAGCTAATGATTTTTAGCTATGTAAATGAAGCGTAGCCAAATCTATTAGTGAACGATTCCTTAAATCTTCGCTAATAGTTTTTGGGTACGAAAATAAAGCATAGCCAAAAACTATTAGGGACAATTAAGGAAAACATTGCCTATAATTTTCAGCACTAGGATTTGATGACTTTTTGGGTGATGAAACGAAATCATAGCTAAAAACTATAGGCGATGCTTTTTATACCCTTAACTACAATTTTTTTCACAACCAAAGATCAACTTTATTGTAATGATTATGAAAAACTTTTTTATTTCTTTTGTTAATTTTTTTGAATATGTTACTTATCTTCTTAATAAAGTATTGTTCAAATTGAATGAGAAGGCTCTATATGAGATATAGAATAACAGTAGAAAAAAGTTATCATACTTAAAGATTTAGAGATGTGATGTTTATATAAAGTATATAATATCTAATAAACTTAAAGTAAAATAATATAAATGAAAAATTTATAGGGCATTTAGACGAGAGAACATTTAAAAATTTATAGGGCATTTAGACGAGAGTACATTTATCAATTTTACCATTCTCTTGAGTAAGAAGTGTTTGTCTCAAGATATGATAGATTTTTATAAAGAGAATTCATCATCAAAGAAAGTAATGTGAGTAGGGTAGAACTTAAAAATGTTCAAGAACCGTATATGAACATTCAGATGGAACAAAAATTTTTAAGTTAATACACATGATGTCCAACTAAGGTTCAAGATACACATAATCTGCAATATGCTAATAGCATGTATTATCCTTTAACTATATTTGATCTATATATTGGTAAGGGAAAGTATGATGTATTACCCATTAACTATGAGCCTACTAAATTTAATGAAGTAATGTTTGCCGTTTATTATCTAAATGGTATAAAGCTATGAGATCTGAAATGAAATCTATTTACACTAACCAAGTGTGAATTTTTTTGGATAATAAGATATAATTGTACCTATTGGATACATATAAGTTTTTAAGATAAAAACTGACGTAGATGATAATGTACCCATATATAAAGTTATTGGCCAAAAGTTATAGACAAAAACAAAGAGTTGATTTTGATGAAATCTTTTTGTAGCAGTTATGTTTATGTCCATAAGAATCATATAACCATATACCATAATTTTGAAATTTGGCAATTGAATTTAGAAAAACAACATTTCTTAATGAGAATTTACTTAAGGAGGTAGACATGAAACAACTTAAAGATTTTGAAATTTAAAAGGTTTCCCAATCAAGGATTCAAGTTACAAAAATCTATTTATGAACTTAAGTAAACAACATAAAATTGGAACATCTGTTTCCATGAGTCAATCAACAAGTTTAGCTTTATAAAAAATGTAAATAAACTTTGTGTTTAGAAGAAGGTTAGTGGAAGTGTAATTATCATCCTATAATTAAATGTTGATCACATATTGCTAACTAGAAACAATATCCCAATACTTTAATTTATAAAGATTTGATTTTCCAAGAACTTCCCCATATAATATATAGGTCAAGAAGCCTATATTCTAAGAATAAAGATCCATAGGTCCATAGATCAAAGAGGTTTTTAATTTATTCTAATTTATGTACTAAACAAAATGCTAAAGAGGTCTATTACAAAGAATTCTAATAGAGAATTACTACCTAAATCATATGAGATTTTTCTTTCAAAAAGTGTGTGTCCAACAATATAGGAAGAGAGTGATAAAATAGATTATATTCTATATGCATTATCTATTAAATCAATCATGTATATGATGCTAGGTACAAGATCAAATGTTTCTTATACTTTAAGCATAACAAGCTGACTACGCATCGTTACGCTAGTCAAAATAAAATAACTAGAGTACTACTATAGTAGTGGTGAGTCTAGGTCGATCCCACAGAGAGTGTGTGTAAAGTTTATAAAATGAAATTAACTGGT
>JANSVA010000006.1:15329503-15343111 GCA_025504915.1 Erythroxylum reticulatum
AGGCAACTTTTACTTTCTCTTCTTGTTATTAAAAAAACATAATTTATAGTGCATTAACTATGGAAATAGTTTATCTTCTTCAAAAATTGCAACTAGCGGAACGTTGATCTTAAATTGAAAGTAATTTCAAAGTTTTGGAAGTATAGTAAGTTAATATTCATTTAACAAACCTAATAATTCAAAATTTGTAATTTTGTGAAGATAAAGAGTTTTGTCATATTAAGAGACTATTTTAATTTTTAAATGGATTAATCTTTGGTTCTAACAAAAATGAACATATTTTTTATGATGTCGAGCATTATATGGAATTAAAATAAAAGTTTGCATGCTTGAAAACTTGTAAAATTTCTAATTGAAACCTAATCATTAAGCTAAGTTGGCATTAGACAAGATGATAAGGAGGTTTTTTATTTTTTTGAAAAGATAAATTTTATTATCAAAATCAAACAGAGTAAGGTAAAAAAATTATTTAAGCTATTAAATTAACTCAAATTTACAAAATGAGTCTATTAATCACATGGAAGTTGCTACTTTTGGTAAGTATCAGTTATTTCCTTGCTCTGAGCTACAGGGCTATATCAATGAAATAATAATAAGTTCCATATCAAAAAATCTTCATCTTCATTTTGAAGTTCCAAAAATTAGTTCAAATGTAGGTGTGACTTTCTATTCCTTATATGGGAGTCTCCATTTGAGTAGCAAGTCTTCATTATAATTCATATATAGCTTATGAGATATTAATCTGTCCTTGATGTTATTCACTCTTTATTAGTGTACCTTTTCATTAAACGATCATTTTCCTTTTACCATAAATTGAGTTTCTTAAAAAAAAAAACCTTCAATACAATCTAATCTACTTCTTTCCTCTTTTGATTTTTACAACATCAGTCTAAATGGTCTCACCAACTACTAGTGGGGATATTTAAATGGCACAACTCTTTGATAGAGTTCCAATCTTTGATGTATACTGATAATCAGAGAAAATGCTTTGTAGATTCATCATTCTAATTGCAAACACACAAATATCATTTACGCTAAGGAATTTTTATTCGAACTAATATGCTTAATATCCCTTTGATAGCTATATGAAATATGATAGAGGCCTTAGGACAAGCCTATTAAAACTAGACTAAATTATACTAAGTGACTGTGGAAACTTGTCCGTTTAACAATAATAAGCATGAGCCATTAGTGAACGTTCTAGATTAATGTCTCTTCCATTTGATCTACTCTTCCTAATTTGGGGAAAGCTAGATCAATAGATTGCTTGCATATGCTATATTAGAGATCAACCTACTTTGTGCAGATAAGGCTTCATATACCGATGTACTATCTATAATTTCACCTATTATAGTGTTGAGTTCATGAAACACACTTAAAGCTTATAGGATGGAAAATTTATAATGCCAAAAGAAATCTGAGATGCCATTACCAATCCTATATAAGAACTCCATTGTTTTCCTCAATTGAATAAATGAGTCATTATCCATTTTTTGATCACTCTTTGGTTCCAAATTACAAAGTCCCCTATCCTTTATATAATAAGCATAAATCCACCTTACCCATAAGGAATTCTTGTCATTTATAATTCTCCATATTCATTTACGCATTTGCATCTAGTTGGTGAACTTTATTGTCCTTCATCCTTCTTATCCTTACATAGTTCACTCCATTTTACTTTTGGTAAATAGCTTTTATTTCCATTAGTAGATGAACTTCCTCATATTCTTCTTAATAACTTTGCTATTATTTTTAGGGAACCATAAGTGAGAAGAATAATACATATGTAAACTTCTTAGTATTGAATCAACTAGTAAGATCCTTTCCTAGAGAGATAAGCTTTTATTACTCTAACTTGTGAATCTTGAGCTAATCTTTTCAATTCAAGGCTTGAAGTTAATATAAGAAGGCCTTTTTGAAATTATTAAATGCCAAGATAAGTGATAGATGGTTAGTGGTTTTCAACCTTGTAATTCATATTGACCAATTGGTGAAACCACCTACACTAGTGGAGACAACCAATTGACTTTTATCCTTATTGATAAGGAGGCTTGAGCGGAATTTAAAAGTGTTCATAACTATCATTAACAAACTAACTAAATTGGGATCTACTTTAAAGAAAAGTATTAGATCTTATACAAATGATAAGCTAGTTATTCTCATTATTTTGTATTTGGAATAAAGTTTAAAGCCTTTATTCTAACTATTCATGTTCCATAGGAGTCTTAAAAGAACCTCTATTCCTAGGGTAAAAAGTTAAAGGAAAAAAGTGTCCTTTTTAATCCCTTTGCTCCTTTAACAAGATTTTAAGCTTTCTATTAACCAAAATCCTATAGTTGATAATGGTTATACATTATGTAATCAAATAAGTGAACATAGTAGCAAAACCAAAGGCATATAAAGTATTCTAAATGAAGCTTCAGTATAATGATCAAAGGAATTATAGAAGTCAACACAATTCTTGCTTAAATTATTCCCATTATAGTTATTGAAATTTTTTAGTGATAACAACATAATATCCCATATTAATCTACCTTTACTAAAGTTCCTTTAGAGGTATAAGCTATTTGTGCAAGCAATGGTTTCAATCTTTTAGCTAAAAATTTAGCCATTATCTTGTAAATTGTATTCAACAATGAAATAAGTCTAAAGTCCTTTAATAAGTTAGGAGATTGTACTTTAGGTATGAGGCATATATGTATGTCTTGTTTAGCTCCTTTAATAATTTCCTATTCTTAAATAATTCAAAAACCTCATTAATCACCATTGTTTTAGTGATAGGCTAAGTTTTGTGAAAGAAAAAGGTATTCAAACCATCAAATCCTGGTGCTTTGTTAGGATGTATAGAAAAAGAGCCTCTTCCATATATCTTGCTTCAAAAGGTTTGATTAATAGTTCAATTACTTTTGTAGGTATTTTTTTTTCTTGATAATGGATTTTAAAAGATTAAAGGATGAACCATCAATGCTAGTTCTAAATGTATTAATGAAGAAATGATAAGCCTTATGATTCAGATCCTTTTAGAGGTCAACAAACATCAATTCCATTCTCATCCATTAAGGAAATAATTTTATTTATTTCTTCCTTAAAAGCAAGGATCTATAGAAAATTATTGAGTTCTTGTCTCTATCCTTCAACCATAAAATTCTAGATCTTTTCTTTGTCAAAGATAGGTTGATTCCAATCACTTGATTATAATGGAAGCTAGCTTTTCCTCTTCTTACAAATGTTCATTATAAGAAGAGTCATATAGTACACATTGAATTTTCTCTAGTTTATCCTTAGCCTCTTTTACATCTTTTTAAATGTATGAACATTTCTTATTATTTAGGTTTTTAGGCTCATTCTTAACTAGTTAAAACTTCATAACAGATGTAAAGGTGGCTACTTCTTATTCTTAATAGGTTGCTATTGAATGCTACTTTGCTCTTTAGAAATGCTTCCATTTAATGATCATTAACTAATGTTATGTCCAATTTTTTCCTCAGGAGCCAATTCCCTCTTTGTTTTTTAATCGAAATATAAAATTGACCTCTATTTCTATAAATTGTAACTAACTAACAGATTCCTTGAGTTCATCGTAGTGATTCCTTAAGTTCATATTCCCTTCAGCTTTTGTTAAGTGGATCATATTATTGGAATCTCATATAATCATTTAGGGCTCATTCGTCTTCTCACCAATCACCTTAAGCTTTTTCCACAATAAGTTATCAGAAAGGTATAATTAAAATAATAAAGAAATGAAACATATAAACTTACACTTTGATGTTTCATTTTAATGAGTAGGTGTATCAATTGTTGCTCCACAAATACAAGTGTAGCCTCCACTTCTTTTAAATCCAAAGCCACTAATAATCTTCCATTAAAGTGGTAATTGATTTGTCATGATAGACCATTGTCTCCTAAGGAAACGTAATGTCTTGGAACAACCCTCTTTGATTTTGGTTTCTAAAAGTCCTATTAAAAAGGGATTGGTACCTTGAATATAATCAAATACTATTTACTTTTTATGGGGCTATTAATCCCTCTAGTATTCTAAGCTAAAATAGTCATTTAGAAAGAAAGATTGAGGCTTTCTTCTTCTTCTTGAAGTTTCTCTTTGTGACTCTTTGAAAGCTATTTTATGAATGAGTGTCTTTAAAGGACTTGCTTATCAGATTGCTTAGTGTTCCAATTTATGAGGTTGTTCGTTCTTTTTTAATAGTGATGACTTTATTCCTTTATAAAGATGGCTTATTAGCAATCTCTATATCCCCTATTGATATATAAGGAGCTTGAATTTATTTAGGATTTATTATGATAGCCTCACTATTATTATGTGAACCTTTAAAGTCCAATTTTGGAATATAAAGATCAACATTCTTCTTCTTATTAGTACCAAGGTTGTTAATGGAATGATCCTCCTTGTAAAGTTCCTTATCCTTTTTATTTTAGTTAGTAACAGTAGCATCTAATTGCCTCAGTGTTGGCATTAAGGTGCAGAAGTGCTAAATATTCTCCAATTTAGAATCATTTTCCTAGTGGTTTCTAAGCTTGTTTTCTATGAGCTTTATCAAGCCTCCAATTATAATTATGACATCTTCTTCAAAGGGATTATTATTTCGTTATGGAAGTTCCTTATTTGTGTCAATTAGCGCGCATAATCAAGGATAGCTAACTCTCTTCACATTGGCTATTTCTTACCTAGAAAGCTAGCTAAATGACTAAAACATCTAGTTGTCTAATATTTAAGGAGAATATTGTGAATATTCAAATAAAGGTGGATCTATTTTTGCCTGAAATCATGAAGTTCAGTCCCAAGTTTCTAAGTTTGTATAAGAAGAGGTTTAAAATTATAATGATGGCTAGATTTCAGAACCTTTTGAGCTTAGCTGGAGGAGTAGAATTTTAAGAAAAATAGATTATCATTATTGAGTAGGACTTCTTGCAAACTAAGATGCTTACAATGGTGGCTTGCCTAGGAATTTAAGGATGAAAAAGATGGCCTTTTATCCATGAAAAAATCGAGAAGAGTTGTTTCCCATATAGCATCTCCCTCCTTAAGGATGTTTAACTCTAATCTCCCAAAATTAATTTCTAAGATTTCATACGGGACCACTGTCAAGGGGGATTAAAACTATGTCATATTGTGGGCGGATCAGGATTGGAACAAGATTATTGAAATAGAGGATTACAACGCCTATCAAGGTTGCTCGAGGAACAGGAGTAGGCTTTTAAGTTTGGCCTTCTGCAGAGACTGAAGGTGGCTAATGAAGGAAAGTTCTCAAAGGGAAACGGTTTCTACATTAAAAAGTAGGAAAAAAGCATAAAGGTAGATATGAAGGCTAAGAAAGATAAAAAAGATACCAAAAAATGTAGGAAAAGAAGGATGGAAGCTTCAATTAGAAGAGATTACGAAAGCCAAGAGCTCATAAAGAAGAAGGAGAAGGGAAAGAACAACTTAGAGAGTGAAAGCAGAAGAATAAGCTAAGAAAAGAGTTTTAAAATAGTTAATTTCGAAAGCTAGATAAAGAAAAGGGCTTGTATGAGAGTATAATGATAAGAGCACTAAAAGGGAAATTAAACAAATAGACAAAAAAACGAGAAAGAATAATAAAGAGAAGGAGAACGCATAAGTAAAAGTAAACAAATGAAATAACAGGAAACAATAACTAAAAGGAATCAGCGCTAAGATAGAAGCAAGAAAATGAGAAGCCACCGTACAGAATAGGCAACATTTACAGTGAAGTTAGAGCTTCTCTCACTTCTTTTACTATCTACCTTGTTTAATGATTTTAAAGACCAATCCTTTTAAAATACACGATACATTTAAAATTTTACTTGTAAATACTCTATAAACTGGGTATATTTTCTTCTTTTCCTACTAATTAGTCTCTTTTAATTTTATACATTATTAAAATATCACTTATCACATTTAATTCAATCCAAGTTTGTAAAACCTTTATAAATAAGTCAATTTAAAACTTTGAAAAGGGTTAACAAAGAGATTTATGTATTACAGATAAATAGAAAAGATTAAAGTTATGTTATAAATATTTCTATGTTTTTAATTTCTAATAGATGTCAAAAATATTTTTATTTAAGCCTCAAATAACTGGTTCAGTAATGTTTCTTTGAAAAGAAAATTGATTTATTTTTTATTACCAAACATTTATGCTTCTTCATTCATTTTAAATTAGTGAGTTGGCCAATAAATGTACGGGACGAGCTAAGAAGGAGACAGAAGGTAAAGAGCAGCAGTAAAATGATAGCAACAAGCCAACGAAAAGAGAAACGCTTAATCCCACCCTCACATTCCAAGATTGAAATGCCAAATTGCGATGTACTGAGTCTGAAAAACCTCTCTCTGCCTCTAGCTTTTCCAGTGATGGTGTGAAGTGCTGTGCGAATGATCTATCAACTTAAATCATTCCCAGTGATGATGCATGTAGCCCCACAAACCCTAAGAGCCAACCCCAGATAAAGACCAAAAAACCCCTGTCAACCCTTTATGCCAAACTCATTGCGTAAAAGGTCAAGGGATATAGGGGAAAGGGACCATGGAAGCGTCATGCACATATCATGCGCAGTGGCAGCACCTGTCCTATTCAGACAACTCCATGCTAATAAGGTCGGCCACTGTAGATTATTATATCAGCACATAAATCACAAATAAAAAAAGGAAGTAATAAGCTGGCTCATAATCCTTTGGCATTTTAAAGGGTACATGATCAAGGGAACGAGAATCATACCCATTGATTGACACAAGCAAACGTTTACATGGGAAAATTATATTAGAGATGGAAAGAGACCAAAAACCTATTATGGATTTCGCATAATTTGACTGCAACAACATTGATTTGTTATTTCTGAGACTTTTTCACATTGGATATATTGTTTAAATTTGGGATGTGAGGTTTTTTTAAAAAGGAAAAAGCGTCTTTTTTAATTTTATTTATTTTAAAAAATTATTGGGATAATGATATCGAGTCTCAATCTTTTTATAATTTGAACTTTTTTCTTCTTTAATTTTTCATTTTTAGAAATTATTATTTATCACATTAAAATTATGTTTTTGTATTACCTGTACTCTTTGATGTCATTCTCTATCAAGAATCTATTAAGAAACAAAAAATCGACATCGTATTAGTTATATAAGCATTACGTAGTATAACATTTACCGTAATTGCGTCATGTAATACAAGTAATACGACTTATTTCACCATTTTTTTGATTAAATTTTTTAATAAGGAACGATCTCAAAGTGTATGGGTAATACAAAAACATAACTTCACAAAGGTAAATAATAGCCCTTAAAAATTTAAAACTAAAGTAAAAAAAGTCCTAACTAGAAAAGTTTGGTGTAATTAATCCTATCATTATTATAAACTATTTAAAATATATTTCATATTAAAATTTTAACGTTATTTTCTAATAAAAAAGTTATTTTTTAAATAAAAATGACCATGAAAATATTTATATAGTTGTCTTAACTCGATTATATCATAGCTCATATCGAGTTCAAGTCATTCATTTCATAATATGAAAGAAGTTGGTCCTATAAGAAATCATATGACGGGCTTTGTCAAAATAATTTAACAAACATTTAATAAAAGTCTATTTTCCAAATTTTGATATTAAAATGCATTTTAAAAATAATTTAAAGTGAGTGAAAAGACATCAAATTTTCTTATGGTTTCATTTTTTTTTGGCTAAAAACTTCATATGTTTCAAAAATTTCGTGAGAAGGCATCATACCTAAAAAAATTCTAGCATAGCCCATTTTATTAAATATCATTGTTACTCTTTTGATAAAAGCTACTTATGGGCTCTTTTTACCACTTGGCGATGCTACGTAGCCCATTAGAAGCCACAAACTCATACATGAACTAAATTGCTTACCGTATACTTGACCTATATCCATATACCCACCACTTGAATATCCTAGTTTTATCCTGAGACACGAATCAAATTATTTTTAAGCTTAAATCCAAATCATTTGATTCCCGTTTACTATTTGTTCTTTTTTCTATAAATTTTTGGTTATGTGGATTGGTTTTTTAAGGAATATGGTTGTAATTACAATTTGTGAAATTTGTTATTGTGTTCACATAAGATTGGAGTTTAGGGTTTACAACTTTCTAAAACTTTAGGACTTTTGAAAGTACAATTTATTGATTAGTTGATTTTTTGACATCTTTATAGGTATAACATTGTTTTATAATTAGAATTTTGGTTTTAAAATTGAGTTTGACCTACTAAGAAGGGTTTTAAAATTGTTAACATTGTGATAATCAAATTATTAGGTACTTCTACTCATTCCTCTTATTTAAGCTGATATCAAACTTGCATAAGAAGACTTCTTTTAAGTTCTTATTTCAACTTCCACTAGGTTGCTATAAGAGAACTTTTAACTTCATTTCCATTCTTTTTTTTCCTTGTTAAAGATTAACAGAAGCAATATTATTCATAATTGATAACAATTAAATGAAGAGTACAAGTTTAAAGAAGCTGCCTTCCAAGGACAAAAAGCTTAAAATATCAATTTAGAGATAATTAAATTATAAAGTTCAACTAATATATACCATAACTTGATTTAATAATCATTATATAACTATTGGTAACTTGATAAACTATTCATAAATACAACACTTTCTATAATGATATATACATTCCTTGGCCTTTACTTACTTTCAAAGTCTTCATCATCTATAAATGTGAAAATATATGTATTAGTAAATATTGCATTCAATTCACTTTCTAAATTATTAATTGCAAATTACTTAGGGTTAGTAGAACTTCACCCATGTATCTCTTTAACTTTCTCCATTGTTTCTCTCAGAGAGCTTTAGGAGCCTTTAGCTATGACTTGCCTAGTTTTCGATCCCTTCCATCCATTTCATTATATTATTCACCTTATATTTTTAAAGATTTAGGTACCTCTCTACGTCTTTGATATTCTTAATATTCCTCAATCAAGCTATAGTGATGAAGAATGGATGATAATTTTCATGTAGAGCTATGCCAACTTATTGAGCATTATGATGTCAAATCACTTTCTTGTGTTAATTTAAAACATGTGTTACAAAGGTACAAGGTATTTCCCATTCAGGTTTATCAATTTCCTAGCTAAGGTTGATGGATTCATGGAGGTAATTTAGAGGAGCTTATCAAAGTAAGTCTAGGGTTACTTAGCTTATAAGTGTGTCATGAAATTGAAATTCATTAAATAGTAGCTGAAGAACTAAGTAATTCAAGCAAGGCAAAAACTTATAAAGAGATATTTAACACCAAAAACCTTATGATGGAGGTTTAAGAAGTCTATAAAAATCCTAGTGACCCTATGTAGCTAATTAAAGAGAAAGAGGTTTTGCTCTCTTATAAAAAGTAGTAGGGAATTATAGTTTGATGATAAAGCAGAAAGCTAGGGTATTGGGGATCAAAAAGGGTGATAAAAAAACTAAATATTTTGACAAAGCTATCAATTACAAAACAAATCAATTGTATATACTCATTAGGGAGAAGGAGTGAGGATGTAGCTATAACTAAGGAGGAGTTAAAGAAAGACACTTGAATATTTGAAGAATTCCTTAAGGAATGGTTATTCTATAAGTTCCATTGCTCAAATCCTTAAGTCTTTTGACATTAACAAAATTTATGGCAGATGAATTATATATGCTATGTAAACCCTTTAATGAGAGGGATGTTGAGGAAGTGGTGTTATAAGATGAATCTAGAAAAAGCCTAGTCTCTAGATGGTCTTAACAGATGCTTTTATTAAAAGGCTTGGCCTTTAATTAAAGATACGGAAACTAATGTTGTCCTAGAGTGTTTTGACTAAGGTGTTCTCCTTAAGGAAATAAACAAGATTTTTCTGTATTTAGTTCCTAAAACCTTAAATCTGAATTTTCTTAATAGGTTTAGATCAATTTTATATTGCTATTTCCTTTATAAGATCATCTTTAAATTACTGATAATTAAGTTAAAATTTTTACTAAAGTCTAAGTGACTTATAAGGAGCTTTCCTAGAGAATAGGTTAATAGGTCATAATGTGTTGATTACTTAGGAGCTACTTAAAGAATACTCAAAGAAGAAACCCACTAAGAATTTTACAATAAAAGTGGATTTCCATAAGGCTTATGATTCCATTAGCTAACAATCTCTTAGAGGCCTTTGAATTACCAAGAGTTTTTAGGAACTGGATCAAAATGTGTATTGAAACTACATCCTTCAGTGTGTTAGTGAATGTAGAACAGATTATCTCCAAAGGTGGTAAGAGGCATAGATAAGGGGATCCACTATCTCCTTACTTATTCATCTTATGCATAGAGGCCTTCATAAGGTTAATAAGAACAATATTTCCATAGACTATAGCTTTAAATATCATGAAAAATGTAAGAAATTAGAGATGTTTTACCTATCATTTATTATGATTTTCTTATTCTATCTAAAGCACATGACCAATCAGTAAGCAATCTAATGTCTTCTCTCCATACCTTCAAGGAATTGCCTAGTTTGAAGATTAACTTCCATAAAATTCAGATGTTTATATCTATTAACAATTAATAGAGAGCTAGTTAGTTGTTGACTATTACTAGAATAAAGGTTAAATAGTATCTAATGACTTACCTTAGACATATAATATCAATAAGGAAGTTACTTTATAAGGATTGTATCCCATTACTAAAAAAGTTCAGAAAAAGGATGGAAAATTGGACCATCTTACGCTAGGAGGGCAATGTTGACTACATCTGTTTTGAACTCCTTGCATATTTATTGAACCTCACACCTATTCCTTGTCAAGGAACTTATAAAGAATATTGAAAGAGTAATGGGGAGATTTTTATGCATTGGTTCTTAAGGTACGAAATATAGGTCTAAAGTAGCTTGGAATGAGGTATTCAAACCAATAGAGGAATTTGGTTTTGGTATTAATCCAATTGACCTCTATAATAAGGTTTTTATGGCTAAAAGGCTATAGAAACTAATGGTGAATAAAGAATCCAAATAAGATAAGTGGGTAGACTCTTATATCCTAAAAGTGTTTGTGAATATAAAACCGGGCCTTCTAATTCATAGTTCAAGACATATTTATTCAAATTAAGAGGAGATATAGATGGTAGCATTAAGTGCAAAGTAGGAAATATGGAATTGGCCTCATTTTATTATTTCAACAATTGGAGCGACAAGGGTCTATTAATTAACTCTCAAATTATGCCTTTAATTATAAAGACTTCTCCTATCAAATCTAAGGTTAAAATGTCGACCAATGGTATAATATTCCCACTAAAATTGACCATGTATTACCAAGGTATAGACCTGCTCTTGAAAAAATGGATCACTATATTTAGCTTAAACACCCCTTGGGTGTATTCAATAAATGACTCTTGTAAATAGTTATTAAGAGTCAAAGGGAGAATAAAAGCATTAAGGATGATCTAAAACAATAATTTTCCACCAAAAGTTACTTTTTTATATCAAAAATGGTAAAGAAAAAGATAAAAATGATGAATAGGCTATATTATAGTAATATGGTGAATACATGTTTCTTAGAGCATTTAGACACTAAGAATCACATGTTCTTTGACTCTAAAATCTCTAAGAAAGTTTAGGAAGGCATGTTATAGAGATGTCTAATTAATAATTATAAGACGAACCATTTGGAAGTACTAAACTTCATGTTGAAAGACATAATCAGAACCAAAAAGGACAAAATAGCTCTGATAATAGCTAAGGATGTGGGATGTACAACTTTTGGAATGAAAGGAATGGGAGGTATTTTAAAGCCTACATAAAAGTCGAAGAATAGGTATTGAAGGAGACGGAGTTGTGGATAAAAGAAATAATATTCAACATCAGGGAAACTAGAAAATGTTGTACAAGAATGGTTGATAATTGGAATATAAATGTGGAAATATATTTGAACCCTTAGATAAGTAAAAACTAGGAAATCACTAAGTGAAATGATAGTTTCTTAAACCATTTGTTTTTTTTAGTGTTTCAGTAGTGACTTAACTCTCCTAAGTTGACATAGTCTTAGTTATTTTGTACTTTGTACTACCAATTTTATTTTTAATGACGATTATTTTAATTCTTCAATTTTTTTAATTACAAAGCATTAATAAACTTTACCATCACTATTATTAAGATAATAACTTATTTATTGACATATTAACAAATGGAGATCTAATTTTGGCATGGAAGCAAATTCAAGTTGTTACCTTTTTTTAATAACTTTACAAGTATTCTCAAGATGAGATTTTATAAACAAAGTAGTCTTCCAAGCTACTTAAGCATTCCAAAATGTTACAAACACAATTCTAACAATTGCTCCATATGTCAATACAATTTAAATCTAAAGATAGCTTGTCGTAAAAGGTATTTATGTGAAGTCTAATGGAATTTACTAGCTCTTTAGTGAATTTCTCATAGCTTCTTTCCTTATTACAGAAAATGCACCTATTTCTTTCATTCCAAATATGCAGGTCTAGATAAGATAAGGCGAATAACACCATTTAAAATCTCTCTTAATATATGCATATTGCTTTGGAGGATTGTTCATGTCACATTTATGAAGAACAAGTTTCTATGCTCCTAGCTACATTTAAAGATTACATGTGAGTTGCTCTATAATTGACTTCAGCAGAGACCAGTTTGTTAAGTAGTTAAACTTGTTTAATTTTTCAGTGGTGGGTAATCTATCCATTATAGCGCTCTATAATGTTGTAGTAGCTTTAGAAAGATTATATTTGGACCAAACCAACTTATACCATGAAACACAAATGAGGTTTTGCTGAAACAATTTTTTATATGATGTATTGCTAAAGTTACTATTAATAGTTAAGAACCTCCAGTTTTTTTTGCACATATTTTCATATAGCACAACCTTTTGATCTCCATCTATATATTTCTATCAGTTATTCTTAAGAGGATCTCATCCTTAAGAATTAATGCATTTGCGAGATTTTTGATTTTCTAGAATACTACCTCTCAAATCTTGTAATTCTACTTTATTCTCCAAAGGATATCCTAAAATCTAGTTATCATGCCAAAAAAAGTGCTCATCCCATTCCTAACATTCTTTTTGATATGATACATGATTGTGCTTTTTAGCTTGAGGATTTCTTTTAGTGTAGGAAAGGCATTTTTGGTTATAAGATCAATTTTCCATTATTTTTTCCTTGATGTAATATTCATGCCCCTATTTACACCATAATGACTTATGATCATCAATTAATCTCCATGATATCTTAAAAAGCATACACTTATTCAAAAGTTTTAAAGGACTTATGTTTAAACCTCAATGATTCTTTGATCTGCATAATTTAGACCATTTGATATCAACTTTATAACCACCATCACTTGCCTTTGATTGGAGAGAGTTTCTAAAATCTTGTCAACAGTTTTGTTCACATCTCTTGGAATATAAAGATGTGTAGCCTAATGTATATTAGTTGAAGACAATAGAACTATAATTGATTGAAGACAATGTAACTATAATTAATTGAGGGTTTTGACCTAGAGATGACCTATTGAGGCGATTGCATCGACGCCATAGACCGTAGACATCCAGGCAGAGCACGTCACAGGTACAGTTAATTTACCATAGTAAAATAATTGTTTCTTGT
>JANSVA010000006.1:15373859-15384989 GCA_025504915.1 Erythroxylum reticulatum
ATAATAAGTGACCTATTGATTACTATGATGATCTCAGGTCAAAGGAAAAATATACATTTAAATCCTTATGAGAATATCTCACTTGACAATTCATAGGTAATATTAACTATTAGGAATTCTTAGTTTGGTCAGTTCAATGATCATATCTTCATATGCATCATCTATATATTTAACTTAGTAAATTAGATCTACTAATATCCATTCAATAGATACTATTACATATATATTGATCTAATCAGATCATTAAAATCCTTATTTGATGATCCTATGATCAAGAACACTTTTAAATTAAACCCTAAAGGCTTGACTCTCATTATTATAATCTCCATTATGATGGCAAGTGTATAAATTTAATCAAGGACTTATCATATTAGAATAAAAAATAATAAATTTAATATGATAATAAAATCATTTTCCATGTTATTAATCAAAATTAATAATCACAAAACTAAGGTGTTCAATCTGTTACATAATGATTAAGTCATAGGCATAATTCCAACAATAACTATTCATTACAAATAAAATTATCAGAAGATCATAATTATAAAATTTAGGTTTCATTTATGTATTATTTCTAAACAATTCCTAGTTATTATCCTATTGAAATTGAACATTAATATATCATAAAAAGACTAACATACGTGATATTTTTCTTTATAAAAAAAGTAGTAAATCTCACATATTAAAGTACAAAAATACTAAAACAAATGTATGAATGCTTAATATAAAACAAATTCGCTAAACTGATCCCATTATGGTAACTCCATTTGAAATGCTACTTGTATGTTTGTAAAAAATTTTATTGTGATGATTGCAGAAGTAATCATTTGACTTAAGATCTTTAAAGTTATCTCATATAAATATTGTTATAATTTGACACTACTTATAACATATTCTAGTCAACGATAACTCGGTCAGTAATAATTGGATATAATATAAACTATATGTAAGTAATTGAGTGATCAGCATAAAATTCATCACTCTAAAGTGATTAAAGAGAATATTCTTTTATTCTCGATTATAAAGTGATTAAGGAGAATATTCTTTTAATCTCAATTAGTATTGATCTAAGAAATCCTTGATTAATGTGAAATGACAGTTTAAAAATAGTTACAAATGTCATTAATAGAATTAATTGTTAATGATGAAAAACTAACATAATTGGACTTAATTATCGTAAACATTAATTTCATACTATATGTCTAATCGAAACATTGAATGATATGAAAAAATAATGCAAAGAAAGGATAGTCAAAATTATTTTTATTATTCTTAATTGTTTAGGTGATCATGATGTATTTCTCGCTGTCAATCTTGATATATAGATATAAATTATTTAATGAAAGATAAATTAAAGGAGTTTAATTTATCTAATCGTAAATATTATTTAAGATTATAATTTATGTTTATTATCAACATATTTGAAAACTTAATGAATCACACATAAAGAATGAGTTGAAGAGAGAAAAGTTACTTTAATTAAGTTGAACTGGACTGTAAAGTTTGAGAAACTTTATGATTAAATATGAGATATTATATCTTATTTGAACATAATTGATATTTAATTATAATTAATTGTAATTTTAATTAAAATATAATTTTGTCTTAATTAAATTATTAAAATATCTAAAACATATTATAAATAAGTTTAGGCACTAAAGGATTTGTCACTTTTTTCTTACTTCTTTTGTAGAATTTTCTTGATTTATTATGTAAATATCATTAGAGATTTGATATTTATATAATTAAAGCAATTAAGATGAGTTAATTTTAGAATCAGTTCGAAAAAACAATAAAAAAATGATCAAAATTTAAATTAAAGTATAAGTTAATTTTTTTTGTAAAATTTAGATTAATATTACCTTTTAAAAATAGTAAAAAATGGTTTGTATTTATCCCTCCGTGCATAGAATCAAATCCTGCGTCGACTGAAATATCAATAAAGAATTTTAGTTTGCACGGGTAGCCATGTCGATCCTACATGAACATGCCATAGAAGATATTATCTTAAGATTCAGTACACGCTAAATAATATTCTGATGCGCCTGCATCAAGATCAAAATATTAGAAACAGTCTAACTGTCAGTTCATTGGCTTTGTGAAGTTGCTTTCAAGGGAGCTTGGAGCTCTTGGATTGCGAAGGTGAAAATGCGTTAACAAAAAACAGAGGCCTAGATAGGTAAAAGAAGAACAGAGAGATCATCGTCATGGGTTTTGCAACTTCCCAGAAAATGTGTTTCAAGTTTAGTTTTAGTTTTCTAGTTCTTATATCTTAATATTTTCTAGCTATTTCAGAAATTGTAAAAATGATAATGAAGCAGTAACAATAGCCATGATTGTTTCATCAACAAAATGCTTCAGAAATACTAGGACCCGTTTCAATTAATTATGCATGTCATAATTGGGACATGAATGTTAAAGGATTTGAATGGAGGTTGCCCTCAGAAGGAGGGTATAACTTTAGGATTTACTGGTTGAGAGCGCACAAGGCCGTGTCATTCTTATCTGAGTGAAGGCTTCTGGCCACATATCGAGCCTTGTATCAGAAAATGACGCCCTTGCATGTATAATGCATGCTACCCTCGTCATTTATTATGGTTTTGTACCCCCGCACATCAAGAAACTGAAATCTGTACACGCCATTGATTATTACAATAACTTGCTCTTCAGTTTATTTATACATCATCTCTTGTAAAGTTCTATCCACAACTCTAATCATTATTTAGACATTATCCGAACTTGGTATAAGAATGTTGTCTATTGATTTAGCGCTTTAATCTAAATGTCCACCAAGCATCTTAACAAAGATTGTCTCATTCTCTACAAATTTATTTGAAAGTAAGTGATTACACTTGGTATAAGAATTGTGCTTAAGTTGTATTGAAAAGGAAATGTATACAACGAAAAGAAGAAGAAGAAGAAGAAGAAATATATTAAATAAAATGTAAGTAATATGTAGAATTATGAAGTGTATTTAAAACCTAAGTAACAATTTTGGTCTGAAAACCCATGCATATTATTATACATTGGAAAAGAAGCAAATCAGAAAGCAAAATGTTATGTAGAAGAATATGTTCTTGTTAAGCATTAGATGAGCCCAAGTGCAAATGTTCTGGGAATATATTAGTGAAACCCAAAAGTTTCTTGCCGCAAGGAAATGTTATGTCATGTTATAATAATATTGTGAACTTTATAATTATATCTACACACCTCAAATTCTAATCCATTTACTCACACCACAATCGAGATTCAATGATCGCTAACATTTAATGCGAACCCAACAATTCCTTTAGATCGAGGCAACTCCAAATTCCAATCCCAGACTTTCAAAAGGTGAGTGTATCTGTCTCATAACTTTGTTCCAAACCTGTGTCTGTTCCAACTCTTATCTTATTCATTTTTATCCGTGCTGTACCCAAAGGAAAACTCAAGCGAAATTACTTTCAAGTCCCATTTCTTTCTTCACAAAAGTGACGCTTGTGGTGTGCTGTTCGGTTGACAAATTGTGTTTTTGGCGTCGGCATGGAATTAAGTTAGGCCACAACAGAGATGATTTGCGATCCATCTCTAGTTTTGACCTGTTTAAGTGACTACTGTAAATAAATTAGTATTATATTATACTCATGATTAGAAATAAAAAGTTGCAAAATGATTTATTTTACCAATTACAAAATTATCAACATTTTATAATTTAATTACGCTAATACGAAGTTTTTAAGAAATTACAACACTAGTAAAAAAAAAGTCATTTATCACATGTATAAAGTTATAATAAATATGCAATTTTCATTTTCCAACAATAAAAGATAAACAATCTTTAAGCCTTATTACTTAATTATGATTTTAGTAGTTATCTTTCTAGATACAATAAACTAACTCTAATTATCAGCACAAATATAATTTTATATAAAAATATTAAATTAATTCATATGCAAATTCATGTTATTTTACATGAAAGAATAAATGGTTGTCTAAGCCTTAATCTAGTATTCATGTTTCACAGTCAAAACTTAAATTATTGTAAATTGTAATTTTTATATTACACTATATAATATACACCTTTTCCTTTTTTAATGATAAACGGAAGATTTTATTAATAATAGCAAAAGCTATTATCCCATTACAATAAAAGACATGCTTCAAACTAACTATTGTTCAGTACAATATTCCTATAAGTTTCTATTTTTCAAAGATTTCATTTGAGCTGATGTGAGTTTGCTTTGTGCATTCTTTGCTATCATGATTTCTGTAATCCAATTTAGAGTGTGACTAGCTAATTAGTATTTTTCGGTGGCTTACCCTTAATATAATCTCTTATTTCTTTTTCTCCAAATTAAGTAGATTGTAGAATGAAAGTAAATTTGAAGAGCCTTGTGTTAGAACTAGATTTTTTTTTTACCATTCCCCTATTTATGCCTGATCTAAGGACATAAAGAATTTGTCATTTTCAACATCTGTATGAAGTATCAAGAGTGTTCTCTGTTTATTTCCAACTGCCACATATTATGATTTTTTAGTAGAAATCATTAATCCATTTGATCCATAATGCTCCCTTGTTAATTTATAACCTGCAAACCCTTTTACTTAATGAGGCTTTTTTGTATAAGAGAGATAGGAATGATTCCCAAGCTCCCCACCTTCCTTGGAATGGATATCTCCTCCTATTTAACCTTTGCCCCTTTCGAATTTTTTTACCTTACAAGACCATAAGAAGCTTTGATACGTCTTTCAATCCCAAGCCCCCCACCTTCCTTGGAATGGATATCTCCTCCTATTTAAGCTTTGGCCCTTTCGAATTTTTTACCTTACAAGACCATAAGAAGCTTTGATACGTCTTTCAATCTTCTTGACAACTCTCTTAGGAAGTATAAGATGGGCACTACAATGCATATGTAGACTATTTAGTATATAATTGATAAGATTCAACCTAGCAACAAAGGATAAAAACATGTTTTGCCAAGTATTGATTTTTACTTTGAATGGTTCAATCACTAGAAAGTGGTTAATAAATTTTGGCTTAGCATTGGCAATAAGGATACCAAGATATCTAAATGGTGGAATTTGAATTATGAAGCTAACTCTCCCGCTCAACTCTGGCTAATTCCTCACATCAAAAAGTATGAACATATTACTTTTGTTAGCATTAACCCTCAGTCTAGAACATGCTGAGAATAACTCCAAAATGCCCAAGATTATTTCAATGGATTGGATGTCAACCCCATATAAAAACATTAGATCATCAGCAAAAATCAAATGTGTGATCCTTAGCTTTCTACATTTATTGTGATATTAAAACCTACCATTGCAAGAGATGAAATTTGATGACCATCCTGGATGGAGCTTCTATTAACATTGTGAATAAGTAAAGGGAAAGTGGATCCCTTTGCCTGATTTCATTGGTGTTTCTAATGATTTGAGTAGATGCTCCATTTATTATAATACTAAAGGAAGTTATGGTGATGCATTCCATTGTCCATTTCACAAACTATATTGGGAATCCAAGAGCTAGTAAACAAGATTCAATAAAATCTCATATGATGGCATCAAAAGCTTTGAAGAAATCAAATTTGATTATACAAACTTTTCATTGCTCTTCCAAAGGTGTAGTCTTTCATTAATGGCATTTTTCAAAGCCATTTTCTAAAGGTGTAGTTATTGATCTCCTAGCTATGAATGCACCTTGAGCTAAATTAATGCCAATTTTCAAAGCCAATGTCAATATATTTGCAAGGAGCTTTGCAATTACCTTATAGACTGTATTACAATAAGATATAAACTTGTAATCCATCATGGACGAGAGATTTTGCTTTTTTGGGATGAGGCATATGAAGGTTTTGTTCATTTCCTTCGACATATTTGATGAAGGAAAAAATTCCTACATGGCTTCAGTTAAAAGGTTACTAGTTATATCCTAAGTCTCCTGTAAGAAACACGCAAAATATCCATCAGGTTTAGGTGCAACCTTAACATAACTTCTTTAATCTCTTTTTTTTGTGAAGGGTGTCACTATGTATTCCCTCATTTATTGATTGATTAATCTCTCAAAGTATCTACTAATGTTAAATTCCCTTAGGATGTTATCTTTAGATCCCAAATTAATGAAAAAATCTAGAGCTATTTCCTGCTGTGGAATTCCATATTCATCTTAGAGATCAGTTATCTTGTTTCTGCTTCTTCTAGCTAGTATGAAAGAATAGAATAATTTTGTGTTTGCGTCTCTATCCCTTAACTAATTGATCCTTAATTTTCTGCTTTAATATTAAGTTGTGCAAGGATAGTGCCTCCTGAAACTCCTTCATTCCTTGAATTTCTAACGCTCTCATAGGATTGTTATGGGGATGCTTACAACAATTTTCTTGATCCTGAGTCAGTCTATTCTTGGCTTTTGTTGCTCCTTCATTCTGTTCTTTAGCAAAATCCTTAGTTGCAACTTTAACATTTTTAAGTTTGTTCATAAGCTGAAAAGCCTTATGTCCTTTCAATTCCTTTCTCTAATTGGTAAACACCATCTCTTGGAAACCTGCTCTTTGAGTTAAGCAATTAAAGAATTTGAATGGGGCTCCTGAGGTTTTGGAGTGGAAAAACCTCATGATATCTTTCCAAGAGTGATCAGAACAAATATTACCACCAAAATGAACATAGGAATGTAAAAATTGTTTTAAGCCAATGTTGATTTACCCTGTCTAACTTCTTTCCGATCAACTAGATTATTGCCGCTTTAAAAACTCAAAGAGAGACAGAGACTGCCACTCAAGTCCACAAAATTTTCAACTTGCGTTTAGGTCTACTACTACCCACTGGCTTGCATTATTAATTGGTCCCATGCACCTGTTCTATTTCATCCATGGTTGAACATATACCGTCTCATGCTAGGCATCATTGTGAGGCTGAGGGCAATAGCTTTTTCAATAGGAAACCTAGGATCGCTGGATATCACACCCATTCCACGGTACTTCTCACAGCTGAAAATGAAATAATAATCACAGGCCCAATCAGATCAAGTACAGCCTAAACTCATATCTTCTAAACAGTCCTACTCATAATTCAACCAACATCTTGTTGCTATTCCAGACAGTTACATTTGTATGATCACTTTGTTGCTCGGTATCACTCATGCAAAATAGTTTATACACGTATCTCCTCTGCTCAATCTGATGTATTTACCGGTTTGTTAAAGGAATGAAAGCCATAATTATCAAAACAAGGCACCGCGGAGTCGTAATTCATGCCTGAAATGGACTTGATTCTGACCAACCGTCAAAGCCAGAATCTCTTCCAGCACATAATGTCCAGTCAAACATAACCCATTGCAAATGACTGAAGGGCCCACCATAACTTAGAAGTCAATCTTACCACTGAGACACACGTCCTGAAGCTGCTTTAGCTAGGAATTCGTAGAACTCCAAGTTCCAATAGCGCATTTTACCTCATACCCATGTGAGGAATCAGACTCAAGTTCCAACAATGCATTTCACCTCATAAGTCATACCCATGTGAGGAATCAGAGTTCATAAAAGGCGCTAGCAAGTCCCAGGGTCAGGAAGGGAAAGGAAAGAATAAAATGAACTTACCTGTGCAATCATACAAAACTTTGCCCAACTGATAATAAACTAGAAGTTCTGTGAGGAATATTGGATTGCGTTTATTTGTTATTTTCCCAACCAAGATTAAAACATTGTATGCAATGTTCCAATAACACATTGAACTTCATTTTGTACAAGTTCAGATCTTATGATTTAAGTAAGTTAACACTTTCTCAAACAAGCCCATAAGGAAAATTTGAAAAAATTATCATCCACTTTCAATTGCCTATAATAGCCTGCAAACACTGAACATACAGTTCACCACTTGAAGACAAACAAATACAGCTAGTAAGAGCCAATGAAATAAATATAACAATTCAATCTCAAAATGTTATTATAGGAATGCCTTTTGGGTATTCACTTCAAAATATAGAAACCAAAGGCAATCCTGCATTTCCAATTTCATACAATATGAGCTTCTCCAACAGCAATTTCTAGTTTCATAAACAATTTATGAAAGGATACATTAGAAATCATTTAGAAATATAATAGATTTAGCCTTACAAATCTACATCCACATAATCGTTCCTAATAGATAATCAACTTGACAAACTAAAAGTTTCGATATCAGTTACTGTTTAAGCAAAAATTGTAAGACTTATTCAATAATATCATGAGTTTCATCAAAACCTACCTAGCTTAGTAAGCACTTTATTTATAATCCGTCGTGTTTGGTATACTAATTAATGAACAACAAATGTTACATTTGGATGGCCTGACTTTCTGGTTATCCTCTTTTCTTTTTCATGTCAAAATTAAGAAGCACTACCGTGCACTTGTGAGAACAGATGTTTCCTTTTATTCAAGGAGATTATAGTGATCAAAAGGGGGTTCTTCACAGAGAACCCAGTGAATGAGATGTTAATCTTGCCACTATAATTCAACGATAATGATTTAATCTGATATTACTATCTACAAGGATCCCATAGTCTGCCTCAGTTAAACTGTATGGTTCTCTAGAGAAAATGCTTAACTGAATTATCAAGACAAAGGAAGTCTTACTGCATGCTTCAAGGAAAGACCTAAATTTTTCGTTACCCTCTTTTCTTTTGCATTATCATGTCAAAATTAAGCAGTCCATTGTATACTTGTGAAAACATACACGGAAACACATATACATGTACGCAAGGATATTAGAGCAATCAAGGGGGGTTCCCATCAATAAACCAAATGAATGGGATGTTAATTTTAGCCACTATAATTCAAAGATATTGCTTTAATCTGATGCTACAATCTACAATCATATAATGAGTTGCTTCTATTAGTCACTAAATAGGCAGCCATGGTTGCCAAGATTTCTGAATGATTATGTGCATTAGGTAGGCAACCTCCAGATAGAAGTTACCATTTTGAAAAAAGTCTTCAGCTATATCTTGACACGTCCTAACATTCAATGTCTCTCTTCCCTTAAAGGATAGCAGGGATGCTGTGTGTTTACTAGATACTCCTTTTCAATAGTTTAATAACTGATAACGTAAAATTTGTTAGCAAGACTGACAGAAAAATAAATACAGCAAAAACAAGATATGTGAAACAAAGAAGATCAAAGTTCTATCTTATTCAGTAGCATATGACTTGCTTAAATAGCTAGATTACAACGGGAAAATAACAGTAAAATAGGAACTAACTGAATGACTAAAAAATCTGCTAATAATCAGCAACTAACCCAAAGACTAGAACAAACAAAAAACTTGGTCAAATAAAACGTGAATAACAACTTATTCGACATTCCCTCTCTTAAACTGATGTCAGTTTAAACAAAGATGCACCCTCTCTCAAACTGGACAAACTCCAAGTAACCTTCTGAACTTCTCAAAAGTTTGGCAATTTGAGAGCTTTTGTAAATATATCAGCTAACTGGTCTTCACTCCTGCAGTAGATGAGATCAATCACTTCTTCATTGATGAGTTCACGCAAATAATGATACTTGACATCTATGTGTTTACTTTGACCATGTAAAACTGGATTTTGAGGGAGTTTTATAGCAGAATTGTTATCACAGTAAATTACAATTGGTTCTTCCTGTATGAACTGCAATTCGTCAAGAATTTTCTTTAACCAAATTGCTTGAAATGCACAAGAGGTTGCTGCAACAAATTCTGCCTCTGTCGACGATAAAGTAACAATTGGTTGCTTTTTTGATGACCAAGATACAGCTGCCGATCCCAACATAAATACATGACCTGAAGTACTCTTCCTATCATCTTGATCACCTGCAAAATCACTGTCGGTAAAACCGATTAAATTAGACCTTGCACCCTTCTTATAGAATAACCCAAAATCTCTAGTTCCCTGCAAATAACAAAGAATTCGCTTGGCAGCAAAAAGATGATTCTCTGTTGGATTCTCCATGTATCTACTAATCAGACTCACAGAGAACATAATATCAGGCCTTGTAGTAGTTAAATACATTAAACTACCAAAAATCTGCTTGTAGAGTGTACTTTTAACTATCTTCCCTTCTTTATCCCTGTTTAACTTTATTCCAAATTCTGTTGGTGTAGTCACAGGATTACATTCTTCCATTGAGAACCTGTCCAAAATTTCTCGCAAATACTTCTTTTGAGAAATTGAAATTCCAGCAGAAGATTGAACCACCTCAATACCAAGAAAGTAATGCATCATGCCTAAATCAGTCATCTCAAAATCATCCATCATTGACTTCTTAAAATTATTAAACACAAGAGTATCATTTCCAATAAATATGATGTCATCCACATATAAACAAGTAATAAGAACCTTCTCTTTTTCAATTTTCACAAAAAGTGTATTTTCATATGGACACTTGTGAAAACCATCTTTCAAAAAATGAGCCTCAATTTTACTGTACCAACATGGGGCTTGTTTTAATCCATACAAGGCCTTTTTTAATTTGTAAACTTTGTGCTCACTTCCTTTCTTAATATAACCAAGTGGTTGATCAACAAATACTTGTTCCTTTAAGTCACCATATAGAAAAGCTAATTTCACATCCAGCTGAAAGATGGGCCACGATTTTTGAGCTGCAATTGCAATCAACAACCGAATTGTGTCATGGTGTGCTACTGGTGCAAACACTTCAGTGTAGTCCACTCCAAACTCTTGCTTATAGCCTTTTGCTACTAAGCGTGCCTTAAACTTGTCTACTTCACCATTCTCCTTGAGTTTTGTTTTATACACCCACTTTATTCCAATTGTCTTGACACCATTGGGAAGCTCAGTTAACTCCCAAGTCTGATTTCTTTCAATCGCAGCAAGCTCGTCATCCATGGCCTTGCGCCATTTAGACTCCTTGATAGCACTTTCAAAGGTTGTAGGATCACAATCTGAAAATAGAGCAAAGTGAGTGATAGGACTTTCGGATTGATCAACTCCAGTTACCTCATAATCTGACATCCATGTTGGTCTGCATCTAACACGATGAGAACGTGAACTTGCTGGTTCTTTAGATTGCTCATCAAATGCTGTCACTGTTGGCAAAATTTCAGAAGTAGCAGGAACTCCATGTTGAGCATCTTCAGAAGAGTCATTTGAAAGAATCTGCTGGGATAGATTCTCATTAACTTCC
>JANSVA010000006.1:15385089-15405265 GCA_025504915.1 Erythroxylum reticulatum
TAATCAGCAACTAACCCAAAGACTAGAACAAACAAAAAACTTGGTCAAATAAAACGTGAATAACAATTTATTCAACAAATACTCACTTGTATCATCGGCAGCATTCTTTTCTGGCTAATTTGAAACAACCCCATCTTCAATTTAACAAAGGCTTCAAGGATATCTGTACTGAGGCATAGAAGTAAATGACGAGGAAGAGCAATCAATCATAATGATGTGAAACTCTCAAGAGTTAGAGAGAAATGATTTGCCATTCTCAATACGTAGAAAGAAAGTTAAGAACTTTTGGAGGATCAGAATTTAATTAACAATCGAGAAGGTAACACGCACCTCTATCATACTGAGGATTCCTTCCCCACAACCTTAACTGAAAGATCCATATTAGCAGTGTAATAGAGACAAAACGTTAGAAGGACACGTAAAATGCCCAAAATGTGATTCATTCCTTTCATTTCCTTGCCCTGTTTCACTTGAATGTCATAATATAGCCCACTTTAACCGTCTTAAAGTCATCAAGAAAGTTGGATCAAGCCATAATTATGTTCTCCAATTTTCACACCACTCCTTAAACAAATTTGAAGTAATAACTCAATTTCTAGAAAATGCAGCCCTCATAATTACCACAAATTTGTTTCAACTGTCCATTCAAAGCACATAAAGCGACATAAATTTCCTTATTTTGCCAATGTCTTGTATCTTTTGCCAGAAACTCATGGACCTTTTGCCCTATTTGTATTAAGCTACATCCAGGAAGTTTTTCTATCCTCTGTTGCCTCATTAACATCCACAAGCCTGAGGATTGTTCCCAATGTCCTATTGATGCATTCATGTTTGAGATTAGCGTCAGATAGTTAGGATTTAATGGTTCATTATTTAGTATTTTTCTGGTAACTGTTTCGAACAAGTCAACATTCCCATGTACCTTGCAGGAACCTAATAATGAGGCCCAAATGACAGCATTTGGCTCTAAATGCATGCTTTGTATGAATGTAATGGCTTCCTCCAATCGTCCTGATCGACCAAGCAGATCAACCATGCAACCATAATGTTCAATCTGTGGTTCAATGTGAAATAAATTGACCATCTGGTCAAAAACTCTTGTGCCTTCTTCCACCAAACCCCCGTGGGTGCAGGCTGATAAAATAGCAATGAAAATGATGCCATCTGGTTTCTCTCCTTCTAAACACATTCTATTAAAGATATCTAGAGCTTCTTTGCTGTGCCCATTCATAGCAAGCCCCGTAATTATTACCGTCCATGTAATTACACATTTATTGACCATCTTGTTGAAAACTGTTTTTGCATTTTTTACAGCCCCACATTTAGCATACATGTCTATCATAGCATTGCCTATTGGGTTGGACAACTCAAAGTTGTTCTTCTTCATATAGGAATCAATCCATTTCCCATGTTCAAGAGATCCCAAGTGAGAACAAGCAGAGAGCAAGCTGATTAACGTACTTTGATCAGGCCTACACTTGCCATCTGTTAACATCTGATGAAAAATGTGAAAGGCTTGATCAAATAAATGGTTTTGAACACAACCTGCAATCATGGCATTCCATGTAACCACAGTTTTGGTAGGCATCTTCTCGAATAAATAGTTAGCAGATTCAAGATCACCAACAGTAGTGTACCCTGTTATTAATGCTGTCCAAGAAACCACAGTCTTCTCGGGCATTTGATCAAAAATATATCTTGCTTTCTCAACATCGCCCGCTTTTACATATCCCAAAATCATAGAATTCCATGAGATTTCATTCCTAATTAGCATCTTATCGAAGAAAAAACGTGCCAGCCTCATATTACCAGCTTTGATGAACCCTGAAACAATAGAATTCCACGATACAATGTTTCTCTCTGGCATGAAATCAAACAATTTAATTGCCAAGTCAGTGTCACCATTTGCCATGTAGGCCCTAATCATTGTATTCCAGGAAATCACGTCTCTTTTAGGCATTTCCTCAAACATTCGAAGAGCGCATCTTAAATTCCAGCCAGAACTGGCATAGAAATCCAAAAGGGTATTTGAAACAAACAGGCTATACCCAAAACCCAACTTCACAATCTCACAATGAACCACCGTGCCATCTTTTACCTCTTCAAAGCACCTTAAAAGAAGAGTGTAGGTAAAACCATTAGGCGCAATTCTTGACGCTTTCATTTGGTCATAGACCCGCAAAGCGTGCTTGTGGGTCTTTCCTATAAAGCATTTTATCATGGTATTGTAGGAGACCACGTTGGGGTTTTCCAATTTTTGGAAGATTTGGAAGGCGCGATTGTGGGAATGGAAGTCGGAGTAGAGAGTGATGAGCTTAGGGAGTATAAAGTTGTGGCCTTGGAGGCCATTGACTAAGATTTGGAGATGGGCTTGCTTCAAATGATTGGCGGTTTTGCAGCTTCCTAAGAATTTAAGCAGTTGTTGTGGCATTGAAATGTCTGGGCTAAAAGGTTCCGACTTCTGATTCGGTTTGTTCTTGTTAATGTTGCATCTCTTGTCTCCGTATGTAGTAGACTCCTTTTATCTCGCCTTAAATAAGAATATTACATACAATGTGTTCTACATAATGAGCAAATGACTAGCAACGTATTCATTGCTTTCCACGCTTTCTCCATCCTCGGTAAATTGAACGAGCCAGTGGAGTTGATTGTGCTTAGAATGAAAAGTTGGGAGAGTCGGGACTAAATTCAGGGAAGAAGATTAAGCTTCGATTAGAAATTCAGAGTTTTTAACAAAAGCTTATAAAAGGAGATACCTTCATGTGCAATATAAAGATGGAAAAGTAGGGAGCTTAATCTGTTTAGAAAGAATTTCCCACAATTAGTGGTTTGCTTCATTTATAAGCTTTTCTCCAATAGCATTAATAAGGTCACTATTAATGCATTAAACAAGTGTTAATCAATCAAAAATAGATAAGGATAAACAATCAATAGGCAAGATAGAAATTAGATGTAGAATCCCCATTACCATTACTTTTACTATGATTGAAGTTATCATAATTTAATACAAGAATTCCTAAATTATAATTACATTATCTTTTGATACACATAACTCCTACCCTTTAGAGTAGTCAATTAAAATGCCTCTCCTATCAAGACAACCTAAAAATGTATTAATTCCCTCAGTCAACTTTCTTGATAGCTTTCATCCTAACATGAGAAAGAATGGTAGATTCTCAAGTGTTGTATGTGTAACTTAATTCCTAAATTCTAAAGACTATTGATGGCAAGCGCACTTATCATTTTATAGTATAGGGCTTAGAGTTCCAAGTATTGATATATTATGATAATGACCCTTTCCTATTATCTAACCAACATTTAAGGTGAATGTGATAATTCCGATTTAAAATAACCTAATGATAATTTAATATAATCAAAGAAACTAAGGTAGTTAAAAATGAAAAATCAACCAATAAAATAATAGTACTTGGACTTCGAATCTCCTTCGCATTTCTCATACGATCATGATTTCATTAACCAATTTATTATAAAATTTACTAGACATTAGAAATTCCAAAATCATGCTAATATTTTTTTCTCAAAGCCTATTAACACCTTATTCCAAGTTGATTAATTGAAATCTCCTTCTAAATAAAACCCATAGAATTGCATTATTCGATTTATGAATTTCACTTGATCTAGAGGATTTATGTCAACCTATATTTAGGTTTACATGTAACTCCTTTCAATTATGCTAGATATATTCATACATTGGATTTTTTTTAATATATTACACATAAAATAATATAAAAGCAATATTAATTTAAGAATACATATTTGAAATTTAATAAAATTAAAAAATTAAATTAAAAATTACCAAAAGGTATATCTCGACCCTTATGTGCTAAATTTGGGTTATACAGTAATCATCACACCCGCGTCGATGCTCGTATATCTCTTGTATGAAGAAAATTAAACACGATATCACAAATTAATTTCATAATTAATCATTACAATTGATTAACCCTAGGATTGCAATATATTAGATTCAATAATTGGATAATTTTTTTAATTGATATCAGAGCCAATTAATACTAATTGTGACTGCTAATTTTTTTTTCATTTTTGTTGCTAATACCTTCAAGTTTAGAAAAATAGTTGTATGGTCTAAAAATTGAATTAACTTAAAGAGTTTCACAAAATATGAACCTCTTGTAATATTTTTAGGTAAAAAAATTATTGAAATTTAAATAATAATATAATGTTTTATCGTTTACTTTAATTCTTTTAAATAGCATATAACATTTGAATTATTCAAGTTAATTTTTTAATATTATCATAAATTTTTATCACATATTAAAATGCTTTAATAAAATTGTACAATGACTATTTTCTAAATGATAGCTTAATGCTTGATTTTTTTTTAATACATAATAAAATATAAATTTTATTCTTTCAATTAAACATGTGAAAGTGTAAGAAGGGAAACAGTTTTATTGTTTTCGTTCATATGTCTTACCATTTGATTAGGTTTTTTTTTTTTTTGATAACTATCATTTGATTAGTTATACATAGGAATCGTGCAAGAAAGTTCCTAGTTAATTACTGGTTCGATTCTCGGACGCCGTTTAATAATTATAGTAACATGGGATGAAGCGGGCAAATAAGCTTAGGGCAATACTTGATGCAGAAAAGAGTCATGGAAATCAACAGAGCTGCACAAATTACCCTGAAAACAAGCCCAAATCAACGCGGTTGGTCTTGCTTTGTAAGGGAACACCTCTCCCAAGGCTCGCCTGGAGAAGCCCTCGTCGCATACAAACAAATTCGCCAGAAAAGACCCTGCATTTTGGGCTTAATCCCCTTGATTCTCAAGGCATGCGCCGCTGTTCCCATGCTTGCATTTGGGAAGTCTTTGCACGCAGAGGCAATCAAGATAGGAGCCAATTTGGATGTCCTCATCGGGACGTCGTTGATTGCTATGTACGCCAAATGCGGCGATGTTTTTGACGCACGTAGACTGTTTGATAATATGTCTCAAAAGAACATTGTGTCGTGGAATGCAATGATTGGTGGTTATTTTGGAAACGGAGATGCAAAATCTGCTTTAAGATTATTTCAGAAGATGCCAACCAAAACTGCAGTCACTTGGATTGAGATGATTAGTGGGTTTGCTAAGTGTGGAGACTTGGTGACAGCTAGGAATATGTTCAACCAAGTACCGTCTGAGTTGAAGAATGTCGTCACCTGGACAGTCATGGTTGATGGATACGCGAGTAAGGGGGAGATGGCTGCAGCAAGATCACTTTTTAAGGAGATGCCAGAGAGGAACTTTTTTGTGTGGTCATCAATGATTTCTGGGTACTGCAAGATAGGAGCCGTTAGGGAGGCCAGAGTTATTTTTGATCGAATTCCACTTAGAAACTTGGTTAATTGGAATGCTTTGATTTGTGGGTATGTACAAAATGGGTTCTGCGAAGAAGGTTTGGAAGCATTTCGGAACATGCAAGCTGAGGGTTTTCAGCCTGATGAAGTTACGGTGGTGAGCGTCTTGTCTGCTTGTGCTCAGTTGGGGCTATTGGACTTTGGTACAGATATTCACCAGCTGATATACAATAAAAGAATAAAGATGAACCAGTTTGTTACGAATGCATTAGTCGACATGTATGCAAAATGTGGGGATTTGAAAAATGCCAGATTGATATTTGAAATAATTCCCAATAAAAACATTTCCTGTTGGAACACAATAATTTCAGGTTTAGCTGTCCACGGGCAGTGTGAAGAGGCTCTTAAGTTTTTCAGGAGAATGGAGGAGTCAAACGTAAAACCTGACGAGATAACATTTTTATCGGTTCTCTCAGCTTGTGCACATGGGGGGTTTGCAAACGAAGGCTTAGAGACTTTGTTTAAGATGGACAAGTATGGCTTGACAGCAAGCATCAAGCATTATGGATGCGTTGTTGATCTTTTGGGACGTGCAGGAAGGCTACAAGACGCCTATAATTTAACTAAGCAAATGCCAATAAGACCAAATGATGCAGTTTGGGGTGCTTTACTTGGAGCTTGCCGAATTCACATGGATAGAGGAGACTTGGTGGAGCGAGTGAGGGAAGAAGTAAGTGCAGCTGATCTTAGTTGCTATCCACATTATGTGCTGCTGTCAAATATTTATGCTGCTGCTAATAGTTGGGTGAAGGCTGAAAGTATGAGGATGGTAATGGTCACTAAAGGGCTTCAAAAAATTCCTGGACGAAGTTCAATTATGCTTGCTGATACAGAGAAGTTATGTCTTCCACGTACTGTATGAAATCAGGACAAATGGCTGAAGACCAATTTGCTATTAGGAGACTAGAAATTGGCAGCAGCTACTAAAAGAATATAAGATCAACGCTCCATGACAGTTTTCTGTTTGCCCAGCAATGTAGTGGTAGTGCATGGTTGCCAGTAATCAAATGTTATATAATCGTTGATTATCCATCCAACTATATAGTTGAGTGGAATCCCTCACTGCACCACAGTAGATGCATGTGGGCTAATAAACCTGTTTTAACCGATGAAAACCACAAGAGATCTTTCATCACAGTTTCAGTCCCATGTTTCAAGAAACAGGTAGCTAGCTTGCTGCACTGAATACATTCTCTTCTGTTATAATGAATCTTTTCTCATTTAACTTCTAAATTATGATGTTAACAGTACATTCTTGTCGTTCAAAATCTACTATATGTTTCTTATTCTGGAACATTGTGCAGTGCACTGTGGGAAAAAGTGCATACTTCAAGGCTGGTATGGGAAATCAAATGGTGCTGCACTACACAACACGGAAGGAGTCAGCTATCCTCTTTAAATCATTGTAGTGCCTCTTCCACTGAAGGCCTACAAAATATACCACCAAATGCAATTACATCAGCCGTTCATATGCTTATGCAACATTTGTTTGTGAGACAAATACAGTATTCATTCCTTACCATTTCCTGTTACACCGAATAAGTAGAGCCGATTTCCAGCAGCAGTTGCTTTAATGAGCACATGAGGTGGTTCTAACTCATATTGATAATATGTTCTTCCAGAATGTTCGATTACATTAATGCTTAGAACCTTCCCTTCCACATTTTCTCCTATGACTTCAGGTCCAAATGCATTAATCACCTTATCTGGAGGTCCAATCTGTTGAATTGTAGCATTACTACCAAGATCTGCATGAATCAAGATAATATTTCAATACTAGTTAGGCTTGTCGCCCTTGCTATTGTAGAAGGGAAATAAAGAGACGTGGATGGTGTAAGTTTTTAAACAATCAAAATACAAGGAAAGAAAATTAGGCAGAAAGAATAAGAACCATCAGCAAATCTTAAAACAGGAGCAACAATGACAAACAGACGTCCTTCTTTCGAGCTAGCGAATCTCAAATCAATCTCTGTGCCGCCTAGATCAGCTATGGACACTGGAACCTGTTAAATAGACAGGAGTAGAAAGTGAATTGTAAAGGATACAAGACTCAAGAGTTGGGAAACAGGCATATAACAACGGATTAAACTCTGAAAGCAATCATATAATCTGGACCAATGATTGAATCCAACGATTAATCTTTGACGACTTAAATTCTGAGGCTTTTGTACAGAAACTTCAATGCTATCTAAAAAATCTATACCTCTTCCCAATCTCCTGGCACTGAAAATACGTAAGGGATGATTGGACTCCATCCAACACCGTGTCCTCCAGACTTCTCATCTGGCCTGCGGTATGTCCTCCAACCTGTCTGATCAAGTTGTGGCTAATGAAGTTGATCATTCACGTTCATTCATTTTAGGAAGAATAAAGAAAAATCGCATCTGATAGATGAGGTGCCTCTACATGAGGAACGCATTGAGATGATTTATATCTTGGTTTCTCAAGAAGTGTTATACCAAGACAATCGTCTTGTCTTGCCGTGCTATCTTTTGGTAAAGCAACCAAGCAAATTTCATCCACAAGCTGAAAAGAAGAGGAGGCGCAGAAAAGCTGATGGTAGAAACAACAATTTTGTTTACATCGAACTCTTTTTCACATGAATATTTTCTAAGTCTGAACTGCGATTCTACAGAAATGAATATCTTTTTTCCCTCCATCAACTAAAACGTGTTGACTTGGGAATTGAGCAACTGTACTGAGAAATGGGGATTGCTTCTTAAATCCTGCGAGATTATGATTCTCCTCTACATTTTAGGGGCAACCAACAATTTTTATGGTCATTAGTAAACTAAGTGCATCACTTCTTCAACCTTGCACGCTGATTTTAGTAAAGAAAAGAAGCCAAGGAAAAGAAAAAGTGAACGGAACTCTGAAAACCAACCTTTGTCATCCGGTTCGGATAATCCAGGTACCCTGCCCGCAAGAAGGCCTTGTTTCACCACTGCCAATCCTTCCCCTGGAAATCCAAAATCTCCTGTAGAGGCTAGAGAAATCCCAGAAATCAAAATGGACCTTCTATGGAAAAACCCTGATTTCTCATCTTCACAATTAAGTACGTAGGTTTCTCTCGAGTTCGCTGCTGATTTAGGATTAGGCGTCGATATTCTACTTTCTTTTAGAGAATGATGATAATAATGAGGAATTAATGGGTTGTGATGACAACTCCAGGAAAAGTTGCAGATAGTAAACGAAAGGGTTCCCATCTTTCCAGAGCCTATAGAACTTGCGGAGAAATGGCGGATGCAACTTCCCTGATTGTTTAACGGACCAAACAACAAAAATCTAGTCGGTTTTTCTGATTGAGTATTATGCTGCTGAATGCTGATGCCGCCTCAAAAGCGCAGGAAATTGACAGTATGCTTGGTGTCAGTTGTTTGTGGACGTGGTACAATAGGTGTGCATAGGTTGGGATTCCTTTTTGATAGAAGTCAGGACTCAGGGGATTTGTGTCTCAACACGTGTCTAGGTTTCATCTTGGACTCAGTATTTTAGAACCTAAGGAAAATGTCTTGATTCCCCTAACGAGCTTACGAGTTTTCAGTTGGCGTCGGGGCAAAACCCACTGCAAATTGGACCTGCGTTTGTTTCTCTTTTCACCATTAACTATGAAAGTCCACTAAACAATAACGAAACATCTCAGTACACTGTTGTATGAACATGTTATAAATTAATTTAGACCAAACAGAGACTGCAGAAAAGGTGTCATGAGGCAGAATAAAATGTACAGAATAGACTCGCAAATGTATCCTTTTAAGCAGCACAAGACTCGACTAGACTCGAACTTCCGATACAGTGCGTGTATACATGTTATAAAAGGCGATGTGGGACAACCTAAGAACTAATTCACCTCGGACATCATAGGCCACAAAAATTCAGAGTATTTTGCACGAGAAAAACGCAAAAAATTGTGAAAACATATAACAATGATCAGGGCAAAGACAGGGGAGGCTTCCAGCTTGAGAACTCCACAAAGTTTCTATCCACTATAGTTCGATTGTGCAGCCAGAATGTCTCTGCCGATTGATGAAAATGTCTTACTTTTCTTTGAAGCTCCCACATTATTCCTTGCATTGCAGAGCATGGCTCAGATTCTGGAGCATATACCCATAAGCATCGAATCTGTCTACCCCTAACTATCATTCTCTCTATATCTACATCTGAAAAATCAAAACAAAATCCAAAAGTGTAATTACGTAATCCTGAAAGGTTGATTAAGTGATTAAATCGACAAAAGAATGTTAATTTATAACCTGATATAGACTCCAGGTACTCCAATAGTTCAGGACCTATCCGAGTAGATGGCCATTTGATTGATATCTCAGTGTAATCAATCACATTTTGAAAAGGGAACTCCGCTTGATCCGATAATATAATAGGTACGCACTCCTATTAAGAAAAAAATTTTAACAACATTTCAGCATGCTAATGTTTGTGCATATGGTTTGTACACACACACACACACACACACACAGAGAGAGAGAGAGAGAGAGAGAGAGACCACAAAAAAGGACTCGTAGAAGCGAAGTGTCCAAGAAGATTCTCCTCGTGGAGCAAGGCAAAACTTAGCATTGCCGAGATGTTGAAAATATTCCAGCCTTCCAAGTTTATCAGGCCCGCTGAACTTCAAGTCTGGAGATTCCAGCTGTTTATAATTTTAGAATGCAGCTTCTCGATATTACTTATAGACAAGTAGGTACTTTCACAACACTAAATTACAGCATTACGTGGTTGTAATGTTCTCAATTTGATACAACAAAAACAAGAACCATAGCCTTGTGGCTCCCCGTTTTGCAATATAGAAGGTGAGACATTAATTTTATGCAGCCTTCTCTTTGTATTTTACAAAGAGGTTTCTGTGATTCAAGCTCATGACCAAAGGTCACAAAGAAGTAACCTTATTAGTTGTTCCGAGGCTCACCTTCAATGTTCTCAATTTGATAAGGAATGACAAATTTCAAGTTACAGTTTCAACAGTAAATGCATAAAGTACATAATTTAGGAATGGCAACTTTTTAGCCTCTCATGATGTGTATAATATGTCAAACATGAGAACATTTCCAAGTTATTGCACATCACTCGTAGTCAAGTCAGTTCTAATGACATCATAATGAATAGATTCAAATTAAGCTTCCTAAGAAAAAACATATTCAGAAGAAAATATAAAGTTACAAATTTTTACAAGCCAGTAAAGTAATGCTTATCATTTGTCCTTGTATAGGATCTCATGAAGATAATTATCTAACAGCCAGGTTTCACATCAAAATAATAAACTAAATTACAACTTTTATGACATGCAATTCTTGAGCCAAAAAAAAAAGAAGAAGAAGAAGCGCATAGCACGGCAATTACATTACATTTGTGCTTTAACATATGTTCATATCAAGATCAAGAACAATAGTTCATCAACAATTAATTATTGTAGATATCAAAAAGAGTAATTCCAATAATAGAAAAGAAAATGTACCTTATCTGGATATTGCTTTGAGAGCTCTATTAACTTGAGACGACCAACTTTTCCCTGTGCACGGCCTAAATAATTAGCCAAATACTTCCTCTTTGACAAGGGCAACGGGCGGATAGTGGTATCACCACCTCCGGTCATTCCATCATCAACATTCCCAGGAATGATGATATCTTTCCAAGTGTTAAAGGCACTTGTGTCCTTTTTATCAGTTCGATCCCCCTATTAACACCAAATTTCACATTCTATATTGGGAAGTGTGTGATAAAAGCAGAACAGATATAATAGTCCAAGATTTGGAGAAGTGTGTGAGAGGAGCTGAATCATGTACTTAAGTTAGTGACATTGAGAAGGAAGAGGGTTAGGCACCTCAGGAGTAAGAATAATGGAGCGGTTTATAAATGTTGACCAAGATCTAAACAAGTGAGCTCCGGCGCCACTGTGAAACGAGCATGGAATGCATCAAAGGAAAGGAAAGGAAAGGTTATTGTTTTTTGCACTTTCCTCCGAAAGTGTTGTCAAATCAAACATCAATGATCATGCACCTGGGGAAAACAAACATGTGATCGCGGCCTCCAGATCGCCTAAAGTATGGCATTTGGCTTAAGACCTGGGAAACTTTTCAAAATTAAATCAAAGAAACTTAAATAATAATGGATTCAGAATTAGAAGCCTACCTTGACATAAGTGTGGTTAATCTCTTTATCATTAAGACCTCCCATCATCCTTACACACTTGACGTAGGCCGGAACAAAGAACAGATCAGCCTCCTTTTTGTCTTTCGTTCTATATCTCGATTCCAGAAGCAGTTTGTGTATTTTAACCTACCAAAATTTAAAATTATGAAGCCTAAAACCTCCAACTGATTGGTGAATAAACAAACAAACAAAATTTATTACCTGAGTGCCCCACTGACCCTTGAGGCAATGAGTGGGAGAGATTTTGCGGTCTCTACCGCTCATGAGCTCTTTCAATCCATCAATCTCCTTCTCATCGTAGACGTAGATCTTGAGGGAAGAGAGGTCGGGGTGGGTGGCGTAGAGAGATCCTGTGTCGTGCCACTGCCTTCGATGATGGTAAGGAGTACAAAATGAGTGGTGGAAAATGGTGGTGAGGAAAAAGGTGGCGGCGACTAAGAGGAGAGCTCCGATCTGGTGGGTGCGGGTACAAGTCGGAGAATGGTGGTGGTGAGAAGAAGTGAAAAAGCTTCTGGGTTTGTTCATTGCCATGGGTCTTCTTCGTCAAGTTGTTTGTTCGTGGAAAAATAAAAAGCAGCACAAAAAGCCCAGGCCTGTGGAAGCGGAAGAGTATGATAAAAAAGTTACGACTACTACTGGGACGCTGTGTCCCCAAATTATTTACAATCTAAATGTTGGATATGTCGTTTTTAGTTCCTTCCTTCCCTTCCTATTCCTACAGTTGGTTTTATTCAAAGAAAACTTCCATTCGTCCAGATGCGAAGTACATCCAATATTTGAGCCTTTTCTTTGAATTTGCGCTTTATGCAAATTTTTTTTTTTTATACATCTTCCGTTTCTTTCACGTGCGATCTTGATTGTTATCTCCAGTTTTAATGACGTTTTCAGCAAATTGGATAGTACATAACCCTAGACAATTGGCATGATCATGGCAAGACTTAAAAAGGATAAAAAAAAGTGTCCAAATTGTTGCAAAACACCCAACCTCTCAATTTTGGTGAAAATTTTAGCACATAAGTTGTTTGGTGAATTTCCAAGACATTGGGTCACATTTGAAGCATGGTATTGACAATAATAATAATAATAATAATAATAGGTGTTGGAATGTGGCAACAAATGGACCAAAAAGTTAGAAAGACAAAATAAATTACTTAACTCTTTTTATGAATTATATATTGTTATTTCTTGTCCTTTGGCTACATAATTATGTTTGTTATTTGTTGCATTTGCGAAAATTATGTGTTGGACTAAGTCAGATGTTAATTTATAATTTTGATGATATCAAAACATGTTGACATTAATTTATTTACTTTTTGTAATATTAGTAATTCAATTATAAAAGAATAGAGTAATATATAAACGAATCAAGTTTAACAAACCGACAAAGTAAATAAATGAGTCAACTGAATTAATTGATCGATCATATAATGAACAACATGAGGAGAGTAGAGTATGGAAGCAACTCAAACAAACTTTAAGGCAATATAGGTGAATATTAAGTTAAGATAAAAGAATCAAATGCTTCACTTATAATTAAATTTCTTTTAATCCTCATCTTAAATATTTCTTCGATAATTACACAATCATTTATATTTATGACATAATACATGTATTTTGTTATAATCAAGAAAAAATCTGAAAAGGTTTCAAGGAAAATTCTTTTGATTTTCAAAACACTTTTAAGATAAATTTTTAAATGGTTTGGAATCAAGTTTTTATTAAAAATGTGTGTTCAACCTTTGAAAACTCTTGGAGTTGAATATTTCCACTTTTTAATAAGATATCACGTAATTGAAAAGTTGATATCAATTAACAAATATGATGTTTAAAGGAGGACATAATGCATATTTCTTAGAGTTGGTCATCGACTAGAGGTTCAACTGCACGATGTGCCAAATAGTATGTGATCAATTAGTCGAATAGTTTCCATCGACTAATTGAACTTAAGAAACAAAGTGGGCATAATCTAGACATAATGGAGATTGAGTTTCTAACCATCAACTAGTTTACTGTGCCTAAAGCTAGTTGTTATAGTTGCTAATTTTTATATCTAATGATAAATTAAAATGATTTTAGGTATAAATAGACCACAATTTAGTTGTGGAAAGAATCTTCAGCTGTTGAAGAAATGGTAAAAGCCTTGAAAGAGTAAAAAGAGTCTTTAAATGCATGTGTGTATTACATAACTTATATCAAACCCTAGTTCATTTGTGTGGTCAAGAAAGAGAATTCTCAATTTGTATTTGAAAATTTTATAAGAACAATTAAGTGATCAATTAGCATTGTAAAGGGTTCCTCTCACCTATAATACTAATATAAAGGTTCCTCATCACTAGCTTAAGAAAGATAATACTAAAATCTTAAATTAAGATTAAGAAATAGAGATACGTCAAAAAATGTTTCCCCTTCTCTCATTTATCTCATTATCATTATTATGATAGTTTTGTAATTTTCAATGGTCAAGTTACCATAACCATGCATTAATATGAGCAAAATTTCATTAAAATTTAAATAGGTAAAAGATTAAATATATATAATTTACTCTCTTCTTGTGTGTCATTCAGGGACTAATATTATGTAATTTGTTATTTAAATAATTATTGTGACTCCCTAAAAATTAACTTTGGATTGGTTTACATACACTTTCTTATATAAGTATAGTGATGAGAGAGTTAATTATTGTTCTCTCACCTAAAACCTATTGTATTTTGTTCTTATGTGATAATAAGCATGTCTTATTATATCTATTTATTGTTTTTATTTTCTAAGTTTCAATATTGCCCAAATCACATTGCATACTAAGTGTTTGATAAAATATCTTGCTAAATTAAGTTTATAAACTTTGTATTGACATAAGGGATACTTACAGTGACTTTTCCTAGCCTTACTTAAATCTTGTGACAACTAGTATCAGAATGTGGTTACAATCTTATTCAATATCAATTGTAGGTGGCAATAAAATGGAATAAATAAGGAAAAGACTTGCATGGAGTTAGACCTTTATAGAAGAAGATGAATTTTCGATAATTGTTCATATTAAAGAAATTAATAAGTTGTTAAAAAACTTTTAGAAAAGGCTATATGATAATTTGAAGAGGTTAATGGAAAGTTAGTTGATATATTTATATTTTACATATTTTTGGGGTTAAATTACTTAGTATTTAGCATCTTTATGATATGTTTAACATGAATTTTATAATGTTTTCTTATGTTTAGTTTACTGTCTTATAGTTGATGAATTTAAGGGAAAAAAGACACAGATTTGGGTGTAACCTGCTTTATAATCATCTAATCAAAGAGGTATTAGAGCTATTTAGAAGATAAATAAAAGGAAAAGTTTATAAAATATATTATAAGTCAATTCAAACTCAAAGATATTGAAAAAATGGGGAAGTTGATGTGAAACGATATGATGGTTGTTAAATAGGATAAGGAGACATGTACTAGTTATGCATTGAATAGAAGGAGTTGAGAAATAGAATAAGAATAACATTAGATTAGTAGTTGGACCGTCGTTGAACTCGTCATGCTTCTAGGCAAAAAGTTACAGAAAACAATTAACACCATTATGACTTAGTTTCGACCGATAGTAACTCACTGTCTTGCAATGAAAAAAAGTTCCAAAAGAAGACTGATGTAGATTTGGATTTGGATGTTGGTTTGGTAATAATCCTTATATATAATCTCTAATGACACATTAAATCATAAGTTCAAGCATTTTAGAATTCCATTTATGTAACTCTAGTTATAAATACCATTACTAGGTTTATTGTAGGAAACTTTAAAGGTTATGACAACCTCCTATATCATTAGCTTGTTAGTTTTAAGGTCTCTTTGTACTAAGGAAGGATTATCAAGGTTGATAATGACATACTTTGTCATTAGCTTGTTAGTTTTAGAGTTTTTCCGCATCAAGGAAGGATTTTAGAGAAAGATTGGAGGAGATTATACAATTCTTCTAGTTCTTTGTATATCTTCTTTCCTTTATAATAAGATTCGTTTATTTTAGTTTCGTTTTTTAGGTACATTACTTAAATCCATAGTTCGAATTATGAATGTAGCTTGATAGATTCTTCTATTATTAATGCACAATTTGGTTATCTATTCGGTTGAATTTGTAATTGACCGTCATAAATTCAATCTTATATGTTGTGTAAAAGATTAAGAGGTGAAATAAAATTCACGCACTAGGAGAATAAAAACCTTAGATCTAGATAAAACAAGTATCTTATACTATTATGATAACTAAATATATTAACTTATACTTAATGAGTCATATTACATTGAATTACATATTAAGATGTGGCAGTTACTTAATTGAATATATATTTGTCTCATGAGAGGACATTGATACTTTAGGTTAATTATTAGTTTATCCTAAATAACTGATTTTGCATGAAAATTAAAACTCTATATAAGTGAACTCTGAAAATCCAATGGTCATCTCATTGATTTCTTTTCATTATTTTAATTATATATTTTTTAATTTAGTAATTCACTTAGCTTTATAAATTATTATTTTATTTAGTTTTTATTTGACTAGGATTAATAGATACAGTTATATAGTCCCTGTGAGATTGACACTTTAGAATACTCCAATTTTATAACTTAATAAGATCGATTATGCACACTTATAAATAAATTAGATCAAGTTTTCAATATCATTGGTACTAGTTTGTTAATCTTAATATTCTTTAACTTTATTTAGCTCTTCTACACGACATCTTTATAATTGGTATCATAATCAAGAATTTTCAGACTTAGCATCAAAAGCACCTCATCTTTTAGCAGGTGAAGATGTTGTTGAATCATGACATAGCCAAAATAGAAGCCTACTATTATTATGACATGCTCTTTTTCATGTATGCTTAAATGTAGAGCCTACTCTATTTTACTACGAAGAGGAAAATTATATGGCTACTTACAAAAGAATTACCATGAAAATTCTTTTCTCTAATATGTACAATTTGAGATGAAACATCCATCCAAAATAATGAAGTACGGTATATAGATAAAGTGTTAGCAATTCCACTTCAGAGTAGTAAGACATTTGATGTTGAAGATGTTAAAAGAAGCGGAAATGCCAAGGTCTACCATGCATGAGGAAATGGCGAGAAAGTGACAAACATAAGTAAACCAACACTAGGATCATCTCCATCTAATGTCAATCACAGTCTTAATTTCAAGAACGATTTAAAAATGAACAAACTGATGTTTGTCTCTTATATAATAGGTGTCAGTCTAAAGTAATAGATACCTCTATTCACTGTAATATCAATTTCATATTTGAACATATTTGAAATAAATAAAAGAGAAAAAAAATTCTTTAACAAATGTAAAGGAATATGAAATATTTAAAAATATCCTTTTTAACAAGAAGAAATTCTAGAAATTATGGATTATAAAATTAAGAATCCAATATGGGAGAGTCTTTCTTATTATAGGAAACAGAGGCTAGAGACCCATTTTTTCCACCCCATTTTTTCTCATCTTCTTCACTGAAACATCACTTGTTGCTCTTGCTCAATCTCTTCAATTTTGTGTTTTGACATCTTTACTTGTTCTTCAATTATCTTACCTCTTAAAATTATTAGAAAGTTTTAGACACTTTGCTCATTATTTTCATTTTTTCCAAGCACCTCATCCACTTTTTTCCCTAGCTCTTTTTATTAGCTGTGAAGTTTCTTTTTGGTGTTTTTCTTTCTACGATGAGAGGTGAAGATCTGAAGAACCTCTACATTTTTGTTCAGAGGTTGCTATTACATGTACCACTGTAACTTGCGTGAGTCTCTTATCAAGTTTATCTCCTTCTTTATATTTATGTCAATTAATCTATTGATCATCGTAAAAAATTAACCTATTGATCTACCCTTTATATTTATGTAAATTATAAATATCTTACTAAAATTAGAGTGATTTAAGATTATTGATCCCATAGAGAACTAGTCACTAATTCTATTAATCTTAGTTAAACAACTAAACTAAATAAACCAGAGGTTTTATTTAAAAGGATTTAATTAATAAACTAAAGAAAATAAAGCAAACAAAGTAATGGAAAAGGATCAATAAAATAAACATTATGGATTCTAGGTTCACTTATATGGAATTTCAATAATCATAGATTCGAGGTTCACTTATATGAATTTTCAATAATTATATGCAATTAATTATCTAGGTTTAATATCTATAGAGGATATATGTAATTAAATACCTACCATTTATTGATAAGTAATTTAACCTAATCAAACTCATTAAATACAGTTAATCTACATAGTTATCATTAAAGTCTAGGATATCATTGTTGTTTATTCTCCTATTTTACAAAGTCTAATTCACATACCATTCCTTCATACAGTCCTTAAGATTTGACTATATGGTGGTTAATCATAAATCCAACTTTAAGATAAAAAAGGATAAATCTAATCAATAAAATATTCAACACTTTTGTAAATAATTGAATAAATGCTTATAAGCTACATCCCTAACCTTAACAAAGGTTTATAACCACTAAAAATGATGAATAATAAATATAAACAAATAAATATCATCATTGAAGAAAAAATTAAAAGAAAAGATGTCATAAGATCCTCGATTCCTTATTCCAAATCTTCCTCAAATTAAAATAAGACAAAAACTATGAAGAACTAAAGTAAAAGTCCTTGAAATGATATTGAGAAGATGATAGAAGTCTAATAGAAGCTTCGTAGACTAACTTTTGTACAAGTATTTATAAAAAGTGCTACAAAGATAGATTTTTAAATGACTTGAACTTGAAATATATAAATCGTCATAAATTATGCTCGAGAACCAACACCGAACTACCTCAAACCCTAGCGCTTATCTTGTTCTAGGACTTTTAATCTTTATGAGTCAATATGTAATTAGCACATAATACCAAGTTGTAATGATGCCAATTTTGTACTGTTATCTTCTTAACATTAAGACAAGTCCAACTCTAGTCTAAGATCAACTCCAATGTTAGTCTTGTTCTATTTCTCAGTTTCTTAAAGCTTTGCAAAAGACAGACTCCTATTATCTAAATAAGTATGGCTCCTATTGTGCTTTACTATAAGTTAGAATTGACTATCAAAATCTTCTATAAATTTATCATCCATCTTCTTGTCTTCCAAATGACTCTCAAATCTCATCAATTTGACAATTGTGGAGAAAGTTTCACAAAATGTCACATTATCTCCACAAATTAATTAACTATAAATAATAAACTAAAAAAATAGAAAAACATAATAAAATCATATAAAATGTATTATAACGAATAAGTAATATAACCCTAATTAACATGTAAATTACATCTATCAAATTTTCACACATTTAACTCATTGCTTGTCCTCATGAAAACAAACACTAATAACTAACCTGGATTAAATAAACTAAATCAAGAGTCTTCCTCTTTTATAGATGTACCGTAACATTTAACATATGCTAAAAGTCTTTAAATCCCTAAGAGTCCTTAGCACAGGAGTTATTGTCTTTTGAAGGTTTAATTAAATGCTAACCTCAAATATTAAGCTAAACTTATTAGTTGGCTCCATAGTTATCAACACAAGTATACAAATTCAATTCTCAAAATTATAAACATTCAACATATAATATTTCCTAAGCAAATCATAATATAAATAAGACAAACTAAATGCTATTTCACCTCCTTTATAAAATTTAAATAACATGAATTAAAAGGTCCTCACAAGATATTACTCATTCATATAAGTTTTTGAAATTTGGTAAGGTACTCTTATCACCTTCTATTGAAAGTGAACTTCCCATAAGCTTAAAGTTCATCTAATTTCTATTACTAAAATAGATATGCACAATCAAAAATCAAAAGGGCTTTTTAATAAGGTTGTAATAGGACCAAAGGGTGAAACAAGTTAACAAAGGAAAGGGAATAAAGGAGAACAAAATTATTTATAACTGGTAGAGGAATATAAATAAATTTATTAAAAAATAAATCAAAATTTGTCCCACTAACTCCTTACAAAAAGACATACCAACCACTTTCCATCATTTTATTTCTTTTTCTTTTTTTGATTCTTTATTTTTTAACTCAAATGAAATTTCCCTTTTTCATTTTCGCTTTCATACACTTTGCTATTCTCCCACATTTTTTTTCCTTATATCCAATTCCCCAAAGCCATATCAAATCACAAGCAAAAACTCTAGTAATCATAAATTAGGGATTAAATACTTGTTTTTCTTTTAGGGTCAAGGTTCTTTAAGAGTAGGGTTACCAAGAAAAAACTTAGAATTCAAATTAAGTTCAAAGGGGCTCACTAATTGAATGATATATAAAGGTAAACAATTTGGCTCGGTGCAAATCTTAAGTGCATTTATTATCTTCACTTGCATAAATCTTACATGTAATTTCAAAAGATGAAATTCAAGTTTTAGAAATTCAAAATCATAGAATACATTCATATAAGAAAAAATTTGCATAAAGTCTCAAACTTCTCACGTGATTGTTTAAGGTAAAATATCACCTGTTTGTTTATATTTATATTTTTAGTTTTCTATTTTATTTTCAAATTTAGTAAAAAAACTTGTTTGATTGAGTTTTGATTTCTATTTTTGGTTTTAGTTTCTTCCTATTTTTAAAAATTATGAAAACCATAAA
>JANSVA010000006.1:15405365-15420665 GCA_025504915.1 Erythroxylum reticulatum
GCGGACTATGTGTTTCTTGAACCATTGATTGGACATTTAATGTATCAACTTGTGGTTTTTGTTCCATTTGGATGTGTGTTTGTGGTTCTAGAACTTCTCTAATTTCCACATTACTCGCATTACTTTCTTTGAGAATAAATTCTCTTTATAAGAATATAGCATGTCTTGAGACAAACAGCTTTTGCTCAAGAGGATGATAAAATTGATATCCAAAACTTTCTTTTGGATACCCCATAAACATGCATTTATCTGATTTAGCCTCAAGCTTATCAGACATTGCACGCTTCACGTAAGCATCACAACTCCAAATTTTTAAGTGTAATAACCTTGGTCTTTTACCAGTCCATATCTCATATAGAGTCTTGTCAACGGTTTTGGATGGAACTCTATTTAATAGGTAAGTAGCAGTATTAAGAGCACATCCCCAAAATGAAACTAAAAGAACTGCATAGTTCATCATGGAATGTACCATATCTAATAAAGTATGATTTCTCCTTTTAGAAACCCTATTATGTTATGGAGTTCCAGGCGGAGTCCATTGTGAGAGAATTCCATTCTCTTTTAAGTAACTAAGAAACTCATGGTCCAAGTACTCGCTACCTTGATCAGATCTAAATGTTTTAATACTCTTATCATTTTGTTTCTCTACTTCAAGTCTAAATTCTTTGAACTTTTCAAAGGCTTCAAACTTGTATTTTATTAAATACACATAACTATATCTTGAATGGTCATCTATAAATGTTATGAGATATCAAAATCTACCTCTAGCTTGAGTAGACATAAGGCCACATACATCTGAATGTATAAGTTCTAATAACTCATTAGCACGTTATCCCTTTCTACTAAAGGGAAGTTTGGTCATTTTACCTTTTAAATAAGATTCACATGTTTCATATGATTCATAATCGAAAGGATCTAAATATCCTTCTGTATTTAACTTTGTGATTCTTGTTTCATTAATATGACCTAACCTACAATGCCAAAAATAAGAAGGATTTTGGTCACTTATTCTCCTTTTCTTGCTATTTATTTGAAGAACTGGTCTTTTAAGATCTAATTCATACAAACCATTTGTAGGCATACCAGATCCATAATAAATGTCATCTTTATAAAAAGAACAACTATTATTCTTAATATTGAAAACAAATCAATTCATGTCTAAACATGGAATAGAAATAATGTTTTTTATGATGACAGGAACATAATAATAATTATTTAGTTCAAGTACAAGACCAGAAGGCAAAGCTAAACTACAAGTTCCAATAGCTAATGTAGCAACTCTTGCTCCATTACCAACTCGTAAGTCCACCTCGCCTTTTCTCAACACTCTACTATCTCTTAGTACCTACGCATTTACAAATGTAAGAACCACATCTGGTATCTAATACCTAAGATTGTGATATAGAAGTAGAAAGATTGATTTCAATTATAAATAAACTTGAAGTTGAAGTTACGCTTAACTTCTTTTCCTTTAAACTAGTAAGATAAGCTTTACAGTTCCTCTTCCAATGTCTAGCTACGCCATAATAGAAACAGATGCCCTTTTCATTCTTCTTCTTGACACCACCTTCTGGCTTTGCTACTTTAGAAGAAGTCTTTTGGCTGTTGTTCTTGTTCTTTCTAAGGGTTTTACCCTTATTCTTGGAAGAAGAAAAGCCAACAATAAGAATAGAACCAGATTCCTTCTTAAGGCATCCCTCAGCAGTCCTTAGCATATTGAATAATTCAACCAATGACATTTCCTTTTTGTTCATATGGAAGTTCATAATAAATTGTGAAAAACTCGGGGTAAGAGACTAGGGCACTAAATTAATGCTCAACTCGAGATTCAGGCCAATTTTTCAATGTAGCCAATCATCTATAGAACATGAATTTCCACTAATGATCCAGGAGCCGTTCGACATTGAAACAGGGCTTTCATAGTCTCAAACCTCTCCACTCAACTCTCAGTACCAAATAACTCTTGAAGGTGCAGGAATATTTTCCTTGCATTCATATTTTCATGTTGTCTCTAGAGCTCAGGAGACATATTGGCTAACATCACACATATTACTTGCTCATTGTCATCTATATGACTTTGATAATATTCCTAATCCTCATTGGCAGCATCTTGCGCAGGTCCAGTGGAAGCTCATTGTCAAGAACATACAATTTTTTTCTTACCTTAAAACAATTTTAAGGTTAAGCAACTAGTCAGAAAAATTTGGTCCAGTCAATTTGTTTGCATCCATGATGCTCCTCAGGGACAAGTTCGTACTCATTTTCAAAAACTGATTCATTAAAAAAAACATAAATTAGGTTATGCCATAAAACCAAGTAAATGACTTTTAAAATTTGGTTACTCCCACTATTTTAAACAAACTAATATCCCTTACTATTAATTCAAGAAATTATCAAATAATTTCCTAGTGGGCTAAGTTCCTAATTTAATTTAATTGATCTTAAGTTTGCTCAACAAACCAATTAAATTAACTTAGGTAGATAACATTTTATCAATCACATGCTATGTGATTCCTAGATCCATTAGGAGATAACTCTTTCTTATAAACATATCTAATAATATTACCCTAACCTTGCCATCTAAATTAATATGATCATGAGTTTACTCATACAAATCATACAAATTTAGTTAAGTAAAACCCATCGTTATAAGAGTAAATATGTTCGAGTTAAAGCGGCTTTGAGTTTATTCAACAAGTCTAACAATAAACAAAACTCTTGTTTAATCCTATAATAATGGAAGGCATTATTCATGTTCTAAACATGTACTTAATATTTTAATAAGGGATTTAAAATAAAATAAAATAAAATAAAATCTCATTCAAAATAATATAATATCATTATATTAATTTATTTGATATAATCTAATTATGAGAAATAAATTGTGATTTTTAATAAAAATTATAATTTAATTAATCAACATTTGAAAAATTAAATTAAAATAAAAACAAAAAAATAAACAAGGCCTACAGGCCAGGACATAGTCTCTTGCCAGCAGGCCAGGAGACAGTTCCCTGGCCTACTGGCCCACATGGCAGTAGACATGCATCTCCTGGCCTGGCCTGGAGAGCGTCTTTGCAGATGGGGCGCATGCGCTACACGTACCCCGTCTTCTCCAGCCAACTTTTGCTTGTTTTTATTTAAGAACCAGAATAACAATTTATTCTGTTAGCTCTACCTTCAAGCTATCTCAAAGCTCTCTACCCCTTCTATATCATTATAACATACTTATAAATATACATAAAACTCTAAAGAGATAAAAAATCTCTAGAATAAGAAACCACCACCACCGAAGGTGGTGGTTCTCTAACCACTGGTGGCTACTACTGCCTCCGGTGGTTCTGTGATTCATCACTATGAAGCACAATAATATTCACTAATCAAACAATCAATGAAGCATGTGTAACCTTTGCATCTGTTAAGTATATTAACAATGAATAACAGACATAAAGACCACTTGAAATGCTAATGCTTGAATAAATGAACCAAAAATGCTAGAGTAAAAGAACATAACGTGTTATCATAAATGCAACCACTTGCAGTTATTAAATTGAGACTTAAGCATACGTTATGCAAAGATAATTGAGAAGATCATCGATCGGTTTCATCGTTCAGTTATTACACATGCATGCAACTCTTTGTCTTCGTCAACGCACGCAACTCTTCATATGGTTTCAAGAAACTTCACACAAGAGGAAAAACAAGCGAAACAGAGATCAAAATAAAATCTTTTCTAGAAACACTTGTAACTTTTTCCAGATTTCCAAAAAACTGAAAAATTTCCACAAACTGATATAACGCGGTTCACATTTCCAAAAACACATATAACCATTTTACATCCAATCTAGAAATAGAAAACGCATATAATATGAAGAATTCCTGAAGCTCATGAACACTTATTCCAACTTCCAGAAACGCATATAAACATATTGCGCCTTTTATTTCCCGAAACACTTTCGAATGAGCACGAGAACATAATTTTTTCAGAAAATATTTAATTAAGTAGAACATGCATGAAATATTAGTGCAATTAGCATATACACAGACCCATGCAGAACCATGCAATAAATGTGTATAAACACGAAAGCTTTCAAAAAATCATATTTTCATATCACCAACCGAAACCCAAAACAGGTTTATCAAAATTTGATCAAGTTTATGAATCAAAATTAACACTGTTAAAGGTAGCTTTTATACCACTGTTGGAAAAATTATGCAAGATCAAATCTTAGCACAACGGAAATAATACAATTTTTTTCCATATAATCACCGTTAACAGAATTTATTAAGAAAAATAAAACAAGAAATTGACAAAAACTACTAACCTGTTGCGATTTCGTATTACAATTTTTTTGTTTATTTGAATCTGTCAATCCACAAGCCGTTCAATCGTCTGACCTCTAACGGTATCCACAGATCTATTCAGAGAAAACTCAAATTGAAATTAAGAGGAAAATTTGTAAGAAGTGCTAGTTACCAAATTTCTAATCTTTCCTTTTATATGAAAAATTTTATTTTTCATATCCTTGGATTTTATTAAAATTAAAACTAAAGTCAAACTTTAATTATAATTATAAATGAATCCTAATAAGATCAAATATTACATATTGACCCTTAAAGTTTTTAAAACTTCTCAATTAAGTCCAACTTAATTCAAATTTCTTTTTTTTCCTTTATAGACCTTTTTATGTGTGACCCATTAGGTTCCTAACATTGTGGCCATGATTATAAATTCTAATTCTAATTCATAATTAGAAGAAGATAAATTAAAACTCCTTTTAATTTATCTTTAATTCCCTAATTAAACAATTTATAATCATAGATCATGATTGATGTTTAGCAATATGTCATAATCACCCAAATATTAAGAATATTAAAGTGGTTTGACTTAACCTGTTTATGCATGGTTATCTTGTATAAATTAATCATTTTATCATCTAATGTTTCAATTAGAATTAGAGTATGAAATTCGTGTCTACTTTAAACAATCTAATCATATTCGTTCTTGCTAATTAGTAAATGATTTGTAATTGATATTTGAAAATAACTTTTCTAAATTTCAATTTACTATGGCCAGAGATCATCAAAGTCATTACTAATCAAGAACAGTAGAACATTCACCCTAATTACTTTAGGATAACAAATTCTTTATTGATTTACTCAATTATCTCTACATAGTTCATACTATATCCAATAACTACCGAATTAAACTACTCTAAGAATAGAACATAAATAGCATCAAAACATAGTAATTCTTACATGAGATAACTTTGGTAATCTCAAGTCTAAGGATTAACTATACAACCATCATAATGAGATAATCTACAGATACACAAGTAATGTTCTATTCGAGATTCTTATAATTGGGTCAGTTCAGTGAACTTATTCTCTAATAAGCACCCACATATTTATTTAAGTATCTCCCCCTTTAATCTATGAAATCGATTGCTTTCTTTATAAGAAAAAAATAAATATGTGCTAGTCTAACCGTTTTATCAATACCCCATCTTGATGAAACTATAACTAGGAATATTTTAGGAATAATACAAAAATACAATTTGAATCTCATAATTATAATCACATTATAATTTCTAATTGCATAACAATTATTCCAAATATTTTATCTTTACGATTAATAATTAAATAATCAAAAATAAATAAAAATAAAAAATAAATATACAATCAAAATTGACTGCAAGGATATAAACCAACAATTCCTTCTTTTTTCTTGCCCCAGGTCATTCAAGTATCCTTTGTCTGGGCTATATAGATTGTCCAACTTATTATTCTCCCCAGTGTACCTAAATAACCTCGTCTAACCACCATTAATATAATTGGGCCCCCTAATCTTCACATCCTCAAACCCAAAGGGTCTACCCTCGGCTCTGCCTGATAAATAAGGACTAAAAACATAAAGTTTTTGTCTAATGACCTATGTCGAACCGTATTGCTGATGGATTGTAGCATCATGGATAACAATCAAAATGGTGGAGCATTGCCTAAATCATTAAGAGAAGGTCCATGACGTACAAGTCAATAATTCAAATTTGGTTTAAACTAATATTGGAAATTATGGCTTAACATGCAAATCATTAACTAGGGATAGATAGCTAGGTGCTTACATAAAAAGTGTATCTACTCTATAGAGTACATGATCCCTAATCCAAACATATGTAACGCATTCTTATGGCTCTGCTCATAGTGCCCGGATATTCTTCTATTGTAAAAGCTCAACTATCTCCCCTCCAATGATAGCTCTAGGTACTCTTCAATAGTCTCCTTTGAAAATGATAACCTTAGTGCCTCAAGCATAAGAGAAAGGGCTTAGGTATTTAGTTTGACTTTATCCCCAATGTTGATGTAAAGTTTCTTTAATGGAATTTTTTGATACATTTCTTTAGTTTGTTTTCCTTTTTTGTTTATATAGACGATTTCAGGTTTGTGCGGAAAGAGATAAAAGTTAATCAATCTCTTGAATTGAAGATGTGACATTCATCTCCTCTCTTGCGATTATGGGCTTTCTAGTATATGTCTATGCATGATGTGATCACACACTAATTAATGTATGTAAGTTTTGTGAATCTCTAGAATCGAAGAAAATTTTATGCTTCGTTTTTATTTTCGCTTTTAGAATTTGGGATCATGGTTTCTAATTATAGGGATTAGTGTTTTTAATTAAATTTATGATTATTGGAATTAAGTAAGATTATTTATGTTAACTTATATTTTTTAATTTTAATTATGGATTAAAATAATCATAATTTTTAAAAAGAATTTTAAATTAATATAATATTATTTAAAAAGGAAGTGTCATTGTAGTATATGTATGCCACACGGCCTAGTAACACTTGCATGTCTATTAAAAAATATGAAATTTGTGCCATGTTAGTATGTTAGTATTGACTTGACACATAAATTTATTTCCAATTAAATTTTATTTTGAACGTTTTATAAATATTGTAGTTCATTTTGAACGATATTGAGACTTATTTTAAATTTTCAAAAAATGAATATTTAACTTGTATTTTTAGTAAAAATTTTAATGTAAAAAATACATGTTTTACCTATGGTTAATTTGAAGTCTTTGATAAGGCAAAGTATGCCACCAAGCAAGCGTTTATCGCGGTATTAAATTAAAACTAATTTGTTGCATTACATACCCTCCTAATCTCTCCATCTAAGCCTGTTTTAACGCCAATGTTCCCCATCTTCACCATAGCTTTACCAAAGTCTGCTTTGAAGGACGAGCTATTGTTGGAGGCGATATAAAAGTCCAGCACTCTCTTGGTGATACTGTCATCGTTAAGCCTGGCATCGGATGATAGTACAGCAAACCCATTACGGATGTTACGTAGGATTTGATCGTCGAATATGGTCTCGGTGGACCAATCTAGAGGCACTCGGGCATCAATATTCCCTCCTTGTGGACACTTGGATTTGAGTTGTGGCAGCAGCTGAGGGTCGATGGTCGGATCGGAGCCGCCATTTTCAGTGAAATTATACACTCTCCTTTGCACAAAGAAGCACGCAACTGTCCCAATTGAATGTCCACCTGAAATCAAATTTATGAAATTCCCAACTACTGAATTCGATTAATTTTGACTAAACCATATCATCAGAATATGAACTTAGTGTCGTAATCTTCAACATAAAATTAATCCAGTTCATTTATTCTGATGAATTAAGTTAAAAAAAATTTAAAATTTAGTTTAAGAATCAAATATACGTATAAATATTAAATTTAAATTATGATATCCTTAGAAAAATTCAATTTCTAATGACCTTAATGTACATTTGTCGTCTAATATTTATTACGAACGAATTAGTATTCAAAATGTTGTATGTATAGATCTTACTAAAATTTATAAAATTTCATAATTATTTATCTAATATTATATTTTCATTAATTTATGTATATTATTACGTGAAATGATATTGTATTTAAAATAATTTTGAAATTTTATAATTGACTCAATAATTTATTTATACTTATATCAATATTAAAGTATTTAGAAAAACATATACTTATACTCTGCGTTTACTGAACTTATTTTTTTTATATAAGGAGTTAAAATTTAACTTAAAAAAGACACGAATTAAATTGAAATATTGTCACTTTTACGTTGTAATTAATAAGGAAGGTAAGTTCAGGTACCAGCGCTGAGAAGAACAAGATCCTCCTCTGAAAGACCCTTACTTTTGAACTTGGACTTTAAAAGCTCAATTGAGTCTTCAACAACTGGGATGTTCTTCGCAAGTGAAGTCTCTGAAATTCGACCGTCTCTCCTTCCAGTTGGAACCTCATAGTTTGGACCACCAGTCTGGGAAACACCTAATTAATTAATTTGGTCGACTGATGTGTACTTATTTTTGATGATAGACAACAAAATATTGAGGTAATTAGAATAATTTGGCATGGCCGTATTTAATTTGGGAATAATAATTTTAAGGAATTAGAAGTTTCACCGTAAAGTGAAATTCGTCTTTTCGCTGATTAATTACCAGACTATACCTTTGTGTCGTATAATTTATTTGAGCTTGAATAATTTTATATAAAAATCATGGCTTACTAAGGCAATTGCATCACGGGCTGCTAAAGACACAACGTCTGCACAAGACACCACGCCTGGGCAAGCTGCTTCCAACTGTTCTTTAGCTTTGTTTATCACGTCAAATCCGTTAAGGCCTAGATTTGGTAATGCACCTCTCTCCCCAACGCCAAACTGCCCCAGCAAAATCGACCCATCACAACCCTAATTCAAGGACCAGCATCAAAGTAATATATTAATTAAGACGCAATAACATTTGTACCGGTGCGTGAGAGAGAGAGAGAGAGAGGGATGGTCAGAGACCTCCACAAAGCAGTCATGGAAAACCAGCCTTAGCACTCTAGGAGCTTGTTGGGGATTGCTTGAGAACTCGTTTTGAACAACACGTTGGACGATGGATTCAGCAGTGGGGCATGTTTCAGAGTAGAAACCAACCCGCAGTTGCCCATTTGAAACACCAAGCATAATACTACAAATTATAACCAACGTGAAGGCATCTAAATGGTAATGGATTAGCATTTTTCTTTCTTTCTTTTTTTACAAGAAAGAATGCCGAGAGGCTGAGAATGCCTCCTGCCTGGGGGCTGGTGCTTCTGCGATGGAAGTTTGACGAGGCCTTTAAATAGAGCTATTCACCTGCATTGTGACCATAATTGCATGCATTTCGGTTCCAGTTGTTTGCCACCCTCCTGTGATTCCTCCTGTCCTATAATAATAAAGTCCAAAGCGCTTGTTTTCTTTTCTACACCTTCTTATAATTAGCTAACAATAATGAAAGAATGTCAGTATTACAGACAAGCATTCCACTGTTTCTGTCTCTTTCTTTAGCCGGTTAATTTTGTAAGATGCTCTTACCTTTTTTTGAGTATGTAGTTCAAAACTCACCCGACTATTTAATCCATTTGCTTGTTTGTATGTTTACTCATCCTCATATTTGTTTTCTAAGAAATAAGTGTTCATATCGGTTTAAATGTCATATTTTCATGCAGTCATTTTCTGCTCAATTGGTTGCTTAGTCAATTTATACATTTTTTAGTTTGTAAGCTTTTTTAATATAACAAAGGAGATAGTAGTGCTGAAACTAAATCTTTTACATTAAAATAGTCTAAGAATTTCGACATTTGATGGCTCAGAACTCCTTCCGTAATGTTTAATGTCCATTGTTTCCTTTTGTTATCTCTTAGCTTGTATTTTTTTTATCATTCTATGTCAAACTTAAAATAAAAGGATTTGATAGTCTTGTATTTACGAAAAGAGAAATAACTTAGGCCAAAGCAAACATATCAAATCCTTTTATTTTATATTCCCAGTTGTTTTTTAATAATTCTAATGATTTTGAGTTCTTTTTTAATCAACATCAATCACCGAACAAATTTGCAACTAGTTTTTTCAAAACTTTTACTGGTAGATTGAAACATTGTTGCTTTTCCTTTTCTTATTTTTAGTTTACTTATCCATTGTTTTTTTCTCCTCTTTCAAGAAATCTTTAGTTCTTTTTTAGATACTTCCTCTTATTTTACAAAGTTGCTTCCAAATCAGAATTATAGTATAATGGCTCCTTTTAGTAGATTCATTGAGTCGAATGCAGATGATTCAGCATCTACATTGATAAGTAAAGCATGTTCCTCTTTCAAGTTGTCATTTTGCAACTTTAAATTAAGAAGAATGTGTAATAATAGTACAGACCTTATTACGTACCCAGAATTAACATGAAAGGACTAAAAATGAAAGTAATGTGAAATACCTGATTTTAGTTCCATCTTTAATTTCGATGCTGATTTCGAGTTCAAAACGATCACGAATCTCCCGAGACCTTTATGGAAAGTGTTTTCTGACACGTGGTTTAGGTCTTTCTACAATTTTCTCAATATATAAGCTCTCTTAATGTGTCAAAGATTTCTTATGCTTATGATTGATGTGAGCAACTGCAGGAGGCCTTAACTTATATATAGCTTTCATATCAGGTTTTCCCATTACAAGGCCAATATGAGTCTGGTCCACATTAATTGGGATCCATTTTTCTCCCGAACTTCAATCTATTAATCTATATCATTTATTGGGCTACTTTATTATCTTTATCTGATCAAATTATGTAACTTAACCAATAATTTATTTAAAAACCAAAAAATGCAATTAATAGTTGTCCAACTTTATGAGAAAGGACAAAATTGTCCAATAATCTCCCATTTGGATAAGAATTAATTGCAGTTTTGACTCTAGTTCAAAAACGTTTAAAAACTCGGCTAAGCCACGCTACTGAATTAGTCGACCAAGTTTTTAAAAATTGATCCAAAGATAATGAAAGTCCATCATTATGTCCTGCAAGACTTTTGATATCGAAAAATATCAAATGCATGTGTCATGTGCGACACAGATCTAATACAATCACTTATATCTAATGCCTCACTAACATGAATAGGAAAATGGAGTGTGGCAAACTAGGATAATACCTTTATGATCTAAATTATATCATCTTTGTTTGTAGGTCTCGATTTCTCCAATTTTATGCCAAACTATATAAGAGAAATCCTGTTTTCTCTCACCGAATGCTAAACAACATTAGAGAAAACTTATTTCCTCTCACCACATGCTAAATCACATTAGAGAAAACCTTTATGTTTTCCAACTGAATACTAAATTGCATTAGAGAACCTTTATGAGATTAAAAACTTATATCCCCTTATGTCATGTCAAATTCATGGATATCCATACTAAAACTGTATGTGTCTAAATGACATAGGCACAAAATCAATCTATATATATATATCCAATGACCTTTAAATGCTTAATACTTTTATAGGTATTATGAAAATGTATGATAACATGTATTAATGAGGATAAACGATGATCATCTCTATCGATGAACCATCATGCTGTTATAATACATCAAAATGTACAAATGTACATAGAGCAAACATAATGATCTCCTAACTAATAGTGTCCAAGGGCGTCAAAACACCCATATTGTATACTTGTGTCACAAACATAAGTGGAAGAAGTCCTTTAGTTAAAGGATCAACTTACAATTCCTTAGTCCTTAAATACCCCAAACCTTAATATCACATTTTCGTATCAACACCTTTATAACCAAATAATTGACCTTTAAATGCTAAGACCCTATAATACTCTTTGTTATTATTAAACAACACATCAAGAAGATTACCACATTACATCTAAATGGGTCTAGCCACTGAACCAACCACAGACAACTCAGAAATCAAGTTTCTAAGCTAAGCCATTTGTGAAGCAGCCCTATAGCATGCACTCTGCATGTATAGTCGGGGAAGTTACCTGTTTCTTCTTAACACACTTCTACGATATTGTACCCTCTGCAAACTTAAAACTGTAACCTTAAGAGGACTTTTGATCATCTAGACACACAGCTAAAATTTGAATCTAAATTCCCTACGAGGTTTAATTTGTTGACTTTTCTATATGTCAACATATAGTCCTTAATTTTCTTAAGTATCTCAACACTCGTTAGATTGCATTTCAATGGTCTACAACTGAATTAACCAAATATTGAGCAAACAGTCAAACAGTGAATGCAATGTCCTACCTAGTACATAGTCGAGCATACATCAGGCTAACAACCATACTAAAATATGGAACATTCCTCATAACTTCTCTCTTTACTTTATTCTTTGGATACTATACCAAAGATTATCTCATACTATGAGAGACATGTTAAAGTTTTTGACAAAAAGTTTCTTAACCTCATACAACATGGTCAAGTAATTTGACGAGCAATATATCATCCACTTGCAATGATAGGAAGATAACTTTGCTCTTCTTAACCTCATAGTACAAGCATCTTTTTGATTTTATTTTCTATAAAGTCGAAAGAGGTCATAACCTTATCAATTGCAAGTTATTACTTTTAGGAAGTTTGATATAAACTATATCTTGATTTGTATAACTTGCAAACCATGTCAGTTCCATCTAGATAATGAAATCTTTCAGGTTGTACCATATAAACCATTTCATAAAGGTCTTTATTTAGGAAAGTAGTTTTGACAACCATTTGATGTAACTCTATATTATCATGAGTTACAATTGCCTTAATCACTCAAAATTTATCCTACGAGGATACGAGAGAAAAGGTAACATAAAGTCAACCTTTCTCTCTAAGTGAACCATTAGGCAACTGAGCGAGCCTATAAACCGCTAAACTTTATCTTATAATCCTTTAGGTTAAAAAAACTTCATTTACAACTAACGAGTTTGCAGTTTCGTTGTAAATCAACTAGCTCTTAGACCTTACCATGCTCTATGTCTTGCATCTCATTATTTATTGCATCCCATCACATATCTGCATTGGGTCCAAAAATAGCTTTTGTAAAAGCAACTAGATCCATAACATGTCTAATAGCATAGTCTTTTACACCTGATAGATTATGTAATCAAATGGGATAGCAGTCTCATTCTAGTGGATCACTTAACTGTATTAGATCTTGTAGCCCCAGGAACCTCTATATCTACAAGTATGGGTTCATATTTCTATACAGGCATGGTACATAGACCTAGATCTACCAGATATAACTGTATGAGTAGCGGATACATGATAATTGTAGTATCTTCCCTACTATCATCTGAAGGGTCAAAGGGCCCACCATCATCATAGACATTGTATTTCAAAAACTTAGCGGTTTATGATTCTACTATTCCAGTCCCTCCTTCTTTATAGTAAAATATGTAGCCTTAAAGTGGTCAAAATATCTTACTAAATAGCAATGAGCGGAACGAGCATACAATCTTTCTTTATAAGGATTATATTACATCAGTAGGGTAGCCCTATACATGAATGTGTGCAAGGCTAGGCTTTTCAACTTTTAGATAATTAGGTAGATTACTCTTGCTCTACATTGACTTCTTCAAGTCCTTTAGGATACAGTTATACCTTTCGGCAACACACCATTATGCTTAGAACTACTCGGCATAGTGAATTAAGTCACCATTCTAATTGATTCCAAATATTTGGCAAACAGACCTTTTAAAGTCTTAAAATACCATATTTGTCATGATATTCTCCTTCACGGTCAATCTGACTAGCTTGATGAATTTTCCCAATTTGTTTTCAACTTTCAGTCTTTACGCAAGAACATATAACTTTGATGGGAATAATTATTAACAAATGTTAAAATACATTTAGAATTGCATAATGCAACTGTATAAGGTCTACTGATATATTTATGTATCGGACTCAACAAGTCAGAAGCATGAGTTGATCTTAATATCCTTATTAGTCAACTTACCCCTGCAACAGTCAACACATGTTCCTAGATCATCATAATCTATAATTGAGAAATGCTTTACTTGATCAATCTCTCAACCCTAGCTCTAGAAATACGGCTTAAACTTTTATGCCACACCATTTTTGACTTCTCATTGATCAAGATCCTTCATTTTATAACTTGTTTAGTAAGATATGAATAAGCATTTATCTAATTCGGGTAAAACACATTCTATACAAACCATATGACAAGAAAGTTGTATCAATATGTTTTGTATTAAATAACAATTGTACAACATAAGCATTAAATGCAAAATGTCAACCTTCATTGTCCAAAATTGATCAAAAGATCATATATAAAATGTGTCGTGTAAAACTCAAATGAACCTTACAATAAAGTTCAATATCCCCTATAGATATTACTTCCACTTCTTCATAGCCGTGAACCATTAGTTTCCCCTTTTCTTTATTTGGATTTATCCTTGATATGAACTACTACATTGCGGAAGCACCTTGATCAGATTTTCCACTGAATAACCACCATGTGTACTCAACACGACTAACGCAAATTAGATTCATAATTGACAAACCAAAGAGTAACCTGATGGTCTCAGTTTTTCCTTTTAAACCTCATACTATTGGTTTCTTTATGTCCCTAGGATCTTTATTAACACTGTTTGACCAATATTAGCATGTGGAGAAGATTTGAACTTTTTACCTTTGAACTTAGTGGGCTTCATGTTTGTCTTCCCTTAAGCTGCTTCGAGGGCTGTAGGAGTAGCAAGCTTGATTTTATCCTTCTTAGCAACGTAATAGGTTGTCAAAGCATTGAAGCCCTAATACCTTTAATCTATTTGTGAAGATGAATTATTCTCGATATGTATTCCATTACTCCCCTTTTCTCTTGTATACCTTATAGAGAATAATTTTTTCATCAAGGCACTTGTCTCAACATCAGGTGAGACAGTACTTTGGGAGACATCATCAAGAAACTTCTTCGCTATGTCTATGTCCGAAAGTCCACTTAGTAGATGATTAGGAATGGATCTTTTAATGGTTATCAAATATAATCTGTTATACCGATCCTAGGTTTGATAGGCTACTTTATGAGTTTTCGAGTTCATGGATGTAAATAGAGATGCCCTATCGGTCTGTATGGTCATATCAGCCATAACTATCTCCATAGCATTCAATACATCCTCTGTCCACTTCTTTGAATTGAAACTAGGTAGTGTTTTAATAGTGACACTGATTTTGTTAACTGAAAAGGTAACTTAAAGATGATAATCTTTAAATTAGCACAAATGTAAGATAACAACGATACTTAAAGCCATTATACAGTATCTTTACTGAAAATCTGATCATACGTATTATGAAACAACTTTGGGTTGAATACATAATGTAACATCCTGTTACCTGCGTGAAGGTTAGAATAGTAAACGTGAGTGACCAATGAGAGCTTAGAAATGTATTTTTCATGCTCATGTATAATATGTCATATACATACACATAAATAGT
>JANSVA010000006.1:15437583-15450990 GCA_025504915.1 Erythroxylum reticulatum
AATATGATAAGTCCTTGATTAAATTTATACACTTGCCATCATAATAGAGATTATGATAATGAGAGTCAAGTCTTTAGGATTTAATCTAAAAATATTCTTGATCATAAGATCATCAAATAAAGACTTTAATGATCTGATTAAATCAATATATATGTAATAATATCTATTGGATAGATATTAGTAGATCTTATTTACCAAGTTACATGTATAGATGATGCATATGGAGATATGATCATTGAACTAAACAAACTGTGAATTCTTAATAGTTAATATTATCTATGAACTGTCAAGTAGGATATTCTTATAAGGATTTAAATGTATATTTTTCGTTTGACCTGAGATCCTCATTGTAATCAATAGATCACTAATTATGTTTTGATGTCAGACACTTAGTGTGTAAAAATGCTAATTGAATGATCATTGGATATAATTAAGTATCTATCTGATTAATGCTAAGTCAAGATGGGATCTATCGATTCTAGGTAATGAGTTTGAACTCTATGTTGTCATTGATCTTAATGGTTGTTTCAAGACCTTGGCTAGGGCAATTGAATGAGTCAGGAAAAGGAGTTTTCTAAGTCATTCACCAATCATTAATGATCAACATGTAACATAATTGGTTATCTAATAAGGTTTGACAGTTAAACCATACCTTAGGATAACCCGGAGTTGTAATAATGGAAGGTAATAATACATTATCCTTAAACTAAGGTTCTGTCTTTGTAAGGTTGTTACTTCACATTATCCGATCGTTGAGGAGTGTTGCTAGACGCCGACCTTGATTAGTGATTAATTAGATTAATTACTACCGGCTTAGTGATGAACCTATATGGTCACACGCTTACGAGTGTAATATTTCTCTTTATGATTATTTAATTTATTATGAGATAATTTATTAAATAATCTATATGGCATATTATTATAATTTTTGCTATCACATAAAATATAATTAATATTGGAAATTCTCTTATATAAAATAAATGAATAAAATTATTTTATTTTATTTTATTTCATTTATAAATAATAATAAAAACAAAAGCCATTAGATGGTGGTTATTGTTTTAGTTTTATTAATTAACCAAAAGGAATGAACAAATGAAAAGTAAGTTGTTTAGTAGTTTTTTTTTTCAAGTTTTGAAAAAAAAAACAATGAAACTTTATATGACTTGAAAAGAAAAGAGATAGTTTCTAATATCATTGTTTTTGTGTACGTGAAAAACAACGAAGAGATGTGTTGTTTACATTGGTGAAAGAATAGATGTTAAAAACATTTTTTTAAAACAACAGAAAAATGAGTAAGAAATAGAGAACGCATCCTTTTCTATACTCTGTTTCGTTTTTCTTGCACGTGAGAGTAAACAAAAAGAAGTTTTCTAGATTTTTCATTTTACTTTTGGCAAAACCGAAAAGAAGAGAAAAAGACATTCTTTCTTCTTCATTTTTCGGTATTGGAAAATAGATAGGAAAGTAAAAAGAAAATTGTTTTCTCAATTATGAAGAAAGGGTTCTTCATAATTTAACCATAGCTATATTAAGTATTGAAAGTGGGACATATTTTTCGATGTAGAGTATATAGAGACTTCGTAATTTGGAAATTCTGTATCGATTAATCTTCACATTTCAGGTATTTATTTTTATCTATTCTTATTATGAGTATGATTCTTAAAATCGTCATCATTATCATCATCACCCAATCTGAAATTCTACATAAAGCAGGGTCTGGAAAGATTTGATAGTACACAGCCTTACCCTTACATAGTAGAGAGGTTGTTTCCAATAGATTCACATACAAATGAGACAATATAAGAGTGATGTAGGTTATAGAGAAAATAGGTAAAACTAGCACGGTAAGTTATTAAGAAAATAAAATTACCATAAATACATCAATAAATAGAAATACTAATAAAATAACAAAATATATACATATATGTAAAATAATGAAAATAAGACTAATAATAATAATACGAAAAATGCTAATAATAAGATAAATAAAAACCAATACAACAACGAAAAGACAATAAATAATTAAATAGTAATAAAATAAAACCAAGCTAGAATATTACAAGTAGAACTTAGATCCCCAAATACAGGTAGCCAAAGAAGAAAATTATCTTAGTAGAGAAACACAACCTTGGAAGCTTAGTTTTTACCATGATCGCCACTAAATGCCAAAAACGACTAACAAAAGAGACGCAATAAAAATCCCAATAATAAGAATAATCAAAAGAATAATAATAATAAAAGAATAAAAGCATTAACAGCGAAACAAAAGGGATGCGGAGCTTATCAACTTTAGGGGAATCACATATAAATCAAACCTTCCTAACAGTTATAAAAATGATGCATTCAAAATTAAAAGCAGTATTCAGAACGTATGTAGTAATAAAGATGAAACAACTAGTGATAGAGATACTGCTACTAGAGCCTTTATAAACCTAGAACCTGATACAGGCAGTTGGGACTAAAATCAAAGACGAGCTTGTTTGTATATCTTATAAAAATCTACTTCACCACCTGCAAGAAATTATGTGTAGGAGAACACTGGTCTAAAAAACTAGGTGTTGTCAACTGCCTATGACACAGAAACAAATCCCCAACTATGACTTCACGTAGCTTGAAATACCAAAGAATTGTCTGTTAGGAAAAAGAAGAAGCCAAGGCGATATGTTTGTATGGAAGGAACACTAACACGTCGGTAATTTCTATCAGTAAAAACATAGAGAGAAAGAGAGAGGAGGTCATTCACCCAATGGCTTGATAAAGCCTGTAATTTACCTTTTCCATAACAAAAGAGTGCAATAACTAGAAAAACAAAAACAAAAACAAAACTCGATAGGATCCAATAACCCAAATCAATAACCTACAATAATCTCCTTGTGCAAAGCAACAAACGGAAGAGGAAGGCCATACAATAAATACTTAGATACCTAATAACCAACCAAACCCGCCCAAATAACGCACAAGGTGATTGAAACAAAGGAAACCCAAGGGGCAAATCCCACAAAATGAATTATCTTTGAATCAAAACACAATACGGATTTGGAGCAGGCAACCTCAAAAGCCAAAAACACATAGAAAAACACACAAAGAGTTGCATATACTCAAGCTAGCATCATCTTCAACATGCAGAAACCCAAACTAGACCGTTAAAGAATGAAACTTTCGAAAACCCGAGTGAAAGTAAGGAATCAAGCACAGGTAAACGTCAGGCAACCTTGAAAGAGCTCACGAGAATGAGTTACTAGTTGCCCCACAAAGGGGGGAATCGACACTTCCTCAAAGGATGTTAATGCTTGTGATTGACTTTCGATGTCTAACATCAAGAACTAGAAAAAGAAAAAAAATGCTTGAAGAAGAGAGCAGAGGATAAAAATGTTGGTATTTTGAGAAAGTAAACAAAGTAGGTATTAGGCCTAAGTAGAGTTATAGTAGTGGGTTTAAGGATCAAAAATATTGATTTAAGTTGATAGATAGATGATTTGGTTCATGAAAAGAAATAGAACTAGTAGAGAAACACAACAGAGAAAGAGTGGAGTATTTGGATCAGACGCATAAAGATGTAATACGTCATAGAAATTCTAAAAAAATAGAGCCTTTTTCATTCACAAGAAAACCCCAGTCGTAAGCCCCAAAATTAGAGATGACAATAGAGGTTCAAAATCTTTAAAAAAACTTGAGCCAAAAACCCTAGATTTGGATTGAGGACGAAGTAACCCAGATAACGTATCAAAGCGAGAGATAACAGAAATAAAAAGGAAAATAGATGATTGAGAAGTGGAGAGTGAAACAAAAGAAGGGAAGACTTAGCTAAAGCAAAGAGACAAGATCGAAGTTTTCGACCGTAGGGCTGATGTTGCCTCTCAAAATTGTCTCGTAGTAAAGTTTCAAAACACACGCGAAAAACTCACCCCTGTTGATTTGGTTAGGGAAAGTATTGCTTAAGTAGGAAATGACCAAACAAGTTTTACCGACGGCACCGTCACCGACCGTCATTCACTTAATAAACCTCTAAGCACTCTTTTGCACCGTCCGATCTCTTCTCCTGCATAACAAACAGAACTTCAACGATAACACTATAATAACTACCTTCAATCGTCACCGCCTTTCTCTTTGTCGCCTCCGTGCTTTTTCTCTCCGATTCAAGTGATCACAACTTGAAGATGTCACTATTCATTACTAGCTCAACATTCACTTAGATCTGTCATGTAAAACCTAACCGAGAATATCAAAGAAACACGAACAAGAACCCTCTAGTGATTTCTAGTCTCTTGATAGAGAGAGAAAGTTTTTAACAAATTAATTCTTAAACACAATAGATAAGTATGTGATTACAATTTTATTTCCACTGCGTATGCAATCCTGAAATTCTTATGTAAACTAAATTTAGTAAACTTGTTTTTTAGCAACTACACTTTTATTTATCTCTGAAGTATAATCCATGAGATCAATCATTTCTTTAATAAAAAATAAGCATAACGTTTATTTAGTCTTTGTTTTATTAAGATGCTGAATTTTGATCCTTCGAGCCGGTGCAGAGGATCTAATACACATACGATCTCCTCCCGAAATTTTGTAACTGTTTTGTGCTTAACTTTGCTATAGTTCGAATAGAGGGGACAGACAACTAACAGGACAGACAATTAACGTTGTTAGTGATATTATAAGCTTGATCGGCTAGGCCATATTTTCTCCTATTTAGAGGCCTTGATTATTTATTAATTTCAACGTTTTAAAAAGATTAGTTGCGTAAGAAAAAAAGCCCGAGATGCAACCGCTAATTCAGGAAGCAACCTGTACTCGTAAAGAACCGAGCGATAAGAAGAAGTCTTTAGTGGTGATTCCACCTTTTGGTCCACGAATGGAAGGGCTCACTTGTTTTAATTATCTAATGAAAAAGATTTCATCGAATAATCAATTGTCAAAAAGAGGAAAACCACTTGCCTTTTCTTACAAAGCTGCTGGCGCTAGTGGTATAGCCCCAAAACAACACAGGAAAGCAGGGACAGAGACTAGCAAGCACAAAACCTGGGTGCGTTGACCAGGAATGCTTAACCGCATGCCACGAAACTGGTTTTCTACACGGCGTGGCTGTTTTGTATGCTCTCACAGATTACACCTGTACACTTATAAATAGGATGAACCACTGCCCACCTGCACGTCAAGTTTAAACGACTAAAGAAGTGCGTCAGAAGCCAAACCTTTTCATCTATAAACAATCACAATCTTTATCTTTGGACAAGAAAAGTAAGCTATGTCTAGCACCGCTGGTCAGGTCATTCGCTGCAAAGGTAGTGGCTTTCGTCTCTTTTTTTCTTTTTTTGTTACAAAACATTTGATTTTTTAGCTTAATAGGACCCTTGTTCTTCCAAAATTTTACACCCTTTTTCTTCGTCTTTTTGCCGCTATTCTTGTTATAGTTATACTCTATTTCATGTATCTTGTCTTGGGTTCATCTCGTTTTCTCTCCTTAGTGATCAGTGATAAGTATGTTCACTCCGATCATGAATTAAGTTTGATGATTAGCTGATCGTCTTCTAGTTCTTGCTTATGACTATGTTGAAGATTATAAATTAAGAACGCAAAGTTTTACTTTCTTTATTTCTTGGAAGCTCTTAAAATTTTGGTTCTATAGTTTCTCTCCATCAGTGTGGCTGTTGTGGTTCTGTCTTGGTCTCTTTGACTACATACACAGAGAATCAGGTTTCTCAAACTTTATTCTGGATGATATGATAACCGGTTATACGTGACTACTGAATTTTAGTCGTTTACAAGTGTTTTTTCTGCTATTTTAATGGTCACTTTTTCTTTAGCTGTATAGCCAGGAACTATAATTTATTCGTATATGTAAAAACGAAAAAAAAAATTTGAACTTGATCTGTGGCAAAGTTATAATTTTGGACCATTATCTACCATGCTGGGCTTTGGAGAAAACATCATTTACTTTTCTTTCCATCATTAGGAAAAGCGTAGTCATTCTTTGATTAAGATCTCTTTGACTCCGATACTTGAATAAGTTCCCTCATTGATGGACGGTGAATTTGTTGCAGCTGCTGTGGCATGGGAAGCTGGAAAGCCTCTGGTCATTGAAGAAGTGGAGGTGTCGCCTCCGCTGGCCAATGAAGTCCGTTTAAAGATACTTTTCACCTCTTTGTGTCACACCGATGTTTATTTCTGGGAAGCAAAGGTGATTGATACTGGTTTATTATGATAACTTTCATAACTTTCAAATCATAATATATTCCTGTGGTAGCTTTAAGATGTTCTCGAGGCAATTGTTTTAGTTACCTGCTCTTTACAATAGGTCTAATGACAAAGAAATTGTAAATGCTAAGCGGATAGTATAATGGAGTTGATGCTGAAATTCTGCATTTCAAATTTTCTTTTTCTTACTCTTGCAGGGACAAGCACCATTGTTTCCCCGCATTTTCGGTCATGAAGCTGGAGGGTACGCACATTTCCACAAGCATTCTAATTGTGAAAAGATCTTATTAGTATTCTGTTTTGAGTAGAATAAGTATCTAACGTACTCCTGGTCTAACTATTTTTGCTTCTCTTCTCTGGGACATAGAGTTGTGGAGAGTGTTGGTCCTGGTGTGACTGATCTTCAACCAGGTGACCACGTCCTCCCAGTGTTCACTGGTGAATGCAAGGAATGCCGCCATTGTAAATCAGAAGAGAGCAACATGTGTGACCTTCTCAGGATTAATACTGACAGGGGAGTTATGATCAGTGATGGGAAGCCAAGGTTCTCTATCAACGGAAAGCCCATTTACCACTTCGTTGGTACCTCCACATTTAGTGAATACACTGTTTGCCATGTTGGCTCTGTTGCCAAGATCAATCCAGCTGCCCCTTTAGACAAAGTTTGTGTTCTCAGTTGTGGAATTTCTACAGGTTTGAAGACTAGACCCACCTCTTTTCTTTTGAGTTAGCAGGTCTGGAGATTTGATCATTTATTGATCAACTTGATCTCTGTGGTTAAAGGTCTTGGTGCTACTTTGAATGTTGCGAAACCCAAAAAAGGTCAGTCTGTCGCCATTTTTGGATTGGGTGCGGTTGGCCTCGCAGTAAGTGGTTTATCTTGGGGTTCTAGATTTTCCGAAACATCCAACTGCATGAGTGTTCATTTTCTTTTGTGGATCAATTATCAGGCTGCTGAAGGGGCAAGGATTTCAGGGGCTTCTAGAATCATTGGTGTTGATTTGAACTCCAACAGATTTAACGAAGGTATAGTTGCTTGGAAAGTAAATGCACTAATATCTCTAGAATGGATTTTTTCGCTCTATATATTGAATATATCAAGGCGCAGTCAGTAATGATTCTTCTTGTTCTGGCAGCCAAGAAGTTCGGTGTTAATGAGTTTGTGAATCCAAAAGATTATGCCAAGCCTGTTCAAGAGGTTAGTATTGACAACTGTGGAGTTTCCATGTAATAACTGGAGATTAATGTTTTGGAGATTAACCTGACTTTATACAGGTGATCGTTGAGATGACTGATGGAGGAGTTGATCGAAGTGTTGAATGCACTGGAAGCATCCAAGCAATGATCTCTGCTTTTGAATGTGTTCATGATGTAATCACTTGTTAAAATTCCATTCACCTCTGATATATAATTTAAAGAGGAGAAGAATAGATTTCTCAGAAATTTTATTTTTGCTCTTCAGGGTTGGGGTGTTGCCGTACTTGTTGGTGTCCCAAACAAAGATGATGCATTCAAAACACATCCCATGAATTTATTGAATGAAAGAACTCTTAAAGGAACCTTCTTTGGCAACTACAAGCCTCGCACTGATCTTCCCTCTGTTGTTCAAAAGTACATGAATAAGGTAACTTTTTAGTTCAAGTTTCCAGAAATTGCATTTTACTCCCAACTTATATGCGAGAATGTGGTGGTAAACCTATTTTCTGGAGTATTATCTGAGTGCGGCTGTTCCACTTAGTGAATTCCACTCCATTTTGAATTTTCAGGAGCTAGAATTGGAGAAATTCATCACTCACACACTCCCTTTTACGGAGATCAACAAGGCATTTGAGTTGATGCTGAAAGGGGAGGGTCTGAGGTGCATTATTCGCATGGAGAGTTAAACTGTATTCTCTAATTATAGTCTAAAATAGGAGCGCTTGCGACTTGTGCCAAGATAAATAACAACTGGTCTACGTAATGTGCTTTATAGAAACTCGGTTTTGGTACTGGCTGTTAATACAAAAACTCGGTTTTTGTCTTGGCTGTTAATATAATGATCCTTTTCGGCAAGATATGTTTTTACATTTGATTATTTAGTGACATCACTACTGAAAACTCGAAACCTCCCAGCAATAGAAACGGTCCGTTTTAGAGCATTGTAATGGTTTACAATTAAATAAAACAAAATGGTATTGAATTAAAAGTGGAGGCCAAAGACAAAGTAAAAGGTTAATTACAAAGTTCATACCAATGGCGTCCGTCTACTTTTACCTTTTTTTCCCACCAGTTCCATGTACCGAGAGCCCTTTGGTAGCGATTGGAGATGTCAAAACATGCCTGAAAGTCCAGCACAAATTCGAAGCACACATGGACCGTCATGTCCTTGAGACATAAACTTTCATCACCAATCATCTTAACAATCTAAATGTTAAAATTCAATATTTAGGTGAACTATATTAATCATAATGCTTTAGGAACCTAAGACACTTCATAACTAAACACTTATAAGATATCGATCGGTCATTGGAAGTAATCAACAATTTTTTAACAGAAATACTATCAAACTGTAAGTAGTGATCTATATTGTATATAATGCCTATTTTCACTTTTCTCACGCCACAGAATCGATTGCATACATTCAGGCTGCCACCATGAAAGAATGAATGACATGCTGATTGCTCCAATAGAAAACGATACCCATATATATCTCAAGCTACTGCAAGACACTTGACCTGAACCCACATAAAACTTGAGAACAACAAGAACTTGCCTATATAGTTGCTTCTGATGATCTTACTATTAGTCGCATATTTTGGATGAAATTGTCTACATAATTGCTCATGAATCTTTGGTTTTTCAACGTTTCCCTCCAATTAGCATGGTTCTTCATCACCGTCGCGCCCAACTCACCATCTTTGTCCATCACAGTCTTGATGGCTTTGCTTAGGTTTTCCTTTTGAAACCAGCCATTCTCATCCCTCTCCACCTCCATAGCCACCTTCATCTCTTCCGCTAATAGCCTAGTGTTCAAGATCTGGTCACCCAATTGTGGCACCAACACTATTTGACAATTACTCATTAAAGACTCCCACATTGATCCAAACCCACAATGGCTTACAAAGCACCCCACAGAAGGGTGATCTAAGAACATCACTTGTTGCACCCATTCCCCGCAAACTACTCCTCTCCCTCTAACCCTCTCTTCGAAACCTTTAGGCAATGCTTCTTCAATTGTAGATACGCCCATTGGTTTCTTCAATGCCACTAAAAATGGGAAACCGGATAATTCAAGCCCTAAAACTAGTTCCTGAAACTGACTCTTCTCAAGAATGCACTGGCTTCCAAACGAGCAAAATACCACCGAACCTGATTCATACCTACTCAGCCATTTAACCCACCGATCTTCTAGTGGTGCATTCACGTGTTCATCTAAGAGTGGTCCGGTTAAGAAAACCGGTTTTGTATATTGACTTTCAATATAATCACACATCTTCCCTTCAGTTTCACGGCAAGTTCTAATGGCTATAGCATCACATTCTCTTAAGCCAGTACATATTCTCTCGTAGAACGTTATTCCCTCGCCAAAAGGTTGAAAAACGAACGCCAACAACCGAGCTTCGTGCCTTCGAAGCACCACAACAGACGAAGGATATCCAGTTGGCGGCTCCGATAACTCCTTCTCCGTTATAGCCATGTCTTTGCAAATATTACGTGCCGGAACAGTTACGATGGCTATGGACGCAGCACAGACTACCACGAAATTTATGGTCTTAATGCCGAGAGGTTTCGCTATTTGAGGCACCCAATGCGCCATATCATAAAAAATGAATTTAGGTTTTGTTTCCCGAATCACTTGCTCCAGTTGGTCGCGAGTTCGGTCTATAGCTATAGAGAGGAAATGGGTTAAATGAATGGGTATATCCGATGCGGTCTGGGTGCCAACAGGTAGATCCTCGACATGAGGAAGCACGAGAGAATGGAATTTGATGAGACAAGGATGATGATTGAAATGATTCAATTGTTGGATGGCCTTGTCGGTCAGCAAAAGAGACGTACTACAGCCCCTCTCAGCAAGCTTATTGGCAAGTTGAAGGAAAGGGGTCATGTGGCCTACAGCCAACCACGGGAACATCACTACGTGAAAGTTCGAAGTCTTGCTGATCTCAGCCATTTCCGTCAACAAATTGGGTGTTTCTAGTTTCGGGTGAGAAACATGGGACATAACTACTGGCTTCTTTTTCAGATTTGTTATATCTTACGTAGGAATGAAGTCTATGGTGGGTTGCTGCAAGATATATGTGGTTGATAATCCAGCCGGTAAACATGGAAACTTTTTTTTTTTTTTTCTGATTTGACCACAACAGACTCGACGAACTTATTGGTTTTATGTACATTTACACCGTAAACTCTCTCTTTTTTGCCTTTTGAAGTGATTACAAAAAGATGGATCTGGATTGTGTTCCTTTTTAAAAGAAGAAAAAATGAAAATAACAATTTTTTGGAATAATAGTTAAGGATATCAAAAATCATTTCAATAAAATTAAAACTTGAAATTCATAATATTTCATAAATAAACTATTTTCTGCATAATTAGCCAAAATTAAAAAATACTTTAATTCGAAGAATCATTGATAAGTGTGTGTGGTAGATACTCACTCCACTTTTCATTATCTCGGCATTCAAAGGTAGGATATCTTCACTTATTATTCATTTCATGTATTCTTCCAAAATTTTAAACCCTTTTTCTTCGTCTTTTTACCGCTATTCTTGTTATAGTTATACTGTATTTGATGTATCTTGTCTTGGGTTCATCTCGTTTTCTCTCCTTGATGATCAGTGATAAGTATGTTCACTCCGATCATGAATTAAGTTTGATGATTAGCCGATCGTCTTCTAGTTCTTGCTAATGAATATGTTCAAGATTATAAATTAAGGACGCAAAGTTTTCCTTTTCTTTATTTCTTGGTAGCTCTTAAAATTTTGGTTCTATAGTTTCTCTCCATCAGTGTGACTGTTGTGGTTCTGTCTTGGTCTCTTTGAATACATACACAGAGAATCAAGTTTCTCAAACTTTATTCTGGATGATATGATAACCGGTTATACGTGACTACTGAATTTTAATCGTTTACAAGTGTTTTTTTCTGCTATTTGAATGGTCCCTTTTCCTTTAGTTGTGTAGTCAGGAACTATAATTTATTCTTGTATGTAAAAAGGAAAAAAATTTTGAAGTTCATCTGTGGCAAAGTTATAATTTTGGACCATTATATACCATGCTGGGCTTTGGAGAAAACATCATTTACTTTTCTTTCCATAATTAGGAAAATCTTAGTCATTCTTTGATTTTAAGTTCTCTTTGACTCCGATACTTGAATAAGTTCCCTCATTGATGGACGGTGAATTTGTTGCAACTGCTGTGGCATGGGAAGCTGGAAAGCCTTTGGTCATTGAAGAAGTGGAGGTGTCGCCTCCGCTGGCCAATGAAGTTCGTTTAAAGATACTTTTCACCTCTTTTATGTCACACCGATGTTTATTCTGGGAAGCAAAGGTGATTGATGCTGGTTTCTTATGATAACTTTCATAACTTTCAAGTCATAATATATTTCTTTGGTTGCTTTAAGATGTTCTCTAGGCAATTGTTTTAGTTACCTGCCTAATGACAAGGAAATTGTGAATGCCAAGCGGACAGTATAATGGAGTTGATGCTGAAATTCTGCATTTCAAAATTTCCTTTTCTTACACTTGCAGGGACAAGCACCATTGTTTCCCCGCATTTTTTGTCACGAAGCTGGAGGGTACGCACATTCCACAAGCATTCTAATTGTGAAAAAATCTTTTTCTTTTTTTTTTTTTTTAGTAAAACAAGGTGAGCTAAGCTCACAAAACAAAGCAAACTAGCGCAAGTACATAACACCAACTAAATCATGATTAAGCCAAGAATTCATTCCATAAGGAATACTCGGACGAGAATGAAATCCAGGAGCATGATCATGAGCCAAATGGGATAAGAAGTCGGCCGCAAAATTAGCTTCTCTATGAATGTGAGCAAAAGAGAGAGTTGCAAACTCCCTAGCAGTAGAACGGATCAACTTAATTAAGGAGGCGCAGCAAGAATTGACAACACAATTTCCAACGATCATATCCACCGCCACCTTATTATCACACTCCACAATAAGGTTAGAGAACCCCAACGCTTTAGCCTGTCGACCATAAAGAACTCCCCAAATTTCAGCCATCAAAATGGGGCAAAGGCCGATATTAGCAACATATCCCCCACACCACCTACCTAAATGATCTCTAAAAACTCCCCCTCAAGCTGCTGCCGAATTAGAATACAAAACCGAGGCATCAGAATTTAATTTAATCAAGTTACTAGGAGGACAAGACCAAGAAACCTGATTATGCCCTTCCTGGATAAAATTAGAACCACAAGTGCCCAGGATATTGGAACAAGAGGACCTATAAGAGATAACTTCATTAATGATCGACATTGCAGATTTGTGTTTATTCTTGAAGACAAAATCATTCCAGCTCTTCCAAAGAATCCAACAGCAAGACACAAACAACTCGGGCCAGCTAACTTCATGAACAACTAGATCCTGCAGATTTAAATTGAAGTTTAACCAAGAACGAAGATCATTATAGGTCATAAAATCTCGATAATAAGCATTGGGCAAAATTAAACACCAGACTTGAGTTGCTAGGATGCACCCTCGCAAAACATGAAGACCATCTTCTAAATCATCGCTGCAAAAAGGACAAACAGCCGAAGAACACAAATGGCGTCTTCTTCTTTCAGCATTAGTCATGATGCCATTGTTTAGAACAAGTCAAATGAAAGTTTTAACACGTTGCTGCACCTTCAACTTCCAGATAAGCTTCTAGAAGTTATCATTGTCACTGGCAGTAGCTTCGGTAAGGTAGTGAAAAGCCGATTTAATAGAAAAGTTCCCCGAGGAAGAAAGCTTCCAATAAACAACATCCTCCCTAGCCTGCAAAAAAGGGGGATGAATGGCTGCAATGCGACCCAAAGTGTCTTCCGAAAAGAAACCAGCGAACAGATTCCAATTCCACTCGCCATCATCCTTGACAAAAAAGCTAATGGATTTATCAATCAACTCCTCTGAGATAGGCCTCAAAGCCATATGAAACAAAGAACAAACAATACCAGGTACCCAATGATGAAACCAAAAGTTGATTAAAGTTCTTTTACCAACTGACCACGAG
>JANSVA010000006.1:15489160-15506343 GCA_025504915.1 Erythroxylum reticulatum
ATTGTAATTAATGAATGAATTATATTTTAATTAATTATATTGTAGTTAATTAATTATTAATAATATTTTAATTAATAATTTTTGAAATCTAATTAAATGAAGCACAAAAGAGTGAGAAGTGAATTAGTCCAAAGAATGAAAAAGCAAAAGAGCAAGACGCTACCTTTGAATGACACAGAGTGATTCTTGATAAGAAATACAGGGCAAAGCATTATACTCAACAAAAACCCACAATAAAAATATAAACTTTGATAATGTCTGGTTATAAACTCATAACAAACAACAGTTTTTTATTCAAAAGTGTCTTATTCAAACTTTAATGTAATTGGATTCCTATGCTTAGAGGAGTGAATTCAATTTATAAAGAAGATGAGTTTTAATTATATGCATAAATCAAACCTATCTATTTTTTGTATTTTCAAACATGTGAATTGAATTCACACATTTTCAAACACCCCTTCAGCGAGGAGGAAAAGTAAGAGAGAAGTCTAAAACAGGATAGAAGTCCGGATGGAATTGGCCAGGGAGACACACTTCCGCCTAAAGCAAAAGAAGCAAGTTTAAATGAACATGGATAAAAAGCGAAAGGCGGGAAAGTGGCCCAAGATACAAACAGTGGGGAAGATATGAAAATATGGACTGGCTGACTGAGTGCTTGACGACGGGAACAAGAGGTGGAGGAAGAACAGGGGAGGCACACCTTGGTGGAACTCCAACAAGCTTCTCCACTAAGCTAGCACGAAGAAAAAGAAGACCAACGGAGCCCTACTCAGAAACCAAACACAGATCAAGGACACAAAAGTTAAAGAGAAGACTTGGGAGAAGAAAATCTTTAGGCTAGAGGTCAGGAGGGAAGGGAAGGATAAAAGTTGGACAAGAATCATGGTGAGGCAACAGGGAAAGAGAAGGAGGAGCATTTGATTGCATATTTTTATTTCCATCGGTTCGAATAAACCTATTCTAAAGACAGCCAAGTCAATAACAACATTTGCAACCGAGCTAACTAATGCCTCTGCTGTTGGCGCCATGTCACTTAAACTCATTGGAAGTTTGATGTTTTTGGCCACCGGAAAGAAAGGAAACAAAAAAGAACGATTACAGAAGATTTCGGCAACTTATTCCCCCGTTAACTATTTTTTCAGTTGCGATTGTCCTTGCATCGATGCGTCTTACATTTCTCATCAGAGCGTTGCCCACCTCCAACCTGCATTCCGTCCACCAGCAACTCTGCTTCTCAACTATCGGAAACGAGTCGAGTTTTGTTTCTAGAACTCCAAAACCGCATATTTACGTTCGTCTCTTGCAAAATTGTCTTCGTGACTGCAAACAAGTCAAATCCCGTAAGTTGTTCGACGAAATGCCTGAAACTGTTTTTCGAGCTTCAGTGACAAACAAACTTGTTCATGCTCAGGTAGTCAAGCTTGGGTTTTTGTTAAAACGGTCTCTAGGGAATGCCATTCTTGACCTTTACGCCAAGTGCGATAATGTGGAAGACGCGGAAAAGTTGTTTTATAGACTTGAACACAGAGATATATTAGCTTGGAACTCGATCATTTCCATGTATTCTGGGCGGGGTTCTCCTAATTTGGCACTTAACTCTTTCGGATATCTGTGGGATGGAGGGTTGCGTCCTAATGACTTCACTGTCGCTTTGGCGTTGTCCGCGTGCGCAAGAATGGCGAATGTTGAATGTGGTAGACGTCTTCATTGCCTTGTTCTTAAAATGGGCTTTGAGTCAAGTTCTTTCTGTGAGGGCGCTCTTATTGATATGTATTCTAAGAGCAATTCCATGAATGATGCTCGAAGGGTATTTGATGGAGCGGTAGATTTGGACACTGTTTCTTGGACGTCAATGATTGCTGGATATGTTCAAGTAGGTTTACCAATGGATGCGTTAAAACTGTTTGAGCAGATGGATAAAGTTGGCCTAGAACCGGACCAGGTGGCTTATGTGGCCCTCATAAATGTCTTCATTAATCTAGGCAGGCTTGACGATGCATCTGAATTGTTTAATCAAATGCCTAACCCAAATGTTGTGGCATGGAATTTGATGATCTCAGGGCATGCCCAACGAGGTTATGCGGCAGAAGCAATCATGTTTTTTCAGAATTTAAGGAAAGCTGGCCTCAAATCCACAAGGTCCACGTTGGGTAGTGTACTGAGTGCTATTGCAAGTTTAGCAACCCTTGATTTAGGTCTTCTGGTTCATGCAGAGGCTATTAAATTGGGGTTACTTGCTAATGTATATGTGGGAAGTTCACTTATTAGCATGTATGCTAAGTGCAAGAAGATGGAAGCAGCAAGGAAAGTTTTTGATGCCGTAGATGGGCGTAATGTTGTCTTGTGGAATTCAATTCTTGGAGGTTATGCACAGAACGGATGTGCCATTGAAGTTATAACATTATTTTCCAGTCTGGGTAGCTGCGGTCTTCATGCTGATGATTTTACCTACACCAGCGTTCTGAGTGCATGTGCTTGCTTAGAGTACCTTGAAGTAGGTCGTCAATTGCACTCAGTTATTATCAAGAACAACTTTGCGTCTAACTTATTTGTGGGAAATGCATTGGTTGACATGTATGCTAAGTCTGGGGTTCTAGATGACGCGAGACGACAATTTGAGCGTATGTGGAATAGAGACAACATCTCTTGGAATGCGATTATTGTTGGATATGTGCAAAAGGAACATGAATCTGAGGCATTTCACATGTTTCGACGAATGAATTTGTGCGGAATTCTCCCTGATGAGGTGTCATTGTCCAGTGTAATGAGTGCCTGTGCCAATGTTAAAGATGATGATAAAGGAAAACAGGTACATTGCCTGACAGTGAAGTCTGGTCTTGCAACAAGCCTTTTTGCTGGAAGCTCCCTTGTTGATATGTATGTCAAGTGTGGGAATGTCGACGCTGCTCATAAGATTCTTATTCATATGCCTCAAAGGAGTGTGGCTTCCATGAATGCTCTTATTGCAGGGTATGCTCCAACTGATGTGGAGAAGGCAATAATGCTATTTCGACAAATGCAAGATGAAAATTTGAAACCTTCAGAAATAACTTTTGTGAGCCTTTTAGATGCATGTGATGAACCACAAAAGTTGAATCTTGGAAGACAAATCCATTGTCTTGTCCTGAAGATGGGTATTCATTATGACAATGACTTCTTGGGTGTTTCTCTCTTAGGCATGTACATGAATTCCCTAAGCAAAACTGATGCAACTATGCTATTTTCAGGGTTTTCAAATCTAAAGAGCACCATCATTTGGACTGCTATGATTTCAGGATTTGCTCAAAATGGTTGCTGTAATGAAGCTTTGCAATGTTATAAAAAAATGCGTAGCTGCAGTATATTACCTGACCAAGCAACATTTGTTAGTGTCCTTAGGGCCTGTGCTGTCTTGTCTTCTATCACAGTTGGTAGACAGATTCATTCTCACGTTTTACATACTGGTTATCACTATGATGAATTGACTTGTAGTTCTCTTGTAGACATGTACGCTAAATGTGGTGACGTGATGAGCTCTATGCAAGTTTTTGAGGAAATGGATGAAAAAAATGACGTCATTTCCTGGAACTCAATGATAGTTGGATTTGCCAAAAATGGCTATGCAGAAGAAGCACTGAATGTTTTTCATGATATGATGCTAAAAGATGTTTTACCAGACGATGTAACTTTTCTTGGAATACTTACTGCATGTAGTCATGCTGGAATGGTAGCTGAAGGCCGTCAAATCTATGATATTATGGTCAACTACAATTGGATTCAACCTAGAGTTGAACATTGTGCCTGCATGGTTGATCTTCTAGGCAGATGGGGTTTCCTTAAGGAAGCAGAAGAGTTCATTGACAAACTCAACTTTGAACCCAATTCTATGATCTGGGCTACAATGCTTGGAGCTTGCAGAATTCATGGAGATGACATTAGGGGCCAACTAGCAACGGAGAAGCTCATTGACCTCGAACCTGAAAATTCTTCACCCTATGTGTTGCTTTCAAACATTTACGCTGCATCGGGGAACTGGAAGGAGGCTGATTCTCTGAGGAAGTCAATGAGAGAGCAAAAAGTGAAGAAGCGACCTGGATGTAGCTGGATTATAGTGGGGCAGAAGACACATTTGTTTATTGCGGGAGACAATTGTCATCCTAGTGCAGCTAAAATTGGTGTTGTTTTGAAGCATTTGAAAGCAGTGATGAAAGCAGATAGCAATATTGCCCAAATCGATTCCTTTTACCTTGCTGATGAATGAGGTAATAATATCGTTGGATTTTGTTATTTATGACAATATAAACACTGTATAGATGACAATTACAAAAAAAATACTGTACAAACAGATAATCAAAGGGAATTCCATAACTAGCCTAACACTTGGCATCATCAGACAAGATAAAAACTCTGTTTAGCATGACATTGACAGTCAACGGTGAAGCTTCCAAACCAGCGTCACTACCGGTGGAAGCAGGGTCGGTGGTGGAGGGAACGATTCCAGCGTTGCCTGGGACGCCTTTCACTGTTGGAAACACTAGCCGCAGAGGGGAGCCATAGTGCCACCTTCATTATCTGTCGATGATGAGTGTTGCCGTCATTGCTGTTGCTGGCACTCGATCAACACCTGGAACCCATTGGACTGCTGCTTGTTGATGTTCTTTTTCCTATCGCCACCGCTGCTGCTCCTGATGGGTTAAAGGTCGAAGAAAACGACCGAATTTGTGAAGTGTGTGGGGTTACAATTTTATAAAGGTTAACCGAAAGCAGGAAAGATAGCAGTAAAAAAAAAAAAAAAAAGGCTTGGATTCATATATGGGCAAAATATTCATGTATATCATGGGCCAGGAATATAACAGTTGAAAGAGCCTATCAAGACAGATTATGGGTCAAGCTTTGGTTGTTTTGGGTTGTTATTTCCAGATTTTAGGCTAATAGATATGGGTCAAGTCTCATAATGTCTTGGGCTATAAAATAAAATTGGATTTGAATTACTTTGGACTTAAAGGAATTAATCAAAATATAAATATATTAGATAATATGTTTATTTAAATTTAGAAATAAGTTTCTAAATTCTTAGATATTATGCCTATGAATTTCATAATATTTAGAATAAGCTTATACACCATTGATAAAATTAAATATTGATTAGTTAAATTTTAATTAAAAATGAGTTTTTAATTAAATTTAGAATATTAAGTTTATAAGTTAAATAAAAATTAGAAATAAGTTTTAAATTGAATTGACATTATTATTCTAATGAGAATTAGAAATAAGTTTCTAAATTTAATTTAATGGGTTCCATAACAATTAGAAATATGTTTTTAATTAAAATAAAATGATTATGATTTAAATATGATTCGTTCATATAGCATTGAAATTGTGATTTCAAGTAAACCATAATGATCATAGTTTTATTTCAAGCATGAGTTTATTTATTCATTTATAATTTCTGAGTTTTGTGAGCGACTTCTAATTTTGAAAATGTGTGTTTAAGGATAACATCAGATATGTAGAGGTCATTAGATTTATATAAATTGCGGCACATATAAGGTGACTCATTATTATATTATTGTAGTTACTCCAATTGCAATCTTTTTTGGAAAAAGATTTAACTTGACATGATATTACTGTTAGTAACTTAATGCAAAAGTTGTATTATAGAGGTTATCTGACTCTTATAGATGCTAAAATAAAGTACATGACTTTACTCTCAACTTTGCCATAACCAAAAAGCGAAATGTTAAGCATGCTTTGGAACTTAAAATGTCCAATGTTGAAATCATATAAATGGTTGATGATAAATTTTATGAAAGAAGTTTGAAAAAAAGAATTTATTTTGACTTTATATCTTACTGACCTTCTAATCAAAATTATTATAACAATAACATATCGAGTTTCTAGGACTTTATCATATAAATTCATTGACTCTATTCCATTTAGGGTTCATTATTATGTATTGAACTAAATTTTCATAAATCATATAAATTATATTCATTAATGTATGTCAACTTTTATATTATTAAGCTTTATTAGAATATATGTCCTATTTGAAAAATCTTTTTGAGAATGATAATTGGCACTTAATTGTGATATAAATGATGATTGGGAACATACATACTCTTTCAATTTCATAAACAATTGAAATTCGATTATACAATATGTATATGTATGACATCATAATGATATGGCTTCTACATCAAAAAATATAGTTTTTGAACTCAATAAGGATGAGAAATTAAATCGCAATAATTATGATATTTTGAACATAAAAAACTGAAATGAACTGGAAGAGAAAGAGGTTCTCAAACCATTAAACATAACTATCAATTTTGTTGAGAAACATAATACGACCCAAAATAAAAAGGACCGTGATGCTTATGAAACATAGAAGAAAAAGAACTTATTGGCTCCCATTATGTTATTGAGTAGCAATGGATAATGATATCATATGTGAGTTCCATAAATATGAAATTGCTAAGGACATATGGTCCACTTTAGTTGAACGTTTTGGAGGCATCTCAGTCACCAAAGTGAGGTCACTTACTCTCAAGTTTGACACATATAAGAAATGGCCAAATCACAAAATGCAAAAATATTTAATGCTTATCTCAACATGATCACTGAGTTGTATGATATTGGTCATGAGTTATCATATAAGCAAGAAGTATAAGCTATGATCCATTCTTTACCTTATAATTGGGAGCATATGAAGGTGCATCTAACTCACAATGAGAGTATCAAGATAATGGAAGATGCTACAAGGCCTCTTATACTATAAGAAGAATGTCTTGAAGCCTTAAAGATGTCCTTCGAGGTATATGCAGTTGGTTCTTGATTGATGTTTCATCAATGTTAAAAATACGACAAGTGCACGGCGTAGCTGTAGCTAGTACAGGTAAGTACGAGTCGATCCTATGAAAACTACAAGTACTAGTAATTACCAATTTTCTATTATCTAACCTATGAATCATAGTGTGGATTTTAATTAAAAATTAAATTAAACAAATAAACTAAGAATTAAAACAATATTGAACGCAGAATAAGGAAAACAGTAAGAAGAATCAATATCAAATAATATGTTTAGGTAATGAATCTCCTGAGAATCCTTACATTTTAACTCTTTATCATGTAATTATATTATTGAACATTGGATTGCAAAATTCCTATCTTATGTTAATATCTTTCTCAAGACTGTTAACAACTAATCCATCAGTTGATTAACAAAAATCTTTCTAGTTAAAACCATTAGGATTGCATTATCGATTCATGAATTCCGCTACTAGGTTTGACTCTAATCTAGAAGATTTATGTTGACCAATCTTTGGGTTTTCATGTACCTCCTTCCAATTATTGTGGATCTATTCATACAAGAGGACTTCTCATTCTTAATCATATGAAATCAAATCATGCACTAATATTTTAGATATATTAGAACAAGAATATAACCTGTAATTGAATCTTAGTAAATCAATTAATAAAATTGCATTGAATAAAAGATCAAATCATATTGTTATCTCAACTTTGGGTTCATCACACCTAGACACTAATTAAGTTTAGTTCTTACTTATAGAAAACAAAACCAAAGATAAATAAGCAGAGTAACTAATAGAAAACAAAGAAATTATAATTTTAAATATCTCCTTTTCTTCTATTAGATCTTTTTACAAAATTGGATTGGACGTTGTTATCTATCAGATTTCTTGATGCCACTTTTTTGTTTCATCGTCTTTTGATCATAACTATAGTCTCTTTATGTTGCTTATGACTTAAAATCTGTTTAAAACTCATCTCTCTTTGTTTTGCCTCTATTCACGTCCTCTTATAGTAAAAACTAGGGCTTTTGGGTTATACAAGGTTAACTTACACTGGCATGTGACCAAAACACCTAAATTCATGATTTCACATAGGCACAGAGATTTACATGGGTAACATACATGGCCGTGTATATCAACATACATGGGTGCGTGACTCCACATGATCAAAAGCAAAGTTCTTCAAATCTTCACATGTTTACATAGACTTATACAATTACTGTACACAGTCATGTATCTTTAAGTTGCTTTAAATCTTCATTCCATGCCACGATTTCATCCTAATTATCACCTAAACACACACTTGAAGAGAATTAAGTACCAAAAATAATATAAAACTATTAAATAACAAGCTAAACACGTAAAATATGGGTATAGAAATATAATCAAATATTCATTTATTAAACATCTCAATACTTCAACTTTTTCTTGTCCTTAAGAAAATCATAATTTGGATTATCAATCTTACAAACACCATAAATGTAACTTGTCCATCCCTTAATAACTTCAACCTGTCCATTCATACCCTAAATCATAATATTATATTCATCAAATTAACATATAATTAGAATCAAGTTATCCTATAACTAGCCTTTATAAGTCAATATCAATAATAATCACATCGATAATCTTTCTGAAATCAAAAGCACAAATCTTTACACCCTCACCAAGGTTTCAGTCAATGCACTCAACTGTTTAGGGTGAAAAGCATAACAACTCTCAAATCAATACATAGCAGAACTCTTAACCATATGTTTGCAATATTATATACCACAATTAAAGAAATATGGAACCTTTTCAAAATTCAAATTTCAAGCAACTAGATAATTATAAATAACCCTCAGGGCTCAGAATAATAAAAAGGCTTCAAGAAAAATAAGGTAAAAGTTAATAACATGGTTATATTCAGTGAAAAAGGCTAAGCTTAAACTTGGTTATACCTTTTTAAAATTAAAAGTGTAAAATAACATCTTTTTTCTAATTGAGTTCGGGTTTAGATTGCCTAGGCCTAGGCCTGCTCGCGACCTAACTCTTTTAAGTAAATGATGTCGTTTTGCTTAGAAAAGTTAAGCTTCGAATCAGTTTGGGCCTGATTTAGCCCATAGGTCAGCCTATTGAAAACACTTGAATTTAGGCCCATGGGTCAGCCAATTGAAAATACTTGAATTTAGACCCATGGGTCGGCCCATTGTCATCCCTATAAGGGATAAAATATGGTAAGGTGATTATCAAGAACATTGGATAAAAAATTGTTGAATTAAAATGTCTTTATCATTTCAATGCTACCCATTTAAAATATGTGATCTCAATATGAACCAAAAAAAAAGCGCTAGAATCATCCATTTGTGCATGATAACACACATGATAGAATAAAAGAGCTTAAATATTGATGTATTTGCTCTTAGGCTTAGAAGCTCATATAAAACGGACATTATATGTGTAAATAATATGCACTTTTCATTCAAAATTGACTATCTCAATGATCACTAAACATATAACTAATAAAAACAAATTTATTCTAACTATCATCCTTTTGCATACTAATTCAATTCAATAATCAACAATGCTCTCAAATATTTATGGACATATTTCAACTAATTCAGGATATCAGTTAATAAGCTTTGACAATAAAGATTATAATAAGCTTAAGAAAATTTATAATCCCTTTCCCAACGCTTAAAAATTATATATTGTCCCACTATATACAATATAAGCCTATAAAAACAAAAAGGAAGAGAAAGTGTAGGAATTTGGTATTTCGCTGAGTAATAAGAATTTCAAAATTTTGATTTCGTTGAGGGATCCATTTGATATTTGATATAATCCTCCCAAAAAAATAAAAATAAAAGGGATAAAAAGATAAAAGAAAATAAAAATAACTAATGAAGAGACAAAATATGAAATATTGAAATAAAAATGACGTGAAATAACATTAATCTAACGTTTAGACAAAATAAATAACAAAGGGAGAAAAATAAGAAAATACATAAATAAAGAGAAAAATAAAAGAGAAAATCAAATTTAACCATCTCCATCCTATTGTGACTCTGGCATGTTTGTTGATGGAGGGTCTTCAAGTTGTTGATCCTTAAAATATGGAGGACCTGTTGATGATGTACCTACGCCAAATGATGGAGGTTGAAAAGTTATGTCATAATGGCTTGCCATCAACAATAGTAGATCTCCCATCCATCTCATAGAGGTCTCAAGTTGTCTGATATGCTGCACAATCTCCATTTGTTGTACTTAGATAGTAAGTTAAGTACTAATAAGCTACCCCATATACCTCTCTAGTCGAGCTATCTTCAGCTGATCTTAATTTGATGTTCGCAGTTTGGGTGCTTCCACACTATCCTCCTCTTGTGCAACCTTCCCCATCCGGGATGTTGGTGAATACAGCTACGACGACTGCTCTGCTATGTATGGTTCCTTTTTAGCTCCTCTCGATGCTGCTAGCTTATCAGGAACTCCAATTAGCCTGTAGATATCACCCATAGGTCCCTGTCATCTGCTCACCATGTACATATGCTTTATTACATCAAAGTTTAATGTTGCTATGGTGTTCACCAATCGCATCATTAGTGGTTTGTTAAAGAGCCCCATCCTTTGTGTAAGTCTAGCTACATAAGTTCCTATGCAGATCGTGTTAACCTTCCTCTCTTTTCTCTAACACTGGATAAATTAGGCTAATGCATGCTTTAGGTTGATTGGTGTCCTCTCGCTCACACTCTAAAGATAAAACACATCCAAGTTTCCCACGATGCCATAGCTATCACCTCGTCCGCTTAATGTGTGGCTTAAAATTCCATGAATATATCTGAGCATCATGTGTTAGAGCAATGATGCCTTAGATCTACTTGGGTTTTAGTCATCGTCATAGCTAATTGTACACTAGAATTGATGAGAAGACATCCCATACGGGAAGTCTATACATAAGTTTAAGTACGCTTGCATCCCTACACACTTTGGGTCGTACAACCTTGTAGCAACTGAGAATTTTGAATAACTCATTTGGATCATTTCCTCTAGCAATCAAAACTAAATGGTGTTCCATAGGTCTTAGACATGTCTCCTTTCTCCATAAAGAACGCGAATAGCACCTTGAATGTTAACTCCCAATAAGAGGGCTCCACGATCTCAAAGAACTGTGACCAAGCTTCGATGTCGATAAGGTCCCAAACCTACTGGACCAAACTAATCTGCACCAGTGCCACCAAGTCAATGCTATGACTTGTCACGAATGTCTTCTCCTTAAGCCTTTGATATTGCTCCTTTTGTGTCATTGTATTAAACAATAGCATCAGAGGTTGCTTGGGTGGTTAAAATGAGCTTGCTCCTCTCGAGTCTTTAGATGACTCATCTCCTTGTTATTGCTTTTTACGAAAATACCCTCTTCCTGCAATTATTTCTTTTCCTCACTAATTTGTCAATCATGAAAATGAACTAAAAAATTGAAAATTAGACATATAGTATAAACTCCAACGCAAATAAATAAAATAAAATAACTAGAAAATTAACTAATAATCTAATTAATCACAAAATTAAATTTAAAATTATTGTAATTAACAAATAAAACTAATCTAATTATCAAATTAAGAATTTAACCCTAAAATTGGAATTCAAAACCCTAATAGAATAATTACGCAAATTATCGAAATTAAACATTGAATTTACCTAAAAACCAAAATTGAGATGAAATTAACTAAGACAAAACTTCAATTAATCATAAAATAACTAATTAATCCTAATTTCATACAAAACATCACAATTCAACAATTAGTGAGCAAAATCATACAAATTAACCATTCAAATTGAAATTCATACAATACGCATACTATTCATCAAATTAAACTAATAAATCAAATGGGTAAGGATGAAATTCAACTAATAAACCACAATAAACCACAAAATCATGCAAATTTTCAAAATATCTCAAAAGCCTAAATCTAGTAATTTTGGGGCAAAAATCCCTAAAAATTCCAAAACACCAAAATTATTCTTGCATAAACAAGTGAAATCAACAAGAATACTACTAGGGTGTTGCTAATTTGCAAGAAAAACACAAAAATTTGGCTGGGCGAATGAGAGGGTAACAATGGAAGAGTGAGATAGAAAGAGAAAGTGAGAAAAGTAAAGGAATAGGGCAAATTTAAGGGTTGTCATAAACTTATTGCGTCTACTACATGGTCGTGTAGCTGACCATATAGGTCATTGACCTATAACCTTTTGCAGACTTGCATAGTCTATTACACAAGCATGTGTCTAACCTTGCAAGTTTACACAAACATGTTAGGAGAGTGTGTAGCTCTCTATAAAGATGTACAATGTGAAAAATAATTGATCAAACTTAAAAATCTTGCATTTAAAATTTTGAATCGTTACATGCATACCCGAACACCATAATTATACACAATCTCATCAAGATGCTCAATTTTCTATCCTAAAACAAATCAAAACTTAAATAAATACTATTCTAACATAAAAATGAAATAGAAATTAAAAATAAAACCTAAACTAATTTATAGGTTGCCTCCCATGTAGCGCTTGTTTAATGTTGTTAGCTTGATGCAACATTTATAAGATGACTTACAAAGATGAGGTTTTTGTAGTCTTACCATAAGTTCCATGACCTCAAAGTAAGCTACCTAATGTCGCTTATTGCCATGCTTCTCCTTTGGTTTATTACCTTGAAGTTACACAAGCTTCGGTGCTCCTTTAAAGGTAGAGTCCTATAAAATATCTTAACAAGAATCACAAGCTTCATTGACATTAATTTGTTTAAGGGCATGGTTAATGGCATTATATACTTTAAAAATAACCTTTTCACCACCCACCCTTAATTTTAACTTGCCTTTATCAACATCTATTAGTAACTTAGTAGTCATGACAAAGGATCGACCAAGGACTAAAGACACTTCAACATCTGCCTCTATGTCAAGAATCAAAAAATCAGTTGGGAAGACAAACTTAAAAACCTTAATATAAACATCTTCTATAACTTCTATAGGATATTTTGCTGATTGATTAGCTAGTTGCACACTCATCCTCGTAGGATTAAGTTCACCTAATCCTAGTTTCTCAAAAAATGAAAAAGGCATCATGTTACTATTGACCCCTAGGTCGGCTAAAGCCTTATATATTTTCAAACTATCAATTTCACAAGGGATAGTAAAACTCCCTGGATTTGTAAGCTTGTCTAGTAGCTTTCTTTTCAAAGTTTTTGAGCTCCTTTTGCTTAGTGTTGCAGTTTCCAACTCCTCCAACTTTTCATTGTTCGACAGTAGCTCTTGCAAAAGGTTCATATGCTATGACATTTACATAAGAGCCTTAACAAGGGGTAAGTTAGCTCAGATTTGATTAAACAATTCAAGTAACTTACCAAACCTTGCATCCATTCAATCTTTCTTCACTTTATCAAGGTAAGGGATGATAGGTTAATATTCCTAGGCTTTTTTTTAAGGTGATATTCACCATCAGCTTTTACTTGACTCTTAATAATCTCCTTTACCTTCTTTTTCTGAGAGCTCTTTTCCATTCCTCAGAGTGATTGCATTACATGTTCTTTAGGATTTGTCTCCATTATATTAGACAAAATCCCCTGTGGTCTTTCAAAAACTAGCTTGGCGATTCATCTAATATGAGCTTCCAAGTTATGAATAGAAGCCTCCGTTAGCTAATGTCTTGTATAAAATCTTGAGCAATCTTCGACATCATCTCCTCTAGAGTAAGTTCCTTAGTTTGAGGTGCGTGTTGTTAAAATCCTGATGAAGGGTTGTTCTTTATTTGGCCTTGATTTCTTAAGAGAAATTAGGGTGATTCCTCCATCTCAAATTGTAAGTGTTACTATACGGATTATTTTGGGGTCTGGGAGCATTCCCCAGATAATCCACATGCTTAGGCTATATTGCGTAATAGTTTTGACGTACATGCTCTAGTTCGCACATCTAGCACTGCATAACTTAAGCTTATGGATTCATTGTTAATCTATTTATTTTCCAGTGCTTCCACTTCATTTGCCAACTGCTCCACTACATTTGCTTCATAGACTCCCTATGGCTTATTAATTTTGCCTCTAGAAGAGCACCAATGGTAGTTGTTCATTGTCATGTCCTCAATAAGGTTTTGGGAAGCTTCTAGTGTCTTATTATTAAGAGAACTGTCAGTCACTGCATTTATTGACTGCCTTGTGTTCTAACTCAGTGCTTGTTTGGTTCAACTTTTGGAGGGTAAAAAAGTAGTTTTTTCCACCATAAAAACTATTTTTAAGAAAAATGAGTATTTGGTCATAAAATCTAAAAGCATTTTTAAAAGCTAAAATACAGCTTTTTAAGAAGCTCATATTTGGAGCTTTTTAAAAAAACCCCTCATTTTAGCTTTTTCAGGTAAACTTTGCGTTTATAATTTGTGTCATTTATGTTTATAACAAAACATGTCTTGATCTCTTCGACGTTTGGAAAACTAAACCAAAATTCTTATCTTTTATGTGCTTTTTCTCTACAATCTGGTCCAATCTTTTTAATACCTTCGTTGCTCTTCTTTACGGCTCACTATACCCTCTTGTGACATCCAGAGGTAAGTTTTTCTCCATCGTTGCTTCCTTTTCTTTTGATTCGTGGGTTATTGTTTCTTCTGTCTGATTGGCGGGAAAAATCGAGGCTTTGTGGGTTCCTCTATCTTGCTGTGGGAAGAACAAAGCATGAAGTAGATAGAATAGAATAGATTCGTGGGTTACTCTGTCTCTCTCTTACTACTCTGTGCCTTCTGATTGATCTTTCCCTCGATCTCTCTGCACAAAGTTGTGAACTTTTTTCTTTTCTTTGTCATTATCTTGAGATAGGTTTTGCTTCAACCGTCTCCATCTAGTTGTTTGAACATTTCCAGGAGCTAAGTAGCGACTCGGTGGTTGCTTTTTCTAGATTGCCATCATTGGTTTTTAGTATTTGTGTAAATTCTTAAGAAAGATTATTTCTTTTTTGTTTAAGAGAATACCAAGTTTGTTTTTAGTTATGCATTGAAGTTATCTTTAGTTGTGGCAAGATTATTGGAGTAGGAAAGGGAGATGTAGTTGTTGAGAATCTTTAATTTAGATACCCTTTTCTGTTGTCTTTTTGTTGTGTATAATCTTTAATTTGAATAGTAGTGATTTCTTGTTGCTATAGGAGTAATAGATTACAGGAAGGCTTTACTTTAGTTGATTTTTTAGATGGTTTATGACAAATGAGCAGCGTGTGCATCATGCGTTGTGTTGATCCTTTTTCTTTTTCTCATGTTATAGATATATTCTTCCCAATCAGCATAAGGTCGTTTTCCCTTCATCTTAATATGGCCAGCATGCCAATGCAATACTTTGCCTCTCAAATGGGGTACACTTTCTTGACTTTTTTTTGGGTAAGGTAACTTCTACATCGAAGTAGCTCCAACTACCAAATTATCTTTATCAAATTCCGGAAACTTCATGTGATGTGCTTGCCAATAATTCGTCTACAAAAGTATTTTTGTAGCCTATCAACTGACAACTTCAATCGAAGATTTGTTGCCTTGAAAGAATTGCTTCTCAATTTTGCAAACTTAAACCCCTAAGAGAGTCTTTATCTTTGCAATTGCTTGATTCAATGTGTTCTCTTGTCGCTTCTTAGCTTCTTCCACTAGAGTTAAAATAGGAGAATCACGACTAAATGTGGTACTAGAAATCACTTGTAAAAACGTAGTTGCAAGAATATATACCACATCTGGTTGTGAGTCTCCTATTTTAACTACTAACTAATTCTCCCACCTTATTCCTATATAGCATCCCTTATCTATTTATTCACAATTCCTATACTTTATTCTCTGCATTGCTGGTACTCTTTTGAGTCCAAATTGCATTCCTTTTTCCTTTACTTTTCCCTTTTTGTTGTATTTGTTAAGAATTACAACAATTATATCCACTGATTCTATTTGATACATGATGAGAAGTTTTGTATATAAATATGTTCAAAGAAACTTATGTACGTGCATAAACTTCTATAGACATTGATATGCTTTTAATGCTGAGTTCACAAAAGATTTAATGCCTATTATGCTTTTGTCTATGTCATTTTGGTTATGCTTTTATATTTTCTTACACTCTCTAAATTCATTGCTATATGCAGTGGGGATTTTGTTATTGATAGAAAATGTCAATACCAAGTCAAGATATTCAAGGTGAGGATAAATTGAAAAAAAGGGTTAAAGCGAAGTGGAATATTAGAACTCTTGAAATTTTAATCAAAATTTTTATAGAAGAGACATTAGTTAGAAATAGACCAAATGGTCACTTTAACAAGATTGGATGGAAAAATATAGTTTCAAAGTTTGCTCATGAAACTAAAAAGAATTATGAATACAAACAATTTAAGAATAAATGGGATAGATTAAAACAGGATTGGCAGCTTTGGACAAATTTAGTAGGTAAGGAAATTGGACTAGGATGGGATCGTACTAATCAAACTATTAATGCAAATGACGAATGATAGGAAAAAAATTGAAGGTAAGCATTTAAGCTTTAGATTTATAATGTTCTAATGTTATTTGATAGTTTAATAACTTAAACAATATTTTTGTAGGAAAATCCCGAGGCTACCAAATTTCGAACTAAAGGTTTGAAACATATTAAATAGATGAATATTTTATTTAAAGATGTTGCAACTACAGGGGAAGGAGCTTGGGCACCTTCTTCAGGTTTTATACCAAATGATGCTTATATGTTGTCTAGAAAAAGCCTAGTTGATACCGATCTTGATGATAACATTTTTGAAGACTTTACTATTAATCAAGAAATTGAAAATATTAATAATGAGATTGGTTCATTAACCCCAACTCTAGGAACTTCTATAAAAGGAAAGGGGAAAAAAAGAAAGAAACATGATACTAGAATAGGGGTAACAGAAAGGTTATGTAAACTTTTGGACTGTATATGTGATGCAATAGAGAGTAGAACTTCAGTAACCTCTATTAAAAGAGGTGAACCTGGTTGTAGCATTTCTAAGGTGATGGACATCTTTCAAAGTATAAATGAAATAGAAAAGGGGAAGTGAACTGTTTATGTTAGCTACTAAATTATTTTTGAAGAAGGAAAATAGAGAGATGCTTATTATGTTTAAGGATGTTGCTTATTATGTTTAAGGATGTTGATCTTCAAATCAAATGGCTTAAGAACATGAAATGATTGTGATGTTTGTAATGAATTAGACATGTATTTGGTTACTAATATTCAACTACTTGTAATGTTTTGTATTGGATTTCTATTTGGTTAATTTTGTTGTAATGAATTAAATTATACTTTATTATTATTGTGTTATGATTATTGCTATATTACCTTGCCATACAATAAGCTATTTATTTATTTATTTTATATATTTTGATCCAGATGTC
>JANSVA010000006.1:15506443-15525214 GCA_025504915.1 Erythroxylum reticulatum
AACTCATTTATCTTTCTTGAATCACTTAACTCCCATTATAGATTCACTTCACTTATCACCAGTGTCTTAAATCAATTATGGTCCTTAGCTTTTAGGCTTTATCACTTCTTTAAAGTGAAACTAATCCTAATATTTCAATGCAACTAATAACAATTCATTTTGCCCCATATTCAACTCAACATTCTGCACCCTTCATTACACTAGATTTGGTAACCTCTATATCTGAATTTGTACTATTCCATTATAGAATTGTCTGTTCAATGTATTAGATTACACACTACCTTTACCAGTATAGCCCTCATTTGTACATTCCTTTTCAAACTCAATAATGACCTCAATTTTTTTCTGACCTATAAATTCATATATCCAAAATGTTTCTATACCTATAAGGTCTCTAAGCTTGCAAAGCAATTACTATTGCAGCAAGTTCTCACTCGTATATCAATAATTTGGATTTTGATAAGAGGATAAATGGTGAGTCTGTGTCTTAGAATTTGAAAGAATGGCCATTAATGCTAAGGTTTCTCTCCTAATTGACCTTAATTAGCATCCTTTAAGTAGTATTTATTTATTCATTTTCTCTAAAGTGCCTCTTTATCTTTAAAAAGTCTCCAAATATTCTTGGCTACTATTTTTGTTTGAATTAATTAGATTGAGACAAGTCCTAGCAAACCTTCTTGTTTTCTCTGATATAGGTGTTCCCATTTCATCTTGGCTCTTTTAGAGACCCCAACTTTTCCAGACCAAAGAAAATTCTTCATTCCTTTTACTATTTCTTTTTTATTCTTAGGAATAACTAGGTGTGAACTTTAATGATTGTGTAGGTTATTCAGAACAGATAAAATAAGTTAAACCCTTTTTACTTAAGATAGGGATCTATTATACCAAACATTGATTTTATTTTTAAACTTCTCCAAGAGCATTAAGTTGTCCTAGAACTTCAGCTTCTTAAAAGATATAGGCACCCCAAAATACTTGAAGGGAAGATTATGAATGTTTAATCCAAAAATAGTCTTTAGGTTATTAGTATTGGAAAGATCACCAGAGAAGTAAATTTTGCTTTTTAGAGAATAACTCTTAAAATAGAAATCTTGCAGAACTCTATGAGAGATTTATGAGTTGTAGTACAAAACATCATTAAATTATTTACAAAAATGAGATGAGTGAGTTGTAGCTTATATTTGTGATGGAAAGTGAAATTTAGATTTATAATAGTGTTTGAATTGATGATTCTATTGAGGATCTCCATTGAGATAGCAAACAAGTACGAAAATAAAGGATCCCCTTACCTTATCCCATTTAATCCTTTTAAACAGTTTGGAGGGGCAACCATTAATGAGTACACTATAGGAAGGTTTTGAGAGACACTCATTGATCCATGAGACAAACTTTGGAGGCAGACCAAATCATTTTAGACCGCTGAGGATGAAGTTCCATTTAATACTATCATATGCTTTGGAAAGTTGACAAGTGTGAACAATCCAGTTTTTGTACATCCGAGTTTACCTTATGAGGGATAATGTATGTCCATATTTGCATAGAAAACATATTTTCAAAGAAAAATGGCTATGTGTAATTGCTAAAAAATAGCTTCCCATTAAATAAATCTATCTTATGGGTGATAGATACTCTGATTAGTGCCAAGCTAAATGCTAACAGGGAATTTTAAGGTAGTTAAGTCCTATCAAACTAGACACTGAAATCCACTTTAATGGCACCACATTTGATAGGTCTTTTTATTGTAATCTTTCATCAGCTCCTATGCCAACAAATTATTGTCTAAAATGGGCCTTCCTTGGATGAAAGCTCCCTTTGAATGATGAATCATATACTTAATAAGATCATTAAATATGCTAGCCGGTAGCTTTGCAATCACCTTGTACATTTTGTTGCAATAAGATATAGGTCTGAAATCATTTAAAGAAATGGAATTACACACTTTGAGAATCATAAAAATATGGGTGAAATTAATCTCCCTCAACAACTTCCTAGTGTGTAAAATTTCATGAATAACCTTTACTAGTATTTTGCCTGTAATGTTCCAAGTAAATTGAAAAAAATAAGCATTATGCCCATCAAGTCCTGGGGCCTTCCTTAGATTGAGAAATAAAAGAACTCCCTTGATTTCTTAGCTAGTAGATAGTTGTTAGATCATATCCAAGTTTCTTTAAGATGGGGAAGGTTTAATTACCTCAACTAGATCCAAAAGAGTGAACATCCCAAATATATTGAAGCTAACAAGTCAATATAAAATTTAGTCACCATGCTTTTAATCAAGATTTTTCAATCACCAGTTGATCATTATTGTCTAGCAAGCTATGAATTTTATTTGAATTCCTTTTAACCAAGATTAAGTTAAGGAAAAAAAACCTAGAATTAGTATCTCCCTTCTTTATCCATATATTCCTTTCCTTTTGCATAAGTAGGGAATTATGATCAATCAGGGCATTGTTGTACTCCTGAAGTTTCCCAGTTTTGTCATAATGCCAATCCTGATTGTAGGGTGAAAGATAACAAGAACTCTAGACTTCCCTTAATTCATATTTTGCATTTTGTAATCTCATTTCTATTAGAGTATCTCCAGTTTTGAGAAACATATTTAATTTTCTCTTAGTATCTGGAGTTTTTTCATTATTTGATAAGATTTATAACCCTAAAAATTACTATCTTAGGTTTCCTTAACCAAATCTATAGAACCTTCCTTATTAGAAATGAAATTGAAAAATATAAAAGGAGCATTGATCTTCCTCTTGGGGGAAAAGTCTTGAATCTTTAAATAGGAATGGTCTGAGCATAAAGGTGATCTAATCAGTATATGAGAGTTAAGGAAGCTTCTCATCCAACTTTGATTAGAGAAGACTTTGTCTATTTTTTCCCGATTAAAGCTCCACCTTTTTACCTAATTACTCTAGATGAAAAAATTCCTAACTTACTTTAAATCATTTACTTCCAGCTTAGTAATCATTCTATCAAACTCTATACCTAGTTGTAATAATTAACCTTATCCCCTTAGCCTCATATGGAAATAGTACATAGTTGAAATCACCAGCTATTATCTAAGGGTTTGTCATTGATTTGCTTATAAAAGATAGGTCTTCCCAAAACTTAGCTCTTTGAAATTCAAATTTGGAAGCATATATAATGGATACCTTAAAGGAAATATCTGAATTTTCAAGCTTACAAAAAAGATGAACATACTAATATGAGCTTCTTTGTAATGACACATTTCCTTTGTCCCTACTGTAAGCAAATACAATTTTGCCATTAAAATGATGGACATGGTAAGAGTCAAACTCCTAACTTTTACTAAGAAAAATCATTAAGTTCTATAGTTGTGTGCCTTTATTCTAGTCTCTAGCAATCCTACTATGATAGGATGTTTTTCCAAATTGATGTCTTTGATAGTCTGCCTTTTAAAGGGTTCATTCATATCCCTAATATTCCCAAAAATAATATTAATCTTTGGGAGTTTTTCATTCACCCCTTTGGGTTTCCTCCTCTTCCTGCCTAATTTCCTTGTAATAGATGGAGATGTCTCTAATTGTTCTCTATCTAATTCCTAGAGTTTTTTATGAGGAGGGTCTCCACCTTATTAGAATTAAGTTTAAGGGATGATTCTCTAACTAGTCCTCCCTTTTCTCTTACTTCATTTTTTTTAGCTTCATGTGTTGGGATATATCCTTATTCCACTTCTTGAAGATCCTAAATAGCCTCAGGCTTATTTGACTACTTCTCTTCATTCCCTGAATTATCCTCATTAGAAGGTGGGGCTAAATCCCCTTCAATTCCCATTAGCTCAAGATAACTTCCATATGCAAATTCTTCCTTATTGGCTTCCATTCTTTTTTCACCATCTATAGTTTCCAACTATAAGAAAGATGAACTTCTAATTTGATTAAGTCCCCATCCAGACCAAGTTTCATTATAGGAAAATTTTCTGGTAAGTCCTCCTTCGTATTTACTTCTACATATATCCTTGTAAATCATATTTTTCTAGCTTAGCAGTAGCTAAATAAAAAGCAATAAGCTTTCCACAAAGCTTGCAAGGAAGCTTACTCAAACCATCTAGAGTCCAATACTCTAGTGGAATAATATGCAAATTAATCTATAAAGGAACAAATTCAAGTCTAGATCTATCAAGCTCAAGTTTAGGAACCCATTTTTGGAAAAAAAATTGGTTGTCCCTTAATATGCCATGGTCCACCTTCCATTACCTTACTAAGGGATTAAAAGTTTGTGAACTAGAAGAGGAATGTGCCATCCTTAGTAAGTAGAACTTTTTTTGGCCCTTTTCCTTCTCAACTAACTTGTGCCTAGTTTTGAATCTGTAGGAAGGTTGGTCTCTTACTAAGAAAATAGCCTACCATCGTATTAGTCTAGTGTTTTGCTCCCTCCTACAGCATCCCCAGCGGAGAGGTGACTATGCCTTATTTAACAAGTGAGCGGAAGTGTATGAGCTTATCCCTCAAATTGTCCAAAAATACCATATTACTCTAAGTTTTGCTTGGTTTCATAGCTTTAGCGTAAGAAAATGACTCACTTCCAAGCAATGGGAGGATGAAGGACCCCATAAGAGCATCTAGTGGAGGCCTCCATAAACAACCACAAAATAGAAACGTACTTGTTTCTTCAATTGTAGCTTTCCTAAAGTAAAAATATTAGACCCTCTATAAAAAATCTTTAAATCCTCATAGAATTGCCCTTCAATCATCCTCCTACTCTTATATTAGAAAATTCAAAAGCCTTTTCAAATTAAGACAACCTAAGAATACATTAATTGAATTCGTGAACTCTCTTGATGGGTTTTACCCTAAAATAGGAAGATCTTTCAGCTTTTTCTCGAATGGTTTATGGTAAACTCTCTTTATCCATGTTATGTTCTAGTCATACATCTTATTTCTCAAATATTGATGCATAAATCAAATAATTGAATCTTCGACTTCACTCCTTCAATTTAGCCAATTATAAGAACATGGATAAATCTCAACTATAAATTCATTAAAATAAAGATCATTTCAACATATAAACCTTAAGTTCCAATTACCTACCTAAATCTATATCCCAATTAGTTCATAACTAAAAAAAGAATAACACTTAGAAATCAAAAAATAAAATGAGAAAAAAGATCATTATCATAAGTATTGAATCTTGAATCTTTGATGAATTTTTATTAAATTCTTGTCTATATTTTAAAGTTGAATAATGGCTTTTGATTGCTTCACAATGCTTTCTAGCTCTTTCTTAGCCAAAAACATCTCCTTCTTTTTCTCTTCCACTGCGTTTTATCTGAAACTCCAATCTTTAATGAGTTATATGGCCCCCAACACGGAACCTTGTTGTTAACCATGTTGTGTTTAACAAGTTATGTAACTTTTCTAGATATTTCCCTGTCACAGTCTCCAACTAAGGGGCCAAAGCATCTTTATTTGTATACCTACTAGGTTTATTTCCCTTATTATATTTGATAGCCAATTAAATTCATCCATCGTTATCTTCTCAATTAGTTTTATGGTAACTTTTGGAGTTTTAAGGTTCAAGATTCTCCCAGTTACTACATTAACCAATTGTTATCTTTTACAGAATGTCCAAACTTACAATCAAGTAGGTACTTCATATGTTGGAAAACTCCTTAATAGATACTTATATCTCTCCCATATGTTGTATAATGTATCATTGTCACATTGCCAATCAGAGAAGATACTATTTTTAGCCTTGCATAGTCCTACACAATTTTATGCTTTTTATTTATAAAAATAAGCTAATCAAGCCTAAACTAAAAGTAAAATCAAGCTTAGAAATAATTAGGTAGAATTAGAATTTAATAAAATATTATGTAAAAAGAAAGACAATAATATATGCACAAATAAAATAACAATAATAATAGTTTTTAATTTCTCAAACATTAATTATTTCCTTAGAAACAACACTAAAAATTTGGTGAGCGCATTACTATTACTTATGGTTTCTCTACCATAAAATGTTACACATAATATTTGTTTGATAGTAATAAAGTGGTAAATAGAGTATAAATCCCATGAGGAAGCTATATAAATTCAGTAAACTCTCTTATTACTACCTAGATAATTAATTAAAGAAAGATTATTTTAATCATTGATAATTAACCTAAATCTAGGTATAGAAAACAACTATAAAAGATAGAACAAAGCTTATAATCAAGAGAGAGAATAGATACAAATATCATCAAGATAAGAACCCTCCCTAATGTCATCTTTGTATTTATGATTCAATTTATTAAGAAGGATTTTATATCTAGAATGATAAAATTTCCTAGACATTGGAATTGTACTCTGTCGAGGTATAACCATCTACTCTCTAATTGGTCAACTCATATCTTGACCAAGCTAACACACCTTAAAATGTATTAAGTTTTGTGAAATTCCATAAAAGGTGTCACCCTAATACTAGAGAGATTATTTAGATCCATCTCTAGCACCCCATTCAACCACTAATATATAAGTCAGGGTTAACTCATAAGTAGGCTCTCTCAAGAAATCTATAAGTGAATTTAAATTTGACTGATATTGTTTTATATTAATATTAAAAATATCATAAGCGCATAACATAGTTGTAGTTAGCACAAGCAAGTATTGGTTGATCCCACAAAGACTGTAAGAACTAGTAGTTACTCTTTTTATATTATCCTACCTATGACCTAGATTGTGGATTTTAATTAAAAATTAAAGTAAATAAATAAACTAAGATTGAAAACAATACTAAACATAGAATAAGGAAAATACTAAGAAGAATCAATATAAAATAATAGTGATTAGCTCATGAATCCCCCTAAGAATCTTAATTATTAACCTTTTATCATGCAGTTATATTATTGAATATTGGAAGGTGGAAATCCTTATCTTATGTTAGCAAACGAAGATTGAAAACAATATTAAATGCAGATTAATGAGAACACTAAGAACAATCAATATCAAAGAATCGTATCTAGGTAGTGAATCCCCTTAAGAACCTTAATTATTAATAACCCTTTATCATGCAATTATATTATTGAATATTGGACCGTCAAAATTACTATCTTATATTAAGATCTTTCTCAAGAATATTAACAACTAATCCATCAGTTGACTCTATGATTGCTTTATCAATTTGTGAATTCTATTATTAGGTTTGATCCTAATCCAGAGGATTTATGTCGACCTATTTTTAGGTTTGCTTGCAACTCCTTCCAATTATGGTAGATCTATTCATACAAAAGTATTTCTCAATGTAAATCATATGAAATCAAATCATGCACTAATATTCTAGATAGATTAAAACAAGAATAAAATGCATAATTGAATTACAACAAATCAATTAATAAAATTGTGTTAGATAAAAGATCACATCATATTGTTGTCATGACTTAGGGTTCATCACACCTAAACACTAAAAATTTTTAGTTCCTATCCATAAAAAAATAAAAATCAATGACTAATATGTAAAAGAAAAATTATAAAACAAATAAATTATAATTTTAAATCTCCCTCTTTCTTATAATCATTCTTCTCACGAGTCGAATTGGATGAAACCTTCTGTTAGATCTCTTGACATTATCTTCATGTTTTCCTCATCCTTTGATCAAAGTTATCACCTTTCTAAGTGTTTGATGTCTCAAAATTACTTAAAAACTTGGCTCATTTTTGTTTTGCCTCCGCTCATGTCCTTTTATAGTAAAACTAGGGTTTTTTGGGTTATACACAGTTAACATACATAGGCGTATATGTGATCGTGTGTCTTCAAAAACACCTAAATTTGTGATTTCACATTGGTACAAAGACTTACATGGGCAACATATACAATTGTATACATCAACATATATGGATGTGTAACTCCTTACGACCAGAACCTAAATTCTTCAATCTCCATATGTTTATAAAGACTTACACAGTCATTGTATATGGTTGTGTATCTTCAAGTTGTTCCAAATCTTTGTTATATGCTATGATTTCATCTGAATTCTTCTCCTTTTAGTCCAAGAAGGCAATTATTACCTATAGATGCACTTGAAGTGAATTAAGTACCAAAAATACTACAACATTAGTAAATATTAAGCAAAACTCATTAAATATAAAAGTAAGTTTATTATAACTTTCATCCCTTTGCATACTAACTCAAATTAATAATTAATAATGATTTCAAGTATTTATGGTCATATTTCAACTAATTCAAAATATCAATAAACAAGATTTAATAACAAAAATTATAATAAGCTAAATAAAATAATAATCCCTTTCTCCATACTTAAAATTGTACATTGCCCTCAATGTACACAATATAATCATATTAAAATAAAAAGTGAGAAAGTGGAGGACTTTTGGTACTTCTCTAAGTAAAAAGAATTTCAAATTCTGAATTCAATTAGGCATCCATCCGATACTAGATACAATCATCCTTATAAAATATAAATAGAAAAGGGATAAAAAGATAAAAGGAAAATAAAATAGGAATAATAACTATGAAAATATGAAATAACATTAACACTAATGTTTAGGTAAGATAAAATAACAAAAAGAAAGGAAATAAGAAAAATACACAAATAATGAGAAAAAGAAAAGAAAAGATCGTAATTTAAGCATCTCCAATCTATTGTGACTCTAGCCTACCTATCAATAAAGGGTCCTTGAGTTATTGGTGCTTAACATGTGGAGGAGTTGATGATGTATGTGCATCACATGATGGTGGCTGGAAAGTTATGCTCTAATGGCGCGCCATCAGCAATGTTAAATCCCTCATCCATCAAATAGAGGCCTCGAGGTTTCCTATTTGCTTACCTGTCTCTGCCTACTAGATAGTGTGTTGAGTAACCATGAACTGCCCTGACCAAGCTATTTTCAGCTAGTCCAAATGTGGTTTCTATACCCTAGGTACCTTTGCACTCTCGTCCTTGTTTGTTGCTCCTCCCATTTGGGATGGCAGTGAATGCCACTGCAATGGCTACTCAAATATGTGCTCCTCCTTTCTAGCTCCTCCCGATGTTGCTGGCCCATCGAGAACTCTAATTAATTTGTATATATCACCCATAAGTCCTTACAATCTACTCACCATCTATATATCCTTCATTACATCCAAGTTTAGTGTTGACATGGTGCCTACTAGCTGCATTGGTTGTAAATTGTTGAAGACCACATAAGGGCTGACATAGATCATGCCAACCTTCCTCTCATTACTTTAACATATAATAAATTAGGCCAACATGTGCCCCAGGTGGATTTCTTTCTCATACTCCAAAGATATAATACATCCAAGTTTCCAACAATGTTATGACTATCACCTTATCTGCTCAATGTATGGCTTAGAATTCTATAAGTGTTAGGTGTCGCAGCAATAATGCCTTAGATATGCTCAAGTCGTAGTCTCTTTCATCGTTAATGGTACTCCAAAACTGCCTGGTAGACATCCCATAAAAGAAGTCTATCTACAAGTTTAATATGCTTGCATCCCTACAAGGTCTGGGTTATATAGACCTATGGTGACGAAAAATTCTAAATAACTCATTTGAACCATCTCTTTTAACAGCTAAAATTGGAATGTGGTTGGTCGATCCCAATCATGTCTTCCTTTCACCACAAAGAATGTGGAGAACACCTCAAGTGTTAGAACCTAATAAGAGGGCTTCATAATCTCAATGAACATGGCCCAAGCTCCAACATCGATAAGGTCCTGAACTTGTTAGATCAAATTGACCTACCTCGATGCCTCCTAATAAATTTTATCACCAGTCATGAATGTCTTGTCCTTAAGCCTTTGATATTGTTTCTCCTGGGTCACCGCATTAAACAACAACATTAGAGGTCGCTCAGATGGTTGAATTGAGCAAGCTCCTCTCAGGTCTCTAGATGACTTCTCTCCTTGTTATTACGTTCGTGGTACTTTTTTCGCATTTTTGGTCTTGTCATTATGCTTGAAACCTTAAATAAGTGTGAGAAATTAATAAATAAATTACGAGAATACATTTTTCCCCACACTTAAAAGTTATTATGCTCACTAAATTATTAAACGTAAAAATGAACTAATAAACAAAATTAAAACATAAAAATAAAAAATAAATTAACTTAAACAAATAAACAATTAGATAAAATAAAATAATTAGAAAATTCACCAACTACCTAATTAATCACCAAATTGAAATTACAAATATTGTAATTAACAAATAAAACTAACCTAAAAGTTTAATTATCAACTTAACTTTAAATTTGAAATCAAAAAACCTATTTTAACTATTACACAAAAATAACAAAATTAAAAATCAAATACATGTAAAAGTTAAAATTGAAATGTAATTCATTAATAAAACAACTTCAACTAACTATAAAAATAACTAATTAGTCCTAATTTCACTAAAAAATATCACAATTTACTAATTGGTGAGCAAATTTGCATTCCAAGTTGAAATTTCACCTAACTAACATGCAATTAATCAAATTGAACTACTAAATCATATAGGTATGGATAAAATTCAACTATTAAACCACAATTAATCATAAATTCATGCAAAAATCTCACAAAATCCCAAAATCCTAACATTGATGTTTTAGGGCCAAAAAATTCCTAAAAATTACAAACCACCTAATTATTCATGCGTAAACGAGTGAAATTGATAAGAATACTTACTTAGATGTTGAAAAATTGTAAGAAAAATGCAAAATTTTGACTGGAGATTAAGAGGGCGACAATAGGAAAGTGAGAGAGAAAAGAGAAACTGAGAAAATGAAAGGATTAAGGCATACTTAAGAATTATTGCATACTTACATGGTCTACTAAATGGCCATGTAGCTAACTGTGTAAGGTTTATTTAAGAATTGTTGCAAACTTACATGGTCTACTAAATGGCCATGTAGCTAACTATGTAGGGCATATTTAAGAATTGTTGCAAACTTACACGGTCTACTAAATGGACGTGTAGTTGATCATGCAGGTCACTGATTTGCAACCTTTCTCAAACTTACATGTTCAATTACGTGGGCATGTATCTAACTGTGTAATCTACACCAGCGTGTCTAGAGAACATGTAACTCTCTGCAAATGTGTGCAAAATGAAAAATAGATGAACAAACTTAAGAAATATTGCACTCAAGGTTATGAACCCTTAATATGGATATCGAAACACCATAATTATGCATAATTTCTTTAAGATGCTTAATGTTCTAAACTTAAAACACATCAAATCTTAATAAACTCCTATTCTAACATCAAAATAGAAACAAAATGAAGTAAAAAATTAAAAATAAAACCTAAACTAATTCATAAGTTTCCTCCCATGTAGCGCTTGGCTAATGTTTTTAGCTCAACGTACCTTTTATGCTTAAAGTGACTTATACATGTTACCATGTTGTAGTCTTACCCCCGATTCCATAACCTCCAAGTAAGCTACCTTTTGTCCGTTATTGCCATGTTTTTCCTTTGATTGACTGCCTTGAATTTGCAAAGGTTCCTATAGACCTTTAAAGGTGGAGTCCTGCAAAATATTAGACAAATTACAAGACTCATTAGATTTAATTACGTCAATAAGTTCAAGGGCAGGATTCATGACATTAGATACTTTAAACATAGCCACTTCATCCCCCACTTTTAATTTCAACTTACCTTCATTAATATCTATTATTGACATAAAATTCACAAAAAGGAATCGACCAAGAACTAAAGGCACTTCTAAATCCTCCTTTATGTCAAGATTCATAAAATTAGCTCAAAAAACAACTTATCAAACTTAATATGAACATCTCCTTAGGATATTTCACTGATTTATCTGCTAGTTGCACACTAATTCTAGTAGGTTTAAGTTCACCTATTCGCAATTTCTCAAACAATGAAAAAGGCATCATGTTAATACTGAACCCTAGGTTGGCTAAAGCCTTATTTATTTTAAAAATATGAATTTCACAAGGGATAATAAAACTCCTTCGATTAATAAGACGCTATAGTCGTTTTCTTTTCAAAGTTTTTGAGCTTCTTTTGCTTAGTATGGAAGTCCCCAACTCTTATAACTTTTCCTTGTTCTATAATAACTCCTTAAAAAGTTCTATATGCTTCGAAATTTGCACAAGAGCTTTAACAAAAGGTAAGTTAGATTGGAGTTGCTTGAACATCTCAAGGAACTTACCAAACTATGCATCCATTTTCTTTAATTTCATAAGATAGAGGATGACAAGTTGATATTCCTTGAATTTCTTATTAGGACCTTCTTCTTCAGCTATAAATTGACTCTCAATCGTCTCCTTATTCTCTTCTTCTTCTTCTTTTGGAAGCTCAGTTCCACTATTTAGGGTGATTTCATTACTCATTCTTAAGGATTTGATTCAGTTGTAATAGGCAAACTCACCTGTGATCTTTCAGATACTAACTTGGTGATTTATCCGATCTAAACCTCTAAGTTACAAATAAAAGCCTTTGTTCATTGATGTCATACAACAAAATCTTAATTAATTTTCAATATCATCTCCTCTAGAGTAAGCTTCTCAATTTGGGTTTTTGTTGCTAGAATCCTGGTGGAGAGTTATTTCTTGTTTGACCTTGATTTTCCTTTTAAAAAATTGGGAGATTCCTCCATCTTGTCTTGTAAGTGTTGCTATATGAATTTTTCAAAGATCTAGGAGCATTCCCTAAATAACCCTTAAGCTCAGGCTATGATGTTTGATAATTTTGACTTGCATGCTCTAGCTCTCACACCTCACACTGCATAACTTAACCTTATAGATGCATATTTAGTTTATCTATTGTCTTACTTGATGCTTCCACTTGGTTTTCCATCTACGCTGTTGCATCCACTTCATACACTCATGCTGGCTTATTAATTATGGCTCACGAAGAGCACCAATGGTAATTGTACATAATCATGTCCTTAATAAGATCTTAGGCTACCTCTGGTTTCTTATTATTGAGCATACTCTTTATTGCTACACTAATCGACTGCCTTATGTTCGGATTTAGTCCATTATAAAAAGTTTGGATTTGCTTCCAAAATGGTAAACCTTGAAGTGGGCATCTTCTTAACATCTCTTTAGACCTCACCCATGTATCATATAATTATTCAGAATCAGGTTGGGAGTAAGAGGAGATATCATTCCTAAATTTTGTAGTTTTGGTTGGTGGGAAGTACTTCAATAAGGACATCTCTACCACTTGATCCTATATAGTTAGTGATGATCATGACATCGAATTCAACCATTGCTTGGCCTTCCTTATAATGAAAACAAGAATAACAAAAGTCTTATGGAATCATTGTTTGCTTTATTTATTTTAAATGTGTCATAAATTTCTAGAAAAATTGAGATGTGTGCATTTGGAATCTCATCTCTTAGTCCATTAATTGGACTAACTATTACACCATTTAAATGGTATTGGCTTGATATCAAAGTTGTTGGCACTCACAATTTGTTTAACGATGCTAGACCTTACTTCAATCAAGTCCCGTCTAGCATAGTCAAACATTATCCTCGATTGGTCTGTCATTTTATGTGATTCCTTATTATCAACTTGACCTCCTAAGTCTTCTATTTGACGATTTATCTCAAACTCTCTCATTTGTGTCCTATAAAGATTTTTGTATGCTATTCTCCTAATTTTTTTGATCTTCATCAACTAGGCTTGCTAAATTACTCTAAATAAGTTTGCTTTTATAGGTCATTTTTTTAATAATCATTGAGACAATCAAATTTAATGAAATTGTATACTATTTACACATATACACCCATCTTTTCATAAGCTTTTGAGCCTAATAGTAAATTTTGAAAAAAATTTAAGATCTTTTTATTTCTTTCATATGTGTTATCATTTATAGTAGGATAATTTTAGAACTTGCCTTTATTATACATATTGAGACCATATTTGTTAAATTAGAAACATTGAAATGATGAAGGCACTTAGATTTAACAACTTGCTTTAGTCTATTTCTTTGATAATTGTGGTACCTTATTTTATCCCCTAGGAATAACCAAGTTAAGTTTTAGCCTTTTTCATTCGTTAAACCCAATTATTAACTTTTATCATATTTTTCTTTGAAGTTGTCTTATTATTTTGAACCATGAAGGTTATTTACATTACTTGTTTGAAACTTGAAAATCTTGAAAGATCCATTATTTCTTTAATTGTGGTACTGAATACTTGAAAATTTGTTTTGATTAATAAAAATTAAAATTTACGAGCATAAAAAAAGAAAAAATATAGTACCACTGGTTTTATAATGAATGAACCCATGTATAATGTAACAAGCTTTTCTTAATTTATCTTTACTAAATTTCCTTCAATTTAACCCTCTTTATTATTCGAACCATATCGTACCTAAGCCCCACTCCAACCTATATAAAGAACTTTTGATTTTTGATTTTAGTTTATACATAAGTGGTGGAGACATGATAATATTGCAAGCCTATGGTAAGAGTTCTACTATGCATTGAATTTGAGAGTTTGATACTTTTCACCTTAAACACTGGAGTGCATTGAGTGAAATCTTGGTGACGTTCTAAAGGTTTATGTTTTCGATTTCAATGTGATAATATATTGGTTTAGGAAGTTAATTTTAGGATAAATTGACTCTAATTGTATGTTATTTTGATTTAATATAATATGATAATTTAGAGTATGAATGGGCAAATTAAGACTAAAGAAGGATAGATGTTGTAAGATTTATAATTTTGATTATGGTTTACTTGAAGACAAGCAAAAGCTTAAGTATGGAGAGGTTTGATAGATGTATATTTAACTATATTTATAAATCCATATTTGATGTATTTTGCTTAATATGTTATATTTTATTGTATATTTGGTATTTAATGTGCTCCAAATGTATTTATAGGTTATAAATAGACCAAAAGGATAAAAATTTGGATGAAAATGTAGCATAAAACAAAGATTTGAAGCAAATAAGGGAGACACGACCATGTTTATGGTCGTGTACATCTCATAACCCATACATAATTGCAAATTCTAGAGATCTTGGGATATACATAGTCTAGTACATACCCGTGTATGAGACCATGTATCTCCTAGAAAACCTAAAAATTACTATGAAAAAACATAAGCAAAGGCAAAAATAAGAGAAAACATTCAAAGGCAATTCCAAATGTGGAAAATGTTCAAAAGGGATGATATTGATCCAGAGAAATGAAAAATGTGAAGAAATCATCAACAAATCCAATAGATTATAACATCAGACCTTAAACTTATAGGAACATTTAATAAAAAAGAAGGGAGATTTAGAATTATGAACTCGTTATTTTCTATTCATTTTTCTTCTAGATTAGCTTTGATTATGTTTTCTATCATTTGTAAGTAAATTCCTTTTAGTGTCTATGTGTCATGAACTATAATTTGCGCTATACTATGTTTCGATTCTTTTATTTTATACAATTATTTTGATTGATTTATTGTGATTGAATTATGTGTTTTGTATATGTTTTAATAGATCCAAAATATTAGTACATAATTTGATTTCATAACATAGAGATTGAGAAATCCTGTGTATGACTAGATATACCATAGTTGAAAGGATTTGATTATAAACCTAGAGATAGGTCAGCATAAATCCTTTATATTAGCGTTAAACCTAATAGTGGAATTCATAAATTGTTAAAGCAATCTTAGAAACTTTAACCTGAAGAATTTCAGTTAATAAACCTGGGATTAGTTATCAGTAGTCTTCAAAGAGTTATTAACATAAGATAGGAATTTCTATAATCCTTGGGGGAGAGCCTTAGAGAAACTAGTAAAGTTGCTCCATTGTGACCATAACATCATAGGTTTAAGTCACAAAAACAACCTCTTCGTAAAAAAATAAAAGGAATGTTACACACATTATGACCCTCCCTCGACCCTTGTAAAGTGGGGAGCCTTATTCATTTATTACATTGAGGAATTTCCACAATCTAACAGTCAATAAAACAATTGCATAATAGAAGATTAATTATCTTAGAGTTTTAAAGGGATTCATCACCTAAACACTAATTCTTGATATTGATTGTTTTCTAAGCGATTTTCTCTATTCTTTGCTTATTATTGCTTCCTACTTTATTTTATATGTTTTATTATTTTTTACATTGAAACCAATGCTCAATTCATAAACTAGATAATAGGGTTATGGTAATTACTAGTAATCATTGTCTTTATAGGATTCAACCTGTACTTACCTGTGCTAGCTACAACTACTTCATACACTTACGATTAATTCAACATTGACAAACTTAAAATCAGTCAACCAGTCCCAAGCCTGGCCCAACCTAACCCATGGTCCACAAACTGGGCCTCAGGCCCAAAATTTTAAAATGTGTCTAGACTCAAGCTAGGTTAAAGCTCAGATCATTAAGCCAGAGCCTAACTTAAAGCCTAACAAAATTTAAAACTTAAACAATGTTATTTTATGCTAAGTTGTTTCATCTTTTACGAAGTAAAATGACGTCATTTTATTCTAGGTTTACCTTTCCCTTATCTTTTCTTCCCCTACCTTTCTCTCTCTCTCTCTATGACTAATCTATCGCCCCTTCCCAAAACCTCTAACCACTTTTTGATCACACCATCCCATCCCCCCATCTGTGTCTTTTTTTCTTCTTCACCACCCACCCACTAAAGTAAAGTTCCTTCACTATATTCTGATTTTGAATCTTTTGAATGAAGATTGAATTTATGAAATACATTAATTTATGGGATGATTGTCGTATAAGGTGTTTTTGGACTTACATGATCACATACACTGGCATATATATAATCATATAAGTGACTATATATGACTGTGTAAGTATAATTAAGTGACATACATATGATCTTGCAAGTATGATTATATAGTCACATACATATTCGTGTATGTAATTGTGTAAGTATGCACAAAAACTTTATAGTGTCTTACACAGTCACACACATTCCCATATATGTGACCATGTAAGTTTGCAAAAACATATACACGCCCGCGTATTATATGACATGATCTCAGTGACTTTCACATTCTCATACATGAGCGTGTATATAACCATATAAGTCACTATTAAACTTTAAATCTATGATTATGATTTATGTTCTCCTATTCTCTCCTATGTTTATCAATTATCAATAATGAGTATAAATAACATATATATATATATATATATATGTTAATTGTTTTAGATGGATGAGCATATTCCTTTAGTGGAGAGTTGTAATCCAATACTAAAGACAGAAGTGGAAACTTCTAATCCCGTACCAAGTTAAAATAGAAGTCCAGGTCAATTGAAAAGTAAAGTTTGGAATCACTTCAATAAGACTAAATCAATGGATGGAGAAAAAAAAGCTAAAGATAAGTATTGTTAGAAGATGTTGGTCGGGAGTTCAAAAGGAGGAAACTCCCATTTAAAGAGACATATGGATTTATGTAATAGAAAGAAGATTGTATTAGAAGGTTAAACATTTTTTAACCCCTAACCTTACAAGAGGGAAGAATGAAATGACTGCAACATCTTATGACAACAATAGATAAAGATTTTTTATTACTTATATGGTAATTGATGATGAACATCCACTATCTATAGTTAATACTAAAATATTTAAGATGTTTTGCAATTTACTACAACCGATCTTCATGGTTCTAACTCGAAATATGTTAAGAAAGACAATATAAAGATATACAAGGATAAGAATGAAGAAATTTGAATATTGTCAAATATTGAAGGATAGACTACCAATACAATAGAAATGGAGATAATCGATAACGAAAAGAAGGGTTATATGGCAGTGACGAAACATTATATTGACAATGCCTCGACTTTGTGCAATAAACTTTTAAGATAATTTATGTTCTTTAATATTGTTATCTTTTACTTTTTAATTATGTTATGATTGTTTTTATTCATATTTATACATGGTAGGTTCAATTATGTGTCGGCACCACATACAAGTGAACAGGTTTGGCCAGGTTAAACTGGGCCATGGGAAGGCTAGTTTGGCCTAGGCCACGAGTGGGCTGGTTTTGGCCTGAGCCACATCGGGTCAAGTCATGAGCCAAAGGCCATGGGCGGCCTATAGGCCACGAGCTGAGTAGATTAGGTTGAACCTAAGCTCGGGCCAAGCAACCAAACCCGTAGCCTGCCTAAGGTCACCAAATAAAACAACTTCGTTTTATTTATAACAAAATGACGTCATTTTGTTACATTTAAAAAATAAATTCCATTAGAAAAATGACTTCGTTTTGCTCTTAAGTTACATACAATATAACTTAAAAAACATAAGACAAAATGTAGCACCCCACTCCCGCAAAACCTGAACCCGACATCGATGAGTAATATCCGAGTCCATGCCTCGTGAGGTGGCGTGCTAAAATACTCAATCATTCAGAAATCGGTATAAATCTTTTTTTTTGAACCACAAACACAATATATGGAAATCGATAATCAAATTGGGTCCGGATCAATATGCGGAAATTGATGAGTTCACCGGATCATAAACACATATCACATATTTCACATATATTCATTCAATGGATATCGATCTTATAATGCTTTATGCATGAGACTCACATTTGTTCTTATTGTTGTGACTGAGTGCCTATCACATACTTATAAAAATACTAGCCCATAGGGCGGGGCTCAGTCAGGACAAAATTACAGAGCATAGCTATATGTGCAGAACATATATCACGGAGCAAAGCTCTACGTGTAGAATCAGAAATCACAGAGCAAAGCTCTACGTGAAAGCGCTTCAAACTGGCTACTCAAGTTATAACGCCTTTATCTGAGCATGCATTTTATGAAATGCATCAAATTCTGATTATGCCATATCAGATAATCACATGCGATATTT
>JANSVA010000006.1:15587549-15600339 GCA_025504915.1 Erythroxylum reticulatum
TGTCAAGTCCTAGTTGTAGGTAAATAGGCATGCCTAGAAGGCTCTGCAGCCGCTCCTGTTGTTGACACCTCGTTGTGTCTTGTATTGATAGTTCAGTGTCTCCTGTATTGACACTTTAGTGTCTCCTGATATCGAGACATATGTCTCTGCTGTCGATACCAATCATGGTATCTCCTGTAGAAGTCCCGTTACCCGCCTATGTAAATGGATTTGTAGTCCTCTAATTTTTTAATCTAATATATGTTTGATTCTAACATAAACAAAAAAATTGTGTCCTGATTATGAAGGATTTATACCCTCTTTAGAGACTCAGTTCTGTTTTCTGTACATGCTGTTGGAGATCCAATATAATATGTTTGAATTGTTCATTCCGATAAACTGGTAATGCATGCTTCTGATATATCATGATTGTGTATAATTAATTGTCAATCTATGCGTAGATTAGTTATTACTCACTAAGCTATATGCTTAGCATGGTGGATTTGCCCCATGTAGGTTCTGAGCGAGGACTATAAAGACTGGGACAAGTCAACCGCAATGGCCATTGAATTCTAAGTCTTGTTTTGTTAAAATTGTATTTTTGGAGTTGTTTTTGGCTTGTCTTTGATGTATATGACTTTGGATTTATCTGAAGGTTGTAATAACCTTAATACATATTGGTCTTTAAATTTATGGTATGTAATATGATAGGCACAGTATGAATGATATGTTATGTTCTGTATAGTTGCTTTGAGATTTTGAAATGCATGTATGAAATGTTCCGTTTTTCTTAGATTTGTCTCGGTTCTGTATATATGTTTTATTATTTGCGTGGCACCCCCGTATCCTCCCAGGGGGAATTAGGGCATCAAATAGTATTTTTCCTTCTCACATTTAGGACAATGTGTTGGCCAAGTGTAGGGAGGGTTACATTATGTGCATTATATGTTTTATTTTAAGGGTGAATTTGTTATATTATATGTTAGTTTGTTTAGGATTGTATTACGTGATTTGTGTGAATGTGTCAATGTCTAGCATTTAACGGAATTGATTTAACTTTTAGCATAGTCTTTTAGGTTACTAGAATTTATTAGCGTGTGAAATTATTATTCCAGGTTACTTTAGTGAAATATGCATGTCAATTAGGATATGATGTTAGTTCGTTCACTCCAGGAGTTTGACACATTTATTTATAATTTTAGGTCAATCGAATAAGTAGCGTCATTAGTATCTTTTCACGAGATCGATTTGCTAGAGAAATAAGGTCGGTAAAAAATAATGTGTGTTTTTTGTTTAATAAATAACTATTATGCTGGCCTTTTTTAAAACAAATCATGTTTTGAATAAAGCTAGTAGCCAGTTGAGAATGTGATGTAGCTGGGTAACTGGGGGACATTCACCACAAATGTTTACATTTGCATCAAAAGTCTATAATGATAGTCCAACCAAGCTACTTAATAAAAACATATCCTAGTTAAGTAACTGGGGGACATTCATCAAAAATGTTTTCCTTCACATAAAAAAGCTAGGTTTATGTTAATGAAAATTTTAAAAATAGTGCATTTTTAAATAAATCCTATCTATCTATAATGAATAGCTTGAATTTTCATGAAAAGCTACTTAGGGATAGAATTTTGTTTGACTAAATAATTATCAATGTGTGTGTAAGTGATGGGAGTGAAAGAGTTTCACATCAAGGTCTTGATTGGTATGTTTATTTAGTCCAAAGTGCCTAGACACAGATTTCATAGGTTAATAAGTTATAACAACTTGAAGGAATGTGTTTGTAGTTAAATTTATTTCATAAAGTTCAACACCATTAGACCATTAATACATATGTGTGTGTTGTGGTTTAGTGAGATTATGTTTTTATTGTTTTGTTTTTCCTTGAGCACAAGCAAAAGTTCAAGTGTGGGGATGTGATAGTTGTAGGTTGCACGATGTTTTAGTAGGCATTTTAGCTTTTTTAGTGGTCTATTGATTAATTCATGCATGTTTTGGGTTGGAATTGTGTTAGTTAGTTAGATGTTTATGTTTTGAGTGATTTGTCAGTTAGGGCACGCTATTAAGTTTTAATATTATGTGATTGAAATGCCTTGATGTGTTTGTTAGTGTTTCAGATCAAATATCAAGGAACGGAGAGAATTCAGATGAAACCAGGAGCAAGCCCAGGGCCATGATCATGGCATATGGGCCATGATTGTGACAAAGGTTTAGTGGGTCTGCCACGATGGTGGCCCCATCTTCTACAATCATGATAGAGAGAAAAATTAAGTGTCAAGATTGTAGCACTATAGGCCACAATGGTGGCCTTTAAGACAGCAGACATTGACTAACTTCTAAAATGTGACTTTTTGTGGGACATTTCGAACTTTTGGGCCTAAGTAAACCCTAATTTTTCCCTAAATGGAAAAGATATATAAAAAAAAAGAAAGAAGACTTAGAGGGGGAGCTCCAATTTCTGCTACTTTAGGATAACTCTGAGAAGAAAGAAGAAGAAGAGAGAGAAGAGGAAGAAGAGGAGAGAGAAGTGGGCTTCTGTTACTACTACTTTCTTGAGCTATCCCAATCCTATCCAAATGACATTTTCTTTTCATCTTTGTTTTTTCTTCTTTGAATTTGTAAGATGGATATGATGATTTTGATGGATTTGGCATTGATGATTGGGATTGATGATGATGTTCTAACTTTTCTTTAGGGATTTAAACCTGATTCAATATTAATCTAGTTGTTTTTGTGTTAATTCATTTAGGTGTTGTGATTATTTATTGTAACTTTAAGTTTCGGCAATAAATCAATAGAGTGAACTGAATTAAAAATGATTGAGTTACTTAATGAGAGTTAAACAGCCCCAATAGACCACCCAAATAATCAAATCGGTAATTATAGAGAGAGAGAGATCTTATGTAATACCTAGTTGTTTATTAGAAGGCTTAAGAACTGATTAGGCTGCATACTGATTGTTAATTGAGAGATGACATTTTTGGTAACTCAACTTAATTATTAATTAGGACTTAAGTGATTATAACTCGAAAGAGAGAAATCCAGGATTCGATAGTCTAGAACTGACACCATATTAACACAAAAGTTATTAGGTTAGCATTGATGATAGGATAAATTCTTTTCTCATAATTTGTTTTTTTTTCTTGTGTGATTTTCCATTGTGAATTTGGTGGTGCTCAATATTCGATTTCTTTTGTGTTGATTTTACAAATTAGCTTTCTGTCAATCATCTTCATGTGTTCACTTTTCTGTCCATTTTTTATTTTCATTTTAATAATTCTTTAGGCCTTAGATAACTTAGAATTAGATTAGTTTCACAACACCTCGAAGGATTGACACCTCACATACTACACCCATGACCTGTATGCTTGCAATATATTGAGGGTTTTAAATAGATTAAAACTTTCCTTAATAAGTCCCTGACTACGTCCCTAAGATGGTGGATCAATCTATCATCCATTTGTACACACATCCTGATTAATGTTATTTCACTTAACTCCATCTTTTTGCATAAAGTGTAATGCATCATACTTATGCCAACTCCTACGTCCGCAAAAACCTTGTCCACTTTGACACTACTAATAGTACAAGGAATATAAACATCCCCTAGATCATCTTGCTTCTATGGTAGTGCTACCACTTTGTTGGAGTTCTCTTTGCTTAAAACTTCACATCTCGACTTCTTCAGCTCCTCTCTGCTTATTAACTTCTCTTTTATGGATTCTACAAGTGCAATTCGTGTTTTCAGTTGCTCTATTATATCAAAAACCTCATTCAAATCGACTTCTTTAAGCTTTCTCTGTGCTAGAATGGGGTATAAAATTGTAGGATGATACTCCTTAATTTTCTTCAGGTTATATTTACTCAGCAGGGAGCTTTGTTAGCCCCTTTTTCTTTTCTTTTTCCCTTTCTTCTTCAAGTTGATTGAGCTTATCTTCAGTGGCCTAGGTGATCTCCATTATCCTTTCATTCAGATTTGTTTCAATATTGCGCAGAAGGCTCCTTGCATTTCATGCAAACAATGCATTTGCCAATTGACTCATTTAGACTTCTAAGTTATGAATGGAAGAGGCATAATTCTTCATTACTTTCTCAAACCTTTCTTTTAACCTCTTGTGAGCTTCATCCATGCTTCCGATCTTGTCCAAGATTTTGTCTAACTTAGCATCCATGGAGTTTGGTTTCTCCTAATGGAATCCAAGTGGTCCTTGAGGTCAAAATTGACCTCCCGCATTGCTTGACCAAGAAAAGTTCGTGTTCTTCTTCCACCTAAGATTATATGTGTTCGAGTAAGGATTGTTCCCTCTCTTTGACCAAATTGTTCTCCTATGTCCGGTTTGTTGATTTGCTTTAATAGGAGCTGAAAATGAGGCTTTCGTGTTATTAAGCTATCAGGTTAAGTTATCAATTTAGGCTCACCATCTCTTCTCACAATTCCTCCGCTTCCTCAATTGTCTTCCTCTTTAAAGATCCTCTAGATGTTACATCTACGATGCCACATATGGGTGGATTAACTCCATTATAGAAGGTTTACTGTAGGAATTCCTTAGGTAAGTTGTGGTGAGAACACCTCCTTTGCATATCCTGATACCTTTCCAATGCTTCATAAAGTGACTTCCAATCACTTTGTTGGAAATTCATAATTTCCTTTATCAATTTCATCATCATGGTAAGGGGGAAGTACTTATCTAGGGATGCACGTACCAACTACTGCCAAGTTGTGACATTTGCGGGACTCAGTGAATGATATCATGTTACCTTGGCTCTATCCATAAACGTGAAAGGGAAGAGTCTCATCCTAATGACATGTTCCAACATTCCATGATATAGGAGGAAATTCACTATATAAGCATAAGGATCCTCATTAGTCAACCTGTAGAATTACACATGGTGGTTGAATCATACCTTGATTCTCAACGTTAAACCCTGGTCTCATGAAATCTATAAGGGTTGCTTCTGGTTTTATTGATTTCCTTGATTAAATTCTTAATGAAACTTTTCCTCCTTTAGTTCTTCAATTTCTTTTTTGACGTCTTACTCGTCGATTTGCTCGTTCTAAATAGGTGATGTCAAGTGCTAAGGTTTTGAAAATCTAACTTAAACTTCAGGTAACTCTTGTGTCTTGTATTCATTAAGAATATGATCTTTGAATTCACCATAAAATTAAATCTTTTAATATCTTGCAGCTTTTGGCTATACATTAAATGTATAAATAAAGCAACTAGTTCCATTTAGATGTATTGTCATGAGATTTTAACTTCTTCAAGCTTCATCTTACTCCCACTACTGATTTTGAGAACCATTTTCCTATAAGTATGCATTAAAACAAACATTTTGTTCAATAGAATTTATATGATTATTTCCAACAAATAATATATGTTATAACTAAGCATTAGGATTAATTCTATATCTACTATTACATCTTGTTAATTGAATTGATTAGAACTAATAAAGATAAGTTATGATACTAAACAAGTACAAATCATCTAATTAACAACTAAAATCATACTAAATAACCCACTAAGACAAAATGCAACTTATAATTATCAGTATGTAACAAATTTCCTAAGGTGAGCAAATTAACATCAGATCCTAATTAACATGCATATATATAACTAAAGATACCTAGAACATAAATTGCACAAGATAATAAATCTTTACAACTTAGAAGACTATTTTCAAAGCTAAACTAATTCCATTAAGTCCTAGCTATTGACACATCCATATGATTCACACCATGAAAACCTAAGCAAAAACTAGCATACAATATGCAAAGTTCACATTTAAAATAAAAACAATAGTGCAAACCTCTGCATACTTTGATAACTTATTGTCCTTAATGTGAAAAGAACAAACAACACGTAAGGTGGAATAAAACAAAATAACAAGAAAAATATAAAAGCAAAATTAAAAAGACAAGGGTTAGAGCATAAAATTTTCATGGCAATTGAGGTGGCGATGGTAATGCTATCGGAGGTGGGATTTCCATACCTTGAGCACAAAGTATTTGTAAATTTTTCGGATGTCTCAGCATTATCTTCCTTCACTATCTCCTTCAACACCTTGGTATTTTCTGTAATTGCTTTATTAGTGTTAGAAATTGTCTTAAGTACCTTCTCCCATCTAGCTTCTTCTTCTTCTTCTCTAGGTTCTTCACTGGTTAACTCCTCCTCTTGTTGTTGTGGTAGTGCTAAGCTAGAACTGGCATGTCCTGCCTTATTCTTGACATGTCATTTTGCACTAACATCTCAAAATTCCATATTGTACGACTTCAAAATCTCAACTCTTGTCAAATGATGAGTGTTAGGAAACTCAAGAAGACTTATAGTTAATTTATCACAGTTAACATTATAATAATCCGCAATTGCAGTAACCAAGTACCCTATGCCAAAATTATTGCTTCTCTATTTTAGAGTAGCAATGAAAGCATTAAAAATATGGGTGGAAGTATAAACTTGGATGCTATTATCCATGAACCATAAATTAAATAGCTCCTTCATCGAACACATATTGCTTTCACTTTTTTCAAACATAGTTTGACATATGAATTTGCGTAACAGCAAGTGCTCAGGGCTACAAATTATGTTATTATGTGCATTTTTAGCGTCGAAGTTGCCCAACCATATTAGTTGGGCCTAATAACATGTGGCATGGAAGTCATCATACTAGTCCACTATGGTTGATTTCAAGAATCCATCGATTTCACAAAAAGTTTCATAATTTAACTTTTATGGTCGACCTTGTAACCAAAACCATAATTCTTTCATATTATCTTGCTCAAATTAGAGGGACATGAAAAATTGAAGGGTAATTTCTTCATAAACGACAAAGTTAAAATGCATAAATTTCTCCAATGAATTTTACTTCCTAAGTTTTTCAACCTTTTCTCTCATTCCAATTCTTTTTACTATTTCAAAGTCCAAATATCTAGGCACAACAATTGTTTTATGGCTAAGGGTTTAGAAATGGTTACCTTTCTCTTCTGAGTGAATTAGGAAGGGTGCCCTGTAATTTGCCACTTGATTCCTTTATCCGTGCCCCAAAACTTATACCTTGTCCTTTGGTTGAGTGCGTTTAACCGTTTGCTTAATTCTCAATCCCATTTGGAATAAGAGATGTGTGAAGAATGTAGGAAGAGAAAGAACTTTAAGGAAGGTTGTAGAGAGAAGTAAGAGAATTTGAGCTTCTTAATTTTAGAGAAAGAGAGAGAGAGAGTGTTATGGGTAAGAAAGATGAGCGTAAAAGTGAATATATAGGTTAGGGGGAAGAAAGGAGGGGTAAAATTGGGAAAAAGGCTTCAAAATTATGTGTTCTCATTTTTCCCCTGTCGTCGGTCACGATTATGTTAGAGTGGGTCATGATGATGACAGGGAGGAATTTCCAGTGTCACGATCATGACAGGAAGGTTTAAAATTACGTTATGATCATGACTAAGGGTGTCATGATCATGATCGAGTCATGATCGTGACATTGGAAATTTTTACACTCCTTTCTCATTTTTTATTCTTTTCCTCGTGTCACTCTCGAATTCCTTCCCTCCTTATATTTGCATCATCACCTCATTGTTTTAGCTTCCATAACCTTCCAATCCATTGTGGAAAAGAGAGAGAGATAAAGAAAACCATCTCTATTTTTCCAAGATATTAACTTGTATTTAAAAACACACAAAAACAAAATTGAAAACCTAATCTAAAGCAAAAGATTAAAAAACAAAAAGTTAAATCATATATTGCCTCCCATGTAATGCTTCATTTACCATCGCTAGCTCGACGTACTTCTTTTGCTTATGGTGGTTCAAACGAATCATGTAATTGTAGCGCCCCTATAGGTTTCATAACCTGTAAGTGAGGTACTAGACTATGCTTAGCACCACCTTTCTCTCTCATCTTCTTCTATTGTTTACTCTTTCAAATTTTTGACTTTTCTTGTCAATTTTTGTGAGTATAACTTTGCTCAAAATTTTCACAAGACTTGTTTCTCTTGATAGCATCCACAGATTAGAAAGAATTTCTTCTACCATCAAAAATTTTGAATGAAACCCTCTGATCCCCCACTCTTAGAGTTAACTCGCCTCCATCAACATCTATAAGAGACCAGAAGATAACTAAAAATGGTTGTCTAAGGATAAAAGGTGTCTCTAAATCTTCCTCTATGACTAAGATGACGAAGTCTATAGGAAAGATTAATTTTTCAACCTTAACAAGAACTCCTTGATAGTTTTGGGTTGCATGATGTTTTAGTAAGAATTTTAGTATGTTTTTAATGGTCAATTAATTAATTCATGCATGTTTAGGGTTAGAATTGTGTTAGTTAGTTAGATATTTGTGTTTTGAGTATTTTGTGGGTTAGAGCATACTATTGAGCTTTAATATTATATGTTTGAGGTGCCTTGATGTGTTTTTTAGTGTTTCAGATCAAATATAAAAAAATGGAGAGAATTCGGAGGAAACTGGAGCAAGACCCAGGGTCGCGATCATAACAAAAGCTTGATGGGCTTCTATCACATTCGTGGCCCTATTTTCCACAATCATGATAGAGAGAAAAATTAGGTGCCATGATTGTGGCAATATAGGCCACAATCGTGGCCTATGTAATAATAGACACTGACTGACTTCTAAAATGTGACTTTTTAAAGGATATTTCATACTTTGGGCCCAGGTAAAGAAAAGAAAGAAGACCTAGAGGGGGACCTCCAATTTCTACCACTTTGGGAAAACTCTAAGAGGAAAGAGGAAGAAGAGAGAGAAGAGGAAGAAGAGGAGAGAGGAGTGGGCTTCTACTGCTGCTGCTTTCCCAAGCCTTCCCAATCTCGTCTAAGTGACATTTTCTTTTCATCTTTGTTATTTTTCTTCTTTAAATGTGTAAGATGGATATGATGATGTTGATGGATTTGTGATTGATGATGATGTTATAACTTTTCTTTAAATATTTAAACTTGATTGAATGTTAATCTAGTTAATTTTGTGTTAATTGATTTGGGTGTTGTTATTATTTATTGTAACTTTATGCTTCGGTAATAAATAAAGAGTGTAAACTGAATGCAAAATGATTGGGTTAGTTAATGAGATTTAATTGACCCAATAGACCACAGAAATAATGAAATTGGTAATTATACTGAAAGAGATCTCATGTGAGGCCCAGTTGTTTTTTAGAAGGCTTAAGAACTGATTAAGTTGGAGGCTAATTGTTAATCAAGAGAGGACATTTTTGGTAACTGATTGAGGTTTAGTTGTGTATAAGTTTTAATTATTAACCCTTGATAATCCACAAGCGTATGGTTCGTTAGTGTAGTACCAAAGGTGTCGATCCCACAAGGAGGGAAATAAAATAATCGTAAAATCTGAGGCTAAAAACAAATAACAGAAATTCAAGATGCAATGAAACTAATACGAGAATTTAATTCAATCAATCAAATTATGAATCAAATCCGCAAATACTAATTATCAAGCAATTTGCAACACACCCAAGAATCAACCGAAAGAAATTACCAATTGAGAGAAAGGGAATTTTACCTATCCTTAATGCTAACCTAACTAATTATGAATTATTAGATTGTTAGTTCTAGACTATACTAGGGTTGATTACTCTCTCTCAAGTTATAACCATTAATCCTAAATCATAAACCCTAATTAGATTATGGAGGTTGCAATCTCTCAATTCAAACCTTATTCAAAACCCTAATTAGTTCTGAAGTTCTCTAATAAACTATCGGAAACTTATATAAGAACTCTCTTCGTAAAAATTATCGATTTGATTTAATTATGTTTTTTATGAAATCACCTAACTCTCATTAGTCCAAGTTAATCATTTTTCATTCGATTCACCCTCTCATTTATCGAATTATGCAATAGCATAATCAAACCACAACAATATCGAAGAAACATATAAACAATCAGATTCTCACTAATTCAAGAATAAAATTCTGAAGGTGAGTTTAGAACATCCTTGACAGTTTAGGTCCTATCATCAACTATTCAATCTAATTCTATACAATAATAAAACTAAAAAGAATAAGAAATACAATCTAAAATGGATGAGGGGAGGCAATGACGACAGGAAACCTCCTGATCTGGGAAGTACTTCGAGTCAACTTCTTCTCCTCTTCTCTCTTCCTTTTCTTCCTCTATCTTTAGATGATCTCTCTCTAGGGTTTCTTAAGGTGGCTGATCCAAAAAGCTCTTTTCTCTACCTCTCTTTGTTCTTTTCATACCTCTTATGTTTTGGGTAACCCTAGGATTTTTTAGGGTCTAAAAGGTCTAAAAAATCTCTCGAAACTTGACATTAGTGAGTGTCTGCGTATCTGGTCGATGTAGGCCATGATTGTGGTCCTGTAGGCCATGATCATGAGCCATTGATTTGGCCCAAATATCTTTCGAAACTCCTATGTTCTTCGATATTGACCCTGAAACACTAAAAAACACATTAAGGTACCTTAAAAACATGATATTTAAGCTCAAAAGATTGTACTAACCCATAAAACACTTAAAACACAAATAATTAACAAACTAACACAATTTGAGCCTAAACACATCCTAAATGACCGAATTAATGGATAAACACATATCAAACTATGAGTTAAAACATGATGCAATTTACATTCATCAAAAACTCGACTTAATTAGGGGTTATTAATTATGGCTTAGTGATTATAACTCGAGAGAGAGTTATCCACCCTTCGATAGTCAAGAACCGATACCACATTAAGATAAAAGTTATTAGGTTAGCATTGATGATAGGATAAATCCCTTTCTCATAATTTGGTAATTTATCTTGTGTGATTTTCCATTGTGAATTTGATGGGGCTCAATATTTGATTTCTTTTGTGTTAAATTTACAAATTAACTGTCTGTCAATCTTCTTCATATGTTTACTTTTCTGTTCAGTTTTTATTTTCATTTTAATAATTATTTATTCCCTAGATAACTTAGAATTAGATTAGTTCGACAAGTCCTCGAGGGATCGACATCTCATATACTATACCCATGACCTATGCATTTGTAGGATATTGAGGGTTTTAAATAGATTAAAACTTACCTCAATAAGTTTTTAGTGCCATTTTCGGGGAGTTAGTAAGATTAGTTTAATTCTTTTATTTTAAGGAATTTTTACCATCTCTTGTGATTATAGTACCTAATCACAAGAATTTTAAAAAAAAAGAAAGATATAAAGAAGAGAAGGAAGTTTGAGTGCAAAGTAGAAGACACATCAATTTGGACATCAGAAAGCAAAAATGAGGAATCCGTAAAAAGTAAATGTCAATAAGAGATAAAAAAGAATGATGATGGACGAAACATGAGCAAAGGACCTTTACAAACCATAATGAAGTATAATTTAGTTGAGGAATTCATCATCCTTATTTGAACACATAAGTATTCGGGGTGGCAGAACCACCCTGATTTTTGTTGGTATAGCAACGTAAAGACTCATATGGGACATCAAGACTTATTAGGATTTCAGCAAGATGAATCTAGTTCATGGGATTCTAAATTAAAAAAGATCATGGATAAGCTCATAGAAGAGAAGTTTAAGTAAGTAACAGAAGACCATGCCTTTTCTATTCACAACCTAGAGCTTGAAAGAAGACAATTTTCTTGTGAATTTTATAAGAGAATTGTGGAAAACTGTCTGAGCAGCATTAAAGTACATCTAAGAGATTAGTGTAAGGTTATCACAATTAAGAGTTAGAAAGGGTTAGCAGCACTAGTGGAAAAATGAGTTGAATCCCACCTTATAGAAGACCAAGAGAAGAAGAAGAAGGTTGACTCATTCAGGAAAATTGATGTGGTTAAATATTTAAATAATCAAGAAGAAGAAGAACAAATGACAACGGACATAGAGCTTGAAGGAAATATGAAAGTCTTTGTTCATAAAGTGAAAGCAAAAGAGGAGATGAAGGTGAATGAGGAAGAAAGAGAGAAGTTCACCTTTTTATAGGACAAATTGTTGGAATTCATTAAAGATTTATGGAATTTTTGTTAGAGTTATGTAAATATAGTGCCCTGGAAATCAATTGTATTTATATTTAACTTAATTATATTCTAGTTACAGTTTTGTAATGAAAATATTTATTATTAATGAAACAAAAGAGTTTGGTTTTACATGTATGAGCATTATATATCTACTCGAAAGGTACCGAGATTTTTTTGCAAGTAACACTACAAGAAATGAAGGCATTACCAATGGAATGTTGTCAGAAAACTACTCCGGAAAAAAACCATTTAGCGACAGAATAAAAATCTGTAGTTGAAATAGGGAGGAAGTCGTGGTTTACAGACGGAAATTCTTTAACTGTCGAAAAATATGCGTGGAAAATTTATGGTTAGAGATGACCGGGGAACCGTTGGAGAATAAGGTGGGAGAAAAATGTGGGAAGTGGAATAATGGGATTTTTTGATGATTTATGTCAATAAACCATCGGTAAATATTAAAGCAATATGTCGTCGTCGTTTTGACAAATAAACGTTAAAATGTTAATGAAAATGATGTCGTTTGGTTTTCTAGTTAAAAGCCACAGAAATATCCCTTTAACCCCCCCCCCCTAGTTGGGTCTCCAACGTTATCCGTAGTTTCTCCTTCCTCCCTTCCTCCCTCTTGCAATATCTCTCCTCTCCTCTGGTGATGACTCCGCCCCCTTTCTGGTCAGACGTCGGTCGGTGTTGTGGTCGACGGTGGAAGCTCCTCCTCTTCTCCTACGACCGTTGTTTTTTCGTGAGGTATGTGAGGTAGTTTTTTGTTCACGTGCATGGATGTTGTGTTCATTTGATTTGTTTGGTATGTTTGAGTATTTTTTGAATGGGTAAGAAGAATT
>JANSVA010000006.1:15623791-15638965 GCA_025504915.1 Erythroxylum reticulatum
GAACTATTACAAGCTTATGGTAGAGAATGGACTAAGCAGATTTTAGAGTGAAATTATCCTAAGACAAGTGAGTTAAGTGATTAAACACATTAATTTGAGAGAAATCTCTTTTGCCCAATCTCTTGGATTAAATACTTATCGTGTTTATTTTCTTCGCGGTTTTTCAGTTTGCTTTGGTTGATTTCTGAGAAGTAACTTAACTGCTTTTCTGTTCTCATTTTAAGCATGGTCTGAATTTTCTTTTGCACTTGTGTCTCTTTGACTTTTATAAACTTTGTCCAGGAGTACAAAGATCTAAGTGTGAGAGAATTTGATTGAACCTAAGTTTCTTATATAAATTGGTGACATTTTCATGATTTTTATTACAATTCTTGGCTCTTATTTTCAGATTTTGTGCTTAATTTAATTCTTGAGTGCTAGTCTTGAATTAATATAGTTTAAGGGAAAATTTGTTACAAATAATTAGTAATTGTTCTAAGTGATTTTCTTGGGACAATTGATACTGCAAACTACTATTTGTCATTGTAGGAGATTTAAGAAATAGAGCTAGGGAGTGAAGCAAAAGAGCATAAGTCAATAAGTCAATGGAGTAGAACAGGCAAGTTCGTCACAACGACATGGACGTTTCGCCACAGCAAAACATGCATACCTATTGAAGAAACTTTTCAGGAAAAGTTCGTCGCAGTGAAGGTAATGTTTGTGCCGCGGCAAAAGCTGAAGATGAATGATTAAATCTTTCGAGAAAAGTTTGTCGCAGTGAACGCACCCTCTCACTATGACAAAACCTTCGAATCAGCAATGAGTCACACCATTTTTGGCAAAACAACCCACCGTAACACCTGATCTGTCGACCCATTTTTGATTAAAAAGACCTATTTTAAGCTAACAAGAGGCATCAGACGAGAGCTAACACGTACTCCTACACTCTCATCATCTTCCTCTTATCTGCACATCATCGTCTTCTCTCTATACAATTTTCTCCACTTTCCACCGTCGGTTACTACCATGGGATCTTCAAGTTGCTTCTCGGTTGTCAAGTTGCTTGAAGCTATGAGTGGTTAGACATCTCTTTCCCTCTTGAAGATGTAACAATGGCTTGAGTTCAATGGGCTTAAAAGGGGAGTAGTTTAATCTATGTTTAACTAGGATTTATGAACTCCTAGGTTTAAGATTTATAATTTGTAGTTGAACATTCTTGATTAGAATTTATTCAAGTGTTGGATATTTAATGTGTGGTTGTGATTTGTTGATGTAAAACTTAGAGCTTTAATATATGAAAAGTCTCATATATGTCAATTTGTGATCTTGTCGAATCTCTTTTATCTTGTATAGTTGTGTTTGATAATGAGTTAATTTGAGATCCCAAAATGACTTGTTATATTGACTTATCCACCACACACACTAAGGGCATTTAACAAGTTCTTAAGAAATGAAGTTCATTGATTAAGACCTTGGACTTAAAGAGTTCTTTAAGGTTTACCATTTGAAACTTAGTGATTTTCACTCCCATCAAAAACTGATTTCGAACCATGATAGCCAAGCTTATTTTCAAGAGGATACTATCACCATTGATCATTGTTTTTATCTTCCCATTTTTGCATTCCCAAAAATCCTAAAAGTACTTTTCATACATTTTCCTTACAATTCAATTTAATTTTGTTAAGGATTCCAAAGGTAAAAACCCTTTTTTTCTTATTGATTTAGTTTGCACTTTATGACATATAGGCTAGCTTAGGTCCATTCCATTAGGTTCTGATTAAGTGAAATGACCTAAGGTTCCAACCTATATTGCAATCCTTAGAATATATTTTTGATTTGAGCTCCAAAGGTAAGTACTAAGGCTCGAATCACATAGCATAAAGATTAAGAAATCCTGTGGATGAATAGATCTACCATAATTGAAAGGAGTTAATTGTAAACCTAGAGATAAGTCAATGTAAATCCTCTAGATTAGTATTAAGCATAATACAAAAAATAAATTAGGAAGCAATCTTAGAACCTTTAACCTGAGTCATTTGGTTAGTAATTCTAGTATTAGTTGTTAGTAGTCTCAAGAGAGTTACTAGTATAAAATAGAAATTTCCACTATCCAATAGTCAATAAAATAATTGCATAATAAAGACTAAATTTCTAATGGTTCTTGGGGGATTCATTACCAAGACACTAATTCTTAATATTGATTGTTTTCGAAGCGATTTTCTTTATTCTCTACTCGTTATTGTTTCTTGTTTATTTTAATTGTTTAAGTTTTATTTTCTTTATTACAAAACCAAAATCAAAATTTTAGACTAAATAATAGGATAATGGTAGTTACTAGTATTCATTGTCTTCATTGGATTCGACCTGTACTTGTCTCTGCTAGCCACAACTATGTCAAGTAATTGTGATAAAATTAATATTGGTATAGAAATAAACCAATCAAGTTTTTTTTTGTTTTTGGGGACAGTGATATTAGGAACACTTGGATGCTATTAGTCTAGTCATTATGTTTAGAATTTATTTTGCTTTACTTTACTTTGTTTTATTTTTATTGTATATTGTTATATTTTTGGCTTATTCATTTAATTATTTTTTGAACTTCTCTACATTGACAATGTGTTTGTGGTTTATTTTAAGAATTGAGATTTAACATCATCACCACGACTCACAATGAAAGGATAGAGCAGACATTACTCTTATGGGATCTACAATGTATCGTTGCAATATGTAACATCATCACATAGGAAAGAGAGTTTCCCTCACATGTTTTCGAAAGCTCAAGTAATGTCTATACTATGCTACCACATTTGTGGGAGTAACCATTACAATCATGTATGTCGAGCACCAATTTATATGTGGGAGCAACTAAGGACCTACAATCAACCTCAAGGTGCACTATATGAGAATAGTTACAATTCAGAATGGAGCAACTCTTATGCTTATGGATGCAATCATTATGTGCTAGCTAAATAGTTACAGTTCTAAGCACCTTAAAATAAGCATTCAGGTCTGGAATATATGATGGTCGATTCTATTCATGAATCAATCATAAGGCATTAAGAAACGGAGGCTCATATACTAAATATGGTGAATCGAAACAACTAGCTGGCGAAGATAATATCTGATGAGATGCAAGGGAGTTTGCCTATTCCTACTGAAATAGATCCTAAAGAGCATGGAATGACAATCACCTTTAAGAGTGAAAATGTGCTTCCAAAGGATGAAGAAGAAGAAGAAGAAGAAGAAGCCTCTGTCCAAAAAGAGGAAGTAGGGAAGTGACAAGAGGTAATTGAAGAAGATGAGCCAAAAACCTTTGCTTAGGAAGAAGAAGAAGAATAGTGGATCAAGGTGGTTGAGGAAAAACTAGTGGAAGAACCAAATAAGGAAACTACTGATGAAGTATTGGTAGCCACTTTAAGTAGGGGAGGTTTCTACTTCTACTAAGATAACTGCTTTTGTTAATTGACGATTGAGGGAGTTTTTTATCCCTTATTTTATTATCAGTCTGTCATTGAAAAAGGCATTAATACAGTTAATTAAACTTATTAATTTTATAAATTATATCCTTATAATTATCTTTCAATATGTGGCTTACTTACAAGTTACGAAATTATTTTGTGGAGAGATGGGTGGACGTAAGCTATTGATTGTAGACCCAGGATAAGGTTGAGCATGTAGGGTACGTCGAATTAATGACATTAAAGAAGCACTACATGGGAGGCAACTGATAAGTTAGTTTTAGCTTTATTTTAATTTCCATATTATTTTGTTTTATCCTTAATGTTAGTATAGCTTTTAATTAATTTTTAGCTTTATTTTACTTTCCATATTATTTTTTTTATCCTTAATGTTAGTATAGCTTTTAATTAATTTTTGTATTTCATTTGGTGCATTTTAAGATAGGAAATCAAGCTTCTGATTGATGAGAATGTGCGTAATTGATGTGTAAGGTATGCATGTCTATATGTTATAATGTAACCTATAAAATTTTCATGATTGAGCATCAATTTTTAAAGTTGTACAAGTTTACAAAGAGTCACACGCTCTCTTTGGACAAAATGGTGTAGTGTTACACATTTTGATATATGTTCATGTACAAAATCATATAATCTTGTGAAAAGTTATAATTCAATGACATACGAGGATTGATACATGATCGTGTATTAGGCCGTGTACTCTCGCAATACATCTTGAAAAGCCTTAAACATTCAAACATTTTATTTTTTTCTTCTATTTTCTCGCAAATCGCTGCTACCCCCTCTTTTCTAATTCCAATTTCTTGCATTTTTTAGACAAACCAACGACACCAAGTAAGTAATTCTTTCAATTTCACTTGTTTGTACTTGTTTATTTTGATGTTTTACCTTATTTTGGTGAATTTTGCTTTAAAATGCTTGAATTGAGAAATTGAAGATTTATGTGAATTCTTGTGATTTATTGTCGAATTATAATTTGATAGCTGTTTATTTTGGGTGAAAATTCAATTTAAATTGTATAAACATGCAGTTTTTGCTCACTTTGTGTTTTAATTGTGATATTTTTGCATTTGATTAGGTTAATTAGTTTTTTGACATTAATTTACATTGAGTTTGTGTTTAATTACATGAATTTAGTATTTAATTTCATCAATTTTATGTAATTGGTAATTTAGGTTTTAAATTTCAATTTTAAGGTTAGAATTGTAATTTAAAATTTACGTTAGTTTAATTCATTAACTACAATATTTCTAAATTTAATCTTAAGATTAATTATTTTGTTAGTTGATTGTCTAATTTACTAGTTATTTCTTTATGTTCATTTTTGTAGTTAATTTGTTTTCACGGTTAATAATTTAGTTAGAATAATTGATTTTAAGTGTGGGGAAAAGCATACCTTCATAAATTATATATCAAACTTCTCACACTTATTCAAAATTCTAGACAAAATGATAAGATCATGCACGAAAAGGAGACCCCAAGGAACAGACAACGAGGCGAAGGATCTTCCACTATAGTATAGTAGTCGCGGATGCTACTATTCAATGTTGAGGCCTAGGAGGAATAGTATTAGTGGGTGAAGGACAAGAAGTTCAGTGCAAGTAGATACATCGATTGGGAGGCACTAAAGCAGGTTGGCTTAGCCCAACAATTTTGAGAGCTTGTAGACATTGGTACATGATCCCGATTCTTTGACATTATGGAACCTTCATATCAGGAGCTCACATTCTTTATAGAGATATGATGTTATGATAGGGATCATCTAAATACAATCTTGTTCTAAATGATAAGGAAGATGTACCAGATGAGTTACACAGAGTTCTCTATGACCATGGGTCTTATGACTAGGAGTATGTGGAGACATCAAAGTATCTTATACTATAGACAGATTTTTCGTACAGATTGTCTCCTTGATACGTCTAGATTAGGATCAACAATAAAGATGACTATGACCCAAACAAGTAAAAGGCTTTAACCTTACATCATCTAGCGCTTAAATACTTCCATAGAATTTTGATCCACATGATGAGCAGTCGAGGAGATAGTTGGGGAATCATCGGGAACGTGGATGTATATTACCTTTGGACCATAAGTAAGTGACGCCAATTCACCTAAGAGATACACTTTTCCAATTTATCAGGCATCAGAGTGAAGACAGGAAGGTCAATATAATTTGTGTTAGAACTTATGCGACCCAACTGGCACAACAAATGGGTCTATTCAATTGACTACCACCGATGCGACAGATGATAGCTATTTTAGCGTTTAATCTGGCAGTGATGCAACACATACATATGATACCTAGGTGTCGGGGTCCCACCGGAGACATCTACAAACTTATTGGGAGTCAGACAAGATAGCAACGAAGGGTGGAGATAGAGCAAAACAAGCTATACCTTAGTACCACCACCATCACAACCATAGCCACCACCACCTAAGATGGGAGATCAAAAACTAGAGCCAGATATTCTGTAAGGTCTTAGAGCTAGGATGCAAAACCTAGCTCAGCTAAAGATATTATTATTGGAGAGATGGTGGGCCAACTTATAGGAATTCAAAAGTCTATTCGACGATAGCATACAGAGCTTATTGAGCTGGTAAGAAGCCTCGAGCACACAGTCAGATGGATGGGAGAGTTAATGTTATTAATGGCGAGCTGTCTAAGCATCAATTTTTATCCTCCATCATTTGGCAAGGGCACTTCCTCTACAACTCCTCCATAGGTACAAGATCATTCACCCAAAGACCCCCCTTCATCGGATCAGCCTAGATCACATCACGAGGGAGAGGCTTGATTTTTGATTGTTTTTCTTTCTCTTTATTAATTATGTATTTATTATTTTCTTTTCTCTAACATTATATTTAATGATGTTCTCATTTCTTATTTTTATTTCTATTATTCTTTTCATCCTTTTTCTTATATTTTGGATGTAGTCTAATATTGGATGGATTAAAATTCAAAAAAATTGTCACACTCAGGAAAGAAAGATCTTATTGCCTAAAGCAGGTTACTATCCCTTATTTGATTCTAGTCCCTTATTTCTCCAATCAATATAGATAAGGTCTTACAATTTACTATAGTTGAAGCTCTAAGTAAGTCATGAGTGTCTAGCAAAGTACCACATGATCCTTAGGGTCCATTAGACCATTATACATCTCAATAGCTAAGAACTTGAACTTTGGTGGCAGTGGCTCATTGAGGATCGTCGAGGTGAATGAAAAGTCTTGGCTTAGGTCCTAAAAATCTATCTAAAAGTAGGATCATGATGGCTTATAAAGTCTACTATATGTTGATTTGCAAAGTTGGCCATTTGTGATTGGAGGATTCCTTCCTTATACCAACTTCATCAAAATGTCAACATGGTCTTGCAACTTTAAATACATATTTGTTGTGGGGGTTGATTAGTGAAATAAACCTCTTCCTTCATGTTTTTTCAAGGCTATCGAGTTCCTCACATGTCAAGCCTCTTTTACTCTCATTATTATGGATTAAGATTGGGATATAAATTCTCTCCCTATCCCCACAAACAATTCCAACTTATCACTCCTTATTTTCTCTTCAAAGCTAAGACCCTTCTTAAAGTTAATTCTTCTTTTATTACTATATGGATTTGCTTTCGACTGCTCCTTTTAGGTGTTGGAATATAAAACTTATAGAAGCAGTTGGAGGACTCCAACAGTTAGTAGTATGCTTATAAGTGTTATTTAGTGGATAATGAAAGCTTATCTTTTTTTAAAGTGTAACTTCTTTGCACATTAGAGGTGACATGCATAGAGAGCGAGCCCGCACCCTTGGCCCAACTATGTTTTCTAATGAATAAGGTGGAGGTGTGGTCTCTAAAGGATTAATAAGGGAAAGTCCTTCCTCATTATAGGGAAGGGCATAGTCAAATGGTCGTCTGATCATGACATAGTCATAAGTGACATAGGCCTCCTAACCATAACTTAAACAAATCAAAGGTATTAATTTCATAAGCAAATAAACATACTCATCAACACTCTTTTGTGAGGTTACTTTTTCAAAATTTATAGAATAATAACCTTCCTCATTTTTTTAGAATTGTCTCATTCATATTCATAAGATATTAGATAAAAATTATAGTCTTTAATGTATTCTAGAATTAGGATGTAAGTTATCTACTTATTTATGACCTTTTAACATTAAAAAGTGATTAATAAACCAGTATCTTTATTATTAATATTTTCCATTTCATGTCTCTTTAATATTCGTAGGTCAAAAAGAATATACTAATTCTTTTCATACTTATTTATTTATAAATTTTTATAATTATCAACTCTTTATTTACTAACCAATATTAGAGTATACAATTTCATAACTACTGCTATTTTTATTTTATATTTTAAAATTTTCAACATTATACTAACGTACATGTACTGATAAAATTACATCAATCTAGGAGGGGTAACTATATCATTAGAAGTTCCATTCTAAATCATCCGTTCCTTACCCTATTTATTATAAGTAACTTCACCTCCTTTAAATAATAAATTTCTCCTATAATTATTTGAAAAAAATTTAATTTTCTCTAAATATTAACACCTTTTACTTTTACTGACTTAAGCATTGAATATAACAACATATCCCTTTTGTAAATGATTTCTCCATATTGCCTATGACTATTTAATTTTAGGGTGGATTATCTTTATTTGTAATAATCTCGACATTATGATTTTTATTATTATAGGTTTCCATATCTAAAACATAAGCATACCACAAATCTAGTCCAACTGTTAAGATTGTGATAATTTTTTGTCACATTAGAAAGCTTATTTTTATTTTTTTTTGTTTTAGTTAAATGTAATGATGATATGCGATCATGTCTAGCAGAAATTAAGGAGAAAAAAAAAAGATAGATAGTTCTAGAATGATATGTATCATATTATGCAGCTTAAAATCAATCTTTGATTATGTAACTAATCTATTGTAGTAGTTGTAATAATTACTGTAGTTGTAATCAAAGAGCTCCATATATCATTCATGGCATCTAAAAGGGTTACAACTCTTACAATTCATGTGTTTATACGAGAGAACTCTAATGCTTGGGATGTGAAGATGAAGACATATTTAAAGGGTTACGATAAATGGAAAATGGTAAAAAATAACTTAGAGCCAATTTTATAAAAGCATAGATAAAGCATCATGTTGAAGAATAAACAAATAAGTTTAAATCTTGATCATGTTTGCAAGCAGCTCTAAAGACATTTTGACTAAATTATTTCTTATTAGTCACTAAGAGAAGCATGGGATAAAATCAATAAAGAGTTTTAAAAATGTGATAAGACAAGGTAGATGCAAGTCCTAAATCTCATAAGAGAGTTTAAGCTTCTAAGAATGAATGATTATAAGATTAGGTTAAAGAGTCTACATATAAGTTTTTAAGTATGGTAACCAAGATTAGGTCACAGGGTGAAGAATTTTTTTTAAGAAAATGAATTATGTATATACTATAGATGAAACTATTACAAACATTACAATGAGTTCTAGGCTATTAGTCGAACATTCATTTTACAAAAATACTAAGGAATCTAAATGTAGTATAGGAAATATGTTATAAGATAAAAAATCTAGGATAAGGTATAAACTCCATCTTTGATGTATGTCCATCAAGAGATTATGCTAAACTTTTTTTGCATAGATGCACTCACAGATCAGTTAACAATCTTGTCTACGACCAGATATTTTGCTTCCTTCTTATCAATGAACCATCCGTTGTTACACTCATTCCAAATTATGTAAATGGTTAGAGTGAAGGTTGCTTTATAAAAAGAGGCATTAGTTTATCATGGCTTGGAGTTTCTAATAATCCAATAATGCATGCTCCCAGTTGTATCGATAATTATTTTGTGGTAACAAGTGCAATATTTGGCTCCAAATCGCTTTCGAATAGCTACATAAAAGGAATAGATGGTCCTGTCCTCCACTGCCCTATTACAAAGTATTCAAGTATTATTAGCTACATTATCGTGCCATCAACTCTTAGTTTGAAGCCTATTCTTGATCACAAGCTATGTGATGAAGGAAGCCCTTGGGCTAATGGTATTTCTCCATAATAGATCAAATCAGGGGAAGGTAGTATAACTATTGGAAAATAGTTGATAACATGAACGATTAGTGAATAGTCTATTTCAGTTCAGCACCCATATAATAATATCCTCACTCGCAACTGAAGATAATCGAGGGAGGTCTACCAAGAGGGATAAAAAACCTTTGAACTCACCTTTCAATTCTCCATTAACAATTAGTCAGGATACTTTGTCATTAAGAGGCACATGATTCTTTAATTGCTGAAAAGTACTATGCTGAATGATAAGATTGATATCAAGCAAATTATCAAACCATATCCATGTCCTTTCTCCACTATTGTTCTGGTGTTTAATGAAAGGATAAATGATCTCCCTCATCTTCATCATTTGCTTAAGAATTGGAGACTCGTCTTTAGTGAAATCAACTTGACAAAAATTTGAATTCTTGAACTAATATTCATGCAACCATTTGATTCATAAAGCATTATAATTAGTATATAGCCTCCATAACCTCTTACACATTAACATGTTTTGCATATTTGTTACTGATATGATCCCAAGGCCACCTTGATTTTTTGGCAGAGTAACCTCACTCCACTTAGTTCTTGCCTTGTTTGAATTTCCAAGTTGACCAGACCATAAGAATGATTTCGTAATTTTGTCCATCTCCTTTTTTATTCTTCTTGGCATTGTGATATGTGCAGTTCAATAAAGATGTAAACTAGTAAGCACCAAAATGATGAGTGTAATACGAGCTGTATATAAGTAATTGTTTCACAATGATATCACTCGAGATTTGAGTCGTTCAATAATTGGTAAGCAGTCATAGAACTTAGGCTTGTGTATTGGGTGTATAATTGATTGGCAAGAGATTTGTGGAGAAAGTTCTAGTGAGATTGCCTACAAAATTTGAGTCTAAGATCTCATCTCTTGAAGACTTAAAAGACTTGAATCAAATTACTTGGCTAGAATTACTAAAAATGCCTTACATGCATAAGAGCAAAGGAAAAGTTTCTTTTATGGTTTAACAAAAAGTAAAGCTCCATCCACTAATGAAGAAAAGAAATAAAATGGAGGTAGGAAAAAGAAAGATAAGAAAGACTACTAACAAGGCAAAGGTGGGGGCAAGAAAGGAAAATATAAGCCATATCCTCACTGTAACAAGAAGGCGCATTCTTAAATTATTGTTGGTATAGACTTTGTGTTTAATGCAAACTATATAAGCGATTTGAAAACATTGAAAAGTTATGTAAAAGCAAAGGAGAATGGTAGGCATAATAAGCCTAAATTACTAAAGAGGTTAATAATAACAACAAGATAAGCATTTATTTGTCACAACTTTTTACGTAACTAACAATAGACAAGAAGCCTAGCTTATTAAAAATGGATGTTCAAACCAAATGAAACATAATGCAAAAATCTTTATTAAAATGGACAGAAGGATCTTCTCCAAAATCAAAGAGGAAAATGGTTAATTTGTGGAGGTAAAAGGAAAAGGTGTAGTTATCATAAACCCTCTAAAAGGTACCAAATCAATTTTAGATGTGTTATATGTGCCTAAAATAATTCAAAGTCTTCTTAGTTTTTCTCAAATGCTTAAAAGAAATATATATTACACTTTGAGGACCATACATGTACCATAACTAAACCAACTGGTGTCAATTTATTTAATGTGAAAGTAAAGAATGAGTGCTTTCCAATTAATTAGAAGTAAACATATTTGCAAGCTTTAATTGGTTCAGTTAATGAATCACCTATTTGGCATAATAGATTAGGGAATTTCAATTATGGTGTCTTAAAACACATGTATGATAAAGGTCTTACATAAGACCTAACTATTGTTCATGATAGTAAAAACGTATGTGATATGTGTCAATTTGGAAAGTAATAAAAGTTTCCATTTCCTATATATCAAGCTTATAGAGCATTTACATATTGATGTGTTGGACTTATGAAGACACCTTCACTTAATGGAAGAAAATACTTCTTGTTGTTCAATTATGACTGCACAAGGATGTGTTGAGCATCCTTTTAAATCAGAGTCTAAATTTTTGGCACATTTCAAAGTTTTAAATAATTTGATGAAAACCACTATGGAAGTAAAATTAAGATGCTTAGATTAGATAATGGAACTAAATACACCTCATTTTAGTTTAAGAAGTATCTACAAATGGTAGACTTACATCACCAACTCATTCTCACTTATACTTCATAATAGAATAGAGTAAGTGAAAGAAAGAACAGATCTATCATAGAGATGGGGATATGTTCGTCGTTCAAGAAGAATATACTAAATCACTTTTGGACTGAGTCAGTTAATACCTTAGTGTACCTCCCTAATAGACTTCTAAGTAAAGCTCTAATTAGTAAGACTCCATTTAAAGCCTAGTTTGGAATAAAGCCTTTAGTAGCACATCTTAAGGTCTTTGGATGTGTCTATTACATCTATGTACCTATAGCAAAAAAGAGACAAGTTGGATCAAAGAGCAATTACTGATAAGTTCTTAGGATATAATACCAGCAGCAAAGCATATAAAGTGTTGGATTTGAAAGCATAAAACATTGTTATTATTTGCTAGTTTTATATAAAACCTTTATACTACAAGTATACATATCGTAACTCATAATGTAAAAGTTATCATTCCCACAATGATTGATTGGTCATCTAACAACTTAAATGCACTTTGTCTAAGATAATCAAAGATCTAATGAATTGATTTAAAATAAATTAACTGAAATTGAAATAACTAATAAAGCTAAGAATTGAATAATTGAAACTAGCAATAAGAAGAAAGTTAATCAATCATGGAAACTTAGGGGTTATTCTATCCTTGTTTTTGTCTTCCCTTTATCTTGTTGATTCAATTATGCTTAATATCATATATCCTAAGATTTTGATTACCCTCTCTCGGGATCTAATCAAGTAATACTAATTGAAATGGATAATAATATAATTGCAATCTCTCGATTCACCAAACTACTTCAAACTATTCAATTAGATTTGAAGCAACCTTAAGGATAATTAACTCACAATTAATACCTCTCTTCAATTGTTTATTAATTTGATATTTGTAGGTCTGTTAAGTTGCCAACTCTCGTTGCGCAACTCATCACATATGAATTGACTTAGTCTATCGATTTATTATCAAGTATAAGCATAACTAATATCACACAGCATTCATATATTTATTGAATTCAGTAAGAATAAAGTTTAACAAAATAAATCAAGAAGAATTCCTAATATGGATTTAGAAACCCATAATCACCTTCAACATCCTAATAATCCAAATCAACATCCAAGATAATGAAATAGGTTTGTTCTTGATCTTGAATTCTTAAAAACTGGAGTTGCTTTGATGTCTCCACTTTGATCTCTTTGATTCTAATGTGTAGCCTCCTTGTTGGTTTTTTTATTTTCATAAATGCTTTTTGAGGCTTCTAGGGTCTCTTCGCTTAATTAGGTTCCAAAAATAGCCCTGAAACATTAAGAATATAAAAATTTTTATGTTGGAAAACACTGTGCATTATCGTGCATCCTGTCTATGTTCTTTATCACGATCATGCAAATTCTCTAAGTTCTTCATCTTTTCTTCAGTTTTTGTATTTCCAACCACTAACAAACACATGAAAAAACCTTGAAACATAAAATTATGATCAAATCCTTACTCTAAAACAATCAAACCATTAAAACACAAGCAAACATTACAAAAAACACAATTCTAAGTCCTAAACAGATAATTATCATCTAAAAAAATGCTTAAAAACACACTTAAACCTCTAGAAAATATACTATAATATACACCTATTAGTTGTTGCTAGAGATGTGGAGTTTAATGAAGTTAGGATTTGGAATTGGAATAAAAGATAGCAAAATTGGTAAGAAGTTATTGAAGGCAACTTTCCTCAAGAACAAGATGTAGCTAAAGAAAGAGTTGAATTAGAATGAGATGATGATGTAATTAGAAGCAAAAAACTTTTAAGAGAGATATATGAGAGATGCAATCCAACTTCTTTCATGAAATCTACTACATATAAAGAAACAAGAAATTTAGAGGTTGGGGGTTATCCATGATCAATAAAAGTCAAACCTAGAAATTGGTTAACATACGTGATAGTAGAAAAGTAATTAGCTTGAAGTGAGTTTTAACTTTTCAAAATCAAAATTAATTATAATAGTTCTATAAACAAATTAAAAGCAAGATTAATTGTGAAAGGTTATTTTTAGCAAGCTAGCATCAATTTTTTGGATACCTTTAGTCTAGTAGCAAGGGATGACAATATCAGATTAATCTTAGCTCTATGCAACTCAAAATTCTTAAAAGGTATTCCAATTATATATAAAGTCAACTTTCCTTAATAGTTACTTGGGTGAGGAAATTTATGTAGAGCAACTTGATGGATTTTTTATCAAAGGCTAAAAGAACAAAGTTTACTTGCTTAAGAAGGCCTTATATGGCTTAAATCAAGCACCAAGAACTTGGTACAATATACTTGATGAATAGTTAAGCTACCTGAAATTAGATAGGAGAAAATGAGCATGCACTCTATGTAAAGCAATATGAAAATGGTCTTTTAATAGTATCACTTTATGTTCATGACTTGCTGGTTACTGGAATTAGTATAAATTTGATAACTAAGTTCAAAGTAGAGATGAAAAAAGAATTTGAAATGATTAATTTAGGGAAAATGTCATATTTTCTTGGCATGGAAAATTCATAAACTAATAAAGGAATCTTCATAGTCCAAAAAAATATATTCAAGAAATTTTAAAGAAGTTCAAGATGGAGAACAACAAAAGTGTCATTATTTTATTGGTGTTAAATGAAAAATTAATTGAAAATGATGGTTCATGGATAGAAGATGAAAAAGTAATCAAAAACTTGGTTGGTTGTTTATTATACTTGACTGTCACCAAACCTGAACTAGTATGTACAACAAGCTTTTTTTCAATATTCATGGCAAGTCTAAATGAGTTGCATTATAAAGTTGGAAAACGATTGTTAAGGTATGTTAAAGGCACCAAAGATAAGAGAATTTGGTTTAAAAGGTTAAAGTATCAAAGTGATTGGGCTAATTCATAATATGTCATAAGAAGCGTCAGGTTTTCTTTTCACTATTGGCTTAAGTTCATTCAGTTGGAATTCAAAGAAGCAGGACATTGTGCCTCCAACAACTGTAGAAGTTACATAAGTTGCAGCAATTGTAGTAGTCAATCACACCAGTAGGTTAAGAAAAATCATGAGTGATTAATTGCAAAAACAAGAAGGTCCAATTGATATTGTGACATAACCAATCAACCATTGTTATATTGAAGACACTAGTCTTCCATGACAAAATAAAGCACATAAAGATGAAATATCATTTTGTGAGAGATGCAGAAAAAGAAGAAATCAATTTAGTTTATTATTGTTTTGAAAGTTAGCTGGTAGAAATGTTAGCCAAGGCTTTGCCAAGACAAGATTTGAAACATTAGGGAATATAATTGGTGTTTCCAACAAAAGTGCTAAGGAGGAGTGTTAAGATTGTAACACTTTGGTTGTCACATTAGAAAACTTATTTTGATATTTTTTTTCTTATAGTTAAAAGTAATGATAACATATGTTGAAGTTGAGCAAAAAATTAAGAAAAAAAATAGTTAGATAGTTCTAGAATGAAATACAACTAATGGTTTATT
>JANSVA010000006.1:15641342-15656454 GCA_025504915.1 Erythroxylum reticulatum
TATATATACTTTTGAACATATTTTAAATTTAATTATCTTTAATATTAATTATTAAATTTATTTATTTATTTTAGATACGAAAATTAAATAAATTATTAACTAAAATTAAATTATTATAATTTTAATTAATTAAATATAATATTAAAATAAACTATGCATAATTTTTGTTAATAGTTAATATATTAAATAATTAAACAATATATATTTAATGAATAGTAAATCAAAAACAGAAAAAACAAAAAACAAAATCTACCTTTTGTGATTTTCATAAATTAAAAAAAAATGGTAAAAACCAAAACTCAAACAAATAAGTTTTTATTAAATTTGAGAAAACGAAAGAGAAGAAAAGGGCCATGTTTTGTGTGGTCCAACTCGTAAGTCGCAGCCTAATATTTTACCAGACACATCACTACACCGCAGCCTTGTTGGACCATTCAATTTTCAAAAAATTAACCAATCCAATTCATCACACGAAAGGTCCTGATAATAGAAAATTTATTAGCTACTCAGTCAAAAGTCGGGCATTACTTATATAAATAAAATTATATACCCATCATCAAATTATACCAATAAAAGTAATATAACATTACTTGTTCATTCTTTCCTACCCAAGATATTAGTAATAGTTTAAGCATTCCTTAAGTTTGTAAACAAAATAATACAGAGAAAAATATCATAAATTGGAACATGTGTAGACTATTCAAAAGTCCACATCTCTGTAGCAAATAACAAGATTTGTTAAAGTCAACTAAAATTATTATGAAAAAAATCAGTTATTTGGTCCAAATTAAAGCATTCATTATGTAATTCGAAAAGAAAGTATTAAAGTTGAATTATAATATATATAGAAAGTGACAGAATAAGTCTAGGACTTAACACCAAACATAGTTTAACTGTTAATTCAACAAACAATAGTTTAGTCATTAATTCATCTATAAATATTAATACAAATAAACGTGAAAGCAAAAAAATCAAACTTCAACTTTTGATTCAGACCAATGATCACACAAACTATTCTAATTTTTGGTATGATTTCAAAAGGAGCTATACCTATGCAAACTTGCGATGAATAAAATCTAAAACCTAGGAAGACAATAGAATGAGAAAACAACGTTTATGGCCAGATAATTTGGCAGTATCCACTTAACGCACAACTTCACTTATGGTCTAAAATCATTTCCCAAAGTGGATAAGAACACAAGGTCTACCATGGCTATAAAATCAACTAAAAACAACATCAAGATGGCTTGCAACTTAGAAATGCTCTTGAACTCAAAAGGCCTTGCAGAGTTATAATCTGTATGTAGCAAAATCCAATACCCAATAATATCCTACGAATATGCTTAAAAGTAGAGGGCAAAAGCTTTGGCGTTGTGTTGAGTTTACCCATTGTCAAACTTTGATTTTGGTAGCTAGTTCCTAAACAAATCTTGCTTAGAATTCCATCTGAACTGATAAAACCAGTCAAACCTAACAAAGAACCCCAGGAAACTGAATACCATAGCACATACGAGTCAATTACAAGCATCCAATGTTTGTCTATACATACACAATGACTTGCTTGTAGGGGTGGCAATGGGCCGGGTTTGTCCAGGCCCAACAAGTTTTGCATAGCTATCGGGCCTTGAGCCTCAGGCCGGGCCTAAATAGCCTGAGTCCTATCTAAAGCCCTGTCAAACTGAGCCTCACTCGTCGACTTCAGGTTGGAACAGGGCTGTGTTGCTTGGTATTTGTTGATATCAACATTATAAGGCCGAGAAACTTCTAAGAGCTTGTATAAATGGGTGTTCATGCAAGCAAGTAGCAGTCATTCAATGGAAAGAGTGAATATGAAGAAGGGGCGAAAGATAGCGGTCGTAGTGGACGAGAGTGATGAGAGCATGCAAGCTCTATCCTCATGTCTCAGTAACCTTGTTACTCGTAATTCAAATAGCACGCTGCTCTTACTCTATTGTAAGCCCTCAACTATCATCTACTCCCAGTTTGATGCTACAGGCTTCTACTTTTCCTGCTCTCTAGAGTTTGAGTTTCTCTTCTCTTTTATCGCAATCTATTTGCTATCAGGATTCGTGTTTTCTGGAGATGTACTTGCTCCAATGGAAACATACAGCGCTGCATTGGTGAAGTCTGTGATGGAACGAGCAGAAGCTATCTATAAGAATTTCAATAACCATGTAAATCCATCTTCTGCTTCATCTGTTTTTGTTTCCTGTCTTTCTCTTTATCTCTGATTATTGATTGGTATAACAGGTAAACGTGAAGAAAGTGGTCAGGTCTGGAGAGGCTAAGGAAGTCATATGTAATATAGTGGAAAAACTTGGTACCGATACTTTGGTCATGGGAAGTCATGGCTGTATCTTTTTTTTGGGGTTTTGAATTTAATTTCTAAGTTTCACATAAATCTTTTGTGCAACTCGTTATATTATTATCACGTATAAGACCAAAAATATACATGCAGTATATTTCAAACTTGTAGGAAAGGGCTTGATATTTCAAAACCGAACCTCCAGAGTAGGATTCAGCCTACCATCAAAATTTGAGCCCAATATATCAGAATTTGAGAATCAAGGGAGTAAGTAAAACAATATTGAAGAAAGTCGTTATCAAAGCTAGAAGTAAATTGGCCAAATCTATCATGTAAGTTACAAACTCAGAGAACTATTACAACATATCTAAAATAAAATTTGTAAATACCTTATTCGATTGACATCCCATATGAAGGAAACCTATACACCTGTAATAATATACAAAAAAGGAAATGGAACCTAAGGAAGAAGCTGGATAGAAGCGTGGTGAACTTGAAGTAAATGAAGATCTACCCAGATGCTATATCTTTCTATCCCAATTATTTGTTTTTTTATCACTCACTATATATTGTTCATATTTTGAAATCTAGTAGACCAATGAAGATGCCATTTAGAATTAACAATTGTCTAACCAGAGCGGAAGGCTTTGAGGAAGCGATAAAAAAAGGACTTCAATATGAATATAAGAATACAAAACAATTTCAATACAGATGAAGCTATGGAATATTAAAGAGGAGCTGAAGGGGTTAAATAGGATTAGAATAGGAAATACCATCTTCTAGTCTGAGCAAAATCTAAGCTAAGTGCATTTTGTTTTAATGATGGGATTTTTAAAAAAATTTACCGATGAAAAACCAAAAGTCCGTTGGTAAAATCAATTATATTTACCAACGGAAAATAACAAATCGTCGGTAATATTAACAATAAGTAATAACCAATTCCATCGTCAACTTTACCGACAATATTTGCCGCAGAATAACCGTCGGTATATTCACCAATGGAACAAACATAATTGCGTTAATGTTATAATAAATTTACCAAAGAAATAACCAATATCATCTGTAAATCTACCGACGTACAAATTTTGACTGTAAGAAATTTACCAATGGTTGACTGCAAAAACAACTGTCGGTATATTCACTGACGGTTACATGAATTGTCCATCAGTAAATTTACCGACGGACAGTCTGTTATTTGTTGAAAATTATTACCTACAATTATTTTTACGACGCCTTGGTTAGTCGGTAAATTCCGTCACTGAATCGTTTTCCCGACGGAATGTTTAAGTTTTCCATCGGACAGTCTATTATTCTTCAAAAATTATTATCTACAACTGTTTTTACGACGCCTTGGTTAGTCGCTAAATTCCGTCGCTAAATTTTCTTTCCGACGGAATGTTTAAATTTCCCGTCAGTAATATCTGTCGCCAAATGGCATTAACCTAGCATTTCATGATTAAAAATCAACACCAACTATTTTGAGATCAAGCCAAATGTGATCAAAATGTTACACAGATCACTAACTTTTTAGAGATTTTTAATAGCTTTAAGATCAATGTGGTCACCAAAGCTAGCAATATGGTTGACATTGTTTCTAATTTTATTAAGAGACTAGCTAAGCATTGGTTAAAGGCATTATTTACATCCTTATTCACAAAATGTGAAATTCTTTTTAAAAAATTGAGTTTAATATTTTATGTCATCAAAGACACCAAAGTTGAGAAAGGACATCATTATCTACCAATAGTTTGAAAATGAAACTCTTGGGAGACATAAGAGAGAATCCGAAGATCTAATGAGAAACTGTCGATATCATAACCAACCCGAATGGATGCAAGTTCAAACCTTTTATAATTATCTAATCAATTTGATAGGGTAGATAATAGATAAAATAGCCATCGGGATTGAACTTATAGACAAGATGACTATGAATAATTATAAACGACAACTAGGAAAAGCGAGGATCTTTTAGTTGAACCAAGTGTAGGGTTTAACAGGAAGTCATTTCTTCTATCCATATTTATCTCCCTCTTTAGGAATTAAAGATAATACTCTAATATATCCTATTTAACCAAAATAAAAATAAAGCATATATATAATCCTATTTAAAATAAATTAGTAATTATTAAAAATAGTCAAAGTAGTCCATTATGGGTAATTTTTTAAGATTCATTTAAAACTAGGTGAGAGCTAAATGATATAATTTAATATGGTACAAATGAAATTATGTTAAAATATAGAAATGTGATGCAAATTAAATATGATGAAATACAATAAAATGTTTATTAAGTGATGATAATGCGGTGGAAACAAATAGTGATTTTTGATAAAGTTCATATCGTGGGTCGAGAGCATTACTGATAATAATGGAGTTGAGTTTCCAACAAAGGGAGAAGTACTAGTTGTAAGGTGAGTATACAGTGCTCTAGTGGAGGAAGATGATACGAAACTACAAAGGGAAAACATCAAAATGTCATATAAGCAATATGAGTTATAGTACAAGTATTGACGAAGGAAGTTGCACTAATGAGCAAGTAAACAACCCTAGCTTTGTGGTGAAGATGAAGTCGCCGACGTGTGGACTCTAAGGACATACATGTTGCAGTGGATTAAGGAGTGGGGAAAAGATCAAGGTGAATAAAAAGATACATATTTGATTCTCCATTGAAAAGTATATAGTGAAGTTCTTTGTGATATGACCCTTTGCAGAATGGTCATATTAGAAAAGTCATTTATGATGACATTAAGAATAGGCACCTTTGTATGAAAGATACTAAATTAGTTACTCTTATGTCGTTTACACCCAATTAAGTTTATGAATACCAATTGAAATTGAAAAGATTGATTATTGAATGAAGCATATGTTACCAATTCCATCAAACGAAGGAGACAAATAATATTTCATATAGGTGATTATTCTTTTGATGAGACCAAAACGAATTGTAAGATTATTGATCAAATTAATAGTTTACAATGTTAATTTTCAATAATTGTAACTAGAACGTTTTATCAAATTTATTTTTTGTGTTCACCATATATAAAAGGATATCTAATAATAATAGTTGTTTTTAGTTGATATGTTATCATAATTGTAAGACTAATTCTGATCATTGTTCCTTATTGAAAAAAATTAAGTCTTTTTTTCAAAGTCTTTATAAATTCGATTATTAGTTTTCTATAATCAAAAGGATGATTTAAAATCATTTGAATTCATTTTTAGTGACATTCCAATCTTTATATTTTATTTTTATATCAGGTCACATTACTGATACCAATTGTTTCTTAGAGTTTACGGCACCGGACACAACATTTTCTGCGGGTTGAAAAAAGGATTGTGGCCGCATTAGAACCTGGTCTGGTTTTCGTTTTGCTCCAACGGCATCTCTTAATCATGTGTATAAATGTTGGTTTTATGTGGGTATTTTCAAGAGAGCTGATTAATTGCATACGGAAGTCATTGTGTTGGTGGCTGATAATGGAGATTTCGGATGTCGCATTGAGGGGACCTGTAGCTTCGGGTGATTGATGGCTTGGGACCTAATGTGTGCCTGTTCTCGAATCCTTTTACTAGTACCCACCCTTTCGGTTCCTGTGTCAAGTTCCTGATTAAGCCCGCTCCCACTTTTCTTCACATCATTTTAGGTGGATGAAATGTGCGGACGGTGCTTTTCATTTTCTTTTTTTTTTTTCCCCCAAATATTGAAAAAACGTAATACATACATGGATCCTTTTACTTGATGCGTTGTCAAGATTCGGATCTTCATGAATGAAGAGATAGCCGTTAAGTTCTTGCCACTGCTACTAAGTCAAACTCTTAGCTGTTGTACATCTCAATTTTTGTTCAGATAATAAGCTCCTGATAACTGTAGCTTATGTTATTCAACAGACTCTGAATTATTAGGTAAAAATGATATCTAACTTTTGAATTTCTGATCATGGTTTCTTGGAGTGGAAATGGAACATGATAAGAGTTATAAAACCTATCAAGTGGACCTGAGACGGTATGATACTACATGACCAGAGCCAATGCATCAGTTCAAGAACATGGTAGGGGTGAGGTCTCTTTATCTTTAAGAAGATTGATGTTTTGCGTTAGACGTGTTTCCAATGGTGGTCCTCCTGCTTCCTCCACCTCCAATGTCCTTCTCTTAGGACCAACCCCAAACAGACAAATCCAATAGGCTTGATGCTGCATGTCTTTTTCTCGTGGTCCCTAATTTCATAACGCCTTCTGATGGGAAGGACCCTACGTTTGTAGTTTTTAATGTAGCTCTTTTCAATTGTTGATTGCATTCTATCATCAATGCTACTGGTGGAAGTAGCTTTCTCAATAGCTACCGTGGGCATTTGTGGGATTCTTTCAGTTTCTTACATACTTCTGGATGGAATATCTGTCGACAAAAGGATTGAAGTAACAACTCCCCATTTCTTTCTTTTAATTTGCATTGTTCATCGGACAAAAGAGCACCAGCAGTGGAATCCGAACATGGAATGCTTCGTAGAAAGAAACTTGGATTAAAAAATGAATATACCAACTTGCTTTTTGCCACTTCTAAGCTAAATTATTCCACTGCGACGGAAACTGGCACGTAAAAGTTTTGATTTCTGCACAATTTGTTGATTTACTTACACTCTCACAAACTTAATTAGGCAAGAGTTGAATCAGAATAAGACAAGCCTAAAGCTAACATATCAACCTATAACAGATAATTCTGTTGTTTGACCAATTATCAAATGAATAAGAATGCAAGATATTGCATAAAACTACGAACTCAAGAAGGTGATCTAATTAAAGGTTCAGACGATCTGGAGAAACTAAAAGACTGAACTACTGATTTTGGATTTGCAGCTGCTGCTTTGCTGTGACAACTAGGTTTGTCTACTTCCTCAATGCCATGTCTGATTTCTTTTAACATCGCAGTTACGTCCTTCATTGTAGGTCTTTCCTCTGGTGAAGGGTTGACACATAGAAGGGCCACCCCAAGTACCTGAAGCATTTCTTGGAGCTGTGTACCTGAACGTAGGAGAAGTTGTTGGTCTAAAATTGCTGTTAGTTCTCTTTTCCTCTCTCTAAGTTCTTTGCTAATCCAGGTGACAATGTGGGCACCTTCCGGAATCTGACTATCGGTGGGTTCTTTCCCTGTTAAGACTTCCAGCAGGACCACACCAAAGCTATATACGTCACTTTTCTCCGTGATTCTGAAACTGTACCCATATTCTGCAATTTTTGGAATTTTTGTCAGTCCTTTAAACCACATTATTATGAGCGGACTGAAGTCCGTTAGTGAAGAAACTGTATCCGACACTAAAATATTCATATAAAATTTGAGGCCTAACTTGGTAGAAATAATTGAAATACGTCTGGGCAGATTATATGCATCTGCTTTCTTGCACATATAGACACATTGCAGAAAGTGGAAAAATGCATGTCCTACTTACCGGGAGCAATGTATCCATAGGAACCTGCGACTGCATCTGAAGTGATTGAACATTCAGAAGAATTGAAAAGTTTAGCGAGTCCAAAATCTGCTATAAAGGCCTCAAATTGTTGTCCTATCAAGATGTTATTGGCCTTGATATCTCGATGTACGATTGGAGGGATACAATCATGGTGAAGGTATGCCAAACCATCAGCTGCTCCCAATATAATTTTGTACCTTGCGTCCCAATCCAAGAGCAACCTTTTCTCATGGAGCACTCCTGCCAAACTCCCATTAGGGATATAATCGAATAAGAGTAATCTTGTTTTCCCATTGCTACAGCAGCCCAGTAGCCTTACAATGTTTTTGTGTCGTATTGATCCAAGAGCTTTAACTTCTGCAGAAAACAAATCTCTTCCCTGAGCTTCAGTATTTTTCACCGACCACAATTTTTTCACTGCGATAATCTGTTTCATTGGAGTCTCAACACGGTAAACCATGCCTGAACAACCCTTTCCAACAATGTTTGAATCAGAGAGTTGTGACACAATATCAGTCACCGAAAAGTTTAGTTTCTGAAATGGTGTAAATTCCCACTCCAATATGTTATCTTCTTTGTTCTCCCCACGAAGTTTGATGAACAGCAGCACGCCAACAATGACAATCAACGATGCTGAAATTAAACTGAGAAGAGTCCAAGTGATAAGGTTTCTAATGGATATCCTTCTGTGGTGATTTCCACTTACATGACACGTTGCTCTATTGATGCAGAGTTCATGATTACCAGCATAAGCAGTTGCTGGCAGATCATGGAAGAACTTAATAGTAGGAAGAAAACCTGAAAATCTGTTGTATGAGATATCCAGAGAAACAAGATTGTCAAGGCTCCCCAATACTCTTAGAGTTCCTGTAAGCATGTTGTGAGAGAGATCTAAATTGGCAAGTTTTGAGAGATTGGAAAAACTGTCTGGAATAGGACCTCTTAGGTAATTCCTACTCAAGTTCAGGAGAATGTCTAAACCTTGTAATCGACTAATCTCATCTGGGATTGAAAGTGATATCCTGTTGCTGCTTATATCTAGCAACTGTAGATCCCTACACTGGCCAATTGACTGGGGAATTGAACCACTAATGACGTTTCTACTGATAATTAGCTTGTTCAAGGATATAAGCTTGCCTATGTTCTTTGGGATAATGCCTGCTATATAATTACTTGAGAGGTCCAACACATTTAAGTTGACGAGAAATTCAAGAGATATAGGAATGGCACCTCGAAGCTTGTTGTCGTGCAAATCAACCATTTCTAGATGAGTGCAGTTGCCAATTTCAGGAGGAATTTGTCCAATAAACTCATTATCTGACAATTCAAGAAAGGTCAAATCATGTAGTAGTCCTATCTCCGGTGGAATTTGACCTGAAAAGTTGTTAGAACTTAGCCGTAAGCGGGTCAAGGCAAAGCATTGGCCAATATCAGATGGAAGTACACCAGAAAACCAATTTGATAATAGTAACAACTGAGATAAGTTCTTGAGATGGAACAAAGTACGTGGAATGGACCCAGTAAGGAAATTATGTGAGAGATCCAATGCTTGAAGTTTATTGCAGTTGGCTATCTCAGTAGGAATGCTTCCACTTAGCTGATTCTGCCAGGCAAAGAACACCAAAAGCTCACTCAGCTGCCCAATGGCAGGTGGAATCTCTCCAGAAAATCTGTTGTTATCAAGATCAAGCTGCTTTAAACCAGAAAAATTGCCAACAAAAGATGGAATATCTCCTGAAATTGCATTCTCAGACAAAAGAAGCTCCTCCAATGAAACTAGAGAGGCAAGAGAACCTGGAATCTGACCACGAAGAGAATTCATTGAGAGATCAATGACTTTCAAACTAGAACAATTACCAAGAGCTTCTGGTATGCTCCCTGTTAGATTATTCTGCCATAACAACAACCTCCTTAGACCTTTTAGATGTCTCAACTGAAAAGGAATCTGTCCTGAAAGATGGTTTTTGTAAAGAAATAGATTCTCTAGACCCGAACAGTTTCCAATTTCTGCTGGGATGATTCCAGTGAGATTGGCAGTATAGACTGAAAGAGTTCTGAGACGTTTCAGTTCTCCTAAACTTGTTGGTATTTGTCCAGAAATCCCAGTATCTGCAAGACCTAGAAACAACAGCCTTTTGCAGTTTGATATCTGCATTGGAATTTCTCCATGAATGCCCGGGTTGCCTCCGGCACGAAAGGTCTCAAGAGCTGACAATTGACCTATTTCTGAAGGTATCGTACCTGAGAGCTTGTTATCAAACAGTTCTAGCTGTCTTAGCCTTGAGCAATTACCCATGTCTACAGGGATCTCACCATGTAGTGAATTTGTGTTGAGTACAAGTGACTCTAGTTGAGATAGGATTCCAATTTCTGCAGGGATTGCACCTGTTAAATCATTGAAACTGAGGTCCAAGATGACGAGTGAAGACAGGTTTCCTATTGAGCTAGGAATTTCTCCAGTGAGGTTTCCATTAGAAAGGACAAGAGTTGTGAGATGGTTGAACGAAAACAGCTGAGTAGGAAAGCTGATGGGAAAACTAGTAGAATTGATTGTTAGTCCTGAGACAAAACCATCAGCAGAGCATTGAACATAATCCCATTTGCATGGATTCTGGTGCGTGGGATCCCATGAAGAGAAGTAAAAAGCCGAAGAAGAGGAAGAATTAAAAGTTGATAGCCATGAAAGCAGAGAAAGTCCTTCTTGGTTCAATGCGGAGATAGCTGGGAAAAGGGAGATGTTGAGAAATAAGAGGATAATGGTGACTGCATTGCAGGGCATGATGAGGTTGGCAGTCTTTCTCTGCTACTGTGCTGTATCTCATTTAATTATAAGGCTCGTTCACCCCCTTTTAATGTTCTTTTATATGCCCTCTTTTTGTAACGCTTTTTATGGAATGGAATATAATAAAAGTGAATAGAATGGATTGTTTTGAAATGTAATATAAATGAATTTAATATTAAAAATTGTTATTTGAAAAGAATAAAAAAAATTTATAATATAATATAATTTAAAGGTTTATAATATAATATAGTATAGTTGTTTATTATTATATTCTAAACTCTCTAATTTGAAAGTTTTTTATTTCTACTAAATAAAATAAAATGAGTTCTAATATAAAACTATCATTCTTCTATTATATTGTATTTTATTTCTTTATAAACTATCATCATATAATAATATTTTCTTTCATTAATAAATTACTACTCACATTAATATCTAATTTACGGAATAACAGTCGATTTTATGTACATCTGAAATTCTTCTGACATACATTGTTTATATATTTGAGGATGGAGTACTATTCTACAGTAGTTCTACCGTAGTATATATATATATATATAATGCACGAATGAGACCTATTATTTGGACGAGTAGCAAATTAAAAGGGAGTAATTTTAATTTTCTTAACAAACAATTTATAAAAATTAATAAAACAACTTATTTGACTTTAATGATAATTTCCAACTTATAAGTAAAAATATATCATATTTATTTAAAATAAGTACTTAAAACAACTTTATTATATTTATTCTCCAAATTAACATTAAAAGGTGAATTTGATTCTAAACTTGGAACATATTCTTTTAAAAATTAAAACATCCCATAAAAGTAAAGAAATACGTACATCCATTTACATGCTAGGAAATCAACTTCAAATACCATCTTCATGTATTTTAAAAAGTTATTACATATATTCATGAATTAGAAGTGTATTGGACTTTTCCCAGCTAATCTTCTAAGTTTACAAAATAATAATTTTAATACGTGTTGGAATTATACATTATAATTAAATAATTATGTATATAATTTTTGTAGTAATTATTGAGTTTCTTTCCTTATATTTATAAATATCATTTGCACCACATCATATTTATTGTTAGATGATGATTAGTAACTATATATTTTATTAATTACATATTGCTATATAATTGATACATTTCAATTTCTTGTGATTTTTGAAGAAGAGGCTATGAGAAAAGTTGATACAAATTTTGAAATAAAATAGTTACAAATTAAGAAACGTCCATATTGTTGAATATATCAACGGTAAGAACTTTTTAGTTTGAATTTATTAATTTGGTTTGAACATATTTAGATACAAACATTTCAATAATTAATTTACTTAATATTTTATTTAAAATTTTAAAACAAATAAAGATATATTACGAAAATAATCAGTAGTTACATCTACAAAATTATTTTAATCTTAGCTTTAGTCAATTGTTTCAAAAGTTTTCCTACAATATATACTTATGTCACTAGAACGTTATACTTCTATATATAAGTGTTTATAATAAATAATAATGAGTTACTATAAAAAAATATAAATTAAGAAATATATTTATAATATTATTAAAAATAAATTACATATTATATAATTTATTATATTAATTTAAAATGAAATCGAAAATATAAATAAATGCTTTGCTCTAAACTTGATTAATTTATAACTTACTTGGGTTTATGAAGTATATTAGAAGTATTTATATTAAAATTTTCTAAACTATGCTTAAATGATAAGTACGTTTGCGTGACAAGTAAATTAATACAAATCTTGACTAAATAATGGTTGGAAGAAATTGTTGGGAGACAATAACACAACTCTTTAAAAAGATTAACCAAACATTAAAAATTAAAATACTCTTCAACCTCAACTAACAAGATTTACGTGAAAAATTCTCTAGTGTGAAGGAAAAAACTGTGAACCAAACTATCAAGGAAATTCACTAAACTCAAATAAAGATTCAAAAAGTTTGATCTCTCCCCCTACAACAACAAATTGCCTCATAAAGTTTCAAGATTGAAACAGAAACTGATGTAAAAATCAATAAATCTTAAACCAATTCAAAAGCAATTAAAAAAATGAGAATACTATACTACTTGTTGTTTCTCTATTTTTCCTCACTTTTAGACATTATGCTTATACTCTCATGGAAAACTTACATATTTTTCTCTTTTATATCACGAAATAGGTTTTTTTGCATCATACATAGTCATATACACTGCCTCACTTGCAAATGTACACGATCACCAAGAGATACATGGTTGTCATACACAGTCGTGCATGTCACAAATCTTAGTGTACACAAATGTGTATATCTTTGCTCTTTATGTCCTTTTTCACATAGTTTCAGAGAATTACATGATTGATCCACATGTTCGTATAGGTGGAGAACATGGGCATGTATCACTCTACATAGGCCTATTACTTATACAATTGTGTAAGTTTAGGACATAAGAGTGTAGCACGTTACAAGGACGTGTCTCTCCCCATATGAGCTTCATCTATCTTATCTTCACTTGTTTGTCATTCTCATGAACCATAAGGTGTCTATGATCACTGCGAGTCTCAAAATAGGTTAGATACTTAATAATCTTCCTTTCAGCCTAATTATATGAAAGACTTGTTATTCTCCAACATCTACTTGAGAGACATCCTTACAAGCTTATTGCATTGCTCACATTTGCTTATGGGAATAACTTTAGTCAACATATTAGCACTATTCTTGTCTATATGAATCTTTTTTAACATCATATGCTTTGTGTAGGAATCATACATAGTATTTTTTTCAAGTCAATAGTGTTTTAAATATCACAAAATGCTAATAGTCTTCTTGCTTTATATCCAACACTTAAAGGAACCTTTTTGGCTAGAGCGTCTCTTTACAAACTTACATTGCAGCTACATACTCTACTTCAGTTTTAAATAAAGCCATACACTTTTGTATCTTGGATTTTCATGAGATGTCTCCCCTTGTAAACTTGAATTGAAAACTTAAAGTGAATTTTCTTCTATCAAGATCTCCAGCCATACCTGCATTCATAAAATCTTCTAGAGTTGAAAAAACATCACCAAAACAAAATTTCCACTTTGATGTACTAGTCAAATATTTCAAAATCTATTTCACTACTTCCTAGTGAACCTTTAGTGGATTTGACAAGAATCTGCTCATTATCTAAATAGCCTGTGCAATATCTGGCCTTGTGAACACCATTGCATATATAAAAAACCTTACTGCGGATGAGTATGAATCTAAGGACATGCCATCTTTCTCATTTTTTGTTGAGAGACATGCATGCATACTCAACTTAAAGTGAGGTGCCAATAGCATGCTAACTTACTCGGCATGCTTCATGTTGAACCTTTCTAGTACTTGTTTAATATGTCTCTCTTGAGACAACCATAATCTGCTTCTTTTCCTGTCTTAAGTTATCTCTATGCATAAAATTGACTTTGCAGGTCCCAAATCTTTCATATCAAAAGATTTAGACAAATCCTCTTTCAACTTTTAGATTCTTCCAACATCTTGACTCACAATCAACTAACCATCAACATATAGAAGATGAATGATAAAGTCCTTACTATGAACTTCTTGGAATACACACAAACATCGACATAAGTTTATTTATAACAATGATCCACCATAAAAGAATTGAACTTCTAATACCATTGCCTTGGAGCTTATTTAAACCCATATAGGCTTTTCTTCAAATTGTTGACCACATTTTCCTTACTTTAACTTTGAAACTTTCTGGCTACTCTATGTAAATCTCCTCTTCCAAATCTCAATGCAAGAAGGTTATTTTAACATCCAATTAGTTTAAGATCCAAACAAGAAGTTAGACCTAAAACTATTTGAATTGAGGTCATCTTCACTACTAGTGAGAGGATTTCATAAAAAATCTATACCCTTCTTTTTACTGAACCCTTTCATCACTAGCCTTGCCTTATACTTCACCAGTTTGTCACCATCTTTCTGTAAAGTTCTGATCATGCATCTCATACATAATATATATCAAATATACACAACGGAAAATAAAACGGAACCTCAAAAACCAAATATGCTTATGCATATAGATATAGAAAACAAAAACACGAAATGTAAGATGTTTACATACCTTTTTGACGATCTCCTTCGTTCTTTAATCTTCTCCGTGTTGGGTTGTCGTAAACCATAACGATAGATGTAAACTGTTTCTAATGAAAGTCCACATAAAGATAGAAGGATGAAACCTCACTAGGAGATGACTAAAATCATTTCTTTGTGCTCTTACGTGAGTTAGAGAGAAAAAAACGTGTGTTTAAGAAAGAACTTTTCTTTCACTTGTGTCTTACACAAGATGCATGAAATTATCACTATTTTCTGCACCATTTGGCCTTCCATAACCCCACCACTAACAGAGAGTTATGGGAAGTTAATGTTCATGAATAACATGAATTAATGGAAGTTATGGGAGGTTAATAACTATGAATAGCATGCATTAATGGAAGTTAATGGGTAAATTGGTAGCCAACAGCACTTGTTTTTAATCCATTCCATGTAACATTTTCTACCATGATCATA
>JANSVA010000006.1:15656554-15676155 GCA_025504915.1 Erythroxylum reticulatum
GGCATCCAATGTGCTCCTCTATATCATACAAAACACATTTACATATATCACAATTTTGCACAAATGTATAAGTCTTTTTTTATTCACATCAATGTATAGACAATATGCACAATGAATGTTCAATGACAATTTTGGGTATCTTATCAAGATTTTGTCACCAAATCATTCAGATAGTAAAACCATCATTAATATAGTTTGTACTTAGGGTTTGGACCATCATAAAACAATATGAAACTAATTTCATAACCCAATTGATCATTTCAGTTTGTTTGCTCATAATATGCTTTTGGTTAAACTTTAAATAACTATTCTGATAAGGTAAATGACAAAATTAGGCAACACTTCCTTCTGGAAAGTTGTTTTCCAATGTTTTAAGTTTCTAAGGATAACAATATAATTCAATTTGGTTCATTATTCTATGATTTATGCTCAAAATATCACAGACTATGTACATTTGAAATTTTGGGTAATGCATGATCATGCATTCAAGTTGTACACCTCATATCTCTTAATTACACTATCCAAAAATTACAAACTTTATACCAATCAAAATCTAAGAGAATAAGCTATAATGTTTATGAAGACATCTTTGTCTTATTTGGCTTATATCAATATAGTTTATTCAATAACAACAGGACCTAATTTCTGTCCCTGGTAGTGCTACTTCCTAAGCCAAAACTTACTTTCAAGCTCAATTTCAAGACCCTTAAGGACATAATTCAATTTCAATTTCTTCTTAACATTTGTAGCCAAATGTCTCTAGTTCAATTTAAATTAAGAATAATTTCATTTGTAATTATAAAGATCAAAATATATCCAAAATATCAAAGCATGTTTAGTAAAAACATTCCAGTTATCAAATTCCAGCACACCTCAGCATTTTCATCCTAACACCCCCTTTCGGGATAACTTTGCATGATCCTTATGACAAGGAAAATGGTTTATTTCAGTAAAAATTTATTCTAGGAAATTGTTCCACTATTTTCCAGTTTCTAATAACACTAGAATCATACAATTTGATTTAGTATATTGGAAGTTGCACCTAAAATAGTTCAGATTATTTTTAAACTGTAACAAATCTCCTAACTCTAATTCCATCCAGATTTTGAAATGCTTAAGAATAGAATTAACATTTTACTTCTTCATTAAAGTTGTAGATGTATGTATCTAATTTATTTTGAATCAATAATTAACGTATTTTAATATCTACAATTCAAGCTATCGTCAAAATACCAAAGTCTATTCAATGAAAATTCTCCAGTTCATAATATTCCAGCATACATCTTCACCAGTATCTCATATATGTCATTCCAATTTAGGCATAATTCTCATATTACCAAACATAATATAAAGATCATATTGTCACTTACTTGTTAGGCTTTCAATTTAGCTCAACCTTTAGATTAAATCAAGTCTCCATGCAAGCAAAATTCATCACAAACCTATGATGAAAACAAGTTAATTTTGGATAGCAAGATGATGGTAACTTTCAACTAGTTTTCTTGGCTATTTTGTATAAGGTAAAAAGCTGGTTTTGGTGCAGCAATTTGGCTAGGGTTTAGGAAAATTACAGAGGATAAATTTGGAGCAATTTTGTAGAGAAAGGTGAGAGAAACAGTAGAAACATTGCTGCTAGAATTTGCTCCATCAATATGCTAGGTGTTAACTTTACAGTACAATATTTGTCTTAAGGCATGTCTTACATTTTGCTAATTAAGATGCTGCCACTAATCCACTCTAGATGCTACCATATGTCACCAATTAATCAGTCCATATATCTCCTAATTATTGGTCCACTTGTCACACAATAATTGATCAATTTGTCACTTAATTACTAGTTCATTCGTCACCAATTAACTATGCCAAATGTCACACAATTTTAGGCTTAATCATCCAAATTATCCTACCACTTGGCATTTGTTCTAGTCCAAATGTACCTCAAATTCACCAAAAGTTCTGAAATAATACTAATGGTTTCCAAATAAATTCTTAACGTAAATAACTGGCAATTCACATTTTAATCACATTTATAAATCAATTATACATGAAAAATGTCAATGAATGCATGTATAATCATATTCATGTGCAAAAATGTGCATGTCATCTTTAACTAAAGCATGATGTGCATTTCCTAATTTCTCAGTACTTTCTCATAAATAACAATTCTAGCCTTAACATGGGTAATGGAATGTTACATTTCAAACTTAGAGAGATAAAGTAAAAATGAAAGTGAGTGAAAAAGTGAAATTAGAAATGAATATATAGGCAGATGGAGGGTAAAATGGTAAAATTGCATATGAAATTCGAGTGTCATCTCTTAACCCTGCTACAATCCATGATTGTGGTTGACAATTTTCCACCAATTTTAAAATTTTCTCTTCTTTTGTCCTTATCAACTTTCCGAAATCACTTCTTAACTCTTTATGGCCCTTTCACCTCTCTTTGCTTACTTCATTGATCATCAAATTCATATCGAAGTCCTATGCCTGCCTAATTTTATTGGAATGAAACAACCTAACTATGGAATTTAAACTATCTAAAAATCAAAGGACTTAACAATCCATGCTGCATCCCATGCAACGCTTCTTTTAACGTCGGTAGCTCGACGCTCTATTCTTAGGAACTCAGCCGAGATCAATTATGAACAGCTTGTTTCGACCTTTTTTATTCAACATCGGTTTTGTAATCTGTAAGTAAGCTACAAATTGCAAAACAATTATAAGGATAATATTTATAATATTATGAAAACCAATTAAGCTTAATAATGTCCTTTTTTCAGGTGAATTGTCAACAAAATAGGGAATAACAAAACTCCTTGAATCTTCCATCGAATCCAACAGTTTGTCCTGTAAGAAGGTGAGTTGCTCTCTTTCTTCCTTAATCACCTTCGTCTACTATACTTCTTTCGCTTCACTTAAAAAGATTTTTATAGCTTCTTCAAACTCGATGTCTGTTGTCATCTATTCTCCATCCTTTTGTTCTTTAGAAGATTCCAACACATCAATTATCCTGAATGAGCTACTATCCTTCGGATTCTTTAATACATCATTTATATTGAATGCCACTTGCTCATCGTTAATCGGAAGGATAAGGTTCTTTTCATAAACATCTACCTAAGATTTTTTGATGTTCATATATGGTATATCAAGAACTGGTGAATGAGTTGGCATTCTTTTCTTCAATCTCTTTCTTCGTCTTTTAGTCTTCAACAAGATGGGGTTCAGTTTAGGTTTCCAATGATCCTTTTGGCTCTCCCTCATTCTTAGGTGCAATAGCCTTATATTGCTCTATTTGATGTATTTCCATGTTACTTAGAGAGTCTTCCAAACTTCTCTCACAAAATTCACGGGAAAGCTATCTCACTCGAATCTCTAGGTTGTGAATAGATAAGACATGATTTTCTGTTACTTTCTCAATTTTCTCTTATAGTCTCTTCTGGCCCTCTTCCATGTCTGTGAGCTTATCTAAGATCTTGTGGAATTGAGAATCCCATTGATTGGACTCATCTAGATGAAATCCTAATTGGTCTTGATGTCTTAAAAGAGTCCTTACATTGTTGGACCAATAGAAATTTGGGTGGTTTTGCCACCCCAGAGGGCACATTTTCCAACAAGGATAGTTACTTCCCCAACCATACTGTGCCTCATTGTAGTTCACAAAAGTTCCTTGCTACCTATAATATCTATCCTTCATCATTGTTCTTTCCATTTCTTTTTGGCATCTATCCTTATTGATCTAACATATTAGCCAATAATATATTTAGCCAATAATATATTTAGCCTTAGATTGAGGATGTGTTGTACAACTATTAAGGTCATCAAGCATCTAAAATTTTTTTGAACTCAAATATCACCCATATCGATAATCTTGGTGAAATTTTGATTTTTCATAGTTAAGCTCTTAAAGTCTCCACTCTTGTAGTTTAAAAAGTACTCTATGTTTGGAACACAATGATAATAAGCTCCTTTGTCAACTAGTCACTTAAATTTGAATTACTAACATGGAAACATTCACTTGTCGTACAAACTAAGGACACCTAATCATCCATGCTTGAAGTTGTTGTTGATGTATTCTTATCATCTCCATCATTTTGGTTATCTTGATTTTTTTATCCCTCTTTCAATTATAACAGAACCTTTTAATGTATCCTATCTTCACAATAGTGGTATGTCTTCACATCTTTGTCACCTTTAGACTTTGATTAGTTTTTAGAATTGTCAAACCCTTTAGGACCCTTGTTTTTGTTCCTTCCCTTACTTTCTGCTAGGAATGCCTACCTATTGTTAACTTCTATCTCTTTTCTTTTGATTTCTTCATTGAACATACTCTCTTTAATTACACCCAAAGATAACACACCTTTAGGAGCTAAATTGTTAATCATTATCATTAGCATTTCCTGATGATTATAGTATGTATTATGTTTTGGTAGGTGTTTTAGTGTGTTTATAGGTATTGATTAAATGATTATTCCATGTTTAGGCTTAGAATTATGTTAATGTGATTGTTTGTTTATGTTTTAAGTGTTATATGGTTTAGGGCATGATTTTGGACCTTAATTTTAGGTTTGTGAGGTGTTTTAATATGTTTATTAGTGAATGAAACCAGATAAATGAAGATTGAAGGAAGCTAGAATATGTTTGGCCTAAAAGGTAGGGTCAGGATCATGATATGAGTGTCATGGTCGTGATAAAAGGTTCCTCCCTATTATCACGATCGTGATAAAAGGTTGTTTGTGCTGGGTCACAATCGTGACACCCCTATCACAATCGTGACAGACACTTGACAGACACAAGATTCTCCATCTAATTTGATACTTGGAGGGCATTTTTAGGGATATGTGACCTAGGTAAGCCCTAAACTTAACCCTAAGTCACTCATTTATATAAAAGAACATAAAGAGAACAAAATAAGCAACCGTCGTCTTACCAAATTGGGAAAAAACACAATGAAGATTAAAAAGGGAGCAAGAAGACCAGTAGTTGTCCAACATACTCCAAACTAGTCCAACTCACGTTTTTCTTCTTCCTTTGTTTATTTTCTTTAAGTTTGATGTATAAAATGATATTGAGAATGTTACAAATGTTGATGATGTTCTAATTTCATGTTAAGATTTGTTCTTGACTTATTTTGTGACTTAAACACTTTTGATTTCAATGCAATGTTTTAGGTGTTATGATATTTGTGTTTACTTATATTTCGACAATAAATCGAGAGACTAGGTCGAAAGTAATCTGATTAGGTTGGGTAATGAGACTTAATGACCTAATAAGTCAAGCAATTATCAAATGAATGATCATATGAAGAGAGATATTGTATGAGAATTCAATTATTTGTTAGATTGCTTAAGAACTAGTTGAAAACGTTAAGTTGTTTTTATTAATCGAAAGATTGCAAATCTCAAATTTTGTTATCAATTAATTGAGGTTAAACGATAAGGTCTTAAGAGAGAATACTCAAACCCTCCAGAAATCTAGGATCGACGCTAAATTGAATGAAAAGTGGTTAATGGAGGAAAATAATGATAGAATGAATCCTAAACTTCATTATTGATCATTCTTGTTTTATTGTAATAGCTCATTTGTTAAGTGGTTAAGTGCTCAATTTTGATTTGAATATTAATTTCTAAATTTATTTTCGCTCAACTCATATTTGATTGCTTAATTTTTTGGTTATTTTATTTTCATTGAAATCATTTTTCACAACCTCAGACAAAATTAGGTTCATTTAGTTTTAGCTAATTCTTCGTGGGATCGATACCTCAATTACTACAAGTTTGCAATCCGTATACTTATAGATATTAAGAGTTTTATATTAGGTAAAACTTACTCTACAAGTTTTTGGCGTTGTTGCCAAGGAACTAGTTGAATTCCTTTGTTCTAAGGAATTCTTTTTCGCCTTTCTTCTGTTCACACGACTGCATGAACATAAAAGTTACTCAGAGTTCAAGCAATATTGCAGAAACTCTAGCACTTGATATCATACGACTAAAATGAGGAATTCAAAGAGTGAGACGCTAAGAAGAGACTGAAGAAACAATGGAAGAAGAATTCAATCAAGGACATTAGCAACGAACCCTTATGGATTTCACGAGACTAGGCTCAACACTGCACATCAAGGCATGATTCAACCATTGTTGTAAACAATGTCATTTGAGATCAAGCCAGCATTGTTGAACATCCTGTAAAACAATATGTAGTTTTACTGGTTAACTAATGAGGATTCGAACATCCATTTGGTAAATCTTCTAGAAATATGTGATACTTTTCGATATCATGGAATGTTGGAAGATGTTGTTAGGATGAGACTTTTTCCCTTCACACTAAGGGATAGAGCCAAAGCATGGTAGCACTCCTTAAACCTAACAAACATTACAACATTGGAGCAGTTAATGCGTGCATTTTTAGACAAACATTTCCCTCTAACAAAGATGACAAGATTGATAAAGGAAATTACAAATTTCCAACAAAGTAAGGAGGAATCACTTTATGAAGTCTGAGAATGTTATAAGGATTTGTAAAGGAGATGTCCTCACCATAACTTATCTAAAGAATTCCTATTGCAAACCTTTTATAATAGAGTTAATCCACCCACAAGGGGCACCAATGATGTAGCAACTGGAGGACCTCTAATGAGAAAAACAGTTAAAGAAATCAAGGAATTGTTAGAAGAGATGGCGAGCAATAGTTGTCTTTAGACGTTAGATAGAAGTAGACAAAAAAGATCCTTTCATTATCAAAAGGGAGCCATTATTGTTAATTTGATACTAAAATGTAGGCAAAGATTGACAGTTTAACCCAAAAACTTAATAGTATAAGAGCCTCTTCATTAGCTCCAATTAAAGCAATTTAGCGTAAGTGGGAATTATATGGAAAAGACAACCACGATACCATTGATTGCTTCTTGTTGCAAAACAATGAAACTGAGCAACTTAATTATACGGGATCATAATTTGGTCGAGGAGGAAATAATCCTTATTCTAACACTTACAATTTTGGGTAGAAGAACCACCTAAATTTTTCTTGGTTAAACAATATGGGGGGTCCATTCCAAAATCAAAAGCCGCCTAAATTTCAACAAGAAAAATCCAATTCTACTGACTCTAAATTGGTTAAAATCTTGGACAAGCTCATAAACATAGATAATGCCCATAAGAGGTTGGAAGAGAAGTTTGATCAAGTCATTAAAAACCATGACTCTCCCATTCATAATTTAGAGGTCCAAATGAATTAACTGGCAAAAGCATTGTCTACAAGAAGTGTGGGCAGTCTCCTGAGAAACACTGAAACAAACCCAAAGGAAAACCTCAAAGCAATCACACTCGTAAGTGGGTAAAAACTAGAGCAACCAGCGGAGAAAAGATCTTAAACCCACCTAGATGAAAACCAAGAAAAGAAGAAGAAGGATATAGACATGAGTCGGTACCCTCCTTACGTTGCCCCTCCACTATATCTACCTCAGATTCCATTTCCCCAATGATTAATAAAGAACAAACTAGATGCACATTTTGCAAAGTTTATAGAGAAGTTGAAAACTTTGAAAATTAATTTATCTTTTGTGGAGGAATTGGAACATATGCCTACGTTTGCTAAGTTTCTTAAAGACATATTAACAAAGAAGCAGACTTGGGAAGAGAATCAAATGTTCTCACTAACTGAAAGATGTAGTTCTATTATCACCAGTCACATGCCTTTGAAGTTGAAAGATCATGGAAGCTTTACAATACCCTATATGGTTGGTAAGTTAGAATTTGCAAAGTGTTTATTCGACTGAGGAGCAAGTATAAATCTTACACCTTTATCAACCTTTAAGAAATTAAGGCTTGGTGATCTGAAGCCAATGTCAATGCGTATTCAGTTTGCATATCGATCCATAAAGAAACCATTTGGCGTGGTGGAGGATGTTATCATAAAGGTAGACAAATTTATTATTCCTGTGGATTTCATCATATTAGATTTCAAAGAGGATAAGAAATGTCTAATAATTCTTGGATGACCCTTTATGAACACAGGGAAAGAGCACTGATAGATGTTTATGAAGGTAAATTGCTTCTTCAAATTGGTGATAAGTGTTGTGCCAAAATAAGTTCTAAAATTACCTAGGTTATCCTACTCGCAAGAATACGAGTTATTTGTAGTTAATTACCCAGAATGTCTCTCAAGGAGGTGAAATTGGTTTACTAAAATTAATCTTGAAGAAAAATAAAAACAAATGAAATCCTAAATTTTTTTGAGTAAAGGTTTAAAGAAAATCATGCAATTAGACTAAGAAATGAACTAATTTAACTGTAAGCAAAACAATTTGATTAATTGGTATGGAAAGCTCTTGAGAAATTAACTTCACTAATTTAATCTCCTATGCTTGACTAAGATGAATTGATTGGATAATTGTCTTCTTCCAATATTAAACTTCTTCTCATGATCCTTTGTTTAATACCTAAATGATGCAAAGTTTGGCCACAGTATTACATGTAATAAACTTAGAAACTATAGCAAATAATGAGACAACAAAATAGTAACACAATAATGTATAGTCGACTAAACTAGATTCATTAATTCTTAAGAAAAGGAATCAGCCCATTATGGAAATAACAAGTTTCATCATCTACATATACTTTAATCTCACATTTAACATTAACAGAAAAGTCTTAAAGAAATAACAGAGAAAAAACTGAGATGGACTATCAACTATAACAAGAAAAACAAGTTTAACAGAGAAATCCCTATAATGCAACAGAGATGAAATAGAGATAGTAAACAAATCAATGGTTGGATGAGGATGTTGGTTTCATCTCTCACCCTCTGCCTCTTGGTTACTACCACCCAGAATAATGGATGCTCCCCTGGCTTTAGCTCTGCCTTTCTCTATCTGTTGTTGTTTCTCTTCTTCTTCTTCTTTTTCTTCTTACCGACTGGTCTTCTCTTCTCTAGCCTGCTCTATTCTCTCTTTTCTGGTCCTTTTTTCTTTCTATTTGAATGTGTCTATCTACCTCTAACCTTCTTTGTTTTCTATTTGTAGTGGGAGGCTAGGTTTAGGTTTTCTCGTTGTCACCCTTGCATGTGACACATAATATTAAGACATTTAAAGAAAAATTTGTAACACCCGTGACTTTCACAATCATGGGTGTGATTCCATTTCATGCATGTTTTTATTAATTCATGTTACATGCATAATTCATGTCCACCTTCATTCTTTCATGCATAATTTTTCTTGTTTTCATGCAACATTCACAAGATAATCTTATTAACATTAATGCAATATTCACATCATTTTCACTTAATTCATTTCAAATTTGGATTAAAACATAAGAATTTGTAACCAAAATCAAGATATGAAGGAAAAAATCAATAGAAATTAGAGACAACAATGAGTAGGTGGAGTTTAGCACAAACAAAGACTTGCAACATCCAAAGGAAAGCACCTCTTGTATGAAAATAATCATAGAAGATGAGCATATCAAAGCGCAATAGAAGGGCTACTTTAGAGAAGTAAGCTATAGATTTTGAGAAATATTTAGAAGTCCTTATTCAAGAAGCTGAAGCAGAAGAGTGGACGACAACGATTGTAAAAAAAAGACAAGTAATCCACCTTCCTACATCACAAACTATTTGATTTTGTCAAAAATTCGAGGGATTTTATCATTCCCGAGTATGTTGACAGTTTGTTATTGAGAAGGACATTACTAAAGTTACGTGGATTTCCTAATTTGAGTGATCATGCCCTTTTTAACATCTCACCACTTGTAGCTTATGTACAAACTACTAAACTAAAAGTGACTGGAAAGGGTGGTGGCAATTTACTCCTAATTGATCCTTGCTGAATTTTGAAGAATGCAAGGTCAAGTTAATGATCATAACTTAGCATGTTTAGTAGTTAGATTGCAAATATTATATAGTTATTTTTTTTACTTTTATAATTACGTTTTAATTATAATAAATTGGTATGATTTGGATTGTTAATTTTCCTAGGTCAAGTTAATGACCATAACTTAGCATGTTTGGTAGTTAGATTGCAAATATTATATAGTTAGTTTTTTTTTACTTTTAAAATTGTGTTTTTAATTACAATAAATTGGTATGGTTTGGATTGTTAATTTTCCTATTCTTTTTAAGCGATCGTAAGTTAGGGAAGGCTGGGAGAAGTTCCTTAAGCTAGTTTGAAGGAGATGACACAAGAACAACGATGACAACATTACAACACAAAGAGGATATACAAATACTTCATTATTCAAAGTGTTCAACTCCCGTCTCGAACACCATCACCACCTCAATCACCATAGAGGGTTTTATGCTCTAAGCTTTCTTTTTTATTGTCATTTTTAGTTTATTTTATGTGGTGTTTGTTCCTTCATATTGAGGACAATGTGATATCCAAGTGGGGAGGTTTGCATTGTTATTGTCATTATGAATATGGATTTTGCATGTCATATTGTTAGTTTTTTTTATTAGGTTGACATGGTGTGAAGCATATGTGTGAATTATGTGAATGTGTCAATGGCAATGACTTGATGGAAGTAATTTAGCATTAAACATATTCATTGAAGTTGTAAAGGCATATTAGCTTATGAAATTTATGTTCTAAGTATCTTTGGTTAAATATGTATGTTACTTAGGATATGACGTTAGTTCGTTCACCTTAGGAAATTTGTTAGATACATTTATAATTATAAGTCAATAGAATAAGGAACATCATTTGTAATCTTTCATGAGGATGATTAGCTAAACATAAATGAAAAAATGTCTTAACTAAATAACAATTCCGCTAGCCTTCGGGTTATAAATAGAGCTAGTAGTCAGTTGAGAATGTTATACAGTTGAGTAACCGAGGATATTCATGACAAAATGTTTGTCTTTGCATCAAAATGCTAGAATGACTTTCCAACTAAGATAATTAATAAAACGTGACCTAGTTGAGTAACTGGGGGACATTCACGAAAAAATGTTTGCCTTTGTATCTAAAGACTAGGTCAAAGTTAAAGAAATAAAAAATGGTGTTTTGATAAATAAGTCCTAATGATATTTAAAAATAGCAAGAATTTGCATAAAAATTACTTAATGGTAGTTACAATTTTGGTTGACTACTAATCATCAATATGTGTGTACAAGTTCTTTAGGTGAATGAATATGATGTTAATTTCTTGATTAATATGTATATTTAATCCAAAGTGCTTAGCCATAAATTGCATAAGTTAATATATTGGAACAACTTGAATGATTGATGTTTACGTTTAAATTGGTTTCATGATAATTTGTGCATGTTGTGTTATTGTTTGGTTCGTTTGAGTTTTAATTTGAATTTGAATTTGTGTTTTGTTTTTGTTTTTGCTTGAGGACGAGAAAAAGTTTAAGTGTAGGCATGTTAATGTTTGTAATTTATATTATGTTTTGGTAGGTCTTTTAGTGTGTTTATTGGTGTTGATTAGATGATTGTTGCATGTTTAGGCTTATAATTATGTTAATGTGATTATTTGTTGATGTTTTAAGTGTTATGTGGTTTAGGTCATGATTTTGGACCTTAATATTATGTTCTTGAGATCTTTTGATATGTTTGCTAATGAATAAGGCCAGATAAATGAAGATTGAAGGAAGTTGGAACATATTTGGGCTAAAAGGAAGGTTTATGATGATAACATGAGCGTCATGGTTATGACAAAAGGTTCCTCCTCAGCGTCACGATCATGAAGGGAGTGTCACGATAGTGACAGAAGGTTTTTTATGCTAGATCACGATCGTGACACCCCTGTCACAGTTATGATAGACACTTGACAAACACATGATTTTTCATCTATTTAATATTTGGAGGGCATTTTTTGGGACAAATTGACTTGGATAAACACTAAACTTAACCCTAAGTCACTCATTTACTATAAAAGAACATAAAGAGACCAAAATAAGCAGCCACCATCTTACCAAATTGGGGAAAACACAAGGAAGATCAATGAGGGAGCAAGAAGATCAGTAATTGTCCAGCAAACTCCAGACTAGTCCAACTCAAGTTTTTCTTCTTTCTTTCTTTATTTTCGTAAAGTTTGATGTATAAACCAGTATTGAGAATGTTATTCACGTTGATGATGTTCTAATTTCATGTTAGGATTTGTTTTTGACTTATTTTATGACTTAAACACTTTTGATTTCAATATAATGTTTTGGGTGTTGTGATATTTTTGTTTGCTTATACTTCAACAATAAATCAAGAGACTGAGTCGAAAGTAATCTGATTAGGTTGGGTAATGAGATTTAATGACCTAATAAGTCACAAATTATCAAATTGATGGTTATACGAAGAGAGATCTTGTTTAAGAATTCAATTATATGTTAAACTGCTTAAATGATAAGGTCTTAAGATAGAATAATTAAACCCTCCGAAAATTTAGGATCGATACTAAATTGAATCAAAAGTGGTTAAAGGAGCAAAATAACTATAGAACGAATCCTAAACTTTCATTCTTGATCATTCTTGTTTTATTATAGTAGTTTATTTATTAAGTAGTTAAGTGCTCAATTTTGATTTGATTGTGTTAATTTTTGAATTTATTTTCGCTCAAGTCATATTTGATTGCTTAATTTTTTAGTTATTTTTATTTTCATTGAAATCATTTTTCACAACCTTATAAAAAGCTATTTCATTTAGTTTTAGCTAATTCTTTGTCGAATCGATACCTCAATTACTACAAGTTTATAATCTGTATACTTGCGGATATTGAGGATTTTATATTAAGTAAAACTTGCTCAATATTTCCTAACTATCCTATAGCAAACTCAATAGGAAAAAGGGTTGAAGCTCATTATAAAAAATGAACGTTATTGCAATAAGCTTGTTGATTATTTCCTGGAAATCATTCAGATGCTTCAACATAGATTTCCTAGCTTTTACCTTTAAGTTCACAGGCCTTTTAATTAAAGAGGCCTTGTTATGGGTAATCTTTATTTCATAGGGCCCTTGTAGCTTTTTTTCACATCTCAAAAGGATTTGTTTATTCAGACATATAGGTGAAATGCTGATATCAATCCATTGTCTAATCATGCTTAGAGTTTTTGCTTCATCTTTTCCCATCTTTATTTGACATCTTTTCAAATTTTTAAGGAACATCATCCTTCACACCTTTGTCCACATCAATAGGATCAATGAGATCCTTGCAATACAGAAGGTCCTCCATCATCAGCCTCCAAATAGAGTAGTTTGTTGACGTCAACTTGACCATAAAGTTGTTTATACTTTTCACAATGGCTCTGATACCACTTATTGGAAGACAATAATACAAATTTCTAAAAGATCAACCAAATATCAATAACTAAAATACTCTTCAACTTCAACTAGTAAATTAGTACGAGGATAAGAAACTTAATAATGAAATAAACACTAAGATTTACGTGAAAAATCTTCCAATGTAGCGGAAAAAACCATAGGCCAAACTAATAAGCAAATCCACTAAACTCAAATAAACATTTACAAAGTTTGGTCTCTCACCTTACAATAATAAGTTGTCTCATAAAGTTTTAATATTGGAACCAACTTTTATGCAACAATCAACAAACTATCAAACCAATCCCAAAAACAATAGAAAAGGATGAGAATACTACATTACTTACCCTCTCTTTATTTTTATCCCTTTTGTACGTTATGGTTGTACTCTCATAAAAACCTACATATTTTGTTTCACTTTTATATCACAAAATAGGTTTGTCTGCACTGTACATGGTCACATGCATGGTGTTTAAGTGAGTGTTTCTCTTCATCAGTGCCTCACTCAAATATGTACATGGTCGTCACATATGACCGTGTATGTCTTCACTGTTCGCATCCTTCTTCAAATTGTTTAAGAGACGTAAATGGTTGATCCACATGTTCATGTTAGTGGAGAACACAAACATGTGTCACTCTACATGGGCACGTTGCTTATACGGTTGATATACACATTCGTGTAAGTTAAGGACATGAGCATGTAGCACCCTACTACATGGTCGTGTCTCTCCCTAAAAGAGTTTTATCCATCTTGATTTTACTTATTTGTCATCTCCACAAACCATAAAGGCATCTACGATCAATAAAAGCTTCAAAATAGGGTTAGACACTTAACAATAATTGCTTCGTGGTGAAAAGATCCATCATCCTGAAGAAGACATTCATTCATGTACTTAGCATATAATGAAAGTAGGAAATATTTGTGCAATATTTGCGAAGATTACAGACTTCCCTTTAAAACTGACATCTGATCATATACAACTTATATCTTGTCCTGAGATAACTCTCTTAAAAAATTCTCCTCCTTTTCGGTGTTCCTAATAAACGATAGTTCATCTTTTGAGTTAAAAAATATGCGCCAGCCACTAGTGTCCATAATTTGGAAGGGACAAAGCCACTACGCTGAGGAGGTGGACACCACGACCTTTTCTGCTGTATAATAATGGTGCGCTCTCAAAATCAGTATTTTTGTATTAGGAACAATTATTTGTTGTTATCATCAAAGGCATTCATTTGCTCTATGGCAGCAACTTGAAAATTGACCATGTCTGATTTAGATAAAACCCACGTCCTTCTTCCCTGGCATCTACAAAAGCCGTGGACAAAACGTTGCCTTTTTTCCAGTTCCTCGCTTTTCTGTACCCTTCTGTCTCTTGTTAGAGTACTTCACTTGCCTCATCTACTTTATTAGATTTATATAGATGTACATTGTGTGTGCGCTAGAGATAAGATATTGAAAAGTGAGTTGCGCGTGTTATATTAACGACCATTACATGAACGCTGATATGCACCGGCGGCTGAAATTATTGCCTTTTAGCTATCTTTTGGTGGTTTGTGGGGAAATTATTTAGGAAACAAATATAGCGGCCCTTGACAGGAGTTAGGGAATTAAGTGTCGCGTACATCAAACTCATTTTTGGATTTTGTATAATCTAATTTATTCATGCTGAGAAAATACCAAGCCATGTATAAAGTGATGTGACTAACAACAGTTGCACTGGCCCTTGCATAGAGAAGGAATATATCTCAATTTCTTTTGATTTCTTTCCTCAAGACGTGAGCCTAAGGAAGAGCAAATTCAAACTACTGCTCTTTAATGCTAGCGTTAAGTATAGGGAATTTCAATCATTGGAAAACAGTTTTTGTTTTGAAAGGAATACCAATTCCATTAAACTTCGTAATTGTAGCTGTAGGTAACATAATAGAATGCTTCGGTCTTAACTGCGAGCAATGGCAAAAGACCCCTCTCATTCCGTGCGAGCAGTTTTAGGAGTATTTGGGCATACATTTAGACACCAGATAAACTTTCTTGTGTCAGTTTGTTGATAGGTTTGGCATTACACTTTCATCCACCAGATGTTTGTATCATCAAGACCAAAAATCTGGGGTGTGGCCTACACAAAAGACAATCAAAATAGAATTTACAAATTGAACGAACAAACAAATACAAAAAGCAGGAAAAGAAAGAAAACGAACTTTCCTTAAGGTGGGTCTTGGGTTGCAGATGGTCCAGTGATTTGAAGATGTGGAAGCAAGTTGGATTACTAGTTAAGGGATGGCATGCCCCATGGGTTGGATTGAGTGGAAGGCGGACCAAGGCGAGGGATTTACGAGCCATAGTTTGTGGACTGAATTTTGTTTTTCTTGCCTTTTACTGATGGATCGATGCCGACCTATCATTGATTCTGCAAGAGAAACCTCATTTAATGGAAAAAATCTGTTGATATAAAAGAGAGTTTCAAATCATTACGAGGCTAACTGAACTTTTTCTGCCCTCAAGAAATATTTCAGAAAAATGGCTAAAATTCTACCATGACCAAAGTTGCAAAGGTAGAGTGCAATGCTTATAATTATTTGCAAAGTAGCATTTTTAATGAACCGGTGGATATCTTTCCCAACATAGATGATGGTTTAACTGCAATAATCAATTTAAATTACAAATAATCAATTTGATACCCTTTTTTTTTCAAAAATTAAATAAATTGATTGATAAGTAAGAGGATACAAGCTTGATGCCACTATTTTGATGGGGAAAGCACACTTTTTGGTACGATAATTGACATTGCAAACAGCTAGTGGTGAATCCTCACACTAAAGTTAGCAATGCTAATCAGAGAAAATAAGTGGATATGGCCTTATCATAATAATAGAAGTGTAAAGATCATAATGGAAAATTGGTCAAGATCCCAAGAAAGTGAACAAGATGATGCTCAGTAGATAGCAGATGGACCAAAGAAATTCAGCACAAGAAAACTGCACAACTCTTCTACGAAAGGAACCAAATACTAAGTTGAGGTGGACGAATATGGCTTGGACTAAGGGTATCAGTCGTGCTCACTCTTTTGCCCTATGGTTCGGAATAAATGGAGGACTACTTACAAAGGATAAGATCAAATCCCCTATCAATTCTCTGAATTGTGACCTTTGTAACTCTGATCAGGAAACAATGGATCATATTTTAACAAAATGCGGGTACACCAGGAGAATTTGGAGAGGATTGCAGGGAGTTTTGAATATAAGCATATCAGCAGCCCCTTGGGATGAGATATCCACTTGTTTAGGGAATCTGAAAATGGAAAACAAAACAGATTATAAAGTACTAAAGATTAGTTGGGCTTCAATGGTGTATCACCTCTGCCAACAAAGGAATTGCATAATTTGCAGAAAAGAGATTAGAAGCACGTAGTTATTCTATCTAAAAATTATACTTCAATGAAGACTCTGCTTGATAGCAAGAGTGATTGCTGCTAATCTCTCCACCAATATGAAGAAAAGATGGCTATTGGATTAAGCTACTTTACCAAACTGGTTACTAGGAATCATAACTTGTAATCAAGAGCTCTTGTACCTATAAAGGCTGTATATAGTCTCTATTTAATGAAATTAATTACTTAAAAAAAAAAGGTTAGGCTTGATGCCAACAATTCCAATTTTTTAGTCGAGCCATTAAGGAATACAATAAATAAAATTACTAAGTAACAAAGAGATAGGCAAAAATAGTCTACAGTCACTACATATTAAAGATCACTACAAGTATAATTGTATTATGTAACAAACAAGATGCTGCTTCAAAAAGAAATTTGGGTGTTTAGTTTCTAAGTTATTTCCAGCTAAGAGCCACATATATAATCAAATGTAATAGCCAATTAAGATTAAGAGTTGCATCCCTAAGACTCAACTGAACAAAACTACTTAATCTCTTTGTATTTTATCAAATATTTCTTAGGAGGAAGCTAATAAACAATTGTAGCTCTTATGAGGTTGATCGATCATGAGTTGCTTACTTATCTAGGATTCTAGCTATAAGGCAACTTCCTCTTTAGAATTTTCCATTGATATGTGCCGTTAGGCGTATACAAATCCTTATTTTACTTTCAAATTTATTAATCAATTTAATATAGAACAAATTAGAGTCGATCCTACGAAGAAAGTTAATTTACTGATTTAGTCTAAGTTAATTTACTAATTTAGTTTATTACTTATAATATGACAATTATATCCTACTAATTTCACTCAAACGAAAAGAATTCAATCCTAAAGGAAGAAACATGATTAATGTACTAACACATAATATCTTCTTTAACCACAATTATTAATATGCAACATTAAAACTTAAGAAAATAAACTTGTAATACATTCTTAGAACTACACAATCAATATTCTAGAGCTAGATATCATTTTCTTTTTCACTAAGTTTTAATCATCCAATATATATATATATTACTGAACTTTTTAATGTGAAACCAAGTCATACAAATCCAAAATTTTCAGTAGATAACACCCGCTTCATCTTGTAATCCTTTTACAGTAATCCTAATTTGGTATTTACACATCTAATTCAATTAACACACATATCTTTGCATACAATAAAACAACCTTTCTATGAATTAATGAACCACTAAAAGACAAATTCCATACCTTCCATAACTATATTAATCAACATATTTGTATGAAATATCCAATTCATAGTACTTTTGCGCAAAATACATTAAACTATGCTATTTTTCAAGTTGAGAAGAGATTAAACATACATAATAAAGCACATCTAAAGGAAAAATAAAAACTTGGATAGTTAGGATGAAATCTCTAGCAAAGTACGAAATCAATAAAGATTTGATCATCTTTATTTATCATGAATCAATAATTATGTTCAATTTTTAAAGTTCAATCTAATTCACAACATAGGATTAATAATCCCACTTATCCTATGTTAAATATAATACTTGTAATCATAATTCAAAAGAAATTTAGTTAAGTTGTCCATATTTATCCAATTATCCTCATGTATAATTTAACCTTATCAATGAGCTGAAATTAGGAAAAGTTCGAAAACCAAATCAATGCAAAATAAAGAAACCTCATAAATATAACTAAGTCAATAGGTAAATAAAAAAGGAGGATTGTGACTCAAATCGAGTCTAGAAATCAAAGAAATAAAACATAAATCTAATCCAATATTTACAGATGAACAAGCATGTTTTAAATTTTAGTTTGGTCATGCAATTTTGACATATCCAAGATAATCCGAGACATTTAACAGGTTGATGTAGAAAACCAACTAGATGGTTTTTACCTGTTCCTTTTAAATCTTTAGAATTGGACTAGCTCAATTTAAACATCAAAACACGTTAAGCATAACGAAATGCAATCAATAACCTAAATTTGTTCAACAAATGCAAAAATTCCAACTCATATAACTCTAAATGGATAACTAATTCTGGTTATCATATTCAAATAATTAGGGATGTCTCCAATCAAATAAGAACATGAATAAACAAAATTAGAAATTTCAGTAATTGATAATATTAGATCATCTTAGAATAACCTAAATTATTACAGAAAAATGATATCCTAAATATTCAAAACAACATGTTTAAACTGAAATTTTAACAAGTAATTATAACTAAATCTTGAAAAATCATAAATAAGGAGAATAAGGGATTACGAACACTCATTGAAGTGCTCCACTTTCAAACCTCAGAATAGGCATTTCAAAGTCTAAAAAATGCCTCCACCAACTTTAAACTAGCTCAAAACAAGTGGGGAATGGTTCCTTATCACCCCCAAACACTCATTACAACAATTCCCAATTTTAACCTGCCTTGGAAGAATGACAAAACCTCTCAGAGCTCTCAACCTTGCTTGAATGTTTTCTTGTCTTTCTCCCCAACTGTTGTGTTAGTTTTATAACCTTTAAAAGATCCCCAAAGACCACAGCTTATTGGATTTTCGATGCATTTCTACTTATCTCTTCAATTTTGAAGAGATTTGATGGAGATAAAGTCAGGTTATTGAGTCTCCTTCTCCCCTCCGATGCTACTTTCTCATTTTCCTCTTTGTTTTGTGATTGTTTTCATTGTTACTGGCTTGTTATGTTTTCTCTTCTCTGTTGCTATGTCAATTCATTTTCTCCTTGGTTGCCACTTTGTGTTTTGTTTTCCTCTTGGTTGTTGGCGTTTTGTTGCTTCTTCTCTACTATTGTGTTTTTCTATTTTTCTCTGCTGAGTTGTTTTACTATTTCCTCTGGTGCTTTAGTTACTACTAGGTTATTTTATTAGAGTATCTACTGCATTTGTCTTTCGCTATGCGTTTTGCTTCTTTTCTCTACATTTTGGGTTGTTTCTTTTTCTTCTAATGGGCTT
>JANSVA010000006.1:15678522-15703910 GCA_025504915.1 Erythroxylum reticulatum
CCAATTCTAAAGCAAAGGTAAGAATAAATTGGCTTATGGATGAAGATGATAACACAAAATTCTTTCACGCTTTAATTATTGCTAAAAGAAACAAGAATAAAATCCCAATGCTACAAGATATGAATGGGGTAGTACATACTAATTAGAAATAATTAGAAGATATTACTTTTAACTTCTTTAAAAATTTGATAGGTAATATTAGAGGTAGGGACATTAGTTGGGCCATAAAAGATAGGATAAAATAGGAAGTGAGGGACTTCTTAATGAGACCATTCATTCATCAGGAATTAAAACAAGTTTTATTCACTCATCATCCCTCTAAATCTCCTAGTCCTAATGGGTGCAGTGCACATTTCTTTAAAGACATTTGGGATATTATAGGTGGATTACTAACTAAAGTTACACAAGAATTTTTTTCTCTTCCTCAAAGATGCTCAGGGAGATAAACAAGACATATATATATATATATATATATTCCAAAACCCTTTCCTCAATTCTCGACTATAGACTAACTTGCTATTACAACATAGTGTATAAGGTGATCTCTAAACTAATGGCTAATAGACTTAAGTATGCTTTGAAAAGGCATATTAACCAACCTCAAAGTGTTTTTTTACTAGGCATACTCATTGGTGATAATATACTGCTTGTCCAGGAGCAAATAAAGGATTATACATCTAAAAATTCCTTAAAAGTTATGCATTAAATATTTACCTTTTTAAAACCTTTGATAAAATCAAATGGGATTTCATTGAAAGATGCCTTCTGGCATTTGGATTCCTTTCTCAATTTGTAAAGTGGATTAAGGAATGTCTTTTTATTGTGACATTTAGCTTCCTTATCAATGGAGTTCCCTTTAAAACCTTTAGTGACACTACGGGAACAAGGTAAGGAGACCCTCTCTTCCCTTACCTATTCACATTGGTAATTGAAGCACTACCCAAGCTCTTACATGCTTTCACATTTGATAATAACAGATTTAGGTATCACCATAAATATAAAGAAATGAAACTTAACCATTTGGCTTTTACTAATGACTTAATGCTTCTGTGTGGGGCTAACACCAATTTAATTGAGCTAATTATGATAATTCTAGAAGAATTCTCCAAATGTTCTAAATTGCAAGTAAACTTCACTAAGAGCAATATGTATTTATCTTTTGATGTGCAGAATATGGATGTGCTCAGCAGATTCAATGGGTTGAATCTTCAACTATCTCCCTTTAAATATCTAGGAATTCCCATTACCATAACCAAACCAAAATTTGCAGATTGCATCCTGCTGCTTGAATCCTTTAAGGCTAGGATCAATTTATGGCAAAATGGATTCTTATCCCTTATAGGTAGATTGGTGCTTATCAACTTAGTTCTTAAAAGTTTACATGTAAGTTAGATTGCTCATCTAGTCCTACCTAAAAGAATTATTAGGGACACTGAAAAATGTATCAAACATTCCTATGGTCTGGTAAAGTAGATAACTCTAAAGTAGTTAAAGTTAAAAGAGATGAAATATGCAAACTTAAGAAAGAGGGTGGCCTTGGAGTCATTCTAATGACACTTATACAAAAATTCCCTTTAACCAAGAGAGTATAGAGAATGATCATGGACAAGGAAACACTATAGGCCAAATGTATTAATGAGTTCTACCTTAGGGAATCTAGCCTATGGCATCTAGAAGTTAATATAAAACAATCTTGGATTTTTGCTCAATTGCTCAAGCTAAGGGATCAAATATATCCATAGATCAAACATTAAGTGAGAAATCAAGAAAAATCTTAGTCCTAGTTTGATAACTAGAATGATTAGTACAGTCTAATAAATAAAAGTGAATTGGCCCATCTCACCTTCGAAATCCCTTTGAATGCTAAAGTTAGCACAATCATATAGGATGGTTCTTGTAAGTGTAATTTCAAGGGCTCCAACTACCTGATGAACATTTTACCTAGCTTAACCAATCAATCAATAAGGATACAGTTGTCTAATTAGCTAAAAACTCTAGAGTATACACAAATTCCTCATGTTATGGAATATGTAAACCTTACTTACAGGAAATATCACAGTATGATCTAATCTAGAATAAAACAATCATTCTAAAAGCTTCGATGATCAGTTAGTTAGTGATAAAAAATAAAATGAGAACAAAAGTACGTTGTTTGGGAACTATTTTAATAGCCAAATACCCCCTGAGAGGATATACAAATGCCACACAAAACAATCCTAAAACATACCAAGATATTCCAAAAATTCATTGAAAATAAGATAACATACTTCACATTCATACTTTGTTAAGTTATATACAGAACATCATGTAAATATTATACTCAATGTATACATGCCTTACATACAAATACATCTTGTATTATAGTTATTAAAAACCATTTATAAGTCATTACAAACCATTATACAAAATACAATGTCTCAACACATTGAAATACAACTTAAAACTTAAACATAGCATTTTCCAAAATCATTTCAAGTCCTTTATTGGCCATTACTGTTGTCCTAGCCTTAAGTCTTCTTATCAGAACCTACACGAAGGCAAAACTACCATGCTAAGCACATAGCTTAGGGGGAATAACCAAACAAGATACATAATGGCAACTATTTCTAATAGTCATCTAACAATCACATGTACTGAATCATGTCATAGTAAACAATCTTTAATTGTCCAAATTAAAAAGTAATCCAAACTTTATTTGCATCAGAACAGAATATAACATATCAATATAGGAAATACTGAACAGAGTATAACATATCAGAATAGGATATATTGAACAAAATATAACATATTAGAACATAACATGATTACATCAGAACATAATATACAAGTCTCAGAATAGGATATAACTATGTTAAAACATAACAGAACTTGTAACAAATCAAAATATATCTGGCACCAAATCATAACTTATCTTATATTAGATCAGAGATTCTCTTGTATCATATCAAATCATATATAAAAAGATAATACATATTAGCCTGCTAGTCCTTTTTACATAAGTGGATATCGGGACCAGAACAAAAGATACTTATGATTGGTATCTCAAAACAGAAGAGACTTAAGTCTTTGAAATAAAAGACACTAAAGTGTCTAAGATTAGAAGAGACTGCGATGTCTAATACAGAAGACACCAAACTGTCTAGATACAGAAGACACCCTAATGTCTAGTCATAGAAGCAGTTGCAAATCATTCTAGGCGTGCCTATTTACCTACAACTAGGACTTGATAGTTTTAAAACAACACATTTTACGTTTCAGAATTCTCATGTAAAAGATATATTGCAAAACATATAACTTTATTGCATTTTTCTCAACTTGAACATATTTATTCACAATTGATCAAACTCAACATGCTTTATAAACATAAGCATCTGCAATAATGCACCAATGGATACATTAAGTAATTATATATTATATGTGTTCACACAAGTTTCCAATTCACACACATTACTAAAATCCTTTGGAACACATTTATGTTCATAAGAAAACATTCTTCTTTAAACAAATCATATATTCCAACATTAAATACATTGATATCAAACATTACATTCCTTAAGTTATCACCTCAATTGACAATCCAAAGCTTATTCAACCTTTAATTGACTAATCCCACATCAAACTAGATTCATTTCAAGCCTTAATTAAGTTCAAAAATACCATTTTAAAGTGTCTTATCCTTATATGATTCAACAATTTCACAAAACAGAAATTACCATGTTAAAACCTTGTCCATGATCGTAGGGTACATTCCCACGATCGTGATAGAAGCTAATGCATCTGCCCACAATCATGGAATGAGTGCCACGATCGTGGACTACCCATTTCCCTGCAAATTTCCAAATTCAACTCCTTCATTACACATTCCAAGAACCTTCATTTCAATCCATGTATCATCCTCAATTATACCTTAACTTTGCATTAATTCCTCATCAAATTCATGTCCAATTCCAATACAGAAATCATTCATTAAGCAATTCACAATCCATGATCTTTCATGCATCAAAATTAAAATAGAATTTGCAATACAAGTATCACTTTTCCAAAACTCATCTATCATGATCATAACACATGTTCCATGCCAATTCAATCATCACTAAACTTGTATTAGTACATGCTATCAAGTTTAGAATTCCCTTACTTGTTTTACTTCAAATTCCTTCTTCAAAGAACCAAGTAATCTAGCCCTTCATGTAACCAACACACTTCCAAAATCAAGGTAGATGTAGGAAAATCTTAACACCAAGATGATAACAACATAGAAGGTAGTATAAGGTAGCTTTCTTGATGCAGTATCATGCAAGGATTCCAAGTGATGATGATGCAAATTGAAGCAAAAATTCTAGGAGTAATGAGTAAATGAGAGGTTTCAGTGATGAGAGATGAAGATGGTGAAGAATAAGCAAAATAGAAATTACTCCAACAAAAACTTGTCTCATCCAATGCTATGTGTCATCAAATTGTAACAACATATATCACTATGCATGTTCTTCATTTGTTCCATATATGAGCTGCCAAATGTCACCAATATATTAGGCCATTTGTCACTCACTTATTGCTGCCACTTGTCAACTTATTAACTATACCATTTGTCACTTAATTTTCCATGTTAAATGTTACTAATTCATTGGCTTAGTCATTCAAATTTTCATGTACCAACTTATCTTGCCACTTAACATTTTCCTAGTCCAAATGTACATTTTAATGCCTTAATTCTCTAATGGTAATAATTAATTCCAAGTCACTAAGTATGATCCATTCAACTAAAAATTCAAGACATATACAATTCACATTCAATTCATATCACAATTTTAACACCTATCATATTTACTTTCATGAACATGTAACATTTCTACTAAGGAATAATTTGGGGTCTTACAATTATGATCTTATTTTTAATCTTTGTAATGAGCCGAGAGAGAATAAAAGCCATCTCTTCTTCTAATTTAGCTTGTAGCGCTCCCTTACCGTAGGGTACATAGCGGGATGCCCGGAGGTCATTCCAATACATAACCTAGGATAAGGGCAAGCTACGTTCAATTACTACAATCACTTCACATGACATCATATCATTATTAACTTATGAAGCATCAATAGAAAATCACAATATTTTAAAAACCATCTTTTTCTCATTTCATTGCACAAAACCAAAAGTCTACATTGTGTCTTTCAACCTTTACTACATGTACATTATCAAAACCTAGTACAAAAGTACTACATGAAAGAGGAAAATATATAAAATCTATCTAAGTCGTCTAAAAATCTCAGCTGACTGACCTTTGAGCCATGACTTCTCTTGCCAAATTACAATCTACACAGCTGGTAGAGCCTCTCAGTAGCTAGAGTCGTCTCTTGGTCCTGAAAAGTCAACATTGGAATTTTGGTGAGTTTTGTGAACTTAATGAGATAACCATCATCGATGGTTCACTCAATTCATGCAGCACATCATTTCACATAACATATAATCACATTTCACATAATTAATCATGTATCACATTTTCACTTAAGCATAGGCAATTTTTCATTTTAATAAATCAAACATACTTAACAAAAATACATATGAAATGTTCACGAGACTCTTTTCCAATTATTACGTTGTTGTGACCGAGTGCCTAAACTGTCCCGCATTCATTTTGGATACCAGGCTCATCGATAACTGTCCCTTATCCAATAAAGATACAGGGCTCATTTTACATAGTGAGCCTTAGGCTCTTAATCACTTTCTGAGTTCAAGATTCCTTTTTTTCACACTTTGAGCTTTAAGGTCTGATCAGTGGCTGCTCTGGTCATAACTGCCATTATCTGATTGTGCATTCATGTATGGAATGTGTCTATCATAATCAATCATATTATGAAGCACATAGTTCGTCACATTCACATTCAAGCAGCACTTCAATAACCCATTCCAATATCACAGTCATCGGACCTTTATTGTCTGGAATCAATAATAAAAACACATTTATTCAATCATTTCTAACAGAATTTAAGCAAACGAGTAATTAAGTGAGACCATCTAGGTTACTCACAAGTCACTCCTGAAGCTAATACCTGGAAGTTTCGGTAACGTCTGGATGTTGACGTTCCACTTGCTCCTCTATATCACATAATAAACGCATATCAAAATTTGCACACTTATAAGTGTTTATTAATGCACATGTATGTATATGAAAGATGCACAATGCATGTTCATGGCAATCCTAGGTATCTATCCATTATTCTCATCATGTAAACATTTGTATTACCAATTCAGATAAGCACCATGTATACTTATGGTCTATATCCCAATAAAAACATAAGAATCACAAGTCATAACTTATTGATCAAAATTTTAGATCTTTCCCAAAAACTAACTTTTGGATATACTATTCTTGATCATTTAGACAATGCAAATGGGGAAATTTGAGAACACTTTCTTCTATAAAATTTCTCCCCTATGTCTTACGTTTCCAATGACGCCAAGATCATTCAATTTGATTTAATATTGTGAAACTTATACTCCAATATTTTCGGATTGCTTTTATTCTAAGACAATACCTTATACTTAACTTCCACCCAAAAATTGAAACTCTTATAGTCCAATTTTATTTCTTCATATCTTTTGTATCCCTATGTCTCTAGTTTACTCTAAATCAAGAGTTGATCCATTTGGATAAGTATATAAAAAGATATGTCCAAAATACTAAAACATGTTCAGTGCAGGAAAAGGTTTGCCGCGATGAACTTCTGGAAATCCGCTGCAGCAAACTCCTCCAAAGAAGAATTCTCATTAAATTTTCACAAGTTCGCTGTAGTGAAACCTAAAGTTGGTCGTGGCAAACTTTACCTAAAAGAAATCCTAGCTAAATCCTTCAAGTTCGTTGCGGAAAAGCAAGGAGTTTGTTGTGGTGAACTTTCACAGAAGCAAACCCAGTTTTTCAAATTGATGTCAGATTTTGAGACTCTTCTACACAGATTTTGATTTCAACTTCTTCATAACAAATGTAGCTATACATCTCTAGTTTAATCCAAATTAAGAATCATCTCATTTGGATAACTATAGAAAAATTATAGCTAAAAGACTAAGGCATACTCAATGGATAATTTCTAGCCAACTATCTTCAAACTTTCTAGATTTTTATACCTAACCTATCTTATACAAAGATCACCATTTTCTACTTCATTTACTCCCCATTTTTAACTCCATTTCATCTCAATATCATTCACCAACAAGGCATGACCTAAATTGGATCATTAACCTAAAAACAAGAAATGTTCATGTACCTATTCACCAACTCCCAGTTCTCATTAAAACATCATTTTCACAACCAATCCATATTAAAAACATATTTAGCATAACTCATAGTTTTCTTACTCCTCATATAAAACATCAATCCTCCACAAAAATAACTCCTAACCCATTATTTAGCATTTGTATGAAACAAAACATCTCTGTAGCTCATTACTCATCAAGCGTATATGTATAAGCCAAAAAAATTCACAAACTCTTCATCATCCACGACACATACATACACAAAGCACCATTTCATGTATTAACCTCTAACTATAATCATAAATGCTCCATTTCACATTGTCCAAAAAAAATTAAAACATAAATTACTTGATTTAGCTACCAAATCTTCAAATTCTTCAAGAAAATAAAAATACCTAACTTCAAACACAATCCACGATCATCACCATCTTTAGGGTTGGAAGGCTAGGGTTTTTAGTGGGAATGAAAGAGAGAGCAAGGTGGAAGAGTAGCAAGTGGAAGATGAGTGGGCTAGCTAGGTTCAACATGAATGGAGGTTGGAAGAATAAAAATCAAGAAGAAGAAGAGAAGAGAAGCTACGAAGTAGAGAAGAAGATGACCAAAAACAAAACACCATTGGCTTTTTAAAAGAGAACATCGTGAGAGAGCAAACAAAAGGGGGTTCCTTTAATTAAAAAAAATCAACTTAAGACATATGTCACTTGCTCCAATTTCTAAAGCATTAAAATAGACTCCTTCATTTAACTAGTCCAATCAATTTCGATTTCTACTCCAATTGTCCCCCAATTTCCAATGGCACTCGTGAATAAATCCTAAAGTTACTTATCAAAATTTCCATTTCCATTGAACATTAATTTCTACTACCATTTATTAATAGTTTTGCCATTTGACAACTTTCCTATTCCAAAAATACCTAACAATTTTTAGAAATTTTTTTCCCAAAATTTCAAAAATTCTAAATCAACAAATACAATCTCCAAATCAATTTTAAACACATAAAAATCACAATTTTCAATAGAAATCACATTTAGAAACAATTACACCCGAAATGTCCATGAATGCATGTACAATCATTTTTATTTGCAAAAATTCACTATTCATGTGTATATGCATGAACATGAAATGCATTTTTAATCTCTCATTAATCACTCATATTTATTATTCTAGCCTCCCCGCAGGTAATGGGATGTTACGTAACTACTTGAGGACCATTTAGAACAATTTGCAACATATTATGTAGGTGTATTATCCCACTAATAAATGGTCAAGTATCATATCATGGGTCGTCAATATAACTAAATCCCTTAAGCAAGATGGGATTGAACTTTCATTTCTTCAATCTAGTTAATTTGGAGAGAAAAATGGTAGATTATACAAAGATCAAGCTATTGAGAAGTAGATTATAGCTGATAAGACATTAAACTAAAGTAGGGAAATTTTGATTGCTAAAGACATTCACGCCAAGATTAGTAAAGGAATAAGGAACAAATGGAACCTTTAGGATATGGCTAATATGGTCAAATTGATGCTTGGTCTCATATTATGTATTGCTCTTGGTCATTGTAATGTTGTTTATGCTTAGATTGTGTTAATAAAATTCCTTATTTACTTTTTTAAAAAAATTAATAAAAAATTTGACCTGATATTAACTCAAAATTCTCCCGTATAATTTGATACACTAATTTTTAAGCAATACAAAATAATTTTATATTATCTTTCAATCATGACAGTAAAGTATAATACTTAACAAAATATTCTTCATGTAATAATTAACTTCCCCATTTCCCCATACAAGTCAAAATTTCAGTGAAAACAAATATTAATTGTAGCTTTAAATGTGAATATCTTGTGGTTTGTAGTTTATGGACTAGCCATGCCTTTAGAGGCTTAGAGAAAAACTATTATTGTAGCTAAGGTGGTAGCAGCTCCTTTCATATGGTTTTAGAAAGATATCAGTCCCTAAAAATATAAAAGTTTAGAATATGCCTGCCATATATATCATTAGATGCATATTCTGCTGGCCATATATCTGAATTGGTTGATAGAATTATACTATGTGCTTGCTTCCTTAATAGCTTAACATATGGAGGTGACCTCCTAACTAGTAGAAAACAGATTAATTCAAGAGGAGAAGGATGTGGGTATAGTTGATAGTCTTTGTTACAGTGGATCTCGAAATAATTAAATTAAGTTGCTTAATAAATGATGAACTACAACAAAGTAAGTATGAGATAGACAACATAAACAAATTCAGGATCCAATGTTTTCTAACATACTCACTTAATTTAATGTTTTATATGTCTAGCATTTATTAGAGAAGTCATATGGGAGTAGTCAAATAAGGACAAGGTGAATGGAAAAAAAACTATCTCACGAAAGATCAATCATCTTATTAGTAGGATTATATTTATAAAAAATAAAATGTTTAATTATTATTCAAACTGAGTAATATATTTGTAATTATTGTTAAATTATAAATTTAATATCATGTATTTTGTTTTACATAAATAAAAATATGAGAAATAATGATATGTAAATATGATAAATCATTAACATCTATTATTAATTACTTAGAAAAATAATGGATAAGAATTAATTATTTTATTTATTATTATTATATAAACGAGATTTTGATTTACTATCATATTAAGAGCGTTTCCCTTCCTTCTTTAAGGCTTTGGCCTAGTACTTAAAGCCCCTAAAAACTCGCAAGGAAATAAAGCCCATCAAATGGTTGTAAATGAATGGCTACCCAAAAATTCTCAACCATTAAAACAAAGTGGACCAACTTTGTTCTTGCAATGAAAATCAAAAGTTCAAACATTATTGGGCACAAAAAAAAGACGAATGCATTTTAGGAATCTCCCAATTATCTATAGATTTTCAAAGTTTTCTACTATTGCCTAATTGTTGTTCATGATCCTATCATTGGTACAAAGGTTGGGATACACTAGGGATAGAACATCAGCCTACCTGAGGAATGGATACTTAAAGGTGCACAGATCCATGTCCACAAGTGTCTTTGAGTCCAAACGCCAAAGTCAAATAAGTAAAACAATATCTCAATGACAAGGTAAAACTATCTTTTGCTACAAAATATATAAGCCAAAGAATCAATGACAGTGTTTTAACATTAACCATTGACCTAGGAAGAGTCTCTAGGATTCCATATGTGATCAATTACCCACATTCTCCCCCAACATCTGCATCATTCTCTTCAATAACTAAAAATGTGAATGATGAACTGTATGTCCTAGAAAAAGATTTTGAGGTGAACAAAAAATTTTACATTATCATTTTTACTCTTTAGAAAACAAAGAAAAAATATTATAGTTTTTTAACAATTTCCTAGAAAAACAAAAGCAAATTAAAGAAAAATACTAAGAATTTGTCAACAACCATAAAAATACATATTCTATTATTTGATTGGTTTGAAATGAATGCCCAGGAAAATAACATAAAATATTCTTTTAGAGTCATTAAAAATAGTAAAAAAAACAAAGGTGTAGGAAATTACAATATGAGAGAAATTGCAGTCAGAAAACCCTCATTTCTATGAATTTAGGATTCCTTACAAACAAAACATAGTGGAAGCATCCCTCTTAAAAATCAAAAATGAAAATGAAATTGTGAATCCTAAAGATATCAAAAACATTATGTGTTAGAACAATTACACCAATACTTATTTTAATTCTCTATAAGGACGACTGTCTAGAATAGAGAAAAGTTTAGAAAATCCCATAGTGATCACCAAAACATAATATATTAAGACCCCAATCTTTAAGCCTTACAAAGTGACCAATAACAATTTGAGCCAATTTAGGATAATGAACAATTAAAAGTTCTTAAACTCCATCCAAAACTAATTGGACAGGATTAACGAGAACATAGTCTCTAATTCTTTGAAACCCTCAACATCTCAAACTTTAAACACCATCTAAACTAGGAGTCAAACTAGGGTCAAAGCTAATAACTTCCAATAAGTGAACACGATTGATCAAGAAAGCAATAGTGAAACTGAAAAGCTTCAACCTCCTTCTCTAATCATAAACAAACTTCATTAGCAACAAAAATATTGGACAAAACACATTGCCCCCAATATAGACATAGATCAAGAGCCCAATGTCATACAATAGACTAAGTATAATGCATTTTTTGTCTATGAATGTAACATTGATGGAATGTCCAAATACAACATTTTAAATGTTCTCCAATAAATGATAATGGTAGTCAATGCTTATATAACCTAAAAAGGAACCTCTGAACATGCAATCACTAAGCTTTTAATAGAAAAATTTTTCAGACAAATGAAATGTTGGTGGAATTACCACCTAACTAAATCTCAAAGATTAGAAATCCTTAAAGCTGTTAGGATTAATGAAGAAGGTAAGATCATTTTAGAAGAATATAGGAGCCTATTCAAGATATAGTCCCAACCTTATTTTTAGCAATCTCTTTATATTCTATAGGAGACTCTTCATATTTGAATGATAAAAGTTCTGAATTATATCAAACCTTAGGCGAAAAAAAACCTATGATTTCAACTGGTATAAAAATACATTCTTTACTAGAACAATGCTTAGAGAAGATTCAAATTAGCTCTTTTGGAAGGAAAAATTCTTAGCAAAATTTCTTCCATTATTAGGTGAAAAAGTGAGAAACAAAATTAGAGAAACCCATAATGATCAAATCCCATATAATAGATTAACCTATACTGAACTTACTAGCTAAGCCTAATGTGAAAGTCTAAAACTTTGCCAAGATATGAACTCTAAAAATAATTGAAATATAAAATGTTCAAAACTAAAAAGGAATTAGGATCTTTATACCAACAATTTGATATTTCCCAAAATAGTAGCAAAAACCTTGTAGAGACTCTAGTAATGACCAACATAACAAAACCCAAAATAAATGCCATAAAAAATATAGAAAATTCTAAAAAAAATCCAATCCTAATAGGAAATATATGAACAAGCCTCTAAACTTCCCCTTAACATCAAAATTTAAAAATATTATGTGCTTTAGGTGTAATAATAAAGGGCACACAACTAGATATTGTAAAATCAATAGGAAAATCCAAAATTTAGATTCAGACAAAAAAAATCATTACACAAAAAATCTAAGCCTTAATAATTTCTAATAATGAGTCCTCTGAATAATATTTTGATGAAGATATTGAAAATAAAGCCTTAGGATTAGAAACAAACAGCTCAACAAGCAGTAATGAAATGATAGAACAATCAAATTTAGACAAACAACTTAATGTACTGAAGAAAGACTAAAAGTTCCTTTTAGAAGTTATAAACCACACTCATAAGCCCCTATTATCAAAAGAATATCTGAACTCCAACATTCCTTTGAAACCCCTTGTTAAAGCCTATCTTCAACATCTTCCAATACCTACAATTTGACCAACATCTTATATAAAGAAAATAAAAACTAGAACTAAAAACCTACACTTTTTAGGCATTAACGAGAAATCACAGTGAAAAAATAAGAGTTGAAAATACTCAAACAAAAACAAAAGGAAGACATTGAAACTACTAGGAATTTGCTTCAACAAATCAAAAGAGAAGAATGTGAGTTAGATGAAGAAATCAATGAAAATCTTGAACTTAATACCAAAAAATTACTCGAAGATTTTCTTTTCATTTTTAACTAAATTACTTTTAAAATATATTTGATTAGAATAACCCTGAAGGTGAGCAAAGACTTTAATATAGACATTATAGCATTATTTAACATAGGAGCTAATTTGACCTGCATTAAACAAGGAATAATCCCTATAAAACTATTGTCAAAAAACCCAAGAAAGACTTAAAGATGCTAACGCCTCAAAGTTTAGGATAAAAACTTGATGCCTAAATTTGTCAAGGTGAATTTTCTATGAAATTTTCCTTTATAATTGTAGCAAATATTCATCACATGGTTATCTTAGGAATCCTTTTCATAAAACCGATTAACCCTTACATTATGATTCACAATAGTATCTAAAAATAATTAAAAAAATTGTGCTTTTCTTTCATAGAAAAATTAAGAAGTAGGAACATCAATCTAATCAATGTTTGTTCTATTTATGAAAACCAATTAAACAACATCATTGTTACAACATACAAACAATTGACATATTTAAAGAATGACATTGCAATAGAGAGAATAGAAACCAATTATGATGTGTGCAAACAAAAAAATAGAAATTTGTAAAAGTTTATCGAAAGTGAAATTTGTTCTGATTTGCCCAAAAAAAATTTGGAATACAAAACAACTCACCATGGATTTGCCTTATGAAGAGGATTTTGATGAAAAATAAATTATGAAAAAAACTAGGCCTATCTAGATGACAAAGAGTTAGAATAATTCTATAAAAAAGAGCTCAATGACTTCTCTAGAAAAAATGTAATCCTTACGTCTAGATCTTTATGAAATTGTGCAGTTGTCTATATGAATAAGAATTCCAAGAAAGAGAGGAGAGTACCCAGCTCGGTAATTAACTACAATCCTCTCAATAAAAGCCCTAAAATGGATTAGGTATCCTATTTCAAATAAAAAGGAATTGTTTAAGAGATTATAGAATACACAAATCTTTTCAAAATTGAACATGAAATCTAGATTTTGCAAGTCCAAATAAATCCTAAAGATATGTACAAAATTGCTTTTACTGTCCTATTCAGTTAGTATGGGTGGAAAATAATGCCCTTTTGGATCAAAAAAATGCCCCTTACGAATTCCAGAGAATTATAAATGAAATATTTTCCCCTTATTTTGAATTTTCCATTGTTTGTATTGATGATGTCTTATCTTTTCCTCGTTTTTAGAACAACAGTTCAAATATGTCAAGACATTCATTCACATCATTAGGAAAAACGATTTAGTAGTGTCAAAAATCATACTGAGCCTTTTCCAAAAGGTTTCTAGGACATTACCATTATAATCATTGAGAGAACCTTAGAATTCAGTAACAAGTTTCCAAATGAAATCATTGACAAAAAACAACTGCAAAGGTTTTCAGCGAGTCTGAATTATCTTATGGATTTTCATTTGAACCTAAATAGGCTCTACAAACCTATTCATGATAGGTTGAGAACAAAACAAAGTCTTGGTCAAAAGACACACAAGCTTAATGAACCAAATCAAACCAATGGTCAAAGACATTCCATTTTGCATTTAGCTAACCCAAATGCCTTTAAAATTGTTGAAACAAATGCTTTCAATCTAGGATACAGAGGTATCTTAAAGCAAAAAGTGAATGGTAAGGATCAAATAGTCTAATACACATTGAAACGTTAGAATCCTACTCAAAGCAATTGTTTAACAATCAAAAGGGAAAATTTTTCCATTGTTTTGTACATTTCAAAGTTTCAAGGTGACTTATTAAATCAAAATTTTCTACTTCAAATTGATTGCAAATCTATAAAATAATTTTTTAAAAGATGTTCAAAATATTGCTTTAAAACAAAATTTTTCCAAATGGCAAGCAATTTTGAGTATCATTGATTTTGATATTGAATTTATTAAATGTGAAACAAACTCCATCCTTAATTTCCAACCTGAGAATTTTTGCAATCTAGATCATGATCCTAAGAGCAAAAACCCCTTCTAGAGCCTCTACTAAAAGCCCAAAAAGCCAAGTGAGCCCATCTCTTGCTCAAGTGAGCCTATCTCCTACCCATATGAGCTCATCTACTTCAAATACTATCCCTTCAAAAGTATATAACTAAGCAACTAGTAAAAACTTGGAAAGAGATGTTGGAAGAAGAAAAACAGTAACTTTTCTACCAAAAAAGCATGGTGAGACTTCATCAAACATGTTTGATATTTTTGAGAGTTTAAAGCATCTTTCAACAACTCTAGAGTTGACTATATTTTTGAGAGATTCAGTTGACTAGTGTCCCCAAAAACAAATACTTTCAAAAATGGTCGCTGAAAATGCAACTAGAAATTTTTTTTATATGAGCCAAAATCAAAGAAAATTTCTTCGATAAATTTTTCAAAATATTTTGACAATTGAAAATGGTTTTTATGAACAAACCCTTTTAAAGTGGTCAATAATGTTTTCTGAAAAGGATAGCATAATAAACCTTAGGATTTACCTAAAACCCAAGATTATTATATGCATATCCTTGAAAAACTGAATTTGTAAAAAAGAAGTACCATTATGTTAAACCCGAGAAGACAATTCCTACATATTCCAAAATCAACAAGGTGATTCATCTTATGGAGTGGGGACTTGAGCTATGGAAACCTAAGAAATTTGAAGCTACAATAAATTTTTCTTATTTCCCAGTTATACCTACTACAACTACTAGCAAGCCTTATTCAATACCTTTTTTTTTAATAATGTGACAAATTGCCACTTGCAAATAATATTGGAACATCCTATAGATATTCTTGCAAAAAGTATTATGACTATTGTACTTTCAAAGAAAAATACCAAAAGAAAGTCTATGAAGACATTTTCTCTCTAAGCCTCTTATTTATGCCAAAATTCTTCATTCCATGAGTTTTAGCATGGAAGCATGACTATGAACAAGACCTGTAATTGAATATTCTACTAGTGGTGAGAAATTTTAAGGTGAAATGGTGGGACAAATTCACAAGAAAATAAAGCGCATCATGTGGCTTTAAAAGAATAGCTAGCCTAAAATTCTCAGTTATTAAAACAAATTGAACCAATTTTATTCTTATAACAAAAATCAAAAGCCCAAGCATTAATAGCAGTAGCAAAAGAAAAAGATGAATATTTTGAAATCATAAAGTAACTACTGAAATCAAAATCATCCACAACAACCTCAGAACATAATGAGGACTAAGAACTTGAGCCAAAAGACCAAGAGATTAATTTTGTTAATTTGAAAAAATGTGAACCCAAATACTTTGTAAAATATGAGCCCAACTATTGTACTTTGTATTAAGCCCATCATTAGGGCTAAAAAATCATCTATATTATTTGGAATTACATAAAGTCTGCACCAAAGATAACCACAAGTGACTTCTATAAAGGAGACTAATTTGAAGATGTGAAATGACAAGAAAGGAGACCAAAGAACCTATATGAGGAGGAAGTTCAAAATAAGGGATGGGAGCTGCTTCTTCCTCTCTTTCTTCTCCAAGTTATCCTTAACTCTTGCTCTTCTTAGAGCTTGGATGTCTCCCCTCCTTCTCTAACGCCTTATCCTAGTGCCTAAAGCTGCTAAAGCCTTCTTATTGGCCCTCAAAACCAAAACTTCCTACGAAGCTTTGTCATTTGTAACAACCACCTTGTTTAAGCGAACACTTTGTATTTGAGCCCCCTTTCCTTTCCTTTCTTCTTCAAAACCCTTCAAGCTTTTGTAATGCTTCATATGTACCGAAAAAGATTTGTTTGAAATTTTAACATGAGCTTTAACATGAGTTTATTTTCACTTGTATACTTCTAGCACAGCTTGTAGTGGACTAGTTCTGTCACCTATCGAACTTTTATATTTTTCCTTAATATTTATTATTTGCTCTTTCTATTTGTCTATTGCATCTTGTAGTGGTTGACTCTGCCGCCCATCAAAGTATAATATTATTTATTTTCTTTAATATTTGAGTTATTATTTGTGATGAGTATTGTAACCTGTAGTGGTCGGCACTACCACCCATCATGTTATATATTCAATCCTTGTTCTCATTTGCTCTTATTTGCTTTAGTTTGTGTAATATTTGCTTATATTTTCTTTATTTAATAATTTCTTTTAATGCTTTACTCATGTTATCTCAATATTTGACAAAGCAACACAAAAATATTAAGTAGAGACTTTTCTAGATTGGAAGAGTGACATATAGAGCTCCTAAAATAGGACTTTAATAATGGCAACTTTTCATTTGCAAACCAACTTAGGAATAAGATTAGAACTAATAAGAGTCCTTGAAAAAGGTTCTAAAAAGAAAAAAAATCCAAATTGGAGATCTAAGTAGACCTTAAATATTTACTTATAACTTACCCCATTTTTACCCTTGAAACCTCTTTGAAAAAGTGAGCTTTTCCTTGTCTTTAAAGTGAGCCTTTGACTGTGATTATGGTGGATCATTTGAAAACTTAAGGTTTTATCCTTAAAGCCCTTAAGATCTACCTAGGATCTCTAAATTGGCTTTTTGCCTTTTTAGAACCTTTTTAAGGACTCTTTTCAAGATCTTATTGGTTCGAATCTCATTCCTAAGTTGGTTTGCAAATAAAAAATTGTTATTATTATGGACATGTTATAGGAGTTGTAAATGTTGTTCTTCTAACCTAGAAAGGTCTCCACTTAGTCTTTTTATGAGTTAGCTTTGTCAAATATTAACATGAATAAAGCATTAAGAAAATATTAAATAAAACAAATAAAGACAAATATTAATACAAATTAAAGCAAATAAGAGTAAATGAGAACAAGTATTGAACATCATAACATGATGGGCGGCAATGCGAACAGCTACAAGTTATAATACTCATCATGAATAATAACTCAAATATTAATATCAATAAACAATATTACACCTTGATAGACAACAGAGCTGACCGGCAATTTTGAGGGGCTTGGAGAGGAGCTTTAGGCATTAGATAAAGGCGTTAGAGAATGGAGGACGTTTGAGCTCTAGGAGAGCAAGAACTAGGGAGAAATAATATTTAATATATTAAATATTTTTATATTATGTAATGATATATATATATATATATAATCAATAAATTAAATTTTATTAATGACATCACATAGAAAATGGGTATGATCCTTTTTTTTTTTTTTCAACATATAACCTTTCACAGAAAGAATCCAAACACTTGACAGGAAATTTTTGTACGAATTTATAAATGTTTCATGACGAATTGAATTTGAGTTGGGAATTAATATTCCAGATTCGTGTCATCAAAATTGAGAATCTGCTGGCATCGGATAATTATTACGGGTGCTCAAATCCCCAATCTATACCGAGACTCATTCATGTGCCAAAACAAAACACAGTAAACAAGATCTGCAGGTTTCTAATTGACATGGTTAGTCCAATTGACAAAAATTGGGTGGGCACTGCTTACAATCATGCTTTTGTTTCCCTAATGTATAATCAGTAGATGACAAAGAGTTCCGCAAAAGAGGGAATTAAAACGGGGCTTGGTCCACACATCACTCGAGCGTATATTCAATAAGCACTAGTTGCAGCTATTACTACAATTGCTCAAAGTACTCAGACGATTGCGTCTACGCCACGTAATGCCGTTCGTGATATCTTTATATTCCAAGGGAACGGCATCAACATCTGGTAGTGAAGGTTGCTTTCTCCTAAACACGCTCCACAAATAAAATTTTGCTTGAAATCCTGCGGAGTTCATTTCGGAATGAAGAAATGTTAAAACTTACCAAATTTTGCACATATAGGGGTAATGGAACTATAAATAAAACATGAGGCCTCACTCCAATGCTCCTTTGGCAGTATGTTTGAAGTGAAAATCAACATTTCTGCATTTTTAACCATAGTTCTCATGGCTAACTCTTCGAAAATCATGTGATGTACTAGACCATCAAAGGCCTTTTCATCTCTGTACCAAGAAATAATCCGTTTGTAACAGGAACCAAAATCAATTAATGAGAATAATAGAAAACTTTTTGAATTTGTACCTCTCGTATAGAGGAAAGAAATAGAGAGCAATACTTTCTTGAGTTGGTCCAAACTTATTAAAGCTTTTAGGCCACACAGAAGCCATAGATAACAACTCCACTGGAATTGATTCTGGCAGTGATTTTGCCTCCTCATAAGCTCTAGAGCATGCCATAGTAGACAAATGGCCAAGAAGTCCACCAACAGTAGCAAATTTGAAATGTAAGATACTTAATTTTCCCCTGCCAAATGGCAAAACTGACTAAGACGCTGCCTTTTCCTATAATAATATTAATCCCTGAAGTATGAGGAACAAAAAGAAAGGATAAAAAGTTTTGGAGAGAAGATTTACCTCCAAATTGGGTCTTTTATTGGTTGTGCAAAGACATAACAACTTTGTTCCCCAACCAGAAAAGCCAATCGATTACTTTCAGTTATGTGAGATTCAGCCTTGTCAATGTCTGAAAGTTGCAAATCAAAGGTGGAAAGTTGCATTTTCTTGGTTTCAAGAGAGTCAGCCTCTTTGTCGAAGCTCTCAATTTCATCAAGTTCCCCATGTTTGCAAATGTTCACTCCATTGCCACGCTCATCACTCTCAAAAGACCAAAGGTCACAATTAGTAAGTTGTGAATTATCAGATTGATGAGATTCAACAGCTTTACTGAAGGTGCAACTGTCTAATCTACCCTGTCTTCCAAGCTTCTTATCTTTTCCACCATCTGAATGATTCACCTGAAGGGCCTGAGAGCAACAAATATAAGTTTGAGAGCTTTTGGCATTAAAAGAATCCTTTACTTGAATACTGGGAATTTCAGATCCACTACGTGTTAGCTTCTGATTATTATCACCATTATCGCAGTATTCCACATCAAGCTTTTGAAAGTCTTGAAAAGCTGGTATAGAGCTTTTACTTTCAAAAGATTGGTTTGCTTCACCATAGCTAAACTTGCAAATTTGATTTTTGTCTCCAAGCTTGTAATCTTTGTCACCATTCTTAGAGCATGACTGACTACTGAACTTTATCCTCTTACATTTCTGTTTGAACCTTTTGGAAGGATTGACCTTATTCGGCTGGACAGTTTTCAAACTCTCAAAGCAACTTTCCCTAACCACGAGGGGGCTAGATCTCTCAAGGGAGGAAGTTTGTATGTGCCTTGATTCACAGTCTTCACACAACCAAATCACATGATCATCAAATGATTTCGGCAATACACTTAGACAATAGCTGAAAATAAGAAAAGATACAGTCATACACCAAAATACTATAATAAATGAAAGAAAACCTAACATTCACAATGAAACCATTCTTAGCGGTTAGCACACTGCATTTGGCTATCTTGCATTTGCCCTGATGTTATTCCATACAAAAAGTCAATGTCACGTTTAAATACAAGACTGACTTGTACTCTAAATACAAGAGACAAAGCCTTCATTTCCTATTGAAGTGTTGGAAAAAGAAGTTTTAATCCAAATTTTAATAATTGTAAAATATTTCCTATTAATCCATATGCTAGCATGCAGATAAAATAAAATTTGAGAAAAAGATAGATGAAAATGTAAAGCCAAGATGAAATTGTTTGAATGATTGAGAATTCAAGTGCAGAACAAGTTTTTAATGTTATAGATGATTTGGAAAAGACATTCAAGTTTTGTTAAGTTGAAATGAAATTATAGTCAATTGAGAGAATAAATTGGAGGATAAGGATGGCAGCCCTGAGAAGCCAGATCGACCAACCGACCTAGTCATTTGACAAGCTTGGAGGCCAAACAATCAACCACCTCATGCTAATAGCAAATTTTTCCTATCTTGAAAGAACTATCAACCCTAATGGTTAGTTGAACCTCTACAAGCACAAATAGGACCTTCTGAATAAAAGAACAATAGGAAGAGAAGTGGAAGCAATATGTGAAAAGATTAATTCGAGTTCTTGTTAATTGAGAATTGTGTTGAGATTTAGCTATTATGATACTCTTTGTAAGAGTGATCAGATTGAGTGATTGTGAAAGCTTTCAATAGATTGAGTTTGTGAAAGCTTTCAAGTGCGAGTAGTGTGACTTCTTTTACAAGCTCTTGTAAAACTCTTGAGAAAAGTAGATGCATTTTGACCTCCAACAGTAAATGAGATTTAATAATGGATGCAAGTCTCAAGCAGAAATCGACATAAGTCTGCACCAACCGAGCCTCTATAAAATCAGTATTTGTTCTATCTCTCTTCCCTTAGTTGTTTGATTTGATTTAAACTTATTAACTGACCTATGATTATCATCCATTAACTAATTGAGATATTATTGAGAAGTGGTTCAAATGAGTTGCGTCCATTTTTCTTAGATATAAAAGGTGTTATACAATCAATCACATAATATTTGATAAACCGTCAAAGTTTCAACTATTGATAGGAAACACCCAATTCTTCATCGATCGCTTGTTGTAGTCCTAAAAATTAGTATTAGAAAGGGGTTCCCACTAGGTATCTAAAGGTACAATAAAAGGATCGTGGCACACAAAAATTCACATTCAAACCAACAATGAACAAATAGCAAATAGGTTGTACACATTCTAGTTTGTACTCTAAGAAAGAACACTATTAACGATATGTGAAATAGCACATAATATTTGACACAGACTAAAAGTAATGTATGAAAATATAAATTAAGTAAAAATGAGCAAAGTGAGTATGCGAATCCATATTGATGGACTTTGTCTATAAGAGGGATGATGAATCAATTAGTGAAATGTACACACGCTTTATTTATATTACAAACGAGTTTATAAGTCTTGATAAAACCCATAATAAAATTAAAATGGTTAGAAATGTACTCATCACTTTCAAAGATGTGGGGAGAAAAGATGGACTCTACAAAAATTTAAAGAACCTAAACATCTTCCTTTAAAAACTCATGTACGAAATGATACTAAAAGAGACATTAGAGGAGGAATGAACTTTATGAAGAAGAGTGTCACATTCAAGGTTTCAAGAAATAAGAGAGAGATTGAGGGAATGATTTAATTATAAAGAAAAAAATGGGAATAAACATACTTCATTGTCGACTCAAAAATTCAAATATTATTTTTTTAAAATCCAACGGAGAAAAGAATCCAAGAGTGAACATAAACTTGAAAGCAAAAGAAAATTTAACATCATCTATTATGAGGGGAAAAAAAATTACGCACATCAAATTCTAGTGCCCCACACTAAAGGAGAGTGGCATGAGAAGTAAATAAGAAAGAAAAAGGCTATAAAGGCTCCAAGTAAAAACGAAGATCTCAAAAATAAAATGTAAATATGCTTCATATCTGATGATAATGAGGTAAATGCCACTTTTACCTCTCTTATAATGACATCTCTTATGAGAAACTACTTGAGAACTTAGAAATTTTGACTAAGTGAAAGAATTAATTATCTTCCAAGTGTAAAGAAACTGCATGCTCTTAGATTATATGCATTAAAAAAACGAGAAATTAAAGACTAACATCAACAACTTAAATGCATCCATGAAAGAAGATGAAGAAAACACTAGGATAAATGATTTGGGGCATGAGAATGAATCCCTTTAAAAAATTTGATGAATTAAAGTTACCTTTCTCCAAGTTAAGCAAGAAAAAGGAAAGCTTTGTTCAAAAGAACTTCAATGATAAGCACAAGACTGGATATAAATTTGAATGCACCCCGAACAATTCCAAAAGCATATTTTATAGAGGAGATTGTGAATTGCAACAACTAGATGTCAAGAATACATTTTTGCATGGAGAACTTGAGGAAGAAATCTACATGGAAGTGCCTCCTATTATAGGAATAATTTTTCTTTGAAGAAGACCTTATGTAGGCTAAAACAATCGCCACATGCATGGTTTGGGAGATGATGGCTGTGGGATATAGACAAAGCCAAGAGGATAATACGTTGTCCATCAAACACTCAACTTCAGGCAATTTCAGTGTATGTTGATGACAAAATAGTGATAGGGGATGACCGCAACGAAAGACAACCTCTAAGTCAATGTTTGGCTAAGGAGTTGAGGATCAAGGAATTAGGAAGGTCGAAATATTCCCTCAACAATGAAGTAAATCAATCTTAAAAAAAGTCAACATACCCAGTGTACAAGGCTCCTCGCTTTGTGGGGGTCTGAGGAAGTCATAATGTACGCAACCTTCCCTTTGCATTTTTACAAAGAGGTTTCTGTGACTTGAACTTATGATCTTATGGTCACAAAGGAGCAACTTATACAATTGCTCCAATGCTCAACCTCAAGTAAATCAATCTTAAGCAAGGTATTTTATCTTCTAATAAAAGTATGTCACTAATCTCCTAAGGGAAATGGGAAAAACAGCTTGCAAATCAGTAAGTACTCCAATAAAACCGAACATTAAACATGAAAAGACAGAGAAGACAAGGGAATGTATCGACGCCTTATAGGGAGGTTCATTTATCTATCTCACATACAACCAGATATAGCATATACCACGAGACAGATAAGTCAGCTCATGCATATCCCGAAAGAAATTCATTCTAGGCAACTCATCGAGTATTGGAATATCTCAAAGGGACACTAGGAAAAGGTATTTTGTTTAAGATAAATGGAGGGTCTAGTACTAAGGCATATACAAATGTTGATTATGCAATCTAGTATTAGAGGAGATCAAATGCAGGATATTGCAGCTTTCTTGGTAAGAACCTTGTGATGTGGAAAAGTAAGAAGGAGATTGTGGCAACATGATCTAGTATAAAGGCATAATTTCAAGCGATGAAGGTGTATGTGAACTATTTTAATTGAAAATTATCCTAAAAGACTTAAAGATTAAGTGGGATGACCCAATGAGACTCCCTTGTGATAATAAACTTGAAATTATTATAGCTCATAACCCAAAACAACATTATCAAATGAAGCACATCAAAGTTACCAGACACTTCATAAAAGAAAAACTAAAGAGTGATTTGATTTGCATATCTTATGTGGCTACAAAGAACCAACGTTTTGATGTAATTACCAAGGGCTAAGTAATTCAAGTTTTGAGAATATTGCATCCAAGCTAGGAATGCACAATACCTATTCACCAACATGAGGAGTGTGAAAAAAACATGATTTATGGCTAAGTTAGCTATTTTAGGATTTTGTATCATTTTAGGATTTCCTATCTAGTTAATATATCCAAAGTCACGGGATTTGATTACTTTTGTTTCCTATTTAGTTAGGATATCCTATGATTGTGTGATCTGCTTATTTTTGTTTCCCTTTTTGTTATTAGGGTAACTTGTATATAATTGACTCTCTTGCACACTTGTAAACAATGCAATGCAATGCAGAAAATAGTTTCTCAATCTCAAGTTCTGTCAGTATTAATGCTAAAAATTGTTGCTTGTTGACAAATTGACAACAATGGGACTACAAGTTAACATACTTTCTTAGCCACTATAATGTCTCAACCTAAGAAAAACAAGTACCCAAATGTTGCCAAAGTGGCCTAACACCCTCACCACCATCGTAGGAGCAGAGTTTCTCAAAACAAGGTTTGAAGGGAGAAGGCAAGAAAAGAAGATGGCTACGATTTCTTGAGAAAAGAGGTAGTCTTTTTTTTTTTTGGTATTTCAACTAGGAGATCAACTTTCCTTACGTAATTGGTGTGAATCAGAGCTTATTTGCTCTTTATCTCTTTCATCAGAGACTGCAGTATATGTATACATGAATAGGTTTACAAAATAGGATAGAAAAATCTGTACAGATACGGAAATATAATCCTAGGATACTATATATCTACAAGATACTACTATCTAATTTAAAAGATCTGATTATGATCAGATCATAATATTATGAGATATACATATCTTTGACCACAATATCAGTAGTTATATATGTGTAATTAACTTTTATTTTTAAGATTTTGAAGAGTTTAAGAGTTTACTTCTCGACATATAAATCTTGATAGTCCTTTACTACTCTGTTTGCCTTTTTATAGTTATAACAAACATATAATCATGTTCCTTATTAATTTCATTTAGGAATGTCCAGAAGGCAGAAAAATGCTAGATTTTCGAAGAGGTCTCCCAGCTTACAAAGAGAAGGATGCAATATTGAAAACCATTTCCCAAAATCAGGTTTGTAAAATTTTGACATGTCTTCTACTTATTATTGATGCTCACTTGTGTGGAACTTATCTCTTTAACTTTGGGAACATGAAAGTAAAGTTTACCAATGTAATCATTTGGTGGTATCACTTACCATTAGTTTGTAATGCAAGATTTACTCTAATTAAATGTCTTTCTATTGCAAATAAATTATGACAAAATTGCAATGGTTAATTTTTTTGAGTACAAATTAAGACAAATGCTAATGGAATTCAGTGAAGAATATCTCTACTGTAGTTAGTACCGTAAAAAATTAGTTTCTACTCAAAAAATTAACCATTGCAGTATTTTCATAATTTATTTGCAATAGAAAGACATTTAGAAACTAAAAAATGTTCTTCTATTAGTTTTCGAAAAATTAACCATTGCAGTATTTTCATAATTTATTTGCAATAGAAAGACATTTAGAAACTAAAAAATGTTCTTCTAT
>JANSVA010000006.1:15705864-15719488 GCA_025504915.1 Erythroxylum reticulatum
GGCAATGATAGAACCTATAGGGGAGAGGATGACTTAGACATTGAGCACAATAGGAGAAGGGGGAATAAACCGGTAGTATGGAAGGTGTATTATAGAAGAATGAACAATGGGCAGAAGGGCAATGTAGGAGGGCAGTTAGTATTAGCTGAGGTGGCAAAGTAGTTAGCCAACAGAATGTACCTGGGGAGGGGAATATTTTGTAGGGGGAGAGTGAGGGAAAGAGAGGAAGGAAAAAATAGAGAGGAAGTGAGGAAACTTGTGACATTAGAGTGAACTTCCCTGCTGAGGAGCATTTCTACTCTGGTTTAGGGAAGACATACTAATATCACACTGTAATGAGCTATATACATTACGGTTTATTGAATTAATACGGAAATCTCTAGTGTTCTAAGACTATAGTTCTATCATTGTAGGTGGCGATTTTAACTACTCATTCACTTCAGCATAATTGGAGAGTAGTCGAAGATATCATACTGAACTTACTAAAGAGCTCTCTAGTTTTTTGTTGGAAATGGATCTGGTTGATCTCCACTCTACAGGTCGGTTGCTTACTTGGTCTAATAATCAACATGGTAGCCTTCTTGTGAGAAAGAAACTTGACAGATTGTGAACATTTTGGATAAATCAATTCCTTACATTTGTGCACGATGTCTGACTACTCACGTATGCTAATTCAGCGATTCTCTGATTTCAAGACTATGGGAGTTCCATTGCATTTCTTCAATGCTATAACTAATATGGTGCGTTTTTTCTGATCTTGTTAACACTTGTTGGCACACTGATGTTACTGGTTACAAATCATATCAGTTCATGTATAAGGCTGCTATTAAACATTTTCTGATCGGTAGGCAACCTAGCCTGCATACCTTGAAAGAAAAGCTTACCATTGCCCAACGAATATGTTGTATGAATCCTCATAATCTTGAGGAAGGAGATTACACTGGTTGAGGAAGGAGATTCTAATACTAAATACTTCCACTCCTCATTCCTTGCTCATAGGAATGTCAATCAAATTCCCTTGCTTCTTGACAGTAATGGGCGAGAACAAACTGATCAAACTAGCCTCATGGACTTAGCTCGGCAATATTTCATGGAATTAATGGGCACAAATGATACGATTTCAACAAGCTCCCATGCACATAGATTATTTGAATACAACCTTGAGCAGGATACCATTGCTGCTCTCACCTCACCTGTCACAACTCGCGATATTAAAAGAGTTTTATTCAATTTGCACCCTTCTAAATCCCCTGGACCCGATGGCTTCACTGCTTTGTTCTTTCAACATATATGGAACATTATTAGTCAGTTATTCGTAGAGACAGTTGAGGAGTTTTTCAATTCAGCCAAACTCTTGCAAGAAATCAATCATACTTACCTCTGTTTAGTCCCCAAGAAGCATAGACCTTCTATCCTAAGCAACTATCGACCAATCTCCTGCTGTAATACTATATACAAGGTGATCTCGAAGATTCTAGCCGAAAGACTCAAACTGGACCTATCAAACATTATCCACCCAGCTCAAGGTGCTTTTATGCTGCCAGAACTATTGATCGTATTGTAATGATTCAAGAACTAATGAAAGACTACTATTCAGGTCAAAAAATCAAAATTTGCTTAATAAAAATTGATTTCTTAAAAGCTTTTGATACTATTAGCTGGGAATTCATCCAAAATTGTCTTGAAGTTATCCAACTTCCTCATCAACTAGTCCAATTGATCACGACTTGCATCCAAACCTCATCTTTGAGTGTCCTTGTCAATGGCATTCCTTCCAAACCTTTCAAACCAACTAGAGGCATTCAACAAGGAGACCCTTTATCTCCGTATTTGTTCACTTTGGTTATGGAAGGTTTTTCCAGACTTTTCACTAAGCTCATAGCTTCCAATGGTGGATTCAAACATCATCATCAATGTAAAGAAATCAATCTCACCCATCATATATATGCAGATGATCTTTTACAAATGTTTTCTCTATCAGCATTATGTTGCATGCTCTCAACCTCTTTGCTCAATGGTTTGACATCAAGCATAACCCAAGCAAAAGCAACCTCTCTCTCTGCAGATATAGGGAATTCGAAGGAGATAAGAAGACTCACTGATTTGGCTACAGTCTCACACACCTATTTAGGAGTTCCTGTTACAGCTTCGAAGCTTAAGTACCTTGATTGTCTTCCCATCATTGAAAGATTGAATCTAGAGTACTGGCATGGCAAAACAAGTTCTTATCTTATACTGCTAGATTAACTCTTATCATTTTGGTAATTAGCAGTTTACATATCCATTAGATTGCACATCCAGCTTTACCTAGGAAAGCTATCAAGGAGATGGACAAAATTATGAAGGATATGGACAAAATTATGAAGGCCTTCTTATATTCTGGTACATTTGATAAGTCCAAGAAAGCTAGAATTAAATGGAGTGATGTTACAGTCTTGAAGAAGAAGGGAGGGCTTAGTATCATTCCAATCTCTACGATGCAAAAGGTTTTGATGTGCAAGAGGTTATGGAGATTATACACTGATCAAAATGCACTATGGATCAAACGGATCCATGAGCACTACTTGAAGCATACTAATTTCCAGCAGCTAGACTGCACTAGAGCTGACTCTTGTGTTCTTAAGCAAATGATGGCTTTAATGGGACTCATCTATCCTTACATTCAACATAGAATTGGTAATGGGGCCAAGACTTGGATTTGGTATGGCAAATGGCGTGAAATTAGCCCCCTTGTCCATATACTTGAATTACAATACCTAAGGAATAGATTGCCTTTGAACTCTAAAGTTTCTTCTTTGATTATGAACGGTGAATGGCATGGAGAGTTCAGGGGATTCCAGAATTTGTTGAGCTACCTTCCACGGCTTAATGATATACACAATGCTGATGTCATTTCCTAGTCATTAAACAGGAATGACTCTTTCTCAACCACTTTTGTTATCAATTGTTTATTGCTGAAACAGCTAATGTGCCTTGGTTTAATCTCTTATGGAGAAATGCTATTAGCCCAAAGGCTTCTTTCTATCTTATGGCTTGCAATCAAGAATAGACTCCAAATCAAGAGTCAATGGTATGGCAATGCTGATACTACTTGTTTACTTTATAACATTGCTGCTAAGGATAGGGATCACTTGTTCTTTCAATGTTCATATTCTAAAGCTATTTGGAGTAGAATCTTGCATATGTTACCTTACAATTACTGTGGTTGCAATTGGGAGCAAACATTAAATTGGATCATTTCTCAATCAGAGCAGGGGAAAACCAATGCTACTATTTACAAAGCAGCATTCACCATTACCATATATACCCTATGGAGAGTGTGGAATAGTCACAAATTTACTAATAAGAAGAAAGAGAAATACCAGCTTGCAAATAGAGTTGTTAACCTTATCAGAGCCAGCATATATGCTAAAAATATGCAGCACTCTCTATGGACATGAAGCAAACCTGGAGCCTGTAATTTAATTTGCAATTTTACTAAGGATATGTATATCCCTTTGGCTATTTCTATAGCTTCGTTACTTGTCATTAGTTCTCTTTAAAGGTATAGGCGGATAGCCTAGAACTAATTGTAATGTTGCTTTAGTTTCATCTATCAATTACCCAATATTCATTTTTCAAAGAAAATTTATTAAAAAAACAGATTATTGAACTAAGAAGGTTCTATCCAAATTTTGAAAATAACAAAACTTTTACTATTAATGTCCTTATTAGTTTGTGTTTATATTATAGAAATAATCTTGATATTATAGAAATAAGCAACTAATTATCTCTAGAGATAATTAGTAATTCTCTATAGAAATAATCAGCTAATTATCTCTAGAGATAATTAGTAATTCTCTATAGATAATTAGTTGATATTGTATTAATTAGTTGAGATTTTATTACTTAGAGAATAAATAGATTTTTCTTATTTTAAGCAGGTGATTTAGGATTGTATTGTCCTATATATTCGTTATACTATTCACAAAAAATTAAGGAAGAATTGCTTTGTCTTCTTTCTTTATGATATCAAAGCTACGACTCTTTTATAAGATTTTTTCCTTTCTTCATTCAAATCAGTCCTAAATGGACTATCGCTTAGCGATGACTGATCAATAGAGAAACTCCTCATCCTCCAACGATGATTTCAATAGTTTGAGTGTGACTAATCCCGGTGTTATGACAAGTAACGTACAAAGTAGCTACGATCTTCTTGGCTCAAATTTGCCTCTTAAATTGACGAAGCACAGGTTGAATGGTCATAATTACCTAGAATGATCGCAAACAATAAAGTTGGCCATTCATGGTAGAGAAAAACTGGGGTATTTGACAGGACAGACAACAAGGCCAGCTTCGAATGATCCAAATATGGCAAATATGGAGGTCCAAAAATTCTTTGATTAGAGCTTGTTTGATTAATTCCATGGAACTTGCAATTGGAAAACCTCACATGTTTCTGCCAACAGCTAAAGATGTCCGAGATGCGGTTCGAGAGATGTACTCTGATATTGAAAATTCTTCTCAAATTTTTGAACTAAAAACGAAGCTATGGAAGGCCAAGCAAGGAGCCCATGACTTTATATTGTTTTATAACGAACCTTGTAACTTAGTGGTAGGAATTGAACCTATGTTACGAAGATGATTGGGATAGTCCAAATAACAGTGTTCAACATAAAAAAAGAGAAAAAAATGATAAGAGTTTATGTTTTCCTTACAAGATTGAATTAAGGATCAAAGGCTGAATTTTGGGAAGAAAGCCTTTACCCTCTATCAAAGAGGTTTTCTCAGAAGTATGGAGAGAGGAAATGAGGTGGAAAGTGATGATTGGGAACACCAAATCAGAGGCTAAAGGTTCACTCATGTGGAAAGAAATATAGGTTGAGGGAGAGAGAGAAAAAAACAAAAAGACATGGTGTGATCACTATCCACGTGATTTACACGCCCAAGAAACATACTAGAAAATTCATGGGAAGCCGAAAAATTGGAAGAAAAAACAATTCAAAGACAAACATACCACCCAACCCAACCCAACACTACTGAATTTGGGCCTAACACGTCTTCTAGCACGCAGCCTTTCACAAAGGAAAAGATAGAGCAAATCTGTAAAATTTATAAGTCTCAAAATTTCTCTCGTCCAAATCCTACTTGTTGTTTAGCTTAAAAAGGTAATTATCTAGTTGCCTTTTGTTTCAGTGTCAATTCAGATCATTTTTAGACAATTAATTCTAGGGTAACAAATCATATGACTAGGTCCTCTTAATTGCTTTCTTCCTATAGTCCTTGTGCAGGAAATCAACGAGTAAAAATAGCAGATTATTCCTACTCAGCAATAGCTGGGAAAGGATCAATTGTTCTTTCCCTTGATCCTACACTCTACAATGTTCTTCATGTTCCTATTATCCTGCAACCTGTTGTCAATCAGTAAAATAACTATTGACCAAACTTGTTGAGTTAATTTTTCTTCATATGATTGTCAATTCCAAGATTTGAGCACAGGGAAGATGATTGGCAATGCTAAACAAGTTGGAGGTCCCTATTTCTTCAAAAATGGATACGACTCAAACAGGCAATCCCAATGAACTTGTATTAATTCTATTTCAATCTTCGTGAAAATAAAATTATGTTATGCATTTTAGATTTGGAAATCCAAGTTTTCACTATATGAGACATTTGTTTTCGAATTTTTTCACAAATAAAGATATATCTTCATTTCAGTGTGAAATTTGTCAAATTTCTAAACATCATCGAGCATCTTTCCCAACACAAAACCCTTTGCTATAATCCATAGTGATATTTGGGGACCTTCGAGAATAAAAACAATAACTGGAAAATGATGGTTCATAACTTTTATTGATAACCACACTAGAATCAATTGGTTATTTTTACTCAATAAGAAGTCAGATGTTAAGAGGGTGTTTCAAAAATTTTATAACATGATCCAAACACAGTTTCAAACTAAAATTCAAGTTTTTAGAAGAGATAATGGAAAAGAATACTTTAACAAGATTTTAAGGAATTTTTTTTGTTGAAAAGGTATTGTTCATCAAAGTTCATATACTGACAACCCACAACAAAATGGAATAACAGGAAAAAAAACATCTATTAGAAATTAAAAGATCTCTAATGTTTTCGACTAATACTCCTATGTCCTTATGGGGTGAGGCTATCCCAACACCTACATATTTGATCAATAGGATGCCTTCAAAAACTCAAAAATTTCAAACCTCTTAATTGTTAAAGTTTTCCTTCATCTCGATTATCACATGATCTCCCTCTTAAAGTGCTTGGGTGTACTACATTTGTTCATATTCATAACAACAATCAGGGAAAACCTGATCTTAAAGCATGAAAATGTGTTTTTGTTGGTTGTCATTCCACTCAAAAAGGGTACAAGTTCTTTTATCCAATAACGAAAAGGTTTTTTATTTTCATAGATGTCACGTAGTGAAGATTCGTTTTTTAATTTTTGTGACGATAATGTAGATATTTTCTATAATCCTTATTTAAACACTAATGGTGTCTCAAATAATGAAAATAAGGATTCATCTTCAATGCTTTTACAAATTCAATCTTAAGAAAATAATGAAATGTGCGTAAGACAAGATGGAAATTGTTTTAAAGGGAAAGCCTTTTCTAAGAAAATATCCAGAATGACAGAAAAGCACCGAAAACTTGTAGCATGGTCAAGAGTCTAACCCATAAACAAATCCAGAAATTGGAGACCAACCAGTTAAATCTCAATTTGAATCTATTTCGATTGAGTCAGTGTCACCTGAACCAATGTCTCTTCCAGAGCCGGATGAAACCTTAGATTTACCCATTGCTCTTAGGAAAGGTTCTAAAACTTGTACCAAATTTCTTTTGTATAACTTCTTATCATATCAATGTCTATCTCCATCATTTCAAGCATTTACTTTTATGTTATTCAATGTTTGCATTCCTAAGAATATACAGGAGGCTCTAGATATTCCTAAGTGCAAGGATGCAATCCTGGAGGAGATGAGAGCTTTGGAGAAAAATAGAAAGTTGGAGGAAGTTGATCTTTCAAGAGGGAAAACCCAGGTCGATTGTAAATGGGTATTCACTGTAAAGTACAATTCCGATGGATCACTTGAAAGATATAAGGCCCGCCTCGTTGCTAAGGGTTTTACATAAACTATGGCATAGATTATTCAGATATTTTTTCACCTACTGTGAAGTTAAATACTATGACAGAGTTGCTTTCTATTGCAGTTAATCTAGATTGGACTTTACATCAGATGGATGTGAAAATTTTCTTTCTAAATGGAGATTTAAAAGAAAAGTTGTATATGGAGCCTCCGCCAAGATTTAGTGAAATCTTCGAAAAAAGGATATGCAAATTATAAAAAAAATCTTTATATGAGCTAAAACAGTCACCAAAGGCCTAGTTTGAAAGTTTCAGAACATTTGTGAAGTCTCAAGGTTTCTTTAAGGGGTAGTTTGATCATACGCTATTTATAAAAAATTCTACAGAAGGAAGGACTGCGATTCTAATTATGTATTTAGACAAAATTCTCCTCACTGACAATGATTTTGAGAAAATTGAAATTATTAAAAATAATCTCTCAAAAGGGTTTGAAATCAAAGATATGGGGTATCTTAGATACTTCCTACAGATGGAAATTGCTAGATCTAAGAAGGGATAGTAGTCTCCCAACGGAAGTATATCTTGGACCTTCTAGAGAAAAATGGGATGAACAAATGTAAACCATCAAATACTCCTATGGAATTCAACTCAAAATCAGGTGAAGTTAAGGAATAAGTTTCACTAGATACAGATCGATATCTACAACTAGTAGGAAACCTAATCTATTTATCTCACACCAGACCAGATATTTCCTTTGTTTTCAATGTGGTAAGTCAATTTTTGCATACTCCCTATGAAGTACGCTTGAAGGTAGTGCGAAGAATCTTAAGATACTTAAAGTGAACTCCAAGGAAAGGATTATTCTTCAAAAAAAGCGATCAAAGGAGAGTTGAAGTCTACATTGATGCAGACTAGGCAAGGTCTCTTACTGAAAAAAAAGATCAACCTCTAGGTCTTGCACATATTTGTGGGAAAATCTAGTAACCTAGAAGAGTAAAAAACAAAGTGTGGTAGCCAGAAATAGTGCGATGGCAGAATATAGGGCAATGCTCAAGGAATTTGTGAAATAATATGGCTTAAAAGAGTAATAGGAGAACTTAAGAAACTAGCGGCCCAATGAAGTTGTTTTGCGATAACATAGCAGCTATCAGTATTGTCAATAATCTAGTTCAACATGATTGGACAAAACATGTGGATATTGCAGACATTTTATAAAAGAAAAACTTGAAAGTGGACTCATTTGCATACCATTTGTACCTACAATACAAACAAGTTGTTGATGTCTTCACCAAAGGGCTACTAAGACAGAATTTTGAGTTCTTTGTAAGCAAGTTGGGCATGATCAATATCTATGCACCAACGTGAGGGAAGTGTTTATATTATAGAAATAATTAGCTAATTATCTCTAGATATAATTAGTTGATTCTCTATAGATAATTTGTTAATATTTTATTAATTAATTGAGATTTTATTACTTAGAGAATAAATAGATTCTTGTTATTTTAAGGAGGTGATTTAGAGTTGTATTGTCCTATATATTCCTTACACTATTAGCAGAAAAATTAAGGAAGAATTACTTTGTCTACTTTCTTCAGTATGCAAATAAATTTAAAATTTGATGAAGATGCAAAGCCAAGATAAAACATATGGTGTGATTGAGAATTCAAGTAGAAGCAAGATATAGTTGTTGTAAATGACTTAAAGTGAAGAACTCAAGTCTTATGAAGTCAAGAAGTTTTGCAAGAATGCACTTAATAATGCTAGCAATCAATCGAAAGAAAAAAAATGAAATAAAAAGGTACACGAGGCTAGTCCTAGGGAAGACAATTGCTCAAGGAAAGAAGACAAATCAACTCATCAATCTACTTGGTTGACTAGCTTATAGGCCAACTAGTCAACTACCCATGATAGTTGACCAACTTATGAGAAGTGCAAGCCATGCGAATGACTAATTTTTTGTATTTTGGCAATATTATCCAACCCTCGATAGTTAGTTAAGTCTCTACAAGTATAAATATAATTTTTTATGTAAGAAATAACAAGAAAAGTGTAGGAAACAAGTGAAAAGACTTAATTTTAAGAATTGAGAATTCTATTGAGTGTGATTTGATTAAGTATTTATGGTAGCTTTCAACAACGACTAGTGTGAGTTCTTTGGGAGCTCTTGTTAGACTATTGAGAGCCACACAGAAGAAGATCCAAAATAGATTCAAATTCAAACGTGAGTTGAGGAGTAGATGTAGGTCTAAAAGGGATCAAACTACTAAAATCAGTGCTTGTTATCTCTACCTTCCTATATTTGATTTCATTTAAACTTGCTTATTGAATGACCTTTTATTAGCGCTCATATGTTGCCTCCATTAAACTATAGTTGCATAATAGATTATTGCATTCAAACCCTTTTTCAATTAGAAGATGGGTGGTATAATTGATCCCATAATATTTAATAAGCGTGAAAGAATTTTTTTTTAATTATGAAGAGGTAGTATAATGATCACATAAAATCTAATAACTTGTTAAACCTAGAATTATCAATATGAACAACCAATTCACTCTTGTAGGAATGAGTATGATACTCTTTCTTAAATGTTGTGGGAACCAATGAAGTGTAACAAAGTTTGCTAGCTTAAGCAGCAACGAAAAATAACATTACAAAAATACAATAGTTCTACTTACAGATGCAAACCACAAGATTGACACTTATCGCAACAAATCAATGCCTCACAGAAGCCCTGGTCACCACACTGTTGACAAATAGTCACCTGTAACACCAACGTGGTTATATGGGTTAGAGTAGCAATATTTAAACTATCTTTGAAGTCTCGAATTGTTTATAATGTCATCAAGGGCTAGATGAGCAAAATATCAAGGTTACTTTCGATAAAAAATAAGAAAAAGCTTGAACAAGACGAGATGTATTGTTTCTTGAAAATTGAAGTTATAAAAAGCATCTAATTCAACATTTGATCATAAGATGGCATCACTCATCAAGACCAACTACTATCGTCAAAGGTTTTTATACTGGTGTTCCAATATCTATGTTAATGGCATAAATAGGCAACAGGTAACCAGATGTAGCTGAAATGGATTTATGGGTGAAATGGATACACAATGTATTTATAAAGCGTAAGAGTATTTGGATCTTAAAGCCAAGGCAGGGCATGATAGGAACTCTAAAGTAAATTCTAGAGACAAGACAATGGATGCAAAATCAGGTGATCCATAGGATTGGGAATGGAGAAAGCATGTCTTTTTGGTATGATAATTGGCACTGTAAAGGTCCGCCATTTAAGGCGGAGGAGGTACAGTACTTGAAATTGGTGGTGAATCCAAAAACTAAAGTAAGTATGTTAATTAGTAATAATTAGTGGATAAGGCCCTTCCGTAATAATAGAAGTGTCAACCTCATAATGGAAAAGGTGAAGTCAAGGAGAGAGATGAAATTTAGTGGCTGACAGATAACTCAAGGAAGTTCAGCACAAAAGCCTGCAAAACACTTTTACAGACTACACAGAGCACAAGGCAGGATTGAGCAACCTTAGTACAGGATAGTGACATCAATCCAACTCACTCATTCATATTATGGATGGGAATCAATGGAGGGCTACTTACCAGAGATAGGATCACGTTCTCCATTAACACTTTGAACTGTGAGGTATGTAATACTGAACTGGAGAATCCGGAACATATAATGATTAGATCCAGGTTTACTAGGCAAGTCTGGGGCCAGATGTAGCTTATTCTCAACATGGACAGACCAATGGATTCTTGGAGTGAAACAATTACTTGGTTAGGGAAACTTAGAGTGCATAGTACAGCTGATCTCAAAGCGATCAAGTTAAGTTGGGCAGCCTTGGTGTGCTAAATATGGAGAGAGCGTAATTGCAGAGTTTTCAAACAAGAAAGTAGAAGCAGTGAGCTGGTTTTTCAGGACATTTTCCTCCACTACAGATTGGCCATAATAGCAAGAGGAATAGCTACAAATATGACAAGCAGCATGAAGAGCAGATGGGGATTGGAGTAATACTGGTTTATGCGGTCTCACAAGTGTCTCTTTGATTTCAAGATGTAGACGATTACTAGGAACCACAACTCTTCGTAATCTAGATCTTTTGTACTCTAGACTGTATATATATTTATGTAATGAAATCTATTAATTTTCAGGAAAAAAAAAGTGTAGCTAAAATATGACCATGTCTTCCACATTAATAGTTAGCACTCATCCATAATCATATATATGGATAAAGAAACCAAAATTTATATATATATGTATACATATCCTTCACAAATTGTGCAACCAACATCAAATTCTTCAAAGCCCTTGAAATGCATGAAATTCAAACTTCATCCCTAATTGCTAATAGGACGAAGCCAAGCTAAAGGCTAAGTTATATATCAACTAAATTATAGCTACAATGCAACATGACTAGCCATATACAAAATCAAACCCTCAATTTTAATAACAAACTCCAAACATTCAAACAATCATAGAGCAGGTTATTACCCTTGTTTAATGTCGAATCACACATAAGATGAGCTAAATTTATACTTCGCCTTCTAGAGAAAGTAACATCAAGTAAATTAAATCTCAAAAAGTGAAAATAAAATAAGAGTACCAAATCTAAGCAATAGTAAGTAAATTAAATCTCAAAGGTGAAAATAAAATAAGAGTACCAAATCTAAGCAATAGCAAATAAGATGAATTGATTAGAAAAATTTCCGAATTATTACAAAAGCAATTAATCCCACCTAGCACAAGTAAACATTCAGCCACAGCCTTTTATGTAAATAATCATTCTGAACAAAAACATGGTAAAAGAAGAATGGTAATTAACTATAAAAAATTCAGTAATAAATTCTTGTGCATCTTGTTGTGTATGTGGTATGTTATTTTTAATATTAATTGTCTTTGTAGGATCTTTTAATTTTATTTCAATTAATTGGTTATAAATATTTTTTATAGGATCAAGTAGATTTTCACTATATACTTTTTATATTACGGTTTCTATTTCATTCTGTAGAGTTAAATTATTAAGAAGATAAAATGGTAATTGACTTAATTTTTCAGTTACAAGTTGTAAAGTTTTATAAAAGAAAAGGCTAATAAAACTTGAAATCAAGATTGATGCATACGATTTGATCAAAAAAGTATTATATGGCTTGAAAGCACTTTGAGACATAAATTCAAATTGATGGTATGAATTCGTCGACTATCGAAACTTTTTGGTATAACTAACTAAAAGAACCTAATTCCATCCTATTCGTATCTTAAAAGTATGGTGGTGATAATAGTGATATCCAGCCCTCGACTGAACAAACCAACCTCCAAATGATGGACTAGTAACTAGAATATACAGAACAAAATTAAATGGCAGGAAGACTCGATATTAGAGGCAGAATTTAAATAAAGAAAACGGTTTTGCGGAATCCTCTCCGAAATCTCGAAACCAAAATGAAGTTTTCAGCATTAAACAAACAATTAAAGGCTAGCAACCAAAAGACTGATTTTCACCAAGGACAAGTCTTTCGCTGCTTGCTTGAGTAATTAAACGTGCAAAAAGAAAAAATAATATTTATCAGTTAAGCACGTCTTGGAATTTGCAGAACTCAGCATTAAACTCTGAGATTCATCCAGCAAACCCACAAATAAAACAACAACACAATGACAAAACACCATGCAATCTCCAACATTTAAACCTTAAAATTAGAAAAAGCGAAGAAAGCCAAAAATGAAGAAGAAGAAAGCTGATTGGAAGGGAGAAGAACAAGAAAGACAAAACTTTTGGTGAAGAGGGGAGTCTACTTGCTCACCATAAGCAGTCGCAGTAATCAAACGTCCATGCCAAACCAAGCAATCTCCACTACCCCACTACAGAGGAGCACGCATTCACTTTAATACCTCAGAAAACAGACTCCAGTCATGTTTGAAATTGCAAACGAACGATTCTTCGAAAAAAAGAAGGAAAGAAGAAGAAATTGCAAATGAACGACGAAGTAAATTATATTTAATGTCTACTCTATTTAAATGTAACCATATTAGTTCTCTATCATTAATAACCAATTCAATTAATAAAATTTTAAAACTATTTTTAAAGTTTCGTTCCACCTTGGCCAATGAATTCCTGAATTAATTATAATTGAGAACAATGAAAGATTCTCTCTTATTACTTTAAGGCAAGGTTATGAATATCGGATCGTATCGGCTGGTATTATATTGGTACTGTATTTTAAGTTTTGGTATCAAGTTTAAATATCAATCAGTATCAGCCAGTTTCGGTTGTATTGGTCGATACCGGCAGATATTTAAAATACTGGCTAAATATCAACCAGTATCAGAAATTTTTAAAAATGGGAAATTTTTTTGTAAAAGTTTTAAAAATTTTCAAAATCTTCCTCCCTCTTTTTCCTTTCCCCCTTTTTTCTCAATGTTTTTAAAATAATAATAAATATTTTATTACTAATAATAATTATAAATTAAATAAAACTTAAAAATAAATCATTTTTATTTTTATTACTAATAAATTATTTTTATTT
>JANSVA010000006.1:15720663-15732725 GCA_025504915.1 Erythroxylum reticulatum
TCAAGGTTCATTAGTCCAAAAATCATCCAAAGAACACTTGAAAGGAATGTGAAAAACAACAATTCTAAATAGTAATTCAAAATTTTTATAAAATAGAAAATAATTAATAATTCACAATTTCGAAGTACTTTCATTATTTTACAATAAATTATTATATTTAGATAATTATTATGTATAGATAATTATTATATATAGAAATAATTAGAATATAATAAAGATATATATAAACTAAAATGCATAAGATATAAACAAAAAAAGCTAAATTGAATAAACTACAATTGTATAATATGACAATGGACTATTTTGTATTTTTAAAAAAATCATGGGATATTTTATAAATTTAAAAAATTACCCAAAATGATACCCGGTATTAATCAGTACCGGTACAGTACCGTACTAAAACTCAATTCAGTACCAAGTTCAGTACGGTATTCATAAAATTGCTTTAAGGGGATAAATCATATATTAATCGCTCAACTACTTCCATATAGTTTATGTTATATCTAATAACTATTGACTGAGTTACCCGTAATTAGAATAGGTTATAAGTAATATCAAAATATAATAACTTCTATATAAGATAACTTTAGAGATCTCAAATCAAATAATCACTTATACAATTATCACAATAAGAATTTTTGACCAAGTAATATTTCAAATAGATTTCTCATATGAGGTCAATTCAATGAACTTATTTTCTAACAAGTACCTACAAATTTGTTTAAGTATCCTTATACTTTCTTCTATAAAGTTCACTACTTCATTCATAAGGAAAAACATATTATGTGCTAATTTTTTATGATTTATTAATATACAGTCTCAATAGAAAGGTGATTAAGAATAATTTAGGAATAATACATAAATACAATATGAACCTCATAATTGTAATATGTCATAATTTCATTTACAATGTGCATTTATCTTATGAATTTTATCATATACATCTAAATATGTATAAGATAAAAAATGTCTTTAAATTATTTTGTCATTAAACTATAAATAATTGGTTACTTGTAAGACATAAATAATAAATTAACACTGACTCAACTAGACTCAAAACTCAAATATATTATGTATAAACAATGCCATTTTGAACAAAATGACATTTTCAAAATAAAATTTAATTAAATTTAAAAAACATTCAGTTGGTTCGAACTTAGGCTAGTGCTCGAACTCGGATTCAAACATCGCTCACAAGTCATAATTCGATTTAGATTTAAATTCGAGTCCAAATTTTTACTAAAATTGGCTTGAACTCAATCTAACCCAATGACTTTTCTAATTACATCATTTCAACATTTATGACAAGTTTGTAATGGAAGAACAGATCACCTATTCCTATTATTCTGTATCTACTTTATTTTATGAGTATCTATCCATTTATTCATCCAATGAATGCTTACGAAATAAGGTAGGCATAAGGTAAGTGATCTAAATTCATGTATTTCGCCTCCATTTTTATAACTTCTCCTCACCTACTAACATGGAGAATGCTCTCCTTGATGTTTGGAGTAATAGTTCTACATTATTATCAAATTTTAATGCATCACAGCCCAACAAGATGGTTGAAGAACTCTTACTGACCATCAAAGATTGGAATATTAATCATCTTTGGCTTTTGTGAATGCCATGGAAGTCAATCTCACATGACTTCTTACCTGATAATGCAAAGTAGGGATGTCAAAAAGAGTTCAACCAAACCACCTCATCCGAAGTTCATGAATGAAGATCGAGTTAATTAAATTTTGAGTTAAATTTAGATTTAATAGAATTGGCTCAATATAAATTGATTTGAGCGAAATTAAATTATTTTGATATAATTTATCAAAACAATATCATTTTAGCAAATGAATCAAAGAATTCATTGATTGAAATGATATTATTCTACTAACTCAATCTAATAAGGTTTTGAACTATCAGAAATCAATTGTACTGAGTTTGAATCAAATTTGGATTGGAAAAAAATTTAAATTATACCAATCCAACCCACTATCATTCTTAAAATAAAAATAATTTTACGATAAAAAGAGAGATGAATTTGATGTTAGACATTTATGGATTGATATTTGTAGACATACCTATATCCATGATTTCTTGTTCTTTCTATAAAGCTTTTTATTCCCTCTATTCTTTCTTTTTTTAATGTGTTTTTTCAATGGTTCAGAATAACTCAGATTATATTCATAAGTTTTTATTCTAAACTTATATACTAATTTACCGACCATCATATTAGTTCACCAACCATTATGTTGGTTCAGGTATGAAAAAGAGAGGGAAAGGGTCTTTGACCCATTTGAGTTCCATCTTTTAATACCCAATAACTATTGTCTTGGGTGCTTTTTAAGAGACTTAAATTTATAAGTCACATGGGATATTAAATAGTCTAACAATCTCCCACTTGGCCTATGTTACGACTTAGTGATCCAACAAAAAACTTTAAGTGTATACAATACATGGAATTGATCAGGTCATCCTTAATTGAATTAAGCTGATGGGATCATGGCGGTCACAAGTTGTATAACATGATTCCTTCCATGTATCACATAATCAACTCAACTCAACAAACTTTAAGTGGGTAATATTGTAATTGTAATCTCACAAATCATAATTAATGTATACAATATAATATGGATAACAAGTAAATAAGCAAAAACATATGGCTGTAGTTGAATTCATAAGTGTCATAACAATTCGAGCAAGATAATTATATGTATATATACATATCAGAACATTATGCTAACAAGGACTTATCTATAAAGCCCATCCGTTAAACATGACTAATAAATGTTTTGGGCAGTAAGCCTTTCGTTAACAGATCTGCTATCATGAGATTGGTACCAATATGCTCAATTGACATTTTATGTTTTTGCACTTATTCTTTCACAGAAAAATACTTCAAATCCATGTGTTTCACACCCTTTGAATATTTATCAGACTTAGAGAAGAAAACAACTGCAAAATTATCACAATAAATTCTTAACGGTTTGATAATACTGTCAACAAGACCAATACCTAAGATAAAGTTTCGCATCCACAACCCATAAACTGTTGCCTCAAAGCACGCCATAAATTCAGCCTCCATAATGGAAGTAGCAATGATGGACTGCTTTCCACTTTTCCATAAAATTGCTCCTCCAGCTAATAGGAACATATAACCAAATGTAGATTTATGTGAGTCTACACATCCGACATAGTCTGAATCCGAGTAACCTATCACTTCGAGATGGGTTGATTTCCTATATATGAGCATATAGTTCTTGGTGCCTTATAAGTATCTAAGGACCTTCTTTGTATCTTTCTAGTGGTCCATTCTAGGATTGCTTTGATACTGGCCTAGCATTCCAACATCAAAACTAATATGTGGCCTAGTGCATGTTTGAGCATACATTAAGCTCCCAACTATTGACGCATAAGGAATAGACTCCATGTCCTTACATTCCAAATCGTTTCGTGGACATTGCATTAGATTAAATCAGTCCCCTTTCTGAATTGGAACTATCCCTACGGAGCATTTTTCATTTGAAATCTTTCTAATACTTTCTCGATATAACCTTTCTGAGATAATCCTAACAATCCTTGTGATCTATCTCGGAATATTTATATTCCTATCACATAGGATGCCTCACTTATATCTTTCATTTCAAAATTATTAGAAAGAAAATTCTTGACATTATGTAACAAAACCATATTATTTGCATCAAGAAGGATATTGTCAACATATAGGACTAATATAATGAACTTGCTCCCACTAACCTTCATATAGATACACCGATCAACAGTGTTTTCTACAAAACCGTAAGACGTAATGATAAACTTAAGATACCATTGTCGAGAAGCTTGCTTCAATCCATATATTGACTTCTTCAATTTACACACTATTCATTCCTTTCCTGTGGTTTTAAAACCTTCTCATAGATCCATATACACTTCTTCCAAGTCACCATTTAAAAAGACAGTCTTTACGTCCATTTGGTGAAGCTCTAAGTCATAATGAGTCACCATCGCCATAATAATTCTTAAGGAGTCCTTTGAAACTGGAGAGAAGGTCTCTTTATGGTCAATACCATCCTTTTGAGTGTAACTTTTGGCAATAAGTCTGGCTTTATACCTTTCAATGTTGCCTTGTGAGTCATGTTTGATCTTAAAGACCCATTTATAACCCACTTGTTTTGCACCTTCCAGCAACTTAACTAATTCCCAGACATTGTTATCATCTATTGATTTCAACTCTTCTTTCATAGCATTGAGCCATTTTTCAGAATTGTTACATTTTATGGCTTGTTTGAACGAGCCTAGATCTTTATCAATGCTCAAGTCACATTCATGTTCAAGCGAGTAAATTTCATAGTCACTTAAAATAGCTGGTCTTCTTTGCCTTATAGACCTTCGTAATGCTACGTCTTGTGACATTATTTGATTATTTATAACTTGATCACCATTGGATGGTTCGTCATTAATATGTTCAATTTATGGAATTGAAACATTAATTTGTTGGTCCGGTATGTTGCATATCTGTGATGCAATAAGAGGAATAACTATTAGTAGAATCATGTCCGATGTGGTAGTGTCTACTCGTCTTGGAGTAGTTTCTACTCGATTCTAGTTAACATCCACTTTTTGTGGTTCTCCACTCCCACTAATTTGACCATTCTCAATGAAACCAGCATTATCAGACTCAACTATTCTCGTACTATGGTTAGGACAATAAAATCTGTACCCTTTGGATTTTTCAGAATAGCCAATGAAAAAACCACTAATAGTTCTTGCATCAGGCTTCTTTTCATGTGGATTATATAGCCTTACTTCTGTCGGACAACCCCAAATGTGAAGGTGTCATAAACTAGGTTTCCTTCCTGTCCATAGTTCATAAGGTGTTTTAGGAACTGCTTTACTAGGAATCCTATTAAGTAGATATGCAGCGGTCTTTAATGTATGCATCCACAATGATAATGGTACAGAACTATAATTTAACATACTCCTAACCATATCTATAAGAGTACGATTTTCACTTTTGGCTACATCATTTTGTTGTGGTGTACCAGATATTATGTATTGCGCACATATGCCTCGACTTGCAAGAAACTTTGCAAATGAACCTGGACATTGTCCACTTTCATCAAAATTTTCATAATATTCACCACCTCTATCAGACCTCACTATCTTTATTTTTCTATCTAATTGCCTTTCTATCTCATCAATGAACACCTCTAGGATGTCCACAGACTGAGACTTCTCATACAACAAATAAAGATAACCATATCGTGAGAAGTCATTAATAAAGGTAATGAAATATTGTTCGCCGCCCCAAGAAGGAACGTCAAAAGGACCACAAATGTTAGTGTGAATGAACTCCAATAATGTGTTACTTCTTGTGGCTGGATGTTTTGATATATGTTTGGTTTGCTTGCCTTTAATGTAATCCACACATATATCCCAGTCAACAAAATCCAATGGAGGTAAGATGCCATTTTTAACTAACCTTTATATCTTTTCCTTGGATATATGACCTAATCTTTTATGCCATAAAAAAACAGAACATTCATTTTGCGCACTACGTTTACTTCCTATAATATAGTCAACATGAAATAGAGATGCAGCAAAATCAACATCAAGATTGAAACAATATAAACAATCAATTAAGGTACCAGAATCATAATAGTACTTATATTTATATAATGAAAAAACATCATTTTCAATCTTAAATTGAAATTCTACATCATCCAAATTTGTAATAAAAACTAAATTCCTAGCACATTCAGGAACATAAAGACACTTTTCTAGATCTAGGGAACATCTAGTGTCGAAGATCAATTTGTAAGTCCCAATGCCCTCTATTCGTGCCTTCATTCTGTTCCTCATATACAGTAATTTTTTAGTTCCATTTATGGGCTGGATTGAAAGGAATCTTTGTTTAACATGTGACACAAGAGTAATTGAACCATAATCTAACCACAGGTATTAGTAGGCACTTCACTAAGATTTGCTTCAAAGCATACTGAGACATAGTATGTACCTTTCTTTTCGAACCAAGCTTTCATTTAGGACAATATTTCTTGAAGTGACCAGGCTTCTTGCAGAAGTGGCACCTCTTATCTTTATTGATTCAAACCTCATTAACTTTACTGAGAGTTTTGTCCTTATCTTTGCCTTTCTTTCCTAGTTTATTCTTGCTGCTACTAGCTCCTTGATGAAACGTGAGATGAATGGAGTGTTCCTTTATTTTCTTTAATCTCCCTTCCTCCTGAACTAACATAGCCTTAATTTCTTGAAGGTTTCATTTTTCTTTAATAGTGTTATAATTCACTTGGAACTGGTTAAACTCTAGAGGAAGTGAGTTGATTATAAACTGTACCAAAAAGGACTCACTCACATCTACACCCATAGATTTCACTTTACAGCTAGGTTTGACATATGAGTTATATGACCATGAATGGGTTATGACCAGTCAAATTTCTTGGTCGTTAGCTCACTCATTAAAGTCTCTACTATAGACTTGTCAACTACTTTAGATTAGGAGTATTCCTTAAGCTTTAACATGAACTCCTTTGCATTATTCGTATTAGGCATTGATGGCTTCACATTTTCTGTGATTGTTATTCGTATCAAATTCAAACTTAGCCTATTAGACTAGTCCTAAGCCTCATAATAAGATTTGTCAGCTTCAGAACTAGTTTCAGTTATAGCTACAGGCCATATGTTTGAAACTATGGCCAAGTCCAAATTCATTACACCCAGTTGAAACTGGATCTGTTCATACCAGTCCCCATGGTTCAGACCATTGAACTTGATCAAGCCATTGCATAAGGCGAACAAATTAGTAGATGCTACACATACAACATATAGTCCATGCATTAATGCTTTGAGTAAACCTAAATGGATTCAAACTAACTATACACTTTGATTATGCATTTAAATTCTCCTTTGGGTGAAATTTAAATACATTGTAGTACCCTATTAGGATGCATATATATATAGTTTACTATAATGGAAAATTAATCATATTGTAATATCCCGTTACTCATGTTAAGGCTAAAATAATAAATGTGAGAGATTACTGAGAAATTAGAAAATACATTTCACGCTCATACATTACATGATATGCACATACACGTGAATATTGGATCTTTGGATATAAAAATAATTGTACATGATTGACAATTTCTGGGTACAATTGTTTATAAATGTGAGTTTATTGAGAAATGTGATTTTTGTATGTAAAAATTTGATTTGGGGAGTGTATATTTTGATTTAGAATTTTTGGTGAATTTTAGGAGAAATTTCTAAAATTTTGGGTAATTTTTGAATTAGGAAAATTGTCAAGTGGCAAAATAATTGTTAAATGGTAGCAGAAATTACTGTCTAATGGCAATGAAAATTTTGGATAAATGACTTTAGGATTTATTGACAAATTCCATTGAAAATTGGGGGACAATTGGAGTAGAAATTGAAATTGATGGGATTAGTTAAGTGAAAGAACTTAGCCTAATGCTTTAGAAATAAGACACGTGTTAAGTGACAAGTGTCACTTGCCAAATCATGTCTTAAGTTATTTTTATTTTAATTCAAAAAGCCCCCCCTTTTTGTTGTCTCACGATGCTTCTCTCTTAAAAAGGTTATTAGTGTTTTATTTTGATTTCCTCCTTCATTTTCGTAGCTCCTCTTCTCTTCCTCTTCTTCATGAGTTTTGATTCTTCAAATCTCCATTCACGTTAAACCCAACCCTCTCATCTTTCATGCTACTCTTTCACCTTTCTTCCTCTTTCATTCTCACGAAAAACACAAACCTTTCAACCTTAAGATGATGGTGATTGTGGGTTGTTGGTGAAGTTAGGGATTCTTGATTTTCTTAAAGGGTTTGAAGATTGGTTGCTAAATCAAGTAAGACATGTTTTAATTTATGGGTTTGATTAAATGAAGCATTTGTGATGATAGTTAGATATTAATCTCATGAAATGGTGTTTTGAGTATGTGGGTGTCGTGAATGGTGAAGAGTGTGTAAATTTCTTGCTTTTGTTGATGAGTAGTGATTTATAGAAATGTTTTAAAGGTTGAATGATCATGACAAGGAGTTTTGTATATGCTAGAATGTTGGTGAAGAAATGAACATATATATATGTATATATTGATGTTTTGTTTCATATATATGCTAAATAATGGGTTAGGAGTTGTTTTATAGATGATTGATATTGTATATGACGGGTAAGAAACTATGAGATATGCTACACATGTTTTTAAGATGAATTGGTTGTGAAAGGAATGTCTTAATGAGAATTGGAAGTTGATGAATATATACATAAACATGTTTTGTTTTTGGGTTAATGATCAAATTTAGATCATGCTTTGTTAGTGAATGATATTGAGATGAAATGGAGTTGAGAATGAGGAGTAAATAAAGTAAAAAAGGGTGACATTTGTACAAGTATGATTGGTGCAAAGTCTGGAAAGTTTGAAGATGATGGACTGAAAAATGTTCACTAAGTATGCTTTAGTCTTTTAGCCATAACTTTTTCTCTAGATATCCAAATGAGATGATTGATGAGTTGGATTAAACTAGAAACATAGGGATACAATTTTTATAGATTTGGATTAAACTAGAAATATAGGGATTCATTTTTTATGAAGACATCGAATTTAAATTTTGTCTTTAAGAGTCCTAAAATTTGAGATGAAATTGAGAATTGAGTACAATACATTGTTGGATGAATGGATATTTTGTGTTCTATTTTAAGTGTATGAGAATGTATTATATTTCGAGTGTTTATTATCAACTAGGGAATATGAAACGTGTATGGATGATGTTGAGTAGAAATTAGGTATATTTGAAGAAGTTATCCACTTGAGATGATGAATCAAATGAGTTGAGAATTGAGAGTGAATGAAGTCTAATTGGTGTTTGAATTGTTATGGAGTGATATTGCATTAGAAGAGGTGAATTTGGAAAATTATGAGTGAAAGTGATGTTAGAATGGGTGTAGGATCCATTAGAGATGTCCTGGAGAAAGAGAATTAAGCAAAAACCTGAAGGATACACTATCAAGCTGTGTAAATTGACACTAACCATGTGTTCCTAATGCAAAAATACCACCAGACCCATAAGAAACACGAGCTACCCATGTGGGTCCACACGACCCGTGTATTTTGACCCCAAAATCTTTTTTCTAAGTATACACAGAAGTTGTAGATCTAGAAGTCTTCTTTGAAACCGTCCTAAGATGACATTAATCCGACATTTACACAAAAAGTTATGGCATTTATCCCAAGAGATGTTTGTTTATGAATGATTGACTTATCAATGTTGTTCAATGACATGTTTAGGCTTGTTAGTGATATTAAATGAGCCTAATTGAAGTAGGATTGAGTTATTAACATCCTAATTGAAGTAAGATTGAGTTATTAATGTAAGAAGAGTGTTCTAGGTGTTAAGGAATGATTCAAAGAACTTGATACTTGGTTATGAGACATGTATTAAGTATATATACTTGGAAATGTCATTGAATATACATTTTACATATTTAATATACATATGTATGCATCAATAGACATTTATACAATTGTGCAAAATTCTGATATGTGTATGTTTTGCATGATATAAAGGAACATATAGAGCGCCATCATCTAGATATTGTTGGGATTTCGAGGCAACAGCTTTTAGAGCAAACTATGAGTAACCTAGACGATTTCTCTTGATGATTGTGATATATGAATGAGATATTGAAGTGCTATTTGTATGTGAATGTGACAAACTAAATGGTGGTTTATGACATGATTGATTATGAGAGATGCATTCCATACACGAATGCATGATAAGACAATGAGAATTGTGACTTGAGTAGCCGCTGAACATGAGCTTAAAGGTCCAAATGTGATTAAGAAACAAAGGCTCACTATGTAAAATGAGCCCTGTATCTCCAACAGATAAGAGACAATATAAATGAGCTCGATATCTGCAATAGACATGAGACAGTTTAGGCACTCGGTCACAACAATGTAATAATTAGAAAAGAGTCACATGAGCATTTCATATGCATTTTATTAAGCATGTTGGATTGATTGAAATGTTAAATTGTCTACTCTTGAGTGAGAATGTGATATGTGATGGATTGTGCAAATTTGTGAAATATATGTTATATATATTGATGTGATGCGTAAATTGAGTGAACCGTCGATGATGGTTATCTCATTAAGTTCACAAAACGCATCAAAATTGCAATGTTGACTTTTCATGATCGAGAGACGATTTTAGCTACTAAGGGATGCTACAAGCAGTGTAGACTTTTGCTTTTTGGGACAAGAAGGAATGGCTCAAAGGTTGATCAACTAGACATGGACATATTAGATACATTTTATGTATTTTCCTTTTTCATGCAGCACATTTTTGTATTAGGCAATGATATTGTATTGGTATGGATGTTGAAAGATACATTGTAGATATTTCATTTTTATGAAATGAAATGAGGAAAATTTGGTTTTAAAATGTCGTGACTTTCCATATGATGTTTATAAGAGAACAAAGATAGAAGATGCCGTGATAAGTGAATGTTATGATTGAATGTAGTACACCATTACCTTAGGTTATATATTGGAATGTCCGCTAGGCGTCCCGATATGTACCCTAGGGTAAGGGGCACTACAATGGGTGGTATCAAAGAATGGTTTGGCATCCATAGGGATGTTTAGAAATGTTAAGTATGAAATATTTTGAGAAGTACAGATGATGATTGAAGCTATTTTTTATTATAGGTCATCCGTCATAGGTGAACAAGTGGGGGAACCAGCTGACCTAGGATCAATAGGAGCCAGTAGAGAGTCCTCAGTACCTTGATCTGAGGAGATGCCTCTGAGAGTTCCCAAGAGAAGGGAGAGGAGGTATAATAAGCTGCGGAAGTAGAGGGCTGTGAATTTTTATGGTAGTGCAGGCCTTACTGAGGCCGAAAGATGGTTGGAAAGGACAAAGAGAATTCTTAATTAGATGGACTGCGAGCCAGTCGAGAGGTTCAATTATGTAGTGTCCTTACTGCAAGACCCAACTTATTAGTGGTGGAAGATTATCCCAAGCAGTACCACCAGGCCTTGCCACCTGAAGTGGGAAGACTTTCTGAGGACCTTCAGGGAAAACTACATGCCCAAGATCCACTTGGACCGAAAGATGAAGGAGTTCCTGGAATTGAAGCAGGGCAGGATGTCGGTGGCAGAATATGAAATTTGGTTCAAAGAGTTAATGGGTTATGCTATTGCTTTTATCCCTACAGAAGAAGACAAGTGTAGGAGGTTTGAGGATGGACTCAATATGGAGATTAGAACAAGGTTGACACTTTCAGACTTGAGTAGTTTCACTGAGTTGAGAGCTGCTTTAATCAGAATTGAGTAGCTACTAAGAGAGAGACAAGTAGAGACTGGGCAAGGGTCCAAAATGAAGAGGTCTAATAAGGGTCAGAGTGGTTCTGGCAGAAGATTCAGTAAGCGCCAGAACAGAGCTTTCAGACCACCAGCTAAATTAGGGCAATCAGGATTCAGGCAGTCAGGATTCAGGTAGAGGGGTGGCTTTGTACAATCAGGCATTGGAAGAGTTATAGTGCAGAGTCAGTGGGCTTTGTGTGAGTATTGTGTGAAGAGGCACGGTGAAGAGTGCTGGAAATTGTCTGAAGCTTGCCTTAGGTGCAGCTCTTTTGACCACCAGATTAGAGATTATCCTGCAACTTTGGGAGCTCAATCTAGTATGAGTGGGGAATTTGGGAGTTATGCTACGATCTAATAGAGCCAAAGTAGTGGGTCCAAATAAAGGAGCCGTGAAAGAGGTAGAGTCAACTCTGGGAATCCTTCTGTCAGGACTGAGGTGCCGACCCCAGTCCCAAGTTAGAGTCTATGTCATGACCAGGTAAGAGGCTCAGGACTCTCTGGATGTCATTGTAAGTGCACTATTTATTTATGCTCATGAAGCATTTGCATTACTAGATTCAGGATCTACGCATTGATTCATCGCACCGCATCTAGCATCTAGGTTGCATTGTGATAGAAAACTACTACAGTATGGATTAGAGGTGAGTACATCAATAGGTAGTACT
>JANSVA010000006.1:15732825-15763665 GCA_025504915.1 Erythroxylum reticulatum
AAGGACCATCGCCTCTAGGGTCGAGCTTAGACTTCCTTTGTTTAGGAAATCTCTCATTTCTGAAATGTACCCAAACCTAATCTAAAGGCTCAAACTTCATCATGACACATCTTATTTTTTTAGGTTAATGATCAAATTTAGATCATGCTTTGTTAGTGAATGTTATTGAGATGAAATGGAGTTGAGAATGAGGCGTAAATAAAGTAGAAAATGGTGATCTTTGTACAAGTTATATTAGGTGTGAAATATGGAAAGTTTGAAGATGATTGACTAGAAAATGTTTACTGAGTATGCCTAAGTTTTTTAGCCATAACTTTGTTTTTTATAATCTAAATGAGATGATTCTTGATTTTATTAAACTAGAGACATATGCAAAAATTTTGCACGAAGACTTATAATTCAAATTTTGTCTATAAAAGTATCAAAATCTGATCTGAAGTTGAGAAACTGGGTATGCTTTTGTGAGAGTTCACCGCGGTGAACTTGAAGGAATTGGCTATGATTCCTTTTGGGTAAAGTTTGTTGCCGCCAACTATAGGTTTCACTGTAGCGAACTTGTGAAATTTTCATAAGAATTTCTCTCAGGAGGAGTTCGCCGCAGCGAACTTCTGACTTCGTCACGACGAACTTTTCTCTACACTGAACATGTTTTTGTATTTTAGGCATATCTTATTCTATAGTTATCTAAATGGAATGATTTTTAATTTGAGTAAACTAGAGACATAGGGATACAAATTATCTAAAGAAATCAAATTCTAAATCGAACTATGAAAATTTCAATTTCTGGATGGAATTTGAATGTAGGGCACTATCTTAGTATAAGAATAGATTAAAATTATTTGGAGTATAACTTCCAAAATACTAGATCAAATTGAATGATCTTTGTGTTTTTAAAAACATAAGACATAGGGGAGCAATTTTATAAAAGAAGGTGTTATCAAATTTCCCCATTTACATTGTCTAAATAAGCAAGAACCATATACCCGAAACTAATGTAAGGAGAAAAATCTGAAATGATTCATTAGGTTATGGAATTAGGTTATAATGGTTTTATTGAGATATAATCCTAAGTACAAATTATGTTTAGGTGAGTTTTGAAATAGGTCTTATCATGTGATGAGAATAATGAAAAAATATCCGGGATTGTCATGAACATGTATTATGAATTATAAAACAATTACACTTATGCTAATTTGAGATATATGTGTTTATTGTGTGATATAGAGGAGCACCTGGAACATCAACCCCTAGATGTCGAAACTTCTAGGCATTAGCTTTGGGATCGACTTGTGAGTAACCTAGACGATTTCTATCGATTGATTGTTCATTTTTATTTTGTTTGAATTATTAAATGAATGTGAATTGGTTATGTTGGTTTCGGACAATGAAGGTCCAATGATTGTGATATGTGAATGAGATATTGAAGTGCTACTTATATGTGAATGTGACAAATTAAATGTTTCATGACATGATTAATTATGAGAGATGCATTCCATACAGGAAAGCGTGATCAAATAATAAGAGTTGTGACTTAAGTAGTCATTAAAAACAAGCTCAAAGCTCTAAATGTGATTAAGAGCTAAGGGCTTACTATGTTAACTAAGCCCTGTATCCCCAATGGATAGGGGACAGTATAAATGAGCCCAGTATCTACCATGGAAACGAGACAGTTTAGGCACTCTGTCACAACAACATAATAATCCGAAAAGAGTCATATGAGCATTTCATATGCATTTTGTTAAGCATGTTGGATTGATTAAAATGCTAAATTTTCTACTCTTGAGTGTGAATGTTATATGTGACTAGTCATGCAAAGTGGTGAAAAACATTTTATATGTATGATGTGTTGCATGAATTGAGTAAACCATCGATGATGGTTACCTCATTGAGTTCGTAAAACTAATCAAAATTGCAATGTTGATTTTTCAGGACCGAGAGATGATATTAGCTCCTGAGGGATACTACAAGCAGTGTAGACTTTTACTTTTGGGGACAAGAGGGAATGACTCAAAGGTCGGTCAGCTAGATATGGATAGTTTAGGTACATTTTGTGTATTTTCCTCTTCCATGTAGCACATTTTTGTATCAAGCTATGATGATGCATCGGTATGGATGTTGAAAGATACAATGTAAATATTCAGTTTTTATGAAATGAAATGAGAAAATTTTGGTTTTAAAATATTGTCACTTTCCTTATGATGTTTATAAGAGAATAAAGATAGCTGATGGTATGTTAGGTGAATGTTACGATTAAACGTAGCACGTCATTATCATAGGTTATATACTAGAATGTCCTCAGGGCATCCTGGTATATACCCAAGGGAAAGGGGATGCTACAGTTGGTGGTATCAAAGTATGATTTGGTATCCATAAAGATATCTACAAATGTTAAGCATTAAATATCGTGAGAAATGCAGATGATGATTGAAGCTATTGTCTATTATAGGTCATTCGCCATAGGTGAGCAGGTAGGGAATCGGCTAACCTAGGATCAATAGGAGCCAGTAGGGAATCCTCAGTACCACGATCAGAGGAGATGCCTCTGAGAGTTCCTGAGAGAAGGGAGAGGAGGTATGATAGGTTGCGGAAGAAGGGGGCTGTCGATTTCTATGGCAGCACAGGCCTTGCTGAGGCTAAAGGATGGTTGGAAAGGACAGAGAGAATTTTTGATCAGATGGACTATGAGTTAGGCGAGAGGCTCAATTATACAGTGTACTTATTGCAGGGCTCGGCTTATCAGTGGTGGAAGACTATCCGAAACAGTATTACCAGGCCTTGCCACTTGAAGTGGGAAGACTTTCTAAGGAACTTCAAGGAAAACTACATGCCCAAGATCTACTTGGACTGGAAGATGAAGGAGTTCCTAGAGTTAAAGTAGGGCAGGATGTTAGTGGTAGAATATGAAATTCGGTTCAACGAGTTGATGGGTTATGCTACTACTTTAATCCCTATAGAAGAAGACAAGTGTAGGAGGTTTGAGGACGGACTTAATATGGAGATCAGAATAATGTTGACACTTTTAGACCTGAGTAGTTTCATTGAGTTGAGAGCTACTTCGATTAGAATTGAGCAACTACTAAGAGAGAGACAAGTAGAGACTAGGCAAGGGTCCAGAATGAAGAGGCATAATAAGGGTTAGGGTGGTTATGGCAGAAGATTCAGCAAGCACCAAAATAGAGCTTTCAGACCATCAGCTAGATCAGGCAGTCAGGATTCATGCAAAGGGGTGACTTTGTACAATCAGGCAGTGGAAGAGGTACAATGCAGAGTTGGTGGCCCCTATGTGAGTATTGTCTTAGGTACGACTTTTTTGACCACCAGATTAGAGATTGTCCTACTACTTTAGGAGCTTAGTCTGGTATGAGTGAGGGATCTGGGAGTGATGCTACAGTCTAGCAGAGCCGAGGTAGAGGCTCTAGACAAAGGAGCCGTGGTAGAGGTAGAGTACGCTCTGGGAGCCCTTCTATTAGGACTGAGGTGTGGAGCAGCTTACCCTAGTCCCAATCTAGAGTCTATGCCATGATCAGGCAGGAGGACCAGGACTCTCCGGTTGTCGTTACAGGTGTACTATTTATTTATGCACATGAAGCATTTACATTGCTAGATCCAGGATCTACGTATTCTTTTATAGCACCGTATCTAGCATGTAGGCTACACTGTGATAGAGAACATTTAAAGTATGGAATAGAGGTTAGTATACCAAAAGGTAGTACTACAGTGATAGGAGAAGTCTGTAAAAGATGCTTGATTCGGATTGATCAAGCAATAATAGAGGCAAACCTTATTATACTACAAACAAGAGAGATAGACATTATCTTAGGCATAAATTAGCTTACTGCTCAAAGGGTTGCCATGAACTGCTACACCAAGGAGGTAATATTAGAATCTCCTGGTCAGCTGAGAGTTGTATTAAGAGGAATTAGTCAAGCAATGCCATCTAGGATGATATCCTTCATGAGTGCATTAAGGTTAATTCAAGGAGAATGTGAGGCTTATCTGGCTCACGCCATTGATACTAGAGCTTAGCAGAATGTGTAGGAAATTTTGGTAGTTAGGGAATTCTTAGATGTGTTTTCTGCCGAGTTACCTAGTTTATCTCCAAATTGGGAAACAAAGTTCACCATTGATTTAGTTTATATCTATTCCTCCATATAGGATGGCACTTGTAGAACTGAAGGAATTAGAGGCTCAGCTTTAGGAGTTATTGGAAAAGGGTTTTATGAGACCTAGTGTCTTACCTTGGGGAGCTCCAGTATTATTTGTAAAGAAAAAAGACAGGACTTTGAAATTATCCATCGATTATAGGCAGCTAAATTAGGTGACAGTGAAGAATAAGTACCCGTTGCCTAGAATTGATGACTTGCTTGATCAGTTGCAGGGAGTTCAAGTATTTAATAAGCTGGATTTGATATTAGGACATTATCAATTGAAGATAATAGAGGCTAATATACCTAAGAGTGTATTCAGGAGCAAGTATGGGCACTTCGAGTTCTTAGTAATGCCATTTGGGTTAACTAATGCCTCAGATACTTTTATGGCCTTAATGAATAAGGTGTTTCATCCCTACCTGGATTGATTCGTGATTGTTTTTATCGATGACATTTTCGTGTATTCCAAGAGCAGAGAAGAACATGTTGAGCATCTGAGAGTGACTCTACAGATTATGATGGAAAAATATTTGTATGCCAAATTTAGTAAATGTGAGTTTTGGCTAGATCAAGTAGTGTTTTTGGGACATATAGTGACTGGACAAAGCATACAAGTGGATCCAAGGAAGATAGACGCAGTGATGAATTGGGAAGCTCCAAAGAATGTATCTGAAATTCTAAGCTTCCTAGGATTAGCCTAATATTATCAGAGGTTTGTGGAGGGTTTTCTCTAATCTCAACCCCACTGACAAAACTTCAGAGTAAAAATGTAATATTCAGATGGAATGAGGAGTGTTAAAAAAGCTTTGAGGAGCTGAAGCATCGGTTGACTACGACACCAGTGTTGACCATTCCATTAGAGACTGAAGGTATGTGGTATATAGTGATGCTTCACATCAAGGATTGGGATGTGTGTTGATGTAGTATAGCAAGGTGATCGCCTATGCATTGAGACAATTAAGGTCTCATGAGCTTAATTATTCGATACATGATTTATAGCTAGTTGGAGTTGTCTTTCCTCTAAAGATTTAGAGACACTACTTGTATGGAGAGAGCTTCCAGATTTATACCGATCATAAGAGTTTAAGGTATCTGCTAAGTCGGAAGGAGTTGCACTTGAGACAGAGGAGAAGGATTGAGTTACTAAAGATTTATAATTGAATGACTGAGTACCACCTAGGGAAAGCAAATGTGGTGGCTGATGCTTTGAGCAGAAAGTCTAATACTAGTGTAGCTCAGATTCAGTAATCGAGGTTACCGAGCTTAATTCAGTTGGGAGCTTTGAATGTGGAGTCGAATCTGGAGCAGAATGAGGCACTGATTGCTACACTAAAGTCGAGATTGATGTTGCATAATAGAATTAAAAAATTTCAGAGTAAAGATCCCGATATAGTAAAGCTTATTGGGAAAGTGAAGATAAATCCAGATTCTGAGTTTGAGTTGAGAGATAAGACTTTGTGGTTAAAGCAGAGGCTATGTGTACCTAATGTGGATGATCTGAGGAAGGAAATTCTTGAGGAAGCTCATATGGCTTCTTATACTATGCATCTTGGTACTACCAAGATGTATAACACGTTTAAGCAACATTTCTGGTGGTCCGGAATGAAGAAGCAAGTGGTAGAATATGTGTCTAAATATATGACATGTCAGCAAGTTAAGGCTGAGCACCAAGCTCCAGTAGGGAAGCTACATTCATTTCCTATTCCGAAGTGGAAATGGGAATGGATCACTATGGACTTCATTATGGGATTGCCCAAGACTCTGAGGTAGAATGATGTGATATAGGTTATAGTGGACCGGTTGACTAAGTCGGCCCACTTCTTACCAATAAGGGAGAGTAACTCACTAGATTAGTTGGCTTGGAGATATGTGAGTGAAGTGGTGAGACTATATGAGGTTCCAGTGTTTATTATATCAGACAGGGATCCCAGATTCACTTCGGGATTCTAGAAGAGCCTGCAGTCTATTATGAGTACTAAATTGAACTTCAGTATAGCATTTCATCCTCAAATAGATGGACAGAGTGAAAGGATAATAAAGACTGTTGAGGATATGCTCAGAGCTTATGTATTGGAGTTTCAAGGGGTTTAGGATCAGCACATAGCACTGATAGAATTTGCATACAACAACCATTATCACAGTAGTATCAGAATGGCACTATATGAGGTACTATATGGCCGAAAGTGTTAGTCGCCATTATATTAGGATGCAGAGGGCTTAAGAATGGTCAAAGGTCCAAAATTGATACAAGACATGGTGGATAAGGTTAAATTGATCTGAAGCCAAATTAAAGCCACTCAAGATAGACAGAAGAGTTATGTGGATCAACATTGATGGGATATGGTGTACAGTGTAGGAGACAGATTGTTTCTCCGAGTATTACCTTGGAGAGGAGTATTGAGATTCAGTAAAGAGGTCAAGTTGAGGCCTTGGTATATTGGTCCTTATGAGATCATTGAGAGTATAAGACCTTTGACGTATAAGTTGGCTTTACTGAATGAAATGTCTCAATGGAATAATGTTTTTTATATGAGTATGCTCCAAAGATACCAATCACATCCGACATATGTGATACCAGCTTAAGAGATTGAGGTTGCTAAAAATTTAAGCTATATTGAGGAGTCAGCCAAGATTGTGGGATCACAAATTAGGTAGTTAAGGAATTAATTCATTCCATTGGTGAAAGTCCTATGGAGGAATCACTCAACTGAGGAAGCCACATAGGAAATGGAAGAGCTCATGAAGATATAATATCCCCACCTGTTCGAGTAATCAGGTAAGAATTGTGAGTATGAGATTTCTTTTAAGAAGGGGAGAATTGTAACATCTCGTTACCCATGTTGAGGTTAGAATAGAATATATGAGAGATGATTGAGAGATTAGAAAATGCATTTCGTGTTCATGCATAATATGACATGCAAATACATGTGAATAATGAATTTTTTTGCACATAAAAATGATTGTACATGCATTCATGGACATTTTGGATATAATTGTTTTTAAATGTGATTGTTATTGAGAATTGTGGTTTTTATGTGTTGAAAATTGAATTGTGGAGTTTATATTTGATTTAGAATTTTATTTTGATGAATTTTAGGAAAAATTTCTGAAAATTTGGGTAATTTTTGAACTAGGAAAATTGCCATGTGGCAAAATAATTGTTTAATGGTAGTAGAAATTATTGTCCAATGGCAATGTAAATTTTAATTAATGACTTTAGCATTTATTGATAATTTCCATTGAAATTTTGGGGACAATCAGAATAGAAATTGAAGTTGATTGGACTAGTTATAAAAGAACATAGTCTAATGCTTTAGAAATGGGACATCCTGTCACTTGCCAAACCAAATCTTAAGTTAATATGATTTTTAATTGAAAGACTCCCCGGTTGTCTTTCATGATCCTTCTCACTTAAAAGGCAATTGGTGTTTTATTTTGGATTCCTTTTTCATTTCATAGCTTCTCTTCTCTTCTCTTCTTCTTCTTGATTTTTATTCTTCAAATCTCCACCCATGTTGAACCTCTCATCTTCCATTTGCTACTCCTTCACCTTGCTCTCTCTTTCATTCTCATCAAAAACCTATCCCTACCATTTTGAAAAGATGATGATCACAGGTTGTTGGTGAAACTATGGATTTTTTATATTTTTGAAGATTTTGGAGTTAAACCAAGTAAGTAGGGCATTTTTGTATGTGTGTGTCGTGGATAATGAAGAGTATGTAAATTTCTTGCTTTTATATATGCTTGATGAGTAATGATTTATAGAGATGTTTTAGAGGTTGAATGATCATGACAAGGAGTTTTGTATATTCTAGAACATTGGTGAAAAAATGAACATATATATATATATATTTATATTGACGTTTTATTTCATATAAATGCTAAATAATGGGTTAGGAGTTGTTTTATGGATGATTGATGTTGTATATGATGTGTAAGAAACTATAAGTTATGCTACACATGTTTTTAAGATGGATTAGTTGTGAAAAGGATGTTTTAATGATAATTGGAAGTGGTGGATAGGTACAAGGACACATCTTATTTTTTTAGGTTAATGATCAAATTTAGATCATGCTTTGTTAGTGAATGTTATTGAGATGAAATGGAGTTGAGAATGAGGCGTAAATAAAGTAGAAAATGGTGATCTTTGTACAAGTTATATTAGGTGTGAAATATGGAAAGTTTGAAGATGATTGACTAGAAAATGTTTACTGAGTATGCCTAAGTTTTTTAGCCATAACTTTGTTTTTTATAATCTAAATGAGATGATTCTTGATTTTATTAAACTAGAGACATATGCAAAAATTTTGCACGAAGACTTATAATTCAAATTTTGTCTATAAAAGTATCAAAATCTGATCTGAAGTTGAGAAACTGGGTATGCTTTTGTGAGAGTTCACCGCGGTGAACTTGAAGGAATTGGCTATGATTCCTTTTGGGTAAAGTTTGTTGCCGCCAACTATAGGTTTCACTGTAGCGAACTTGTGAAATTTTCATAAGAATTTCTCTCAGGAGGAGTTCGCCGCAGCGAACTTCTGACTTCGTCACGACGAACTTTTCTCTACACTGAACATGTTTTTGTATTTTAGGCATATCTTATTCTATAGTTATCTAAATGGAATGATTTTTAATTTGAGTAAACTAGAGACATAGGGATACAAATTATCTAAAGAAATCAAATTCTAAATCGAACTATGAAAATTTCAATTTCTGGATGGAATTTGAATGTAGGGCACTATCTTAGTATAAGAATAGATTAAAATTATTTGGAGTATAACTTCCAAAATACTAGATCAAATTGAATGATCTTTGTGTTTTTAAAAACATAAGACATAGGGGAGCAATTTTATAAAAGAAGGTGTTATCAAATTTCCCCATTTACATTGTCTAAATAAGCAAGAACCATATACCCGAAACTAATGTAAGGAGAAAAATCTGAAATGATTCATTAGGTTATGGAATTAGGTTATAATGGTTTTATTGAGATATAATCCTAAGTACAAATTATGTTTAGGTGAGTTTTGAAATAGGTCTTATCATGTGATGAGAATAATGAAAAAATATCCGGGATTGTCATGAACATGTATTATGAATTATAAAACAATTACACTTATGCTAATTTGAGATATATGTGTTTATTGTGTGATATAGAGGAGCACCTGGAACATCAACCCCTAGATGTCGAAACTTCTAGGCATTAGCTTTGGGATCGACTTGTGAGTAACCTAGACGATTTCTATCGATTGATTGTTCATTTTTATTTTGTTTGAATTATTAAATGAATGTGAATTGGTTATGTTGGTTTCGGACAATGAAGGTCCAATGATTGTGATATGTGAATGAGATATTGAAGTGCTACTTATATGTGAATGTGACAAATTAAATGTTTCATGACATGATTAATTATGAGAGATGCATTCCATACAGGAAAGCGTGATCAAATAATAAGAGTTGTGACTTAAGTAGTCATTAAAAACAAGCTCAAAGCTCTAAATGTGATTAAGAGCTAAGGGCTTACTATGTTAACTAAGCCCTGTATCCCCAATGGATAGGGGACAGTATAAATGAGCCCAGTATCTACCATGGAAACGAGACAGTTTAGGCACTCTGTCACAACAACATAATAATCCGAAAAGAGTCATATGAGCATTTCATATGCATTTTGTTAAGCATGTTGGATTGATTAAAATGCTAAATTTTCTACTCTTGAGTGTGAATGTTATATGTGACTAGTCATGCAAAGTGGTGAAAAACATTTTATATGTATGATGTGTTGCATGAATTGAGTAAACCATCGATGATGGTTACCTCATTGAGTTCGTAAAACTAATCAAAATTGCAATGTTGATTTTTCAGGACCGAGAGATGATATTAGCTCCTGAGGGATACTACAAGCAGTGTAGACTTTTACTTTTGGGGACAAGAGGGAATGACTCAAAGGTCGGTCAGCTAGATATGGATAGTTTAGGTACATTTTGTGTATTTTCCTCTTCCATGTAGCACATTTTTGTATCAAGCTATGATGATGCATCGGTATGGATGTTGAAAGATACAATGTAAATATTCAGTTTTTATGAAATGAAATGAGAAAATTTTGGTTTTAAAATATTGTCACTTTCCTTATGATGTTTATAAGAGAATAAAGATAGCTGATGGTATGTTAGGTGAATGTTACGATTAAACGTAGCACGTCATTATCATAGGTTATATACTAGAATGTCCTCAGGGCATCCTGGTATATACCCAAGGGAAAGGGGATGCTACAGTTGGTGGTATCAAAGTATGATTTGGTATCCATAAAGATATCTACAAATGTTAAGCATTAAATATCGTGAGAAATGCAGATGATGATTGAAGCTATTGTCTATTATAGGTCATTCGCCATAGGTGAGCAGGTAGGGAATCGGCTAACCTAGGATCAATAGGAGCCAGTAGGGAATCCTCAGTACCACGATCAGAGGAGATGCCTCTGAGAGTTCCTGAGAGAAGGGAGAGGAGGTATGATAGGTTGCGGAAGAAGGGGGCTGTCGATTTCTATGGCAGCACAGGCCTTGCTGAGGCTAAAGGATGGTTGGAAAGGACAGAGAGAATTTTTGATCAGATGGACTATGAGTTAGGCGAGAGGCTCAATTATACAGTGTACTTATTGCAGGGCTCGGCTTATCAGTGGTGGAAGACTATCCGAAACAGTATTACCAGGCCTTGCCACTTGAAGTGGGAAGACTTTCTAAGGAACTTCAAGGAAAACTACATGCCCAAGATCTACTTGGACTGGAAGATGAAGGAGTTCCTAGAGTTAAAGTAGGGCAGGATGTTAGTGGTAGAATATGAAATTCGGTTCAACGAGTTGATGGGTTATGCTACTACTTTAATCCCTATAGAAGAAGACAAGTGTAGGAGGTTTGAGGACGGACTTAATATGGAGATCAGAATAATGTTGACACTTTTAGACCTGAGTAGTTTCATTGAGTTGAGAGCTACTTCGATTAGAATTGAGCAACTACTAAGAGAGAGACAAGTAGAGACTAGGCAAGGGTCCAGAATGAAGAGGCATAATAAGGGTTAGGGTGGTTATGGCAGAAGATTCAGCAAGCACCAAAATAGAGCTTTCAGACCATCAGCTAGATCAGGCAGTCAGGATTCATGCAAAGGGGTGACTTTGTACAATCAGGCAGTGGAAGAGGTACAATGCAGAGTTGGTGGCCCCTATGTGAGTATTGTCTTAGGTACGACTTTTTTGACCACCAGATTAGAGATTGTCCTACTACTTTAGGAGCTTAGTCTGGTATGAGTGAGGGATCTGGGAGTGATGCTACAGTCTAGCAGAGCCGAGGTAGAGGCTCTAGACAAAGGAGCCGTGGTAGAGGTAGAGTACGCTCTGGGAGCCCTTCTATTAGGACTGAGGTGTGGAGCAGCTTACCCTAGTCCCAATCTAGAGTCTATGCCATGATCAGGCAGGAGGACCAGGACTCTCCGGTTGTCGTTACAGGTGTACTATTTATTTATGCACATGAAGCATTTACATTGCTAGATCCAGGATCTACGTATTCTTTTATAGCACCGTATCTAGCATGTAGGCTACACTGTGATAGAGAACATTTAAAGTATGGAATAGAGGTTAGTATACCAAAAGGTAGTACTACAGTGATAGGAGAAGTCTGTAAAAGATGCTTGATTCGGATTGATCAAGCAATAATAGAGGCAAACCTTATTATACTACAAACAAGAGAGATAGACATTATCTTAGGCATAAATTAGCTTACTGCTCAAAGGGTTGCCATGAACTGCTACACCAAGGAGGTAATATTAGAATCTCCTGGTCAGCTGAGAGTTGTATTAAGAGGAATTAGTCAAGCAATGCCATCTAGGATGATATCCTTCATGAGTGCATTAAGGTTAATTCAAGGAGAATGTGAGGCTTATCTGGCTCACGCCATTGATACTAGAGCTTAGCAGAATGTGTAGGAAATTTTGGTAGTTAGGGAATTCTTAGATGTGTTTTCTGCCGAGTTACCTAGTTTATCTCCAAATTGGGAAACAAAGTTCACCATTGATTTAGTTTATATCTATTCCTCCATATAGGATGGCACTTGTAGAACTGAAGGAATTAGAGGCTCAGCTTTAGGAGTTATTGGAAAAGGGTTTTATGAGACCTAGTGTCTTACCTTGGGGAGCTCCAGTATTATTTGTAAAGAAAAAAGACAGGACTTTGAAATTATCCATCGATTATAGGCAGCTAAATTAGGTGACAGTGAAGAATAAGTACCCGTTGCCTAGAATTGATGACTTGCTTGATCAGTTGCAGGGAGTTCAAGTATTTAATAAGCTGGATTTGATATTAGGACATTATCAATTGAAGATAATAGAGGCTAATATACCTAAGAGTGTATTCAGGAGCAAGTATGGGCACTTCGAGTTCTTAGTAATGCCATTTGGGTTAACTAATGCCTCAGATACTTTTATGGCCTTAATGAATAAGGTGTTTCATCCCTACCTGGATTGATTCGTGATTGTTTTTATCGATGACATTTTCGTGTATTCCAAGAGCAGAGAAGAACATGTTGAGCATCTGAGAGTGACTCTACAGATTATGATGGAAAAATATTTGTATGCCAAATTTAGTAAATGTGAGTTTTGGCTAGATCAAGTAGTGTTTTTGGGACATATAGTGACTGGACAAAGCATACAAGTGGATCCAAGGAAGATAGACGCAGTGATGAATTGGGAAGCTCCAAAGAATGTATCTGAAATTCTAAGCTTCCTAGGATTAGCCTAATATTATCAGAGGTTTGTGGAGGGTTTTCTCTAATCTCAACCCCACTGACAAAACTTCAGAGTAAAAATGTAATATTCAGATGGAATGAGGAGTGTTAAAAAAGCTTTGAGGAGCTGAAGCATCGGTTGACTACGACACCAGTGTTGACCATTCCATTAGAGACTGAAGGTATGTGGTATATAGTGATGCTTCACATCAAGGATTGGGATGTGTGTTGATGTAGTATAGCAAGGTGATCGCCTATGCATTGAGACAATTAAGGTCTCATGAGCTTAATTATTCGATACATGATTTATAGCTAGTTGGAGTTGTCTTTCCTCTAAAGATTTAGAGACACTACTTGTATGGAGAGAGCTTCCAGATTTATACCGATCATAAGAGTTTAAGGTATCTGCTAAGTCGGAAGGAGTTGCACTTGAGACAGAGGAGAAGGATTGAGTTACTAAAGATTTATAATTGAATGACTGAGTACCACCTAGGGAAAGCAAATGTGGTGGCTGATGCTTTGAGCAGAAAGTCTAATACTAGTGTAGCTCAGATTCAGTAATCGAGGTTACCGAGCTTAATTCAGTTGGGAGCTTTGAATGTGGAGTCGAATCTGGAGCAGAATGAGGCACTGATTGCTACACTAAAGTCGAGATTGATGTTGCATAATAGAATTAAAAAATTTCAGAGTAAAGATCCCGATATAGTAAAGCTTATTGGGAAAGTGAAGATAAATCCAGATTCTGAGTTTGAGTTGAGAGATAAGACTTTGTGGTTAAAGCAGAGGCTATGTGTACCTAATGTGGATGATCTGAGGAAGGAAATTCTTGAGGAAGCTCATATGGCTTCTTATACTATGCATCTTGGTACTACCAAGATGTATAACACGTTTAAGCAACATTTCTGGTGGTCCGGAATGAAGAAGCAAGTGGTAGAATATGTGTCTAAATATATGACATGTCAGCAAGTTAAGGCTGAGCACCAAGCTCCAGTAGGGAAGCTACATTCATTTCCTATTCCGAAGTGGAAATGGGAATGGATCACTATGGACTTCATTATGGGATTGCCCAAGACTCTGAGGTAGAATGATGTGATATAGGTTATAGTGGACCGGTTGACTAAGTCGGCCCACTTCTTACCAATAAGGGAGAGTAACTCACTAGATTAGTTGGCTTGGAGATATGTGAGTGAAGTGGTGAGACTATATGAGGTTCCAGTGTTTATTATATCAGACAGGGATCCCAGATTCACTTCGGGATTCTAGAAGAGCCTGCAGTCTATTATGAGTACTAAATTGAACTTCAGTATAGCATTTCATCCTCAAATAGATGGACAGAGTGAAAGGATAATAAAGACTGTTGAGGATATGCTCAGAGCTTATGTATTGGAGTTTCAAGGGGTTTAGGATCAGCACATAGCACTGATAGAATTTGCATACAACAACCATTATCACAGTAGTATCAGAATGGCACTATATGAGGTACTATATGGCCGAAAGTGTTAGTCGCCATTATATTAGGATGCAGAGGGCTTAAGAATGGTCAAAGGTCCAAAATTGATACAAGACATGGTGGATAAGGTTAAATTGATCTGAAGCCAAATTAAAGCCACTCAAGATAGACAGAAGAGTTATGTGGATCAACATTGATGGGATATGGTGTACAGTGTAGGAGACAGATTGTTTCTCCGAGTATTACCTTGGAGAGGAGTATTGAGATTCAGTAAAGAGGTCAAGTTGAGGCCTTGGTATATTGGTCCTTATGAGATCATTGAGAGTATAAGACCTTTGACGTATAAGTTGGCTTTACTGAATGAAATGTCTCAATGGAATAATGTTTTTTATATGAGTATGCTCCAAAGATACCAATCACATCCGACATATGTGATACCAGCTTAAGAGATTGAGGTTGCTAAAAATTTAAGCTATATTGAGGAGTCAGCCAAGATTGTGGGATCACAAATTAGGTAGTTAAGGAATTAATTCATTCCATTGGTGAAAGTCCTATGGAGGAATCACTCAACTGAGGAAGCCACATAGGAAATGGAAGAGCTCATGAAGATATAATATCCCCACCTGTTCGAGTAATCAGGTAAGAATTGTGAGTATGAGATTTCTTTTAAGAAGGGGAGAATTGTAACATCTCGTTACCCATGTTGAGGTTAGAATAGAATATATGAGAGATGATTGAGAGATTAGAAAATGCATTTCGTGTTCATGCATAATATGACATGCAAATACATGTGAATAATGAATTTTTTTGCACATAAAAATGATTGTACATGCATTCATGGACATTTTGGATATAATTGTTTTTAAATGTGATTGTTATTGAGAATTGTGGTTTTTATGTGTTGAAAATTGAATTGTGGAGTTTATATTTGATTTAGAATTTTATTTTGATGAATTTTAGGAAAAATTTCTGAAAATTTGGGTAATTTTTGAACTAGGAAAATTGCCATGTGGCAAAATAATTGTTTAATGGTAGTAGAAATTATTGTCCAATGGCAATGTAAATTTTAATTAATGACTTTAGCATTTATTGATAATTTCCATTGAAATTTTGGGGACAATCAGAATAGAAATTGAAGTTGATTGGACTAGTTATAAAAGAACATAGTCTAATGCTTTAGAAATGGGACATCCTGTCACTTGCCAAACCAAATCTTAAGTTAATATGATTTTTAATTGAAAGACTCCCCGGTTGTCTTTCATGATCCTTCTCACTTAAAAGGCAATTGGTGTTTTATTTTGGATTCCTTTTTCATTTCATAGCTTCTCTTCTCTTCTCTTCTTCTTCTTGATTTTTATTCTTCAAATCTCCACCCATGTTGAACCTCTCATCTTCCATTTGCTACTCCTTCACCTTGCTCTCTCTTTCATTCTCATCAAAAACCTATCCCTACCATTTTGAAAAGATGATGATCACAGGTTGTTGGTGAAACTATGGATTTTTTATATTTTTGAAGATTTTGGAGTTAAACCAAGTAAGTAGGGCATTTTTGTATGTGTGTGTCGTGGATAATGAAGAGTATGTAAATTTCTTGCTTTTATATATGCTTGATGAGTAATGATTTATAGAGATGTTTTAGAGGTTGAATGATCATGACAAGGAGTTTTGTATATGCTAGGATGTTGGTGAAGAAATGAACATATATATATATATATATTTATATTGATGTTTTATTTCATATAAATGCTAAATAATGGGTTAGGAGTCATTTTATGGATGATTGATGTTGTATACGATGACTAAGAAACTATGAGTTTTGCTACACATGTTTTAAAGGTGGAAAGGTTGTGAAAAGGATATTTTAATGAGAATTGGAAGTGGTGGATAGGTACATGAACACATCTTGTTTTTCTAGGTTAATGATCAAATTTAGATCATGCTTTATTAGTGAATGATATTGAGATGAAATGGAGTTAAGAATGAGGAGTAACTGAAGTAGAAAATGGTGATCTTTGTACAAGTGATGTTAGATGTGAAATTTGGAAAGTTTGAAGATGATTGACTGGCAAATGTTCACTGAGTATACCTCAGTCTTTTAGCCATAACTTTTTTTCTAGTTATGAAAATGAGATGATTCTTGATTTGGATTAAACTAGAGATGTATGGCTACATTTTCATGATGTCAAATTCAAATTCCTTCTATAAGAGTCTCAAAATCTGATCTTAATTTGAAAAACTAGGTATGCTTCTATGGAGTTCGCTGTGACAAACTCCTTGCTCCGCCATGGTGAATTTGAAGGATTTGGCTAGGATTCCTTTCGGGTAAATTTTGTCATGGCTAACTCTAGGTTTCTTCATGGCAAACTTGTGAAATTTTTGTGAGAATTCTTATCGAGAGGAGTTCGTTGTGGCAAACTTTTGACTTCGCCACGACGAACTTTTCTCTACACTAAACATGTTTCTATATTTTGGGTATATCTTGTTCTGTAGTTATCCAAATGGAATGATTTTTTATTTGGAGTAAACTAAAGACATATGAATACAAATTATATGAAGAAATCAAATTCTAAATCTGACTCTAAGAATTTCAATTTCTGGGTAAAATTTGAATGCAGGGCACTATCTTAGTATAAGAATGGACCAAAATTATTTGGAGTATAACTTCTGAAATACTATATCAAATTGAATGATCTTGGTGTCATTAAAAACCTAAGAACAGGGGAGCAATTTTATAGAAAAAAGTGTTCTAAAATTTCCCATTTGTATTATCTAAATGATCAAGAACAATATACCCGAAGGTTGGTGTTAAGAGAAAAATCTGAAATGATTCATTAGGTTATAAAATTAGGTTCTAATGGTTTTATTGAGGTATAAACCTAATTAAAAACTATGCTTAAGTGAGTTTTGAAATAGGACTGATCGTGTGATGAGAATAATGAAAAAATACCCGGGATTGTCATGAACATGCATTGTGCATATTTTATATACCTATATGTGCTTTATAAAACAATTACAATTGTGCTAATTTGTGATATGTGTTTATTGTGTGATATAGAGGAGCAACTAGAATGTCAACCCCCATATGTTGCTAGAACTTCCAGACGTTAACTTTGGGAACAACTTGTGATTAATCTAGACAGTTTCTATCGATTGATTATTTGTATTTATTTTCTTTGAATTATTGAATGAATGTGAATTGGTTGTGTTGATTCCAGACAAGAAGGTCCGATGATTGTGATATGTGAATGAGATATTGAAGTGCTACTTATATGTGAATGGGATGAACTAAATGTTTCATGTCATGATTGATTATGAGAGATGCATGTCATACATGAATGCATGATCAGATAATGGGAGTTGTGACTTGAGCAGCTGTCGAAAATGAGCTTAAAGCTCCAAATGTGATTAAGAGCCAAAGGCTCACTACGTAAAATGAGCCTTGTATCCCTAACAAATAAGGGATATTATAAATGAGCCCGGTATCCACAATAGATACAGGACAGTTTAGGCACTCAATCACAACAACGTAGCAATCAGAAAAGAGTCACATGAGCATTTCATATGCATTTTATTAAACATGTTGGATTGATTAAAATGCTAAATCGTCTACTTTCGAGTGTGAATGTAATATGTGACGAGTTATGCCAAGTGGTGAAAAATGTGTTATATGTATAATGTGTTACATGAATTGAGTGAACCGTCGATATGAGTTCACAAAACTCATCAAAATTACAACATTAATTTTTCAGGATTGAGAGACGATATTAGTTCTTGAGGGATGCTATAAGCACTGTAGACTTTTGCTTCTGGGGACAAGAAGGAATGGCTCTAAGGCCAGTCAGCCAGATACGGATAGATTACATACATTTTGTGTATTTTCCTCTTCTATGTAGCACATTTTTGTATGAGGATGTGATGATGTATCGGTATGGATGTTAAAAGATACATTGTAAATATTTGGTTTTTATGAAATAAAATAAGGAAAATCTGGTTTAAAAATATTGTGACTTTCCTTATGATGTTTATAAGAGAATAAAGATAGATGATGTCATGTTAAGTGAATATTATGATTGAACGTAGCACGCCATTTTCATAGGTTATGTACTAGAATGTCCTCAGGGCGTCCTGTATGTACCCTAGGGTAAGGGGGCACTACATTAGTAGCTTGTGAATAAGCGACATGTTGTAAGATAATTAAAAGGACATAATTTGTCAAATTAATAAATTCAATCACATGCATTAATGTCCTTTTTAATGACAAATTGTTAATACAATAGGGAATAATAAAGCTCCCTGAATCATTAGTTGTTGCAAGCAGTTTTTTTGTAGGAAGTAGGAACCCTCTGTACTTAAGGTAGCTACCAATAACTTATCACTAGTTTCCTTATTTGGTTCCTCCACCAGTTATTCCTTAACCACCTTTGTCCTCTTATTCTTTCTCTTCCTAAACAAATGTTTCTGACTCATCTTCTTCTTTAACTATCGCTTACCACTTCTCTACTTCCTCTTCTTAAATAGATTCTTCTTGTTCTTTTTCAAGGTCTTTTTCTCTCTTAAGGGTGACAGTCATTTTATGTTCTTTAGGATTTGTTTAAGTAGTACTGGGTAAACTCCCTTGCAGTTAATCAGATAATATCTTTACCAGTTGATTAACTCGATTCACCATATTATGTACATGAGCCTTTTTTCTCTAAATCCTCATATTTAATTCCTAAATAATTTTTGTCATCCTATCTTCCAGAGCAGTAGTTACCTCCTCGCCTTCTTGAATTGTAACATATTTAAGTGAAGAAAATTTCTCCCTGACTGCACGTCAGGTAGCTAGATTTTTGGTAAGGTATTCTATTAGTTTTTTTTATATACTTTCATATTGTTGCTCTTGTTGTTCATATTTAGTTGAAACATAGTCATTCCATCCATATGCTTAATATTTGTACACTCTGAATTATACACATTCTCGTATGATGCACCATGAGGTTGGTTGTATATGTTCGGTTGCTCCTATATGCAATTTAGTGCCTGAAATTCATGATTATAATAATTACTCCGATAAATGTGGCAACACAATGCGGACATCGATTGAGCTCTTAAAAACATGTGAGGAAGCGACTCTTTCAAATATGGTGATGTTATATGTTACGATGACGTATCATAATAAGTCACAAACTCAAAGGCAAATTAGAGACGTTCAAAATATAATTAAATGAATAAGCCAAGAGTACAATAAGATCCAATTAAAATAAAATAAATAAAAATAATGGTTAGATTAATAGATTCTAAGATTTTCTAATATTATTGTCCCTAAAAACAATGCTACAAACTTGATTGGTTGATTTTATACCAATATTTAAATCTGTAAGTGTATAACCTAGTTGTAGCTAGTATAAGCAAGTACAGATCGATCCCATAAAAATTATAAATACTAGTAATTAACTTTTTTCCATTATTTAACATAAGAATTGGAATTTGAATTTGAATTAAAACAAATGATAAACAAATTAAATAAATTAAGAATCAACAACTCTGATCTCAGGATAAGTAAAATACGAAGAAAAATCTATATCAAATAGTAGTGCTAGGTGGTAAATCCACCAAAGAATCTTTAAATTATTAACTTTTTACATGCAATCATATTATCGAATATTAGATCGTGGAAATTACTATATTATGTTAATAGTCTTGAAACTATTAACAACTAATCCATTAGTTGATTAACTTAAATCTTTCTGGTTAAAACCCCTAAGAGTGCTCTATCTATTTATGAATTCCATTAGTAGGTTTAAACCTAATCTAGAGGATTTATGTTGAGCTATCTCTATATTTGCAATAAACTCCTTTCAATTATGGTAGATCTATTCATAAAAAAGAATTTCTTAATCTCAATCATATGAAATCAAATCATGCATTAATATTCTGGATATATTATAACAAGAATAAAACAAGTAATTGAACCACAATAAATTAATCAATGTAATTACATTAAAGAAAAGATTAAAATATATTGTTATCGCAAACTAGGGTTCATCACACCTAGATACGAAAAATGTTTAGTTACTCATAATAAAAAACAAAATTAAAAATAACATGTATGAAAACTAATAAAAATAAAGAGGTTATAATTCTGAATCTTCCTTTTCCCCCTGTTGGATCTTCTTGCAAGTTTGAGATTTGATGTTGTAATCTATTGGATTTTTTGATGTATTCTTCATGTTTTCATTGTCCCTTGATCTAAATCATCTCCTGTCTGGATGTTTTACATTTGAAATCTGCTATAAAAGTTGTCTCCCTTCAATTTGCCTCTATATATATCCTTTTATAGAGAAAATTAGAATTACTGGGACATACATGATCACTTACACGGCTATGTAGGTGACCGTGTAGCTCTAAAAATACTTAAAATTGTTACTTTATAGGTTCAGAAAGACTTATAAGGCTCCATACATGGCTGTGTATCTCTCTTTAAAACTTTTTTTACATCATAATTTCATTTAAATTTGTTCCTTTTGGTCCATGAAGGCAATGCACTTGGCGAGAATTAAGTACTAAATATACAAAAAACTATAAAATATTAACCCAAATAAATCAAATATGGGTGTATAATTATAATCAAATATGCATTTATTAGTTATTTGGGAGAAAGTAATGAGATCTTCTTAGGTCATGGTAAAACCTATAAAGAGAGTTCATATATTGAATTAAAGTATTTAGGTTGTCTTGATTCAAAATCTTGGCCACTTCTTTCCATTAGTGTTTAGATTTGATATTTATTTATAAAACTTATCCATTCATCTAAATGATTGATCTAGCTTTTTAATTTTATAGGTAGTGGGTAGTTAACCAAAAATCCTTATGAGGTAAACACTACTCACTAGCGTTAGCTATAGCTACACTAAGTGCATTGTAAAATAATATAACAAGTTTTTTCACATCATTATTAGCAATTAGGTGGTAATATTTATAAATTTGAAAACTAACTAAATTAAATCTTTTTATTTTATTTTATTTTTGTTTAATTATTTATTTAATGAATTGTCTTTTATACATCGCTTCTTTATGTACAATTATAACAATCTTGGAATCTTATCAAGCCAAACCCTGAGATCTAGAGAACCTTGCATCTAAGAATATTTTGAAGGAGAATAAAATATGAGGAAACAAATATGGATAGAAAAAATATGAATTCATTAAAAGATTTTACTGTACAAAATTCCCAATGCATTAGTTCAAATGTTGGGAAGCCTAGCATCGAAGTTGCTAACTTTAAGCTAAATCCCTCATTATTGTCTATAGTTTAGAAGAATTAAATTAAAGTTTCATCATATAAAGACACCAACCTGCATCTATTAATGTCTATGAAGTATCGTGACATGTTGAAGCTAAATTGTAAGTCACCTGGTGCCATTAAGTTCTAATTATTCAATTTCTCTTTGAGGGATAAGCTTAGAGCATGGTTACATATTGTTTGCCTGATTTTTTTTAAAATCTATCTATACCACAATTATATAGGTTGTATCTTTATCCTATGAATAGTATCATTCCCACAAGGATTGTTATTAGAAACTTAAAATTTTTTATAACACTTTTCTTAAGGTAAACAATATAATAATTGTACCTAGAAAATAGACTAAACTAGAGAAAATAGACAATTGAACAATTAACAAAGCAGTAGTAAAGTTGTGATTAATCAATAATAACAACTTAGGAATTAATTCTAACTTTGTTTTGTTTTCACCTTACCTTCTTAATTTGATAATACTTGACCTTATATATCTAATAATTATGATCACCCTTCTCAAGATCTAACCAAGTAATCACAATTAAAACAGATAAGAATTGAATTATGACTTCTCGATCTTTGAAAACTTTTCCTAACTATCTAATTAAATTTGAAGCAATCCTATAGATAAGTAACAAACAATTAAGATCTCTCATTAATTTCCCAATAATATAATGTTTATAGGTCTATTTGGTAACAAATCAAATTATGCAACGTAACACAAATGTTTCAACCTAATATCTCATTTCAGATCAAAGATTAAAACAATAACCACCACAATATATGTTTCTACTAAATTAAGAACAAAAAGTTTAGCAAAACATTTCAAAGGTAATATCTAAAACAAATTTAGAAATTTATAGCTAAAATAAATCCACAAATTTTCATAATCAATATTCACAAAAAAGAAATAAAAGGAAAGAGTAGAAGATTGAATCTTGGATGTATTATTTTTTTTCTCATCCTTAAGTTGGAAAATTCTGCGACATTGTTCTTTTGAAATTTTTTCCTCTTTAATCTCTTTGTTACATCTTCCAACCACCTCTTTTTATTTATTTTTTTCCTTAAGTACTTAATCCTCTTAGGTCTCTTTCTAAGGTTTCTTTACATGTTTATATTCCAAAAATATCCCAAACTCATTAAAAAATACAAAAAATAAAACTCATGACCTAGAAATTATACTTCCTCGTCTACACTATCTCTTATCTACATTAATTGAATTTTTCTATATATGTCAATTATGAATTACTGCAAGTCTATAGTGTAACTATAGCTATTACTAGTAAGTACGAGTTGATCTCACGAAGATGATGAATACTTGTAGTTATCGTTATCCTGTTATCTAGTCTATGAATTTGATTTAGATTTTAAATTAAAAATAAAATTTAAGTAAATAAAATAAAATAGGCAGCAAGTTTGAATATAGAATTAAGGAATTACTTAGAAAACTATCGATATCGAGAATTATTGTTTAGGTTTCAAATTCCCCTAAATACCATTAATTGATTAATCTTTTATTAAGCAATTATTTTATTGATTTATTGAACTATGGAGATTCCTACTAATAGATCACTTTTGAGTTTAATAACAACTAATTATAAGTTTATTGAATGAATTAATCAAGTTAAAGTTTATAGATTTGCTTTATCGATTTGTGAATCCTATTAGGTTTGACCCTAATCTAGAGGATTTATGTCATCCTATCTTTACTGTTACAATCAACTTCTTCCAATTACGGTAGATTTATTCACACACATGATTTGTTAATCTCTGTGTTATGAAATCAAATTTTGCATTGATACTTCTAATATATTTGAACATATATTAAACATGTAATTGAATCACAATATATCAATTTGAACAATTGCATTAATAAAAGAATCAAAACATGTTATTGCACAAAACTAGGGGTCATCTATCCTAGGCACTAAAAGAATTTAGTTACACATTGTAGAACACGAAATCAAACATAAATAAAAGAAAAAACTAATTGAAAATATTGAGTTCATAATTCCAAATCTTCTTGTTGTCTTCTATCGAATATTCTTGCAAGGTAGATGTTTGATCTTGTATTTCTATGGATCATTCGATGATTTCTTCATATTTTCCACTTCTTTTACTCAAAATTGTCCCTTCTGAATTATCTCAATTCTATAATCACCTCATACTATCTGCTCTCCCATTTTGCCTTAAAAAAATGTCTATTTATAGTAAATTTTAGTGTTTTGGGTGATGCACGATCTACGTCTTGCATCAAACCGTGCATAACCCAAAATCTCCAAAATTTATGGTCTGCACAGCCCAAGAGAAGTATATGGGCTGATCCATGATCATGTACCCCTTCTACACTTCAAATCTTAATTTTATTTCACATTTTCATCCGAATTCTTCTCCTTTAAGTTCATGAAGACAATTATAACCTATAAACCACTTGAAGTGAATTGAATGTCAAATATACAACAAAAGTATAAAAAATAAAGCAAAAATACATCAAATATGGGATATAAATATGGTTAATTGTGCATCTATGATGCATGTACTTACAAAATCATTTAGATTTTGCATGATCGTGATAGAGGCTCCCTATCTATTTGAGCATTAATCCTGTATGAATGTGTAGGTGCACGATCGTGAAAATCCTCTTCCTCCAGCTTCTTCTTCAACTTTTCTTGAAATATCCTGTCTCAACTTATTATATAAACATATTAAGCATCCCTTAAAACATGTACTAAGATCAAACTCTTACCCTAATGAACAATCATTAAACAAATGCACAAAAACACTAATAAAAACATAAATCTAAGTCTTAAGCATATGATTTTCACCTAAGAAGACACCTAAAAATAGATTCTAGAACCTAGAAAATACACTATCAACTTCCCCACACTTAAAACTTTGATTATCCTCAAGCAAAAATAGCACCACAAAATAAATGAAAAACAATCACAAAATCATAAAATAATGCAACAATGGCATAATGTCATAATGACATTAAATCTAATGAAATTAACTTGAACAAAAACATCAATCGCTTAAAATGATACAAAATAATTACTTGTTCCATTTATATTCAAGTTTTTGATTTAAAGATACACATCAACCAAAATATTGACACCCTATTCATACATCTATAACACTTTTAATCGTGCACTAATTCTTATTTACCTATTTGAAAAGGTAGGCCATCACTAAGTACCCACTTATGGAATTTTCTTGACACTTAATAAGAACATCAATAAGCTTTAATTTTATTTAAAACATCATTTTTTATTTTTACTTAACAATTAATGAGTCATTTGATGCAAGGGTATAGACCTTGTTGTGAATAACTCCTACTTATTTATCCACATTACATTATTTTAAACTTGGTTAGAGTGTCATTCTAGCCTTTTTAGATGAAGATAAACATTTTATTATGAATTTCCTCCAAACACTCAACTATATTACAAACCACTTTTGATTACCAGCTCTATTCTTAAACACAATCTTTTGAAAAAATAAAAGCAGGTAACTTAGTTACTAATGAACATAAATCTTAGTCTATAATTATTCGGGATGGGAGTAACAGACTCAACCTCACTTGCTTCCCCACAACTAATAATGAAAACATTGTTCTCCCAACTAGAGTATGGAGCTAATATGTAACATCCCGTTCCTATAAAAAGGGTTAGAACCTTAGATTTTTGTAAACGAGAAATGACAATGAGAGATAAGAAAAATACTCATACATAACAGTAACATACACACACATGTGAATATATTTGTATACACATTGCAATGGCTGTTTATACACTCATTTGACATTTTCCAAGTATAAATAATTTTAAGTGATTACGATGTGAATAGTGAATATTTTTTGTCTTGAAAATTGATTTGGTGAATTATATTATTGATTTAAAATTTTGGTCAAAAATTTTGGAAAATTATGAAATTATAGGTATTTTTGGACTAGGAAAAAATTGCCAAGTGGTAAGACAATTGATAAATGATAGTAGAAATAATTGTCAAATGGCAGTATAAATTATTAATAAGTGACATTAAGATTTAATGATAAGGTTCATTGAAAGTTAGGTGACAATTGGATTAGAAGTCGAGAGACAAATGGACAAATTATTAAGGGTCATGGGTTAGCTTAAGAAGAGGACTTATTATTTTGATTTTTTTATATGGTAAGTGTCATAACACCCACCAAGAAAAATTTTCTTTGCTTTCTAAACACACCCCCACGCCATTTACATCTTACAAGACCATCTTTATCTTTGTCTCTCACATATGTCACATACTTTCTTTTTCTTCTTCATTTTCACTTTCTTCACTCATGACCATCTCATTCTCACCCTCAACACGTTGAGTTTTTACTACCATTCACTTTGTTTCTTCAAAATCTTTGCCATCTCTTTATTTTACAACTAAAAGCCTAACATATTCCTCCTAAAAGAGTTGATGATTGTATAAGCTTTGAGGTTAGGTTTTCATGGTGATTTTGAAGAGTTTGGAGTTTTATCAAGTAAGTTCTACATTAATATTCATGGGTTTTGTAAATTTAGACATATATGATGATATTTTGAAGGTGAAATGATCATGGTAGTGGAGTAGAATGTGTGCGGAAATTTGATGAACATATGTGTACGTTGATGTTCTATTTTTGGTGTTTATGATCGACCATAGTTTATGAGTTGGTTATGATTGATATTGAACTCAAATGGATCTGAGAATGAAGAGGAAATGAAGTAGAAAAGATATATGAATAAGATGGTTTGAATGTAACATGTAGGAGTTAAAAATCTAGAAAAGTGAAAGAAGAATTTCTAGAGTTTGTTAGCTGTAACATTTCCACTAGACATACATTTGTATTTTATCCATATCATGATCTATAGACATCCAAATGGGATGATTTTAATTTTATATTAAACTAGATACATATGGATATATTTTTCATGAAGGAATAGAATTTTAATTCTATCTCTAAGAGTTTCAAAATTTGTCTTGAAGTTGAGTATTGTGCACTGCCATGGTGTGAGTACAATTTGAAGTATTTTATATATAAATTGCAGAATACTGAACCAAATTGTGTGAACTTTGTGTCGTTAGAAACTTAAGACATATGGGAACAATTTTTTAGAGAATCTATCGCCTAAGAACTTCATTTTTTTTGTTAAAATGGCCATGCAAAATTAACCCGAAAATCTATTTTGAGAAAAGCTGGAATGATGCTTGAGTAAGGGGTGATTAGGTAGCGCACGATTGTGACAAAGAGGAAAGATTAGGGAGTTGCATGATCATGCACAAGCACAATCGTGATAGAAAGGAAACATCAGGAAGTTGCATGACTGTTTATAAGCAGGATTGTGACAGAGAAGGTGCACTGCTGTTTGACAACTTTCAATACTTTTCACTCTTTTGACCATGACTCCTTCTCTGGGCCTCCTATTGACTTGAAATTGAAACCACAAGCTCCTCACACATTGTCCTTACTTTCTACCAGAATTCATTATCATCTGAATTCACTAAGAGAAGATTGGTAAATGATTGATTGATGATGTTATAATAATCAAGTGTATTGAGCTATGAACCTTAGTGCATGATTGAGTGATAAACTTAGAATAAATTTGTATCATTAAGGTGTAAAACTAAGTTCAAATTATACACATATGAGTTTGATGTATGAATGATCATGATATGTGAATAAAGGAAACATACCTGGAATAGTCAAATTGAGCATGCATTATACATAACACATATACATATATATATATATATGATTGAATGTTTATGTGATTCTGCAATTAGTAATATGTGTGCAATGTGTGTATTACATGATGTGGATACATATGATACAATGTTAGCATCCAGACATTTCTGGATCTTGGAAGCATATGCTAAACTGGAGCATACTGTGAGTTGACCTAGATGGTCTCGTCTTAATTAATTGTTTTGTTTAAGCATATGTACTAAATTATTATTGATGTGAATGTGAATGTGTTAATTCCGAAAATTAATAGTCCTAGGAGTTTGATAAATATGAAATATTGGAAGTGCTTTATTGAATGTGAATGAGCAAGGAATAAGTGATTCTCAAAATAATTGTTGAATGCTGGACTTAGGTCTGATGACATGTGAAAGTGAATGTGTAAAGTGAAAAAAAGTGACTGATTGATCTTATATGATTTGATGCATTTCATTACATGAATGCATGGTAACATAAAGGTAGTTGTGACCCGAGCGACCAATCTGAAAGAGCTTAAAGCTCAGAATATACACAAGAGCCAAAGGTTTAGTAGTTAATGTTCTCCGTATCCACAAGGGATATAGGGCAATATCTAAAATAAGCCTGGTATCCACAAGAGATATGGGCCAGTAAAAAGGCACTCGACCACGACAATAACAATTAGAAGTGAGTCTTACGTGCATTGCATATATAATTGATATGTATGATTCAAAATTATTTGTTTGAATGCCCTGAATGTGAAATGTGGAATAAGTGATCAAAGTGTTATGTGATGCTATATGATTATTGGTGAATTGATGTGTATTATATAATGACATGAAGTGTATATGAAATTGAAGTACGAACTATTGTGTTATGTGATATGAGTGAGCCATCGAGGATGGTCCGCTCACTGAGTTTGTAAAACTCACCCCAAAATTGCAACTTTATTTTTTAGGCTCAGAGAAGTTACCCTGTTAGACCAACTAGAGTCTAACCACTGTATACGGATAAGAGTTAGAGGTCGGGATTAGTTGTACCTGCATATGTCTACAATGTTTCTTTGTATTTTCAAAAAATTGTATTCCACAATTATTCTATAACATTTATGTGAATAGAAAAGTGTACTGACTGTATAACTAGAAATGTTTTGTATTAGGCCCAGATGATTATTGGAATATATAATAATGTGTTAATTATTTGTAACATTTGTGATTGAAATTGTTTTTGAATAAAATGATCCAAAAAAGGTTAATTGATCTTCTAAATATGCCTGTGATGCGTGAAAAAATTGCAATGAGTATAATTGTTTGATTGTTCTAGCATTTCACTGTCGTAGAGTATGTTCTCGAATACTAATGGTTTGTTTGGGAATATGTCCTATGAGAGTGGGGTGCTCCATAATATATGGAAGAACTCCCTAGTGGGTTACTTCATTAGCAAGAGGCCTTTGTTTCCTTTAGTTAAGAAGCGTTTTGAAGCTAAATGGATTAACTAAGCATTTGAATAGATATTAATAAGCCAAAAATAGTTATTCCTTTTCACATTTACTACTAAACGATAAGCTAGTAAGGCACTTGAGGTTAGGCCCTAGAATTGTGTTGGAAAACCTATCATACTACAAACATGGAAGCCTAGTATGGTCCTAGACAAAAGTATTATCAAGCAGAGCAAACTTTGGCTACTTATTTATATTAGATTATAACCTTACAGAAATTTACAGCTTATTCAATAATGGTGCAGGGATCACTCTATTCAGATTCTTCAATTTTTGTCTACTTGTGAGGATTTTAGGATGCTTGTAAGCAGGGAATTAGTACAATTATCTCATGCTACAAACAGTAAAAATGTGTCTAAATCTATAGAGCCATAAAAAATAACCTCAAAAAATTGCCTAATAAGATCTTAACTAATAAAGAATTGGAGATGCAAGCTACCAGGAAAATCTCAAAAAGTCCTTTATAAATTACTTGACAATTTGGAGGTTAGACATAAGAAGAATCAGGCTTGGAAAGAGTACCTTCATTCTTTAAATTCTCATTGCTCAATCCTTCATCAGAAGTAAATCCTCAATTGGTGCCTAGATGGTCGTAAATTCTCCAAGTTTTGCTTTAAGGCAATAATAGCAATAACAAGCTAGCCAAGGATCAATATATTAGGAACCTGCTCTCTTGATAACTTTCCTAAAACCTTTTATATCCAATTATTATGTAGATAATTTGACTAGAGGGTTTATGTAAGAAAATATAAAGCTAGCTCTCAAATCTCTTAGCCTAATAAGGTCGTGGGACCTAATGGTCTATTCTATAAGTTACACAAGACCACCAACCTTAAAAGTTACACAAGAATTCTCATCCAAAGGTATCCGACTACTAGCTATTAACAATACATAGACCACTCTCATTTCAAAATTTCATAACCCCAATAAAGTGAGTGATTTAAAGACCTATCTCTTATCCCAGTACTCTATATAAATTAATCTCCAAGATGCTAACAACTAGATTGAAGCCAACATTGCCAAACTTCATCTCTAATTCTTAAGGTTGCTTAATTTAAGGTAGGAATGTAGGGGAAAATATTCTAGTTGCTTAAGATATATTCAAAGGCTATATGAAGGAAAGGCATTGGCAAAATTTGTGTGATAAAATTTAAGTTAAAGAAGGCCTTTGATTAAGTTAAATGGGATATTTTTGCATTTAAGTAATGCAGGCCTTAGGATTTCTTAACAAATTTGTAAAGTGGATATATCAATGCAGCTCTAACACAAGCTATAACATCCTAACGAATCGTAAACCAACCATGTGGTTTAAAGGAAATAAATGCTTAAGAAAAGGAGATCCTTATCTCTTTATCTCTTCTCCATCTGTATGGAAACCTTGCTGCAACTAACAATTTATAACATTGCTTAAAGTTTAAGATTTATGTATGACAAGAAATTTAACATCAACATCCAGTAGAAATCTCGTTGAGACATGAGGTCTGGGTAGGTTTAGTAGTATGCAGCTTTACCTCGAATTAGTAGAGAGGCTATTTTTAAGTGGCCCACATGAATGAATGAAAATAAAAATAAAATAATAAGTAAATAAATAAATAAATAAATAAGTACATAAAAATGATAAATAAAAGTAAATTAGGACAAAAATAAATAAAAACAAAAAATAAATTCAAATTAGAATTAGAATTTAATTTTATAAAAAAATAAAATAAAAATAAACAATAGTAGTAATAATAATAGATAAAAATAAAAAAATATATAAAAATAATAGTAAACATAAAAATAGAAATAATAATAATAATAGTTAATAGTAATAGTACTAATAATAATAATAATAATAATAATAAGAAGAAGAAGAAGAAGAAGAAGAATGATAATAATAATAATGATGATAATAATAATAATGATGATCAATTTACTATTCAATATATTAAAACAACTAACAAATTTCTTGCAGATATATTGACAAGAGAATGGAAGGTGTAATATTACAATTGGAGAC